>JAEIFV010000001.1:3600000-4200000 GCA_018904265.1 Lordiphosa collinella
TGTCGATAACGATTCATCTTTTTGGAAAAATGTTCCATAAAATAGTGGACAGATTTTTTTTTGTAGTGATTTCATTCATTATTCTTGTTTAAATTAAACTGATTTTTAGCTTGTAAATACATCAACAGTTGAAAATGTAACTTGATTGAAATTTCAACTTAGTTGAAATCAATCAACTAAATTTAACTTAGTTAAGATTATTCAAAGTTGATTTTATTCAAGTTGAGTTATATAAGTTTTAATCAAGTTGATTTTAATCAATTAAAATTATAGTTGACTAATCAACTAACTAAAAATTTTAATCGATTGAAGTACATTTTGTCATCGGCCCAGGCAAAGTTTTCAAAACAAAAAAATTTTTCTTTTCTTACTGCAGATGTACATATATTCTATATTCTTGATCAGCATGACGAGTTGAGTTGATTTAGCCCTGTCCGTCCGTCTGTCCGTCTGTTTCTATGCTATCTTCTCAGTCAGTTTTAAAACTATCCTCACGAAGTCATTTGGTACAAATACACTGGACATTTGTCGGAACCGGCCGGATTGGATAATTATAGCATATAGCTGTCATAGGAACGATCGGTCGAAAAACTAGTTTTAGAAAGAAAAACTTTTCTGATTTTTATGGAAACGCCTTTAAACTTCGTATATCTTAGTTTACTATGCTTCTCCATGATTCCACCAAATTTGGTCGCAATCGGATATCTATATAGTATAGCTGTCATAGAAAAGTAGCGTCTGAAAAGTAGTCTTAGTTAGAAAACTTTTTTGTTTTCAATGGAAATGTCCTCAAAATTGGCTTGTATTTCTTTTATAGGCTCCCATACAATTCTGCAAAGTTTGGTCAAAATCGGATGACTATAGCATATAGCTGCCATAGGAGCGATCGGTCGAAAAACTAGTTCTTGTGAGAAAACCATTTTTTGTTTTTAATGGAAACGTACCTTACGTTGGCATATATTTGTTCTATATACTTTTGTCAAAATCGGCTGACTATAGCATATAGCTGCAGTATGAATGTTCGGTCGATAAAGAAGTTCTAGTGAGAATAACTTTTTGTTTTAATTGGGATCGCCTCCAAATTTAGTAATTAACAGTTTGTTATGCTTTTCAATGATTGCACTAAGTTTGGTCGAAATCGGACATCTATATAGTACAGCTCCCATAGAAAAGTTAAGTCCGAAATGTAGTTTTATTTAGAAAAACAAACTGCAAGGGTATACAAAACTTCGGCCGAGCCGAAGTTAACTTTCCCCTATTTTTTTTTTTTTGCTTCTTCTTTGTTTTTACCATTATTCGCCAAACAGCGCTGCCGCTGAGAGATTGCCTATGCCCAATAAACAGTTCATTTTTGATCGTTGTTTGTGTGGTGAACTATGGATAGAAAGGGAAATCGAAACACCCCTTCCCGCTCTTATCGGCGAGGCAATAAGATAAGATCGTTCTGAGGAAATCAGCATTCCACAATGGAAGATACAATTTTTGCGAGCAAAGTTAAAAAGAACCAAAGACGATGATGTGACAATGGAAAACAACTTTTTATATTGCATTTTGGAGTTTTACTCATTCTTCTAAGTTCTTGCTACCCTTGTTATCTGTACCTCATGCAAGAGAAGCATTAAAATTTGCGAGAGCAGGCGAGCGGGGAAATCTATGACAGAAGGCACACTTGACACCTTTCTTCATACATACTCACGACTCAATGATAATGTACTGGAGGCTATAAAACCCATTTATAAGGCTTTATCGGCCGACGACTTGCTGCATAGATGCACCGGAGGAGAAACTCAAAATAACAATGAGTCTTTTAATTCCTTATTGTGGACTTTTGCTCCTAAGCACATTCACTGCGGTGCACACACCGTTGAAATTGCTAATTTTCTTGCTACATGCATTTTCAACGAAGGCTTCATATATATCTTAGAAGTAATGACCCTAATGGGTTTCACAATTGGCCCACAATCACATAAATATGCTATAAAACGCGATGCATTTCGATGCAGACTTTCGGATCATCGAAAGAGGGGCGTACTGCCCGGAGAGCCGATAGAGCCGCTAATGAAAGCTTTTTTGAGCAGGAGAAAGGACCAGTAATGGAGCTGGAATTGCTGATTAGCATATGTAAATATTGCATCAAAAACTCAATGTTTACTTTTTGTTGTGTACCAGAAAATTGAACTTAAAACTTTGAACGCGTTTTTCTCGAAACCACGTTTTCCAAAATGGTGCCCACGTTTTCTCAAGTTCTACCGAACCGATTTTGATGATGTAGGGCTTTATGGGCGCAGAATTAACGTGGCTATTGTCCCTACCTCAATCTTTGAGAAAGAAAAGTTTTTACTTTTTTTTTTTTGTACACTGGACTGCAAAAAAAATGGTCAAAGATCGATTTTTCGTTTTTTAAAGGCAGCTATTTTTTAAATTCAGTTTTATTTTCACAAATCTGCTACGGACGATAAAGGCATTCATACTAACCAACTTCTCATCTTCCGTTTTGCTTTCTGATAACTGTAACTCCCGGAAACGTGGGTACCATCGACACACCTTTTTGGAAGAGCAACAATTTCTCAAACAATTTCATTGTTAAAACTTTAGCTCAAAATTTTTAGTATTAAGAAAGAAATATTCAATAAGTCGGAAAATAGCACCCCGATTTTGGACGAATGAGTAAAGTCGAACGAAATTCTTTTAAATGCGTTTATAGATTTAATAATAAGAAGCCTCAGGGAAACTACATTAGGGATATTTGAAGCATCAAAAACCATGTTTCATATAAATATTTGTTAGTTTTTCAAATAAACCAACCAACAATAAATATGGAACACACCTTTTGAGCTTTAATAGGGGTGAGAAACTCGTGAGTTCGTATTTTCTATACAAATTCGAATAGAATGATTATCCTAAATACTTGTGCAAGGGCATTTTAATATTTCGGCAGACCGAACTTTTGATTTATTTCCACTTTAATTTCATTTTAATGACTTATTTAAATATATATATTTTGTATAATTTATTTCTGCATTTCAATAAGCACCAAATGCGTCCATATTATTTGCTTATTTTGCAAATAAAATTGTTAAAGAAATGCTGCAGTTGGTTGGCTTGTATATTTTTTTGTATATGTATACAAAATAAACTTTTGCTTTCACATTGGCGCTTGCATAATAATATTAATTAAAAAAAAAAACAAATGGCTTTCATCGCTTTAGACGGGAACAGAGAGACGGTGCGTTAGTTTATCTGGATGGGAGGATGGGGGGAGGTTGTTGAAGTTAGCCTTAGACAAGCGAATTGCATATTTATATAATTTAATTATTTTTGATTGGATTTAAATTGTTGGTTTGTTTTGTTTGGTTTTTTTAATTTCTCCTCTCATTTTTATACTTAGGCACAATACATTTATTTTGTTTTTTTACTAAATTTTTTCTTTGCTTAAAACTAGATACTACGCATAAAAACGTGTGTGTGTGTTTTGTTAATTTATGGGGATTAATTTTTGCATTTACCTGCAATATTTTCTACTACAATTTAAAAAACTCAGCCGCTTGGCCTTAATTTAAAGCTTTTCACAATCATTTTTCTCTTCTTTTATGCAAATTAAAATTATTACAAAAATTGTGGTCATTGCAAAATAGAATTGATTTTGTTGGTGTTGTTGTTTTGTAGTTAACATTGTTGGTTGTGTTCTTTTTTGTGTTTTTCTCTACAAAAATTATTACAAATATTGCTTAGATTTCTCCTTGTAAAATGCTGCGGCTCAACAATAATAAATTGGTTTATTATCCATTTTTAAACATAAAAGTTTCCTCTGCAAAACAATTTGAACAAATCTGAATGGCGATTTGCTTAAACGTGACAATACAAAATTAATTTCCATTTCTTTTTTTGCTTCTTAATTTTCTTTAACAAAATACAAGCTACGTTTACTACGAATGCTACAAAGTAGACAACAATTTAAGTTTTTGTTTTTTTGTTTTGTTTAGTTTACTTTTTTTGTAGTTCATTTATGACTTGCTTTAGTTAATTAACTCTCTGCCGGCTGATTGGCCGTGAACTGTGTGATTCCATCGCTCTCCATGGACTCTAGGACATCGGCCACATAGACAGCCACATCGGTATGACTGTTCTCGCCGCGACGTATGAAGGGCATCTCCAGCAGACGGCTGTATTTGGGACGATCGCTCTCCTTCTTAATGAGACTGTGAAAGAAAGGGTAGAATAAGAGTGAGTAAAAAGAGGAGTTAATTAAAACAATAGAGGAAAGTTATCTTTGGCTCGGCCGAAGTTTTTATACCCTTGCAGCACGTTTTTCAAACTAAGACTACTTTTCGGACATTACTTTTTTATGGGAGCTTTACTATATAGATGTCCGATTTAAACCAAACTTAGTGGAATCATGGAAAAGCATAACAAGCTAACATGTACGAAATTTGGGGTCGATTCCATTTTAAACAAAAAGTTTTTTTCACCAGACTGATCGTTCCTATGGGAGCTATATGCTATAGTCATCCGATTTCCACCAAATTTTGTAGAATTGTCAAAAAAATATATAGAATATATATACTTTATGTGGTCGGAGATGCTTCCTTCAATGCGTTACAAACATCTGCACACAACACCCAGTCTATGAGACAAGTACTTCACCGAATCACCACACCATTAACTGAATTCATTGTAGATAAAAACGTATTAAAAATAATGTTCCCAGGGGGTTTCCATAAATAAGCTGTTAAAGCCAGTTGGGAATTTTAAAGCTGCGGCGGTGAAAAATTTACAGCTGAAAGAGTCAACATTAAATTACTTGGCTGTTCGCAGTGTCCTAGAAAGCAAAGCTAACTTCGTCTGTGCCGAAGTTTAAATACACTTGAAACTTTTGTGACCACTGCCTTAATTCTGTGACCAATGACTCAGTTTATAAGCTTAATGGGTTATGTCATTGGAATTTTTGTATATATTTTTTTTTTGAGCTCGATAGCTTCAAAACTGAGGGACTAGTTTGCGTAGAAACAGACAGACGGACGGATGGACAGACGGACGGACATAGCTTAATCGACTCAGCTCGTCATCCTGATCAAGAATATATTAGAGCTCGTAAATAACAATTGAACATTTTTGCCTTTGCGGTCTACTCAATAACAAATCCGAAACAATCCATGCACGCTTGCGTTGTTTGTTTTGCTCTTTCAATAACATTTTATAGACTGCGATCCGCCTCAACGAAAGACTCACCTGAAAGGGTCTTTTTTTCATTTATTTGTTTTGTGTGTGTGTGTGTTTTGTGTGAGTCGCAAGCCCAAACATACACCCCACTCACACATACACACACACAAACGCAAATGACTTTTATTTTCTTCGCTCGCGTCGATCTGCTCAGTCAATGAGCAGAGCAAAATGTAAACAAATCCATTGGTTTTTCGTTGAACACTGAGCGATTCGTTCATTAGCCGATGTGAACGGTTCATCTCTGACTTTTTGCTCAAAGGGTCCGTAAATAACTGTTATTTTTGGACAACAAAAATCGGTCAATTGTTATTTGCTAGCTCTGATATATATACTTAAGTGGTCGGAGATGATTTCTTCTATACGTTCCAAACTTCTGGGCAAAATTATAATTAGACATCGGATTTAAGGTAAAATAATATTTTAGATACAAATTTGTTTCACGAAAAGTAGATTATTTTAAATCCTCATTGATTTTGAATATTTGACATATTTACATATCTTCGACCTAAAAGCATATTCGAGAATATTTCGACCTATTTTGCTTTTACATATTCCGAGAGTCAATCGATGCTCCTAAGTAGGCGTCTGCAATCTAACTTTGCTTACTAAATGTATAAACATCGTCAGTCATTTTTTTGGACTCCATAAAACAGGAAGTAAAGATGCCGAAAACAAATAAAAAATGTAACCTTTTTACAAAATGGTTAAGTAATTTACATGATGAGCCGGTTTCGATTATTGATGGAAGTCTTTATTGCAAAGCATGTGAAAAAATGGTGAGTACACTAAAATATATTTTAAACAATTTCGATTAGATTTTTGTTTTGGTTCGGAAGGTTGTTTTAAACAAAAAAATCGTTTTTGAAAAAAGTATTCAAATCATGAATATCCCGAACAAACGACACAATTCGCAAAAACTATTTGTATAAGTGCTATAAGCAGAAAATATCGGAAATACGAGAAGCTGTTGGAAATGATTGCTTATGGGTTTCAGTAGATGAAACCACTGATAAGGCCGGGAACTTTATAGCCAATCTTATAATTGGAAGTCTCAATGATTTAACTCCCAAAAGACTAGTTAAGAGATAGAAAACGTTAACAGTGGTGCTATTTCAAGATTTGTAAATAATGCCCTGAGGAATTTGTGTCCGAATGACATTGAAGTAAAAAGAAACCTTTTTTATCTTTACATACGTTACACAATTTAAACATCCAAATAAATTACTAACCCAAAGAGATATCAAGTTAGATTTACCATTAGGGTCTACGGAATTGGTCAAGTAAAAAGTTGCTATAGGTAGGGGGCCCCTTTGCTTAGCTATTTTATGGCCATTTGAAAATCCATTTTTTGTGAGAAACAAAATATTTGATCAAAGTAGGTAAACATTTGTGCTAATATTGGTACTATGGGTGGTCATAGGAGAATGATCTTAACATATTCTTAAAGGTACATATGTGGCCTTTATGTTCACAATTTTTCCGATTACGTTGGCTTCACTTTATATTGCGGAAATGCTTATATTTAACATATTTTTGCATATTTCTGATATGTCGTGTTTATTCGATCCGCAATTAATTACATTAGGCAACAAGGTCCAGTATATTGAAGGGTTGGTAGTGATTCTAGACGATTTTCGTGTGCTAAGCAAGACTGCGTTTTCAGAAATTGTCCATCACGTCGAGATTCTAACAAATTTGAGCTTAAAGTTGCTAAAATTTTGACCCTTTTTAGGAGCGTTTTTCGGGGAATCCATTCTATTGTTTGGACTCTCTTCGATACCATATGTAAGTAACACTCCTTAGCTTTGAAATGAACTAACCCAAACAATTCTGCGATTTTTTTCTATGGATATATACCTCTTTTAGCACTTGTGTAAGTATCCTCTTTAAGCCCCTACAGTAATCTGCTATCATGCTAATGTCCCACCTTCCCTGGTACCTTTTCTCGATTTCTTTGATATCCTGGTGGAACCTCTTACTGAAAGAGTTTTTTTTTAGAATTTTGTTGCTGGTGCATTACAAATGACCAGCCTACATTACAGTTTTTAAGAAACGAAAACATATTAGAGTCTCTACCATAACCGACAGTCAAGTTCCAGCAATTTCTTCATACAATACTCACCAAGTGTTGACAAAGTCTACAAATTCCTTGGAGAACTCCATTCCATTGTAGGAGGTGAGCAAACGAGGCGGTTCACCTTGCACAACCTGAAAATAAAATGGCGTTAAATGTGATAACTATAATAAAAAAACCAAGGCAAACTCACCTGGCACAGCTGCTCAAACACGGAATCCCACTTCCGATACGGAAACGTACCAGTGGCCACCTCCATTAGAGTAATGCCCAGAGACCAAACATCGCTACGTACATCGTAGCCCTTGGCTCGCTCGGGATCAATGCGTTCCGGCTGTGGAGACGACAAATTAAAGGCGAAATGAAACAAACTAGTTACATGTATGCTTACAGCCATGTAGGGCCTGCAACCCGCATCCTTAGTCTTGGCAATGGAGTCCACCAGCTGACCGGAGATACCGAAATCGCAGAGTTTAATATCGCCCCGTCGGTGCAACAGAATGTTGCTCGGCTTCACGTCGCGATGAATGATTTTGAGCTCCTCCTTTAGATAGTTTAATGCATTGACCGTGGCCACCGTTATCTTGGCTAGAATGGACTCGGGTATATACCGCTGCTTCTTCTCGTAGATATACTTGTAGAACTTGTCCAGCGAGGTGTCCATCAGCTCCATGCAGATCCAGCAGTCGCCCTCTTTGAACAGTGCTCCATAGAACTGTACAATGTAGATGCATTCATTGGACTTCATCACAACCTCCAGATCCATGAGAAGTTGCTTCTGTTCCCGCTCATCCACGGTGGAACGTATACGCTTCACGGCCATGACTTTGTCCAATTTCTTGAAGATCATTTTGTTGACCGCGCCAAAGGCACCGCGTCCTATTTCGCCCAAATCCTCGAGATCATCGGATGTGAATTGATGAGTATTGGCGGGTCCCTCGCCAAATTGCAGCTTACCGCATGCCTGCTGCCGTATGCGCTCCCGATGCCGATCTGTGGCCGTTGAAGGAGCCGCTGCCGCCGTTGCTGGTGCTGGAACTAAAGTTGGCGCGGGCTGCTGGGCGCCAAAACGCAGCGCCACATTGTTGTGCTGCGATGAGGAACTTGAGCCCGACGAGGTAGAACCCGAGGAGGTTGACGATGTGGACGAGGGCGGATGAGGGCGAATGCTGAGGTTGTTCAAATTGAGCTCATCGGGTGGTAGACGTGAGCGACTGGGTCCAGCTGGAATTAAATGGTAAATATCTAGAATGGGCTTATCATTTCTCCCAGCTCCCTCTCCCTCTTCTCATGCGTCAGTGCTCTATGATTGAGTGTGTGTGTGTGTGTGTAGGTGTGATTTTCTGCTTTTGCATATATGCAGGTGTGTGGGTGTGCTTGTGTGTGGGTGTATCTCCCTAATTACTCACTTGCAAACAAATTTTTCGGTCTCTCGGCCATTGTGAATGATCTGACTTCGGACTCCTGGCACAATTATCGATGTTACCCCTCTTTTTGCTTTGTCTTTTCAGTGGGCGCCGCGCCCAGCAACAACAACAAAGCAGTAGCTAGAGCTGGCCACGCTCTTCAATTATCGCCGGCCAACCGTTGCCTGGGGGGATTCTCTGGCTTTACGGCCGTACAACGCAACTCTCAACTACTTTTTTTTATATTAAAGTGCACATTTATACGCCCCAGTAACAAAAACAAAGCTCGGGTTCGATTCGATTAGTGTGACCTTTATCGATATTTGTATGGTGAGACCAGTGTGACCGCCAGCGGCAAGCTAAAAAATCCCCAAATACTAATGCAGGGAAATTTTTGTTTGAACAGAGGGTAATAAAATAAAACCCAGCAAACGTTTAATGCAATTTTTTAGCACGCTCGAGTCTTTTTCGAGTACTCTGTCTGGTTAAAATTATCATATATGCGCTTGCTTTCTGATAATATATTATACTTACGTCGCACAGTGGTCCAGGCCTTGGACTAAACACTAATTTCATTTTTGATTAAAATTTTAACTTTTTTTGGCTAAATCGACAGTTTAAACCAGGGACCGTAACGGTTATAATTTTTAAAATAAAAATTTTAAAATAACATTATATTTTGATTAAAAAAATAAATTACGAATAATAAATAAATTTTCAATTTTTATTTAAAAAAAATACGAAGTGAATGTTAGCAGGCTCAAGGTCGAGGTTTGATTATAGTTCAATAATCAATAGTTTTTTTTTAACAATTATTCTTTATTCAATCAAAAAATAATAATTTTTCTCATATTCTAAATTTAAAAATATCAATGAAAAGTCCGCAGCCGGCTTGTTTTCTTCTATTTATGAGCACGTTTTTCTGATGGCTGTTCTTTTGCTTGCCTTTCTTTTTAAATGTTATGTTGGCCTCTTTGGACCGTTTTTCTTCTGCCTCTTAGCATATCATTGCAACATTTTTTTTTGGAAGTCAAAACCGCAAATATATCATTTTTATTTTATTGTCCCCACAAACCAAAAAAAACAATTTAAAAAAAAATTAAATTTGAATGAAAAATCGAGTTCTGGTTCACTAGCTAAAAGCACGTGTTAGGTAATAAGAAGAGAGAAGCTTTACACAAACAAACTTCAGAAATTTTTTATTTTTGGGGCCAATATTCGGGTGGCTCACAACACTCAGCGGCTATAAACACCCCATCTTCCCATACATTTACAAAGTGCGATCCATACTTTTTAAAAAATTTTAAGTTCTTTGCGGCATATAGACGGACGGACATACGGAATTGTCTAAAACAACTCAGCTCGTCATGCTGATCAGGAACATATATACTTTATGTGGTCGGAAATGATTAGCTCGAGCCCTTCATACGATTTATATACCCTGTTCGCATATAAAATGGGAAAAGGGGGATCATGAAGTTGTGCAAAAGTATGTAAGAAGTAGAAGGAGCACTTGCGACCCTCTAAAGTATATATATTCTTGATCAGCATTAACAGCTGAGTCAATTTAGCCATGTCCTTCTGTCCGTCTGTCCGTATGAACGCGTCGATCTCAGAGACTTTAAGAGATACAGCCACACATTTTTGCATGTAGGTAGGATTTTACCAGATTGAAATCAAGTTCGTTTTAGATTTGATTCCCTTCACGCCAACCATGGTATTAATTAGGGCCTGAAAAATGGAAAAAAATTCTATAGTGTATGGTAGCAGTGGAATAAACTTCAACCAAATTGTATTTACATCTAATTCAAACTTGTAACTTTTTAGATCCAGTTGCTTTTAATCTTTTTCAAATTTATTCAATAGTCCAATTTTTGGTGAAAGTCGCTCAGTTCAAAAACGCGTTCCCTCCCCCCTTTTTTCGCACTAGAACATCGCTTGTAAGCGAGCTTAAAAAAGCTCCGCACAACAAAAAGCTTTCAACATGACAGATCGATTGAAAGACTTGGGCAAAATGGTTGTTGAGCGCACACAGAAAATGGCAAGTGCAGTTGATTTTTTGTGGGAATTTAGCTCTTTTCTAACGGTTTATCCATTTTCCAGGGTCGCCTGCGCTCCCTGGGCATTGTGACGGTGGGAGCAGCCGCCGTGTGCCTGGGTCTGACTGCGTACAAGAATCAGGATCGTTTGGTGCGCACATTTGTGATGCCGGCGGTGCGTCTGCTGCCCCCCGAGACCAGCCACAATTTGGCTGTTTGGGCCTGCAAGCATCGTGTGTATCCAAGATCTGATTACCAGGATGATCTTAATTTACACACGAGCTTCTTTGGTCGACTGTTGAGCAATCCCATAGGCATTGCCGCTGGCTTTGACAAGAATGGTGAGGCCATAGGTGGTCTCCAGGATCTGGGATTTGGCTTTATTGAGGTGGGCACGGTGACGCCTTTGGCACAGGATGGCAATCGTAAGCCCAGAGTGTTTCGCCTCAGCGAGGACAAGGCAATCATCAATCGCTATGGCTTCAATAGCGAGGGTCATCAGGCCGTGTTGGCGCGTCTGCAGCAAGTGCGCCAGCAGGAGGACTTCCATGGCATTGTGGGCGTTAATTTGGGCAGGAATCGCAACACTCTTAGCCCAATCAGTGACTATGTGCAGGGTGTGAAGACATTTGGACCCGTGGCGGATTACTTGGTGGTGAATGTGAGTAGCCCCAATACCAAGGGCCTAAGGGATCTGCAGGGCAAGGAGAAGCTGTCCGAACTACTGGAACAGGTTATCCAAGCACGTGCCCAGCTGAAGCACAACCGGAATATACCCATTTTGCTGAAATTGTCACCAGATCTGAGTACCGCCGACATGCGGGACATTGTGAGTGTGATCAAGTCCAAGAAGTGCCGCGTGGATGGCCTCATAGTGGCGAATACCACACTGCAGCGGGATAATCTAACAGACCTCAAATTGTCCGGCGAGAAGGGCGGCCTCAGCGGTGAGCCATTGCGTGTACGCGCCACCGAAATGATTGCCCAAATGTATGAGCTCACCGGCGGCAAGATACCCATTATTGGCGTGGGCGGTGTCTCCTCTGGTCAGGATGCCTTTGAGAAGTTGGAGGCGGGCGCTTCCTATGTACAAATCTACACCGCTTTGGTCTACGAGGGTCCCGAATTGGTGGAGCGCATCAAGCAGGAATTGTCCCAGCTCATCACTGAGCGGGGTTACTCTAATGTCCACGATGTGGTGGGCACTAATGCCAAATTCTATTTGCCCAAGTAATTACTAATTTAAAGTCACCTTTGAGCTAAATATATTTAATACGTTCTAAGCACTCTCATTGGCCCTCTGCACGTTAAGCACGCGTCCTTCCAAAAAGTGGGTGTTCTCGTTACTCGCACTGTTGTACGCATCTCTCTGGCTGAACACGACAAATCCATAGTGCTTAGATAGACCCAGTTGTTTGTCGAACACCACCTCCGCATTGGCCACATGGCCGTAGCGTGAGAAGTAGCTTCCCAGCTCCTTGCTGCCGATCGTCCATGGCAGATTACCCACAAACAACTTGTAGCTGCTGCGAACCAGATTGCTGCTGGACATGATTACCGGACAAATTAAATAAGATATTAGAGATGGGCTAAAATTATGCTTTAGAGATGACAGAAAAAAAAACGATTGTTAGCGGGAGATTAGTGGTGGCAAGGTATATCTATAGAGTTGGGGAAAAGAAGAGCTTTTAGGCCTAGACGGAATTGCGGTACACGAACAACTCCTGAACGATACTAATGCGACGTTGCGTTTGCTCGAAATTTCGCAAAAATTAGTTAAAATTCGAAGAGCACACAAACTACTAATCGAAATTGACTGCTAATGCAAGCATATGATAAACATTTGTGTCGGAGATGCTTTCTTTAATGCGTTACAAACATCCGGACAATTTTATAATACCCTCTGCAAGGGTATACAAAAATAATTGAAAATATACCTTTTTTTCCCGGACGAAACCTATGTAACCCCTTAAATGTGCTCGGAATGCAATATTGTAGCAAATCCGATATTATGTGGAAAACTTATTTTAGCTTAAGGATCGCCTTTAATTCCTCCAAATCTTAACCCTTAAAGGATTAAAGGGCTTAAAGCCCGTTCTTAAGGCTAACATTCAAAGATGATCTTAAATCTGTTCGGAGTTATTTGTTTTTATTTTTGAAGGTGAGCTGGGTTTAAAAAAACATAAATCTAGATGTCCTATACTATATGATGTGACATTGGGTTCAACCCATTTTAAAAATATATTGATTAAGTGACTTTTGAACACTTTCGAAATTGAATTCCTAGCGAACATTTCGTCGCTGATTTCGCTTTTAAAGCTGTGCTCCTTACTAAAGTTGGACTGAGGCGAAGAAGCACGTAGAATAATAAGAAAATCGAACCGTAAAAAATATGGGATACGCACACAAGTCGATTAGAAACTTACCAAGAACCAAACCGTTTTGCTTTGTGCATAAGACCAATTATAAGATCAATAAAAGCGCTATCAAAAATGATTGAATTTGTTCGATTGAATTTCCTTAGTGCCGGAAGTGCAGACTGGGCTTAAACCAAATTCCATTTCGGGATTCACGGATTTCACGGAAAAGTGTGGGGTTGCTTTTGAGATTTTGTTTATTTAAACTTAAGAAAACTCCAAATAACAGCTTCATAACTTGAACTTAATTCTAGAAAAGGAAGTAGTACTTTGCTTCTTGGCATGGAGGGGTATGGTGGATTCTTCGAGAGTCTCAGGACCAATCCAGTGCTGCCTCAACTGAAACGCTTGGAATCTGAGAAAGCCTTGAATCTTTTATTAAACTTAGCCTGCGCTTTCAACCAACCTCTGTTTTCTAATAATGTTCTGGATATGGTTAACGATGAGGTATTTGTATCAAGCGAATTAAGCTGTTCCCTTGTGGCATCTTGATCCGCTGTTTTGGGAAACATTTCTGGAGAGATTGCTTGCCACCAAATGTAAAGCTGACTCTTTTCGTTTATTTTATATCGAAATAGATCTCCAGCCTCTTTTAGAAAGCCGTCCCTCGTGCCACTGACCTCCTGGAGCTGATTCTTCAGCCGCGCTATGAGGGTCTTAGGCAATCTCTTTCTCCTCGTATTTGTCCGCCATTCCAGTGGTGCCTGGACCCAAGCAGGTCTTGGGGGATTTTCCAACGAAATGTTAATTCTATTTCCCTTAATTCTAAATCGGAATAGCTTTCCTGCCACTTTTATGGATCCCACACTGTGTGGATTGTCCTCCTGTAGCCAGATCTTTAGCTGCGTTACCATAGTCTCAGGCAAAAGCCGCTTCTTTGTAGAAACGCGCCAGCTCAGTGGGGCCTCGACCCATGCAACTTGGTCCGCCGTCTCACATTGTGGCTTAGAAACAACTGGCTCTGCATTTATGATGTCTGAACTTAGTTGCTTGTTGTCTACGCTTGAGGCATGATCCAGTTTGCATGATAAACCTTCAATAGGTGCTGAGGTAAATGGTGTGCCTTTGGTTCCTTGGGAAGCAGATGATGCAGGTTTTTGGGTAGTAGAAGGAACCTCCTTATACGAAGGCTCCTGAGTGCCATTTTGATTCCCTGGTAAGATTTGGTCCAACCAAACGCTAGTGTGAGTCTTATTGATTTCAAATCGGAAAAGCTTTCCTGCCTCTTCTATGGATCCCACACTGTGTGGATTGTCCTCCTGTAGCCAGATCTTTAGCTGCGTTACCATAGTCTCAGGCAAAAGCCGCTTCTTTGTAGAAACGCACCAGCTCAGTGGGGCCTCGATCCATGCAACTTGGTCTGCCGTCTCACATTGTGGCTTAGAAACAACTGGCTCTGAAGATTTGATGTCTGAGCTCAGTTGCTTGGGAGGATTGTGGGCTACGCTTGAGGCATGATCCAGTTTGCATGATAAACCTTCAATAGGTGCTGAGGTAAATGGTGTGCCTTTGGTTCCTTGCGAAGCAGATGATGCAGGTTTTTGGGTAGTAGAAGGAACCTCCTTATACGAAGGCTCCTGAGTGCCATATTGATTCCCTGGTAAGATTTGGTCCAACCAAACGCTAGTGTGAGTCTTATTGATTTCAAATCGGAAAAGCTTTCCTACCTCTTCTATGGAGCCTACACTCTGTGGATTGACCTCTTTTAGCCGATTTCTTAGCTGCGTTATAATAGTCTTAGGCAAAAGCCGCTGCTTTGTAGAAACCCGCCATTTCAGTGGTGCCTCGACCCACATGACTCGATCTTCGTGATTCCCAATTGCTGCACGCCTTGCTAACTCAGTTGACTGCCTTTGTTTTCTCTGTGCAGCGGTTTCGATTCTCAATGGGCCATCCTGAAGCGTTCTTGGGTAGTGTAGCCTAGCCCTGGGCGGTTGAAAGGCACAGGAGTGAAGTTGTCCGCTTATGCTTCCACTCTGCTGGCTCGTGTTATCAGTTAAGAAATCCAAACCCAGTATGGCATCCTCCATGATCGATGGAATTACCAGTGTGAAGAGGCGTACCCAGCGGTTGTCCAAACATATGGTCACCATCATGGCCCGTGTGATGATTCTGCGGGAACCTTCCGCCAAGCTCAACTCGATGCGAACGGGGCGTGTGTTTTGCGGTGTACCCACCAATCGGCTAACTCGTTCACTCACAAAGCTTCTGGGGGCTCCACTGTCGATTGTGGCCAAAAATGGTTGGCCCTCGACGTTCACCATGGCCACAATGCGATCCACTTCATGGCGATGGCTGAGTTGATGTGACTGATCGCAACAGTTCAGTGTCCATTCGCCAGGGCGAGCAACTCTTGGCTGAACTGTGGCCATCTGTGCGTTATTTTCTTTTAAGTGTTTTCTTTTCCTTTTACTACTCATTGTTTCTGCTCTCCTTCTGTTGTTAGTTTCTATTCGAATTTTAAGCGCGTGCTCTAAAATTGAACTTTTACTAGAAGTGAGCCCGTGAGCGAATTTTCTTTCACGTCACGAACGCCACTACCGTGTTCGATTTTCTTTTAACAATCTTTAGAAGTACCTTACAGATCTTGGTGGCACTTTCAAGGAAAGCACGATCAGTTTTCCCAACTAAACTTTTGTTTTCGAGGGTTTAGGAAAAACTATAGATAATTTTTCTACAGAAAATTTAATTGGGGTATTCACGATCCCCAGTTGAGCAGTTGAGTTGTAGAATTAAGGAAATTTTTAATTTTTACAAGTCGAAAACAAGAAGAATAAAAGAAAACAATTCTAGTGACACTTTAACAAAAAATGTTAAATTCCTCAATTCAACAATTCCGAAGCTCAACAGCAGTATTCTGGTTTTAAAATCAATTCAACGTAATCAGGCGCGTATCTAGGATTCGACTTTGGGGGGCTAAGCATTCTGAAGAAAAATTTTTTTTAACGAAAACTTTTAATATATTGTTACAATACGCACAAAGAAAAAATAGAGAATTTCATGCTAGGATGAAGAGTGTTCAATGTCAAAAGTACGGTAAGAACGAAAGTTCCTAATCCAATAGCGAATATCTTGAGCCAAGAATTAATTTTTAAGCTCGAAATTTGTTGATTTATAATTTTTTAACTCTATTTTAGTTATTAAGCTTTGTTGGCTTTCCCCGTTCAAGTACTTATCCTCGCCTAAAAACCCGAAATGAAAGCGTTTTAAGCTCTATTATAAGAACAGAATTCCTAAAAATCTGTCTTTCCGTATGAACGCACAGATCTCAGAGGCTGATCAAGATTATTTTCAATTTTTCCCACACCCCCACCCGAATCAAGTTAGCTTTGATTCTATGTAATAGTAAGTCGTTAAAAAATTTTAATTGGTTAGCACTGTTAGTCGCACGAGTCTTGCGCTTTTAGCCTATTTAATAATATATATTTCTATTTCACTTAAATCCTAAAATATTTTGATAAATGAATAGTTGTCATTGCGTGGGTATTCGTGTCACGGTTTAGCCACCGCCTCTATAACAATTGGATATTTATATTGCTCTCATGCTTATCGATTAACGTGCTATCGACAACAACTGTTGCATTCATTTGTCATCACTAAAGCACGTTTTTATAATCACAAAGAAGCGCTCAATTGCAAATCAGCGCTTAAATAAGAATTTTTGATTAATTTCCTTGGTTAAATTAAGTTAAAACAAGTTGAAAACATGACCACGAATTTGGCCCAACAACTGCAAAAGTTGGCAAGGCCGCAGACATCGGGCACACTTGTAGATGCCCGCAGTCGCGCCTCATTACTCTTCGATCCCAAGGAGGCGGCCACCAAGGACCGACGGGCCATCTACGAAATTGGCTTAGCCGGCCTGCAAGAGCTCACCGATTTCAATCCAGCCTTTAAGGAGTTCCAGCTGACCTTGTACGATGAGGCCACCTTGACTTTGGAGCGGTCCGTTGAGCTACCCGAGGTGAATCAGATGCTGGATGCGGCCATAGCCAAATTTTTGAGATTGCTCTCGCCGTACATACTGTTGCGGCCGGCTCACATGGCCTTTGAATGGCTACTGAGACGATTTCAGGTGCACGAATATAACCGAGCCGAGGTGATGGCCTTGATACTGCCCTACCATGAGACGAAAGTCTTTATACAGATCTTGCAGACCATGAGATTGAAGCCGTCGGATAACGATTGGGTGTGGTTGCGTCCCCTGCAAAGGCCTGGCGTTTCGCTGGCAAAGAGTGCCATTATTAACCGAGCCGCCACAAATCCAGCCTTCTTGAGTTTCATCTGCAAGAGCACACGGAGAGCGGTCAAGGAATTGGGTCCACGTGCCCATCAGCTGCAAACTCAAATGAATTTCTACGCCACGGTGGTGGTGGGTGCCTTGCAGACGGCCAATCACCTGGAGGAATGGCATGTAACCACCATTTTGGAAAGTCTGCTAAAGGGTTTAGTCTCGGTGACGGTGGATTATATGGCCGCATCCTATGTGATTGTGGCCCAGTTGGTTTCACGCACCAAACTGAAGACCAAAGTGTGCAATGACCTGCTGGAGCGGGTGGCCAATTGTCCGTTTGAGCGTCTGCACATCACCTCGCTGTTGGTGCTCATTTCGATACAAGATAAACAACAACATGCCCAGCCGGAATTCAAATCGGAGACCATTCTAAATTTGGTTTGTCAGAAGTGGCTGATTTCGGCGCTGTCTTTGCTGACTAAAGAGAATATAGCCATTCAGGCTATATGTCTGCCGTTATTGCGTGGTTCTGTCTGTGCCATACGGGATAATCATAACTCTGCGATTTCCTTTCAACGATTTCTGGACAATCTTATAGCGGAAGTTCCTTTTTCACAGGCCAGCGCACTGCAATTGATCAAGTAAGTTGGCCCTAATGGCTGGATTTCGATATAACATTTTGAAACACTATTCTTTCAGTTGCTTCCTGGACACCTATGTGGATGCGGCGGAGACTAAGCCAGCCCCTGTGGCTTTAGCAGAAGATGAGGAAACCATAATAATTGACTCCGATGATGAAATGCCGCAGCAGAAATCCAATTTTCAAGCTTGGTATGCCACTTTTTTGGAGAAACTGGAACGACGCTATCCCGAGGCCTTTGATTTGAGTGTTAAGGAGGCCATGAGAGCTAAAACTAAGACAAGCAATCGCCAGAAGGCTTTGAAGTTGGCTTTGGGTAAGTTATAATTTTTGTAACCTTGTAAAGGGTATTGGATAATTAATCTGAGGGCTGAGTGGGCTTTATGGTGTTTTGGTTTAGCCTCCGAATTGTACTTATCAGCCATATTCCGGTTTACACTAGAGTTAATTCGAATGTGCTACATGTTCGGCCGAGCCGAAGTTAACTTTCCCCCATTTTTTTTAAACATTTTCCTATTTCTTCTCCCTCCTTTAGGCTTTCGTCTCAACACCTCTGATGAGAAGGCCAAAAAGGTCTATGAGAAATTATATCACTATAGTCCCGATTGGCGACTCAGTGCTGTTCGCAAGCTGCTGCGCAACCTCGAAGTGCCCAACGAACGTGAGAGAAGTCAAAAACTTTTACAAGAATGTCTACCGGATAGAATTATTGATGATAGTGGAGCTGTAGTCTCGGCCTTACTCTCGCTGCCCACCGAAGAGTTGGTCAACATGTGGACACCCACTACCAACTGCTTGGCACACACACTGTGTGGTGTACTAAGGCGTGCCCAAACGGAGCAGTCAACGGATTGGCAAGCGGTAATACCACAAGCGGTGAAACATTTAACCACTGAAGCTGTGAGCAAACAATATGAAAGTAATCTGGTGCTATTGACATTGATGCCACTGCTATTTCCGGACAAGGAGCTGTCCGAAAAGGAGCAGCAGGCACTAACAACGCTACTTAAAAGTGAGTTTGTCTCCAGCATACCTTTCCTGGCACAACTAAAGGTTAAAACCAAATTTCAAGAGCAAAGAGAACATTTTTTGAATGTATTGGCCGAGTCTAAGCAATTGGATAAACAACAGCAAAAACTGCTGCAGAGTGTGGAGCAACATGGTGGAGTGGATTATATGAAAGAGGCCACACAATTGACGCATTTAATGATGCTGCTAACGGCCTACGCCACCGAGCAGCAGCTTGAGGCTCAGGAAACTCTACAAATAGTGGAGAGCATACAAGCTTACGGTCAAAGATTTTTAATTAAAATGAGCAAAGGAAAGCAGATAGTGCCGCTGCCACTTTATGTGGATTTTCTGCTACAAATGGTAAAGCAAACCAAATGGCATGGTTTGGCGGAGCAGGAATGGACCGAAATGTCGTATGAATTGAAGTTAAGTCTGAGATTACTGCAGATTTTGTGTGGCAAACTGTTTGCAGAACGTATGGAACCCGCAGAGGGTAGAGAATGGTCTCGCGCTTTGAGAGATTGCTTGAATTGTATGCTACCCCAGCCGGAGGATAAACTAAAGTATTTCAGCAATTTCTATGTTTATGAAAGTTTACCCAAAGAGTGGATAAAGGCAGAGGATTATGCGGTATTAAGACTCGAGGGATTTAAGCTACTAAAGGCGGTACTAAGAGGGCAACAGGCGGACTCCAACTGCAGTCTAATTCAGGCACTAAAGGTGGCTCATGCCTGTACCTCGCCCTGTAAGGAGCTGCGCCTGCAGGCTTTGTTAACCTTGAAGGATTTAAAACGTTATCTAAAAATGGAGCAGCATGTCAAGTTACTGGTGGAGGAATTGCTTAACAGAAGTAGTGAATTAAGCCTGGATCAGGAGCAATATGCTTTGATTTTATATACCATACTTCAACCTGTTAAGGTTACCACACAGCAGAAACTGATTGTAGGAAGATTGAGACGTGGATTAGTGGATTTACTGAAGGAAGAAAACCAAAACAATCCTATTAGTACCTGGTCTTTACTTTCTGCCTTGAAGCATTTGAATGACGAAGCCTTGCTGAGTTCAGTGCTACCTCTGGCTCAAAGAGCCTTGGCTAATATCAGCCTACTGGATCAGGCCAATCAACAGCTAAGACAGATTGCCTGGCCCCACAGTGAGATCTACAAGTCGGTGGTGGAACGTTTCGAAGGAGAAGTGGCCTTAAATGTTTTACTACGCAAACCTTTGGCCTGGGAGCTATTTGAGCAGAGTTTTAATTTGGAAAATGTTTACATACAAATGGCACAGAAACTGCAACCTCTACCCTGTGTCATACTCCAGTCCATTTCAAGCAAAACCTTTGATCGTTTGCTAACCAAGCATAAGTTGGCTTTGATTAAGTTAATAGTGGAGGCGGCCACCAAATCGGATAATGATAGCATCTTTCTGGCGGGTCATCGTTTGCTGAAGTCAAGTCGATTGGATTGCAAGTATTTGGTGGAGTTGCTCATGAGCTATGCCAGTCAGGCACCAAAGATTAAGCCAAAAATACCCACCAAGCGTAACACCAGCCTTAGTCAAGTGGATTTGACCAGCCTGGCCTGGAAGCAGGCCATGACTCTATTGGAACTGCTGGAGCATAAAAAACAACTTTCAAATCCGGAACTTATGATACCACCGCTGTTTGAGCTGCTGGAGTTGTGTCTTAGCCTGGAGGAGCAAAAGTCTGCCGAGTATCCCAAGCAATTAATACTCTCCCTTCTATTGCATTGCTGTTTGACAGCAAAAACCCAGCGAATACAACTAGCACAAGTCTTGCCCGAGTCCTGTTTTCGCATTGAACAGGTGGTGCAGTGTCTAAGGAACACCCAAAATCCTCAGACTCAACAGCAGGCCCTGCTCTTTCTCAACCACTGTGCCAGTTTGTATCCTCAACAGGTCTTGCATAAAATTGTGGAAATCTTTACCTTTGTGGGTTCCACAGTGGCCAGACATGATGATGCCTTTAGTTTGCACATAATACATAAAGTTGTAGAGTCCATCATACCCATCTTACTTAATCAAACCTTAGAGGGTCAGCGGGAGCAGCTTATCATACCCGTGCTTAAGGTATTTGCCGACATTTGCTGTGATGTGCCCGTTCATCGTCGATTACCTCTATACGCCACCCTGTTTCGTGTTCTCTCACCTGCGGAGCATCATCTGTGGCAGTTTCTATGTCTGGTTTTCGACTCCTATGTTCTCTTGAAGGAGCAGAAGCAAAAAAAGCAACAATCGCGTCTGGAATTTACACGAGAGTTAAGTCTAATGTTCCAGGAACCGCAAATATTACTTTCCACCTTTAACCATTTGCTGGACCATCTCATTAAATTGCCCTTAAACAACAAGGCAGAAATCCTTGAAATCAACTCTGAAAATCAACTATTTGATGTGGAAAATCGTACCTTCAAGCAGCTGCGACACTACAAATATCTCATCTTGGACTACCTAGCCAACCTAAGCTGCTCTCCTCAATTAAACTTCACCCCAGACTCTAGCCCTCTCTTACCTTACTATCAAAATTTCATACTTAAATCTCTGTCCTATGTGGCTGTGGTGCAACAGGCTTTGAACTCAGCTGCGGGCAATTCCTCGCTGGAGAAATATTGGCAAGTCTTGGGCAATCATGTCTCTGATATACTGGACAATGCCATTGGTTTGCTATCAGCGCCCTATTTTCTGCAAATCATCACTGAACTGCTGCAACATGACTTTATACATGTGAGAATCAAAGTTTTGGAATTGTTGGTCAGCAAATTGAGCCCATCGTTGGACTATTTCAAATCCTGTAGTGTGGTTTACTTTGGTGTGCTGTTCAAGCCACTGGAGTCGATTATACTTACCATACTGGAGACGGGTACTAGTAGTCCGCCTCAGGCGCAGCTACAACAGACTGCTTTGCAGGCACTTCAATTGTTGGTTCATCGTTGTGGACGTGATTATTTGGAGGAATGCCGTTCCTTGTTAGCAACACTCACGCGTATAACCAAACGGCGCTCAAATGTGCCCAAGGCTGTGGTGGGAAATGTAGTCTTGACTTTGGTAGAGATCTGTGACAGTCTCAAGGCGCATGCCTTGGCTCAGTTGCCCAAATTTGCACCACAATTGACGAACTTACTGCAGGAGCAGGTGCAGCAAATGGAAACGCTTAAGCTGGGACCCGACTATGTGTGTGCCACCTTGATAACAGGTGAGTTTTCCTCTTTGTTACAGCCTAATAGAAAAAATCAAACGCTTACCGTCGGGAAAGTGTGTTTCCAATTATTTTCCCATACCTTTCTTACAACCTTAGTTTGAAGTCGATTGAGTTCTAAATTCTGCGGGCATTTCAGTCCCCCACTACACTTCGAAAAAGGATAACAGAATGCGTTTAAAACTTTTAGCCATCAATATAGTTGATATATAAATGGACACAATCGCTTATTGAAAGAGGGAACCCTTAACCAATAACGTTTCCAAAAACACGAACAGGCCTAATAGTCTGCAGAAAGATATATAAAATCTTCTTCTTGGATGCTTATTCCCTCACACACTCCTCTTTACTGAATTCTATTTGTGCCTATGACGAGCTTTTCTCTCATAAGAATAGGAGAAGATTCTATCCATCGAGTTCCATTCCTTCAGGTACAGCTCCATTCCATTCCATTAGGGATACTTCTGTCACTTATGCCCAAAGGTCGCAATAATCCATCCCCCGTTTGCTGTTGTCAGAAAAACTCAGTTTTCATGCGTCACATTGAAGAGAGGGACAAAAAATTACCTTTAACTGCGCTCTCAACTTTCTCTTTGGCTGTGGGTCTTCTGCCGTTCGTTTTGCAAAGACAGCTTGCTGAAAGACACTTGTGCTTTTCACACAGACGCTAGCCGAACTTGCAACTTTTTGAGAGAAATACACAGAGAAGGAAGTAAATCGATTGCTACCCTCTAGTACTGCCGACCAACGCTGTATCAACGTTCCGTCGACGATTATGTGACTGTCGTCGACCCACCCTTATACCCCTTACAATGTGTTCGACTGACGTATTTTGCAAGGCGATGTCCGCTCAATACGTTAACGACTCTCCAGGCACGCTAGGTCGACGAAATGCCATGCAGGAACCAACATGAGCGACGCTCGATAGACGAAATGCCATGCAGAGGAGCGACATGAGAGACGCTCGATAGACGAAATGCCATCCAGAAAAGCGACATCTCATTCTCATCTCGCTTAGGGAAAAAGTGTGCCACTCTGCGGCACTTTTGGGCGGTAAGAAAGCGTTACTTTTGGGTGTTAGGAAAAAGTCTCTTCAGAGGGATAAAAAAGAGTTAAGAGTGCGTTTCTTCCTGGAGATAAGAATACGATTCTTCCTACCGTTTTGAAAAAGTTTTGAAAATCAACGATATATATAACTAGATGAGAGTTATTTTTATTAGCTGAGCCTCGCAAGCTATTCATAAGCGAGCCAGCATGTGAGCATTTTGCGTAATTACGAAATATCGGTTTGGCCGTAAATATTGAATTAGACTTTAAAAAAATAATGCGTCGAGAACGCCATTCGACACCCCTTTGATTTCGTTCTCCGTCATTTCGCCAGCGTGATAGTATCGGTGAGCGTTAAGATGTCAGTCATTCGTGTAGATTGACGCGGTCTTGAGTTTGGTTCCAGACAAGGTGAGTCCGGCCTAGGGACCACGCACTTTTTTTTTATTTTAAATAAAAACCAAAATTTTAAATGACTCGCAAGTACTATCAAAAAAGCTCGCAAAAGATACCGCTCAAAGCTACGCTAACCGTATTGCTTGCGACTTCGTTATACGCAAACACTCGCTTGGATATCGTTTGCGAGCGTTTGGTTCTGGGAAGAATAGATGTTTGACTTGTATACTGTTCCGCCCCAGTCCCGACCTTCTGACATTTTAGTAATCGACTTACGTCCGCCACTAGATTGGTAAAGACGTATGGACAATAGCAAGTTTAGCAAAAAATTACTTCTGCAGCGCAGTAGCGACGCTAGCACCAATCAGGATCTTCGCATGAGCGGAATATTCGATGTCTGGCTCATACTGGAATGCGAGACGAAGGAACGAAGCCGATGTTAATGTTCCATGAAAAATTACACAACGCGAACTCGTTTTGTAACAGGGCTTTGCGCCGCTCAGCCACGCGCAAGAGAACGAATACCTTCAGCCTTACTGCACCGTGGCGCGTTCTCTAAGCACCATAGAATTCGTCTTCAATTCATAATGATTGCGAGCTAACTTAACTTGGTTGTGTTGCCAGTAATTATTTCACATTTGTCTCCTTGTTGTTGTTGATTTCGAAAAGCTCGTATTGAAACCGGATTTATTCATCTTTTTATTCTGCTCTAGTATTTCCATGTTTGTTGCTGCATTTCTTTGAGGCAAAATTTTTTCCTTAAAGGGAAAAAACACCCCCTCCTGTTTTTTTCCCACCAAAAACCGCCCCACCCAAAAACCTCCACCACTCCCCCCCCCCTTAAAATTGATCCTGAATCTAGCGTATATGATTCCTTCTTATACTGGTCTCCAAGTCATCAAACTAAGAGGTGGCAAGAAGGAGTCTAATAAGAGCTAATCTCGTTTTTGGCCATTTGTTATCTGATGCCTCTTCAGTATAATTTTTTGTTTTAATAAACCAAAACTAATTTTATTTTTCAGCTCTTCATAAACTTTTCAAGGCTTTTCGTTTCTTCCTGGGTCCCTATCTGGTGGACATCATTTCCGCCTTGGCACGTCTTTCGGTACAACTGGACAATCCCAAAATGGAGCAGGATAAACGTGCTCAGTCAGTGAAATTGCGCTTGAAGGATGTTTGGTCCGTTATTGCCCAAGGCGTGGAGGTGCGCATTTTGATTCCCAGCTGTGCCAAGAGCTATGCCAGCTTACTGGAGTCGCAGTCATTTAAGGAAATTGGCCATCTTATGGACCATTTGCTGCTGCAGTGCCTAAAATTCCATAACTATGCTGAACTACAACCCGTACAGGATTCCCTGGGAGAACTGTTTCTGCAGGCCCTGGAATTCCGTCTTCAAGTGCGAGGACAAGATCTGGAGAGGTCAAGCCTAACACAGATTGAGAGCTCCGTAGGAGAAGCCTTTGTCCACTGGATACTAAAATTATCCGAGAGCAGCTTCCGTCCACTGTATGCCAAGCTACGCAAGTGGGAGCTGGAGAAGAATGAGCGTGAAACGCGTTTAACTTACTTTTTGCTCATCCAACGCATGGCCGAAGCTCTGAAATCGTTATTCGTGCTCTTTGCCAGTGAATTTGTGGAAGATTCCTCTAAGTTACTCCAAGACTACAATTCCCTGAGGCCTGATTTTGTGCCCGGAGATGTGGCAGATGATGTGGAGCTACTAACAGCTCTTCTGCTTACTCTCCAACAAGTTTTCGTTCATTGTAGCGGTGACTTTATCAATGCCCATCGTTTCAATGCCTTAATGCAACCCCTGGTTGATCAACTGGAGAACGATTTGGTACTGCAAAGTGAACCCTCGCTTCAGCAGGCTCTTAGTAATACCATTGCCCAACTGGCTGTGGCCACCAACGATGTCATGTGGAAGCAACTGAATAGTCAAGTCTTGCTTAAAACTCGCACTCAGACACCGCAAGTGCGGATCCTTAGCTTCAACACTTGTGTGGCCATTGCGCGGAAATTGGGTGAGAGCTTTGCTCCTTTGCTGCCCGAAACTGTACCATTTATAGCCGAACTTCTGGAGGATGAACACGAACAAGTGGAGAAGAATACGCGAAGTGCTGTCCAGGAATTGGAAACTATTCTGGGTGAATCTGTACAGAAATATTTGTAGAACTTGTAAACATTTTGATTTTTTTCTTTGGTTTAAGTTTAAAAATGCGTCTTAATGAATTCTATAGCTCATGATCGAGCTTACACTAGTTCAGGGTGATCATTACCCTTAGGACTTTCAATTTAAAAATTTATTTCTTGTTAAAAAAAATTTCTAACTAAATTGTTCCAAATTAAAAGAATTCTATTTTTACATCAGATCTAACAGGATCCACATTGCTATCGAAGTCGTAAGGATACTTTGCTCAGCTTGCGTTGGAATACACGAACGTGACTTTTAATAAAGTAGAGAATTAGATGTTTGATTCTACATCCTCTAGTAACATTTCTTTAGCCAAGTTCTGCATAATCAATATGTACAAATATTAAGAATTCAGCACAAAAATTAAGCTCTTTTTGCAATTAAGTTTCTTTTATTTCAATTTAATTAATTAGAAATATAGAGATCAACTCTATTCAAGCAACTTTTTAATTAAAAATAAAACACTATTAATAATAAATATACATACAAACATATAATACAAGTTTCTTATTGTTACAAGTAGTTTTTTTTTTTTTGGAAACTGTTTTCATTATTAAATATATTTTGTTCATAAAAACGTCAATTACTTTTAATAAACTCTACAAGTCGGTGGAAAAATTATTGAAAAAAAATATGTTCCGGCTTTCACTTTCACTAAATTTAAATAAACACCGGAGTTATAGCCATTTTTGTAAGGCGGCCGAACCACAGTGCGTGCGATATAAGTGCTTGCTATTGTTATCGAAATGCCTACAAATGACTATCGAAGAACTATCGATATGGGCAATTGTCATTGTCCCTTCACTAACGTAAACATAGCAAAGTCTGACTGAAACAAACACAGTTAAAGCGAAATTGAAATTTAGCTGGCATTTTTTGTAAATTAGCCATGTAATTTGTGTGTTACAAGCCAGCAATAACAGTAATCTTGAATTAGAAGAAGCAAAAGCAGAATGGCAGATGCCTATTGCCTGACTAATTTTATTGATTTTTCACTATCGCTTTCGCTGCCGTTAAAGCACAACAGAATAAAGGTGAGAGTCAGAGTTGAGCGGCTGGAACTAGTTCACTTAGATTAGTAGTTGGAATAAACTGCGAAATTTTGAATTCAATATCGGGGTAAAGCAGGCCATCCACACACGAATTTGTTCGTCCAATTTGTTCGGTTCGACGAAATGTTCGTCGTTAGTGGAGGTGTTCGGAACAGATTATTGTGCCGAACACCTCCACTAACGACGATCATTTTGTCCAACCGAACAAATTCGTGTGTGGATGGCCTGCTTGAGTCAAGGTGGCAGACTTTTGTAACACTAGCTTCTACACAAAGCTTCTAAAAACCTTAAAAGTAAAATGAACTAGTGAACCGAAATGCCCAACTCTAAGTGTTAGAATGGCCATGTAATTCAATCCTTTGTGGCTGCGGCTAACCTACTTTCAGTACACCTGCTTCGACATCTCCGACAGCTACATCATCTTTGGGGCCACCTCGGGATCGCTGTATCTGTTCAATCGCAACGGCAAATTTCTGCACTTGATACCCAACAAACATGGAGCCATCACCCACTTGAGAATATCGGCCAATAACAAATATGTGGCCTTTGCCACACAAAGATTGATTTGTGTATATGCGGTGAATCTGTCTGCCCAGGCCACGCCTCAGGTGATAGTAACACATCTGGACCAGTCGGCTCAGGTCAGTTGTATCCACTGGACGCAGGATGAGAAGCAATTCTACTATGGAGACACGCGCGGGCAGGTCAATCTGGTGCTGTTGTCCTCGTTTATGGGGCACCACCTGCTGCTCAATATGAGCGTACATCCGTTGCTGTATTTAGACTCACCCATTGTGCAGATTGATGATTTTGAATCCCTGCTGCTGGTGTCGAATGCTACCAAGTGCATTTTATGTAACACCGAATACGAGGAGTACAAGCAGGTGGGTAACTCAAATAACACAGGGGAACAAATTTCAGAAAAGTGCGTACGCTGTAGAGCAGGTCGCGTATGGCACTTCCTCATACTTGGTTTTCCTTGGGGTCCCCCAAAATCTGCTATACAGCGTACGCCAAGTCGTTTCCCAGGGTGTAATTTCTGCATGTTTCTTTCCGACTAACTAAACCCTGCTTACAGATTGGAAACCGTCCCAGAGATGGCGCCTATGGAGCCTGCTTCTTTATCTCCAACCAGGAGTCGATACAACCCTCGCGTATCTATTGTGCTCGCCCTGGCACACGCATTTGGGAGGTGGATTTTGAGGGTGAGGTCATCCAGACGCATCAGTTCAAGAGCGCTCTGGCCGTGGCGCCGGCCAAGCTGCAAAAGCCCCTGCTAGAAGCTGAACCCGAAATGGATGCCAACGATGAGGTCTTGGACTATCAACCGCAAAACTTGCAGTTTGCACAGATTCAACGACTGGGCCAGGATTTCCTGTTGGCCTACACCGAACTGGGTCTGTACATCTTCGACTTGCGGCTATCCTGCGTGGTCTTGTGGTGCAATCAATTCGAACGAATTGTGGACTGTCGTGTTTCGGGCTGGGAAATCTTTGTGTTTACGCAGACGGGCTCGTTGTACAGTGTTCAGTTGCAATCGCTCCAGGCTCATGCCATCTCTCTGATGCAACAATCCAAGCGGCTGCAGTGCGCCAATCTGTTGCGTCAGCATGTCAAGTACTTTGCGGACAAGGCCAGGGAAAACTATGAACTGAAGCTGCTCAATCAGCTCAAGCAGCTGCTCATAGAGCGGCAGGAGTATGAGCTACTGAATGATATATCCGTGATCTTTGATGCCATCGCTCAGTGTACGGGCAGTGCGGATGCACAGAGCTCTGGCGGCAGTTCCACGGCCACCACCGAGCGTAGCCTAAACACAGAGCCAGCGGGTTCAACTAAGCCACCTAAAGGGGTTTATGTTTTGGAGAATGCTTTCTGTGACAACAACAAATCCAACTCTTCCGGACACTTTAAGGATGCTTTGCTAACGGTCACCGGGAAGTTTGGCAAGAATATCATCAAATACAAATTCAATATCTTTGCCGAAGAGCATCAGCAGCTGGTTAAGGAGCTCATACCCGCCAGTGAGCGTTCTCAGCCCTTTAAGGATATTAAAGCGCGCTATGAATGCACAGCGGGAGAGGAGCAGCAGCAGCAGGAGGAGGAGGAGGACCTGGAGATTGTCAGGCGACGCAGCAGCAAGCGTTCTTCCATAGCTATACCCTCGGCCCACATCATCAGTCCCGAGGAGAAGACCATCTACAATCTGTATTTGATTTGCAAGAGCGCCAAATTCAGTCGGACGAACTGCGTCGAGCGTTATCGTGCCGTTTTCGATGAATATGCTGCCAGCGAGCTAATCCACTTGTTAAACAAGCTGGCACTGGTCATGGTGGAGCATGGCGAGAGTAGGGAACAGGCGCAACTTAACTGCTATGAGATGTATTTTAACTATTTGAATCCGGAACTTATATGGGAGATGGAAGATTGCACCCGGGATTATATAGCTCGTGGTTTTGTGTTGCTCAACGCCGGCTCGGAGATTATACGCTGCGACCACTGCTCATTCCCCTTGAGATTCGACAATGGTTGTCAGTATCATGAGCTGGGAGCGGTGCTATTGCGCTATTTCTGGTCACGAAACGAACAATTGAAATGCTTTGATGTGGTACAGGCGGTGCCCGCTTTGCTCGATGTCTTGGCCAAATTCTATCTGGCCGAGCAGAATCTGGATAAGGTTTTACCCATTGTGTTGAACTATGGACAGCCGGAATTGTTGCTAGAACTGGGCAGACAGTTCAATGTAACGGCGTGGGCCAAATGCTTTGAGCAATTTGTGGATCTGCAGCATGGACGTTTGATCTGTGTGAACTGCGAGTGTGTGACGCATGTGGAGCAGGAACAACTGACACGACATTTCTTTTACACCTGGAACTGTTTTCTTAACATAGCACTGGATCACTTGAAGGTCAACGATACGTTGGCTTTGATCTTCAAATGGAGTTCGTATATACCGAATGATGCCATTGACAGGGAGTTCTATACGAGATGTTTGATCAAGGGATGAAGGGAAAAGAGGGTAGGGATCATACAGAGGACGAGGCGACCTGCATATAAATTTCTGCACAGGGTTTAGTTCAGATAGAGATAAATATATATAGCCATATATAGCATTATTTATTCCATATTGTAACCGCAAGCTGGAGCTGAAGATGGAAGCCAATACCAAAAGCATTTATTCTATATACATACACACGCATGCATACATATATACAATGTAATCTCCTGTGTTTGTGCATTAAAAAAAAAAAACAAGTTGGAAATTCCACAAGTATTTGTTCTGTGTAAATGCTGCTGAGCTGCTGCTGCCTTGATCCTAGTGAGCTTCAGGAAGACCCACCCTTCGAAGTAATACCACGACCTCGTCCCGAGATAGCAGATCTTTCACTCCCGAGGAGTCCGTCTCAGTCTCATAAAACTATTAGATAACTTATAGCTTACAGTTAAATTGTTTTCCTAAAAAGCTTCTGCCAAGATTCTTGATCTGTATTCAAAAGTATTCAGTAAATATTTGCCCAATCGATTCCATGATTGCCATTCAGCACCGCTATTAGCTTGTCCAACGTGAGCATTGCCTTTTCCAACAGTTAGATTCTCTTGCAGAAACTGCAAACATCTACCTGTACCATATGACTTTGTTCTTCTTTCTTTTTTTCCTCTTTTTTTTTCCGTTTTTCTGTTTTTCCCTTCGTTTTTCTCTTTTCTTTTTCCCTTCTTTTCTTTTCTTTCCCTCATTGCTTCTCCCAACTTCACGTCTTTGGACTACCACTTTCACTTACGCGGGATTCTTAAAACTTTTTGTTCATTACGCCTCCTCTTTGTTTTTTGCTTTTCCTTTTTTTTATCATATCTTCTTTTAAAACGTCCTACCCTTTTTTTTTTCTTACCTCTACGTTTTTTACTGTTCTTGTTCGTCCTACTTTGATCCCAACTTTGTTGTCGCACTATTCCTTTCTGGTTGGTCCAAATACTTTGAAAACAAACTGCTTTGCGTTTGGAAATTGAACTTACGTAATTTAGCTGATTCTCAGCTTCTTCGTCAAACGAGTTTTCCGAGCTAAAAACTCGGGCCCGCACTTATGGCTTACAGCTTTTTTTTCGTTTGGTTAGGTGGTATTTTGGTGAGCAGTCACACTGTTCCATTAGCTGAGACCTCAGCGGAAAAAGTTGTCTTTTGCAGATCTAGATTTAGATTGTTGCTTAGCTTGTTGTGTGTTTGTTTTCTTTTTCAGTTTAGGCCGTGATGGCAGAGCGAGTGGCCAAATTCGATTCCGAAGGAGAAAGGAAGAGAAGGAGCGGAAGAAGTAACAAGTAAGTCAAAAAACCGCGCCAATTTCGAAAAATATACCGTTCTTCCGATTGCAATGAAACTTTGAGTATTGGGACGTGGACCTGGGCGTTGACCTGGAGGTGGCCATGGATGTCTGGAGAATTCGTGAAAAATGTTCCAAAATGTGTGTTCAAGGCTAATCCTTATTTTTTGGGCCGACCTTCATCAAATTAGATTTGTAAGCTTTAAATTTTAAAAATCCACCACCAAGATCAGAAATGTCAGGTGAGACTTTATTTTTAACATCGGGCGGGGCATAAGAGTTAATCTCTGCTTTGAGCCGATGTATGTGAGATACGGTAAAATATTTTTCAATTTGTGAAGTCCACCAAGTCGGAAACGAAAAACTGATACCCTTATCGGTAAAAATAGCTTAACTGCGCCGCGCCCGATTTTGCTGTTAAATATAAAAAAACTAATATTTGAAGCCTCTTTATATATTCGGAAATTGTTGGCAAAATTCCTCAAAATATATCGAGTATGCAAAAATAACTTGGATCCCACTAATATATATTTTTATTATAAAATGAATAATAAAATTATTGCCCTTCAATACCTTTTGTTTGGTACTGTACATTTATTGTCTATTATATCAAATGCTGCCTTGAAGTGAATAAGGAAGAGTTAAAGTTTGTTATTTGTCCTCAGGAATTCTCTTCATATCGACGTCAGCACAAATATACTGTCTAATATGAACCCACACTAGTTTTCGTTTGGTACTAAAATCAAAATCGAAATGATATTTTTTCAATATCGAATGAAATATTTATTCGCCGTACCATTTTTCAAAAACTTTTATTGTCTCATACTATCTACGGCCCTCTGAAGATCTTAATAATAAATCCGATGATTTTTCACACATTATTTTGTATATGTCCTGTTTTCTCTTTGATAGGTTGCCTGACTTTCTGGTGCGTTGGTGCGAGTTGCCTGTTGCATTGAGCGTTTTCTAGCGTTGTCACAATCCTTGTCATACCAGGCATTCAAAAAATCGCTAAGACTGGGCTTTCTCTGGGATGGACCATTTATAACAGGTGACCAAAAATTGAGAGTATATTGATTTGCGAAAATAAGGCGACGCAAACCAGCTCTGACCTGGTACATCGATCGCTGGCCAGTGACGGAAAAGTGGCTTGCTCTCTAGGTTAAAGCCTCGGCAAGCGTTCGGTTATATTCTTTATTTTCGTTGAGTATTCATGTTGATCAGGCCTGGCCAAATAGAGAGGACAGAGAACTTTGTCTGTCCCCGTCTGACACTCAGTGATGATTGACTTCGGCAAGCATTCGGTGTTAGTCGCCAAGTGACTTCGGGCCCGAGGGGCCATGGCTGGCCAGGCCTGATGTTGATATCTTCCCATCCACCTCAACTTTGGTAGAACTCCCTTTGCTGGCTGTGCAATTGTGCAGACTTCTGTTTCAAGTGGTAGGTGGTTTGAGAAAATTTAAATTGAACGAAATTTGGCATTAAATGACATTAAATTTATGTACTTTGAATTTAACCTCAAATTTCGTTCAAAACACAGTCGGGGGCAGCCGTAAGAAAAAATTTCCAAACACATCAACATAGACTCAGTATAAATTTTGGCCAAATTATTACAAAATTTCAACTGCAAAGCATTCATTTCTCTAACATTAGAAACAGAACAGCATTTACATAGGATAGAGAAGACTAATCAAAGCCAAAGATCATTCGTATTTATACCACTGAGGAGCAAGTTTTAACCTCTTATCAAAATTTTTGAACTGCCGCCGCCGACCGCCTCTCGAATTGCTGCTGTCTGGCAACATCCCTGGTAGTCGATAGCCGATCTATCGCCGCCATATTTGATTGCCAAGCAACTCTGATATCCGATACCGATAGACGACCAGTGCGCTGACTCACAATTTACCAACACTGCTCTCCCACCATTTCCATTTTCCTGTGGATTGTGTGTGATTTAGACACGCGTCTGAAAGCATATAAAACGCGAAACGCGTCGGAAAAGCAAATAAAATTCAAGCACAATACAATTACAAATTTGCTTGTAATTGTCGTGTCACAACGAACAAGCAGTGAGCCAAGAAAAATACTGTACGATTCAATTGAAAAGTGAACAAGAAAAAAAAATCTGGGGAACCTCTTTCTCTTTCCAAATTTCACATAAGAACGCAGTAGCTTGTGGAACGTAAGAAGTTGTCGGAAAAACTAAAGGAAAAACGTATAGACACCAAGTGCAACAACACAAAAGAGAAAACGAAATAGAAAAAAAAACAATTTTCATATACACGCAAAACAATTGCAAAATTTTCCTAAACGGAAAGCGAGAAAAAACAAGCAACTGATTGGAGGATAATATGAGTAATGCTATTAACCAAAATGGCACAGGTCTAGAGCAGCAAGTAAGTAGTGTGTGATTATTATATATGTACGTATGTGCATGCGTGCGTGTGTGTGAGTGTGTCGGCAATGTTCATGCGGTTTTTGGACAATGTTCCGACTAAAAATTTATTGATTTCATAACAACACACGCACACACATACCCAGACCATATCGCTGCTCCGCTTTTACAACGGTGATTCTCTCTGGTCTTTCTTTGCGAGGGCGTGTGAGTGTGTGTCTGTGTAGTTCTTGCATTATTCCCATTTGTAATTTCTTTTGTATGATTTTTTGCTTTCCTCCAATTTGATATGTATATGTATGTACATAGGCAAGTGGGCTGCCAGATAGCTGAAATTCTAAAACAACAGTAATTCCTATGTGGACCAGCTGTAGCAATTTCTTTAATTAGTTAAATTAATCTACGTAAACATTGGTCTATATATGCTTAACTGTTTTATTGAAACTAATTTGATATCAATTTCTATTTTAAACAAGCAATTTAGAGCCGATTTTTAGAACAGCTAGCTGGCAACACTGTTAGGAGAGTAAGTGGCCAGTTATGGCTCTCTCTTTTGATTGCGCGCACATGTGGAACGTAGTAACATGACGTAGAACGTATGTGTGCGTAAAGGGTATTCCATTGTGTGGTTTTGGCTTATATGTTAGTTTTGAATCTTAAATATTTAAAAATAGACCACGATCGAAAGCAAAGCATAAAGGAAAATGAATAAATTTCTACCTTGATTTTATTGTTCGAATGGGACAAAAAATATTTTGCTCACGACCTTGGGGGTGGATATTCCTAAATTGGAGTATATTTGTTTCAAATCGATGGAATATTGGGGTGGATTTTTACAAATTTTTCTAACTCTTAGCGTTTAGGCTGTGCATAGATTGCCCTTGAGTGTAAGTGCATTAGGTTAATCCATCAATACATATTGATTTCATTGGTTCTCTGATCTTCTACGAGAAACTGCCAATTACCTCTGGTCTGGATTTACACGGTGAAGCAAACTTCATAAAGTTTTTGAAAAAGCTCATGTTTTTGGGAAGGAGGTGTAGAGTGGCAAGCGACACCACCACTACACCTCTCTCCTACAAACGAAAGTTTTTTTCAAAAACTTCATGAAGTTTGCATCTCCGTGTAAAACCCGTGTAAGTTGGTGTAGAACCGACAGCCCAGTAGAACCATAGTAGACACCAATAAAAATAAAGAAATTTAGAAAAACCGTTTATTACCGGGTAGCCGTATGGGTTTCAACAACAATTGTGCACCTAGAGCTTGTGCACTGCCCATCTTTGGTGTAAAATCTTCTTTACTTTGCTATATTTTACTTTGTAAGCCCTTTTCTGCGACTCATCCTTCCTTGTGTGTTTGTCTTAGAAATTCTTTGGACCCTACTGACTCACTATTCATGATCCCAGCGATGCCCAGCCTTATGCTCTGCGTTTTGTTTTTGTAATTGCACCGAAAATAGGAAGTCAATTATCGTATACATGCAGGGCGCGCGATATAGAAAACGACACAAGAAAACGATTTCGTATGTGTGCGTCACGTAGAACAAAACCCGGTTTTATTGACCGAAGTAATGCATGAGTGAATGTTAGAGAAGAGAGACTGTCTTCTTGGGGAACCCTGGTTTATACTCTGTGTGTGGCAGCAACGCTGCTTTTAAGAGTTTGCCTATGCCCAGTAGATAGCGACGTGCCGGCCTCTGATGTATATTCAGTGGACTCAATAAATCCAGCTTAGATTTTGTGAATTTGAATAATCTGGCAAAGGGTATTAAAATTTGGACCAGAAGTTTAAAGAATCGCATAGAAATTATAATTTCCGGCCCCATAACCTATATATATTCTTGATATTCTCGATTGAGCTTTGTCAGTCCGTAGCAAACTCTAGTCTCTTACAGAGTCTTCCTTTTAATAGGAAGGATCGGTCGGAAAAATAGTTATGGTGAATAAAAAACTTCTCCAAAACTACGAATTTCTTGGTTTTCAATACTTTTTCATAATTCTTCTAGTTTAATGAAAATGGGACAACTATGTAGCATAGGAATAAAATTGTCGATCAGATGTGGAGAGTTTATATTTCGTGCCAATTGTTTTTTGTTATCAGTGATTAAGCAAACCTTATGCGAAAAACCTCTATGCCATTAAAGAGCCCTGGTAAGAGGTAAGCCAAAGCGATCATATTTCTTATATGTACATATGTGTGGGCTATAAACTGTTTATTGAAGTTGAAATTTTGAAAAGCATTAAAAGAATTAAAAGAATCGGTTCTAATGCTGTGTTTTAATCAGGGATGCAAACCGGCTCTGAACCGAACCGCTTATTCCAGCCGGTGAACCGAACCGGCTTCCTTTCAGAAACGCTGAACCGAACCGAAATCATAAAGAAAAACTGTTCGGTTCTGTTCAGTTCTCTGACGAGTTTTAAGACGTGAATCGCTTTCCTTTATCCAATGATATTTAATAATATGGGAATTTGAATCGTTTCCCTAAAACAATTTTTATATGACATTTTGTTCGACCTTCTACAAGGTAGTTGCAGGATTGATATAACCTTTATGGATGTGTCGACACAAATTTTACAACATGTAACATGTCTTTGCATTGCACGCCGATCTCTTAATATATCTGTCATGAATCAGCTTTCTTTTCTTGAATTTTCGTCCTCCACTTCTTCATCTAAATTTAATCTTAGTGAGGAGAGTTTTTTCTCATGCGATTAAAAGGGTGTGTAAGATGCATGGTACGTATTCTTTTCTAGCCGAAATTCTCTGTTTTCGAAAGGAATTTATCTAGGAACTTAGACGAGTCCTGCAAATCCGACATCACAAATTTTAGACATTCTTCTTATTCAAATAGTCAAAGTAATTGTTAGTCGTCTTAAGGTTGAAGATTGATTTTAATTCTAGAATCAATCTGAAATCAACAACAATGATATGATCATATGGACACAAAGCAGATTATCGATACTCAGACAGACACGGTTTCGTCCGGAACCAACCTGGACTCGTCAGTGAGATTTTAATCGCTTTTAACACCAACAGCCATTAGCAATTACCTATTTAAAAACACTCTGAGCCAAATAAAGACTTGGGAATCATAAGTATTTTTCATGTTTACGTTCACATGCGTCTATTAATAGCTACAGATTCCTCCGAAGTTATTGCAATGGTGCTGGGGGCTGTGTCCAAATGTCGTATGTGTATTTGTTGTTTTTAATGGCAATTGTTTAACTTCTGTGGACAACGCAACAGACAAGATAACTGGCCAAGCATTTCTTTTGAATACATTTAAAAGGGGTTTTCTTTGCTCTTTTTAAATACCAAGGTTTTTTTTTTATTTGTTTTTATAGAGAAACCGTTCAGTTTTTTAGAACAATCATTTCACCGTGACTGGTGCTTTTGCATGTATATGGGGTTAACGAGCAAGTTTTGATTTTAGTCAAAGTGATTGTTAGCCGTCTCAAGGTTGAGGATTAGTTATAGTTCAATAATCAATCAGAATTCAAATGGTTTATAAGAATTCAAAGTCACCAGAAGTCAGAAATCATAATATTTCATAATGTTCCTCTATGAACCACTAAACCGAACCGAAACCGCGGTTCAGTTAGCTCCAAAAACCATGTAATGAACCGAACCGGCGGTTCAGAAACTGCGTGAAATACTGAACCGAACCAACACTTATTTTCGAATGGTTTGCATCCCAGGTTTTAATTGTTCCAGTTTGATTCCCTGTCAGATATAACCGAATGAAAGACTACAAGTTTACTATAATGTCCAGTTGGGCTGAAGTGGGTTAATCAAAAACCATCATTGATTTTCTTATCTGCATTCTACTGCAATCTTTGACTTTTCTTTATATTTATACTTTACACACACTTTGTATGTAAGTACAGAAGTAAAACTTTTTAGTAATTAACTAAATAAAAGAATAAATTCTCATCATAGTATTTGTTTTTGCGAGGTCACCCTGTATTTGCAAGGTTTTAAAATCAAATTCCACTTTGTTCTACTTGTGGATTTTATTTGCTTAAAGTTTGCCTTCGTCTTCTTTTTTTTTTGCTTGTGTGGGTGGCTGACTTTCTTTGTTGTTGTTGTTGTTGCTAGGCAGCAAATGCTGATGCCCGAGATTCAAAGCTTCAAACTAGTTGCGTTTCCAAGTATGAGTGGGGAATCGTCTATATATGTGTGTGTGTGTGTGTGTGTGCGTGCGCGTAAGAGAGAGCCATAGCACATGTTGCTAAGCGGGAAATGGCAGGCTTAGCTTTTGGGGGAATGGAGAACTTGTTATGACATGGCATTCGGTTGCAATTCGTTGAACCTGACTCGATGTTTATTTACATATTGTTTTCTGATTTTGCAGGTTGCTGGTCTGGACTTGAATGGCGGCTCGGCTAACTATAGCGGCCCCATAACAAGCAAGACTTCCACTAATTCGGTCACCGGTGGTGTTTATGTGCCCCCGCATCTTCGTGGTGGTGGTGGCAACAATAACGCTGATTTAGAAAATCAGGACCAAGGCCAGGGCTTCGATTCGAGATCCGCTCCCCCGCGCCAGGACAGCAGGGATCCTCAGCAGCAGCGAGGCGGTGAATTTCGCAGAGGCGGCGGCGGCGGCAGTCGTGGCTACAATCGCCAGAGCGGCGATTACGGAAGTTTTGGCAGCGGAGGCGGACGACGAGGTGGCGGCAGCGGCGGTGGAAACGGTCGCTACGAGGATAACTATAACGGTAAGGCAAACCATTTCTAGCGAGGAGGATCAATTTTCTAATGTGTGCTGTTTTTTCCCCCAGGGGATTACGACTCTAGACGCGGCGGTGACTGGAATCGCAGCGGTGGTGGTGGAGGACGCAGCTTTGGCGACCGTCGCGGTCCCTCATATCGCGGAGGTGGTGGAGGCAGCGGCAACGGCCTCGCCGAACAGCCAGCTGGCGAGGATGGACAGGTGCAGCAGCCACGCAACGATCGTTGGCAAGAGCCAGAGCGTCCAGCAGGATTTGAGGGAGGCTCTGTCGATGGCGGCCCACCTGGAGGCAACAGAAGCTATAATAGTCGCGGAGGCGGCGGCGGCGGCGGTGGCTACAACAGTCGCTGGAAGGAGGGAGGCGGCGGCACCGCTGATTACACAAAACTGGGCGCCCGGGATGAGCGCCTGGAGGCGGAGCTGTTCGGCGTGGGCAACACGGGCATCAATTTTGACAAATACGAGGATATACCCGTGGAGGCGACGGGCCAGAATGTCCCGCCCAATATCACATCGTTCGATGATGTGCAGCTGACGGAGATCATTCGCAACAATGTGAATCTGGCGCGTTACGACAAACCGACACCGGTGCAGAAGCACGCCATACCGATCATTATTAGCGGCCGCGATCTGATGGCCTGTGCCCAGACTGGATCGGGCAAAACGGCAGCCTTCCTGCTGCCCATTCTCAATCAGATGTACGAGCACGGAATGTCGGCTGCGCCGCAGAATAACCGGCAGTACAGCCGGCGCAAGCAGTATCCGTTGGGTCTGGTGCTGGCGCCGACCCGCGAGCTGGCCACCCAGATCTTTGAGGAGGCCAAGAAGTTCGCCTACCGCTCCCGGATGCGTCCGGCTGTGCTGTACGGCGGCAACAATACCAGCGAGCAGATGCGAGAGCTGGACCGGGGATGCCATTTGATTGTGGCCACGCCCGGGCGTTTGGAGGACATGATTACACGTGGCAAGGTGGGACTAGAGAATATACGCTTTCTAGTGCTGGATGAGGCCGATCGCATGTTGGACATGGGTTTCGAGCCTCAGATCCGACGCATCGTAGAGCAGTTGAATATGCCGCCCACGGGTCAGCGCCAGACATTGATGTTCTCGGCCACATTCCCCAAACAGATCCAAGAGTTGGCCAGCGATTTTCTCAGCAATTACATTTTCCTGGCCGTGGGCCGGGTGGGCTCCACCTCGGAGAATATCACACAGACCATCCTGTGGGTATATGAGCAGGACAAGCGTTCGTATTTGCTGGACTTGCTCTCATCGCTCCGCGAGGGTCCCGAATACAGCAAGGACAGCCTGACGCTGATCTTTGTGGAGACCAAGAAGGGCGCCGATTCTCTGGAGGAGTTCCTCTATCAGTGCAATCATCCGGTGACCAGCATTCATGGCGATCGCACACAGAAGGAGCGAGAGGAAGCGCTGCGCTGCTTCCGCTCTGGCGATTGCCCCATACTGGTGGCCACCGCAGTGGCTGCCCGTGGCCTGGACATTCCGCATGTTAAGCATGTCATCAACTTTGATCTGCCCTCCGATGTGGAGGAGTATGTGCATCGCATAGGCCGTACCGGCCGCATGGGTAATCTCGGCGTGGCCACGTCCTTCTTCAACGAGAAGAATCGCAACATTTGCTCGGATCTGCTGGAACTGCTGATTGAGACCAAGCAGGAGATACCCAATTTCCTGGAGGATATGCTCAGCTCGGACCGTGGTCCAAGTGGAGCCAAGCGTCGCGGTGGTGGCGGAGCACGCTATGGCGGTGGCTTTGGCTCACGCGATTATCGCCAGAGCTCGGGCGGCGGGCAACGCAGCGGTGGACCCAGTCGCAGCAGCGGCTCTGGTGCCGGCGGCGGCGGTGGCAACTATCGCAGTAATGGCAATTCGTATGGTAAGTTTGGCTAACAGATTTCAAGGCAAAGGAGATGTTAATCCTTTACTTTCAGGCGGCAGCTCGGGCGGCGGCGGTGGCGGCGGTTACTATGGCAATGCCAGCGGTGGCGGCAGCGCAGGTGGTGGCGGTTCTTATGGCGGCTCTTATGGCGGAGGAGCTTCGCAATCGACCGACTGGTGGAGTCAATGAGCAAGGGCCAGTCACCCCCAGGGTCAACCAAGGGCTGTGTACGCCAAGCAGCAGCAGCAGCAGCAAACGCATAGCAACTTTCGCAATTAAAAGGAAACTTACCGCCTTCAGTTGATCAACCGATAAGAACTATATATATATAGATAATGATATATATAAATATATATATATATAGGAACAGCAAATGTGAAAGAGAAACTGTCTGTGCGCAGCTTAACACAAACACACACATTACAATCCCCATACCCATACCCCCTCCTCCTCCACACTCATCCCCCAATAGCCAGCAATTGAAAACAAAATAAATGAAATCCATTGCAAAACTATCTCCTGGCACACACTCGCATTCACTCATTTAGTTTAATAATTATTGATAAATAGGCGTACACCCAGTCCTGTCCACGCTCCCCTTCTCCTCCGCATCATTAACAATTTTACACATATTACAAATATGCTAAACAACCACAAATATTAAGAATATTTAAGCAAAACGAGAAACTTTTGAATTGTCGTCCCATAAGTTACACACGAAACGACGAATCAACACATCAATCTACAATTTCTTTGATTTTGAATTTTAAATATTGCCTAAAAAACTTGAACTTCAATTGAGGATTGCAAACAGAAAACAAAAAAGAAACCACTTAGTAATGATATATATTTAAATATATATACGAATCGATATATAATGTACTATATGAAGAAACAAGATACCAACACACACACACAAAATACAAGAGAAATCATTACAACAAAAAAAAAAACAAAAATTACCATAAAATTTGCTAAAAATAAATCGAATAATTTAGCAAATGAAATAATGAGATTTGTTTTATTGGCGACATTTTGGATTGACTGGCGGAAACTGTGGCTCCGAGAGATTTGCAGATGTGCCAATGGCAATTCTGCACTTTGCAAAGCGGAGAGGGTGTGCTAACAAGCTAGCTACAAATGTGAGAGAGCAACTGAAGTAAAAAGATAATCTGAAATGAGAAGTTTATAGCACGGTACGGAGAATAAGCTAATGGATGAAAATACGTACAGTGCTGCTCATAGACTTAAGCCCACAAGACTTCAACCAAGAATTTAAACGAAAATTAAGAAAAGTTTTTATTTCACAGCTCCAATTTTTTGTGTCACATTAGTTCTATATATCAGTGTTCTAATAGAAGAATAACCAAGTTATAAAAATATATATTCAACGAAAAACTTAAATCTGAGACCATCTCCAAAATGGACCTGGAAAAAAATGGTTGAAAAAGTTAAAATTTGCCCAATATTCCTTATACTCTTAATAAATTAACTTTAATATTGAGTGGGATGACCTTTCTGCTTAAGAACAGCGGAGCAACGCTTTGGCATTGAATCCACAAGACGTGCGCACTGTTGAGGGGTGATTTTCTTCCACTCTTCTTGCAAATTTCGCCACAAATCGTTTTTATTTGCTGGTTTTTTTTTCTCCAACGACTTGTTTAAGAATTCCCCACAAGTTCTCTATAGGGTACAAGTCGGGGCTCTGCGGTGGCCATTGCAAAACATTGATTGCCTCTTGGTTAAGCCACGACTTGACTATCTTCCTGGTGTGTTTTCGGGTCGTTGTCCTGTTGAAATATCCAGGCAAGTGGCAAATTATAGGCATATTCTCCAGATAAATTGTTAATAAGGATGTTCCTGTACATTTCGTCGTTCATAATGCCTTCTATCTTCGCGGGACCTACGCCCGATGCGGTGAAACAGCCCCAGACCATAATCGAAGCGCCACCATGTTTAACGGTCTTCTTCGTGTATTTGGGGTCCAATTGTTTGTTGGGAGGACGTCGTACTTATGGTTTACCATCACTCCCAAAGACATTAAACTTGGATTCATCGCTCCAAACAATCATGTTCCAAAAATTGGGAACTTTTTGAATATGCTCTGTGGAGAATTGAAGGCGCTTTTTAACATTTTTAATGGATAGCAATGGTTTTTTTTGGGCAATGCGTCCATATAACCCGAATTCATTTAGCCGTCTTCTTATGGTCTGAGCTGACACATTCACGCCATAATCTGCCACCATTTGACCTCTGATTTGCGTCGAAGTCAAGGACGGATTGGCTTTACTGATTTTGGCAATCCGTCTATCGTCGTTTAAAGTGGTTTTTCAGGGCTTTTCACGTGGAATATTTTCCCAGGTTCCATGTTTCTTATAAAATGCAATGGCATTTCTGACTTTGCCACGCGAAAAATGTAAAGTCTTACAAATTTGTAGAATACTTGTGTTTTTTTCGTAATATTCCCATATTAGCTTTCTTTCGGCCGGATTTCTATTTTTATTTTTAGCTATAGCGGTCAAATTGTTTTGGGAAACGTATTTAGTATTCAATATTTTAGTTTAGAAAATAACTAGCACAACTTTCCCGGAAAAAAACACAAGTTTGACGATTTTAGCTCAAGGTGGCTTAAGTATATGAGCAGAGCGCAATACTCCTTTTCGACATTTAGTCAATTTTTTGGAACCCCCGAATTCCTTCTTGTCGTTTTATACTGTGATCAGCTGCTTAAATAACAGTGTTGCAAAATGCAAAAATTTCAGGCCGAAATAAATATGTTCAAAAAGTTATTAAGAAAACAGTTTATGGTAGTGACAGTGGCTTAAGTCTATGAGCACCACTGTATATCTATGTATTTTTGATAAAAAAGTCAACAATTTTGTAATTTATCTTCTTCGACATCAAAATTGTCATTCTATTTATAATTTCAGCATTTTTTAAATCATTCGCGCCTTCATCACGATCCCAAACTTAAATTTATCCCATCTCTAGCTGAAGAAAATAAACGCTCATCTCTAGCTCACAACCTTTAAAATCCATGCACTTTGGTCACACTGTTCACTGATTTCATAATTTCTCTTATTTATCAACTTATTAACAGTTATAACAAACAGTCAGCATTAAAATAGCACCACTTAGCCTAGATTAAGCCATAATTAATGTTTAGCCGCCACTCCTTCCTCTTCCCAGGGACGCGGACCACGCTTGTTCTCCCAATGCTCAATGTCCACTGACTTGGTTTTTTCGTATTCTGTTTCCAACGTAACTTCCTGCCGCTTCTTCATGTTTACGCCGTATTTCTTCATTTCTTCCGGCGTCACAGGTTGCTTTTTGGCATACTGATATCTATATTAATATTATTTATAATTTGGATTTAGAGCAAAGATAAGAAACTTTCAGAAGCCGGTGTCGGGGCGGTATTTACTTTACCTTAAATTTGAAAACTGTTGCAGGCCAAAAGAGCCGGCCACCATCATGATGAGAAAAGGCACACCATATTTAATTGATTTACGGCTGGCGTATTTATTTATTGTGTTAAACATTTCAACAAATTATATATGCATATCGATGACCGATGGAAAAAAAATCGATATTTCTACTTGCTGTGCTGTTAAGAGCCGAGACTGTTAACATTAACTGTTAATGTTAACATTGGTCCGCGTGAGTGGTCCGCGTGAGTGATATGTTTTCGTGTTGCAGGAATCGATATATGTTATCGTATTTGAACTTCACTCTAAATTTAGGTGGGAGTTCAGCCGCTAAATGATACAAAATTTGAACAGGTGTTGATTTTATTAGCCCAAGGGCTCTTCGTAAATGAAAGTTTGAATGAACCGTTATCTTGTCGATAGCTGCTTGAGATATGTTGCTAAAGGATGAACATGCATATTCCATTCTGCTTCGTACAAATGATCTGTAAATTGTAAGTCCTTGCCTTGGATTCACTCCAAAATGGCAGCCGCTAAGAATTCTAAGAAAAGCACAAGACTTGTTTGAGTTTGAGATCGATCTGTCGATGTGAGCAACAGGAGAGCTATTTGCACTGATGATTCTGCCAAGATATTTAATTTGATCAACTTCGTTAAGGATTGTTCCAGCACTTGTTATTTTGCAATTTATAGCTTCCCAAGATGTGATTAAGTCAACGTAATTAGTAAACGAAAGGTCTAGGACTGAAGTTTGGATAGGGCTATGAGAGTAAGTGGAAGAACCTGTATTAAGACATATAAACGTGTGATCTAGCATTTGTTTTTCAATTATACGACCCTTTGGTTCTGTGGTTGCACTTCCCCAGGTTGTCGATTTGGCATTGAAATCACCTCCAATTATAGAGGGCAAGTTTAGGTTGGCACAATATGCAAAAAGATTTTCTTCTTAAAGTTCTTAAATGTGCTGATATTGGTAGCTGGCGGAATGTAAATGCTGAAGATGTTGCAATTCCTGTTTAGGTTTAAAGTTTGTATACCTATCGCTTCGATAGAAGAGTTTAGATTTACGATTTTGAAGCGGATATGTTTTCGGATGTAGATACCAACACCTCCATATCCGTCTTCTCTTGTTTTGCCATAAAAGTTATAGTTTAGAATACTACTGGAAGAGTTATCTTTTATCCAAATTTCTTGTAAGATTGCTATGTCGATGTTATTGTTTAAAAGGAATATTTCGAGTAGTTGTTTGTTTTTGATTGCATTTAGGCTTTGTATGTTAAATTGAACTATATTCATGATTAGTTGGGTGAGGTTAAATTAGAAATGTAGTTTATTTTATGTGAGTCTATTTTAGCATTTGCTAGGTTTATTTTGTCTCGAAGTGAAAAAAGAAAGTTTTGCAGTTGTGGGTCAATGTTTTCCATACAGGATTTCTGTATGAAGGACGAGAGATGGGCTGACACGGAGGTCAACTCCTTCTCTGCAATCAGCTCCGTCTCAGAATACTGAGAGGGCTGATTAGTTCGTGTAAATTTTTCTTGAATGTTGAAAGAATGTTCTGAAAGAGCTTGTTTCCATTGTGACATGGTTTCAGCTGCTTTCTCGCTTTTATTTGTGAAGAAACTATTTGTGTACATTAGTTACTGATCGTGCGCATTAGTTACTGAACCGTCTGTAAAATATAAATCGAAACCCATGTTGCGTAAAGCAGCTGTTTTGTCCTTAACTAGGAGAAGTATGCTAGCTGAGTCCAGTGCTCGCTTGTTTTTTGCAGTCCCTTTAAAGAAGTCAGTGTCTACCTTTAGTTTTTTGCATGATACCAGTAACGGATTTACCCCATCTATGTGTCCTAGCACGTCTATATATTTTTGCATAGCTCGTGTTGAGTTCACTGTTGGAGACAAGCGTGCTGCAAACTGGAAGATTATGGGCGAAGAATTAAACCAGTTCTTTTGCTGTTATAATCATATACCTATGCTCCGAAGGAAGCTCTGCTGTGAGATGTTATAAAATTGGGACTGGCGTACATTTGATGAGACCTAGTGCTTTTCTAAGGTGGAGATTACTGTGTACCTCCACATTGTCCATGGCTGTTTTAGTAACATTACAGAAGGAGGAGCATGAATATTCTAATCTACTTCTTACGAAGGCCTTGTAAAGCAGTAATCCCCTTTTTGGGTTGACCCCGAATTGACGTCCGCTGATAATATTGATAAAGGCGCAGGTCTTAATGGCGTCTGATATGGGGTGTTCTATGTGGGAGCAAGCCGAGTTATTTGCTGTTTTGATCCTACCTAAATATTTCATTTGGTCTACCTAATTAATCTGTTCTTTTTTTGTGAATTATATTTAGCGCCTCCCTACGAAAGATGAAATGAATAATTCTGAACTTGGACAGATTGAGGTTGATTCTACTTCATTCATCTTCAAACACTGCTATTTTATCCTGGAGAATGATTCTGGCAGCGATAAGAGTCGAATGGAAACATACTAAGAAGAAGTCATCACTGGAATAGTTGACTGTTAGCTCTATTCAATTTGTGTAGTTCGGCAGTATAAAGATTGAATAGCGTCGGGCTTAAGCCACTGACTTGCCCTTTCGCAGTACACGCGAGCGTAGAAAGGATATGACCCATTCTAACTGCCAGGAATCGAATCGCATTTCCTTAAGCTTTCTTTCCGGGATGTCTACCTCGACGCAATAAAAGGCCTTCTGAATATCTTCTGATATTTTGTTTAAATTATTAATATTTTCATTTTCATTGTCAGTTTTCCAGCACTGGCTGGCGTTGGCTGTTAGAGATGGCAAAAGGGGGAAACAGTGGGCGAGAGGTCAGAGTATAAGTATATTACTTTTTTACAATTATCTATCTACGGCCGACTTTGCAACGACGAAGACATACCCAAAAGAAATCGCAAAGACAAACTACATCCATTAAAGTTTTCCACTTGACAATAAGTGATTTTCCTTCACTAACGATAGTGCTGGGGCCATAGTTATATTTAGTTTTTTTGACAGCTGCAGCATAAATTGAAAGTTCTTTGAAAGAAATTTGTAAAAATGAAAACCAGGGACAGCTCAACGCAAACGAGAAAGTCTCACCGTCGCACTGCACCACCATTTCTTCCTGCACCTCAACTCGAATCTACACCCGCACCCGAGTCTGCACCACCATTTCTTCCTGCACCTCAACTCGAATCTACACCCGCACCCGAGTCTGCACCACAGACCAGCGCACCTGAGCCTAAACCTGAAATTCAACTCGAATCTACACCACCCGAACCTATACTTAAGCCTGAACCTCAACCAGAACTAGAACACCCACGGGCGACTGTGAGTTATTCGGAACCTCCAATAGACCCACCAACGCGTCCGCTACCACCACCACAGCCAGTCAAATTGGAAGACAATAAAACTATATATCGTTGTTTATTTGAAGTATTTGGTATTGTGCAAGGTATGTATTTCCGTCTCTATTTCCATGTGTGGGTAGTTAATTTCATTCAACTTATAACTTCCAGGTGTTTCGTTTCGAATGGTAAGCCTTCTTTTGTCAGCATTTTTTATTTCAAACACGTACATATTTGAATTAACAGTATACCATGAGAAGGGCCCAAAAGCTTGGAGTACGCGGTTGGTGTTCGAATACCAAGGATGAGACAGTAAAAGGTGAAATTGAGGGTTATGCTTATGGCTTTGAATCGATGTAAGTTACTTAACTTGTGTTAAAAAAAAGAATAATGAATAGATTTTATTTACAGGCGTCTTTGGCTACAACATACAGGCAGTCCCACCAGTCGTATTGATAAATGCATCTTTAGTCCCACTGTAGAGATAGAGCATTTTACCTATGGAGACTTTTCTATTAGAGCGGAATGAACAGCCTTAAATTTAAATAGGATTCAAATAATAAATCTCACTCGGATTCTCAACATCTGAGCGAAATAACTAATGAATGAAGATGCCTTATTTTCTACGGACAGATCCGTTGACATTACTTCTTTGAAAGATGCTATTCGATTTGTGTGCGTATGCCATTTCGTGTAAATTTTCCAACACAACGGACCCAACTTTTTGTTACATCAAATAGTATCGGAAACCTAGATTTATGGATTTCAAAAGTAAAAACATATAACTTTTCGAACAGATTTAACAACATTTCTGAGTGTTAGACTTAAAAACGGGATTAATGGGTGAAGATTTGGTGGAATTTGGGGCGATCCTTGAACAGAAAGAAGTTTTCGCCACTCCACTTCAAGAATCTAAAAATATGACTTTCCGTGTAGATTTAAAGTTAAGTCGCGAACATATACTCAAGGAAGGTCTGTAAAAGTTGAGACAGGGTGATACTAAGGGCGACTTAAGATATGAGTTTTAAAACGTTTTGGGGACTGCCTTAGCTTCGAAAGTTTGGAAAAAATACCTTTCTGTGCAGAATTAATGGCAAATCGGGACTTAATTCTTAAGAAGGGCTTTAAGGCTTGAGACTCGGCGAAATTAAATATAATTCTTGAACAAAAATACGTTTTATCAACTTTTCGGCCTGCCTTACTTTTGAAAGTCTGGAAAAAAACAGCTTTCCCAACAGATTTAAGCTGAACTTGGGATGTTATCCTTAAGTACAGCGTCTAAAAATTGAAATTCGGCGCATCCTACAGAACAAAAATGAGTTTTTTGCATTTTTTTTAACTTGCAATAACTACAATAGCCCGAAAAATAACTTTTTCGCGTTGTTATACTTAAGGAAAGACTTTAAGTGTGGAGATTTGACCGAATATAGGCCGATCCCAGAACAAATAAGAACATATAATGCGTTTTTGGTTTGGAAAATATTCCTCTTCGAGATTTTTAATAAACTGAAAGTGAGCCTCGAACCGAACCAGTTCCTGTTTTCGATTAACTTGGATCCTTGGTTTTGTTTTTAAATTTTTTTATATCAGTTACTACGTTTATGCTTGCAAAAAACCATTTTTTTGCGCTTTTAAAGTATGAAAACTTTATTACCTTTAAGACTTATTATTCGAACGAAATAATTGATTGTCAGTTATGGCAGTGTCCACACTGTACACTCACTCAGATTGTCTGACAAGTTATAAGAGTACTAAATAAAAGAGGTTTAAGGCAAATATAAAAGAAGTAATTTCTTTAATGATGAATATATATTGGTACAAGTAGGCAGCTCGAATTAAGTGTGACCAAGTCACGAGTGCAAAAGAAATACTTAAAAGGCATTTAATATCGTGTTTTTCATATGTTGTTTTATCAAAATTGAGAGCCCACAACAAATCACAACTAATTCATTAAGTTAGTATTTAACTTAATAAGTTGTAAGTTAAAACTAAGGACCTAACCCAGAGCTACAGTCTTGCATATAGGTCACTCAGTTGTTTCTCTCTGGCTAAGCTCATACAGACTTTCACTTTTTCTTGTCTGGGGGGGAAAAAAGAGAGACGATATAAAAAACCGAGCCAGCATGATGTGCGTGGAAATCTATAGAAAATAACAATGAGACTTGGTGAAACAATTGTGGTAAATATTTGTACTAAATGCCAGGATCTGTGTAGGTGTCTGTGTGCGTGCGTGTGAGAATTTTCCAAAGATTTGTGCGTGTGTATGTAAATTGGGTCAACAACCAACCAACAGAACATGGAGAGAACTCAGACCAGCACGCAACAACAACAACAACCGCTAAGTGCTAATCTTGGAGGTGGACCAAATGCCAACAATGTGAATCTGGGAGAGACCACCACATCTACCACTACAACTGCATCATCATCTTCATCAGCTGCTGACCCTTCATTGCCATCTAATCCCAACAGTGGTAGGACAAACAACAACAACATAGGCCATCATCGTAGCCACAGCATCACCAATGCGGCTGCCACCTCATTTGTGAATCTTTTGGATGGTTTCACCGCCCGCGTCTCAACGGCCGTCAGCGTGGCGGGCGGGATTGATAGGAGTAGTCATAGTGCAGCCAGCACACCGGGATCCACCACTTCGTTGGCCTCTTTGGGTACCACAGCAAATGCATTTTATTCCTCCATTGGCAGTGCACTCAATTCTATCACCTCCCCCATCACAGCGGCCGCTGCTGCAGCCACAGCCACCACCACCGAGGTTGTGGTAGCCGCCGCCTCCGTTATAACAAATCATCTGAGCTCGCCCACCAGTGGTACGCCACCCCATCACCTGAACGTGAATGATGATGACGATGATGATGATTGTGACGAGGATGAAGACGATGCGGTGGATAATGATGGGCATAAGGCGGCACCAACGCCCTCCAAGACTTGGGCAGAGAATAAGCAAATTGTTCAAGACATACGCATACAAATATCCAATTTGTCGGCCATGGTGCCCACCAATGTGCAATTTCGTCATCTATCGGATGGCAGGGTGCGTTGCTATTTTCTAAGTACCACGCCACAGACCTGGGAGACCACGCTGCTGTTTGTCGACATTAATCTGCAGCAGCAGCAGGAAGAGCAGCTATTGCTGGGCCAACACCTGGACAGCGGCGATGCGAGCACAGAAAGAGCCGGTTCACCACCCGACCAGCAGTTAGGGTTCCATTTGAAGCCCAGGTGAGGTTGAAAAATCCCTCCTCGAAAACTAAATATAACGAATTTTTCGCTTTCAGACTACTCTGGCATCCGTTGTTGCAACAGCCCATACCCTCTACTCATGTGGCGGGCAGCAGTGGTTCAAGTGGCAGTGGTTCAGCCAGTCCTGCATTTGGCAGGGAATTTCAGTTGCTCCAGGAGCGCAAGCGCTTAACCACCTGGGGAATTACCTCCTATGAAATGCACAAGCCTTCTGGCAAATTGGTGTTCCCCTGCCTGAATGATCTGTATCAGTGTCTGGACACGGGCTACAATGTGAGTGGGTAAAATGTTGATACCTGGAAATACCGCTAACACCTGTCTCTTTTAGTCTGGCCTGCTGTTTCCCACCCAATTACGCACCTGTCCGCAGTGGAGCGCCTTGGATCCACAAATCTGTCCACAGAATTCCGATCTGATTGCCTACATTAGTGACTGTGATATTTGGGTAACGCACACGCTCAGTGGCCATGAAAAGCGGCTGACCTACACCAGCAGCGGTCGACGGACATACGCTGAGGATGCTTTAAGCGCCGGTGTTCCGTCTTATGTAATGCAAGAGGAGTTCAGTCGCTATCAGGGCTATTGGTGGCAGCCCCATTCAGATGATGGCATCTATCGGATCGTCTACGAGGAAGTGGATGAAACGGATGTCTCCGTCTATACGTTTCCCTCAGCGACAGCGTTGCCCGGGGAGGTGGATGAATACCGTTTTCCACGCTCTGGCACCACAAATGCCAAATCCAAACTGAAACTTGTGCAATTTGTACTGAATGAAGCGCTGCAAATAAGTGAGATTTATACCAAGGATTTGCCATATTCCCTACTGGCCGTATTCAATTGGCTGGAGTATATTGTACGTGTGGGATGGACACCAGATGCCAATTAGTGAGTATATTTTCCTTTAATAAGGGGAGAAAATTTCACAACAGATACTAGAGATGATGAGAGGTAGACCTTTTAGATGTATGAAACTTAGACTACCTTATCTAACAGACAAATCAGAATTCTTTTAAATTTTTGCTTTGCCACCGACCACTTCGTGGTGTCTACAAAGCCATGAAGAAGATAGGGAAAATCAAGCTATTGATACCGCCTATCAGGGCCCAGCAATATTTCTGCTATCTCTGGACAACTTTCTCGATTTAGATAATTCTTCAAAGATAACCGAGTCGCATCAGAAACGCAGAACTCCGCACCACTCCCCCACAAAGATGTAATCCGAAAATAAGCATTCGTACAGATCCAACCACTGTAACTGAAATTAGTCTGGCCATAAGCTAGGTAAATAATAACAAGGCTCCAGGATCGGACAAGCTTCCAGCTGAGCTAGGAGGTTACGACGTCGACACAATAACGGGCCTAAATTTAACGACGGCTTCGCAAATTGTTGTTGATTTAAAATTCTAAAATTAAATATGGGCATTTACACCGAAAGGTCCACCGAGACCAAATATTCTATGCGTTGCAAACTACTAGGCAAAATTGGAATACCCTTTGCAAGGGTATAACAATAAATGCTTAGGAACAATCATGCCATTTTTTATCAAAGGTTTTAGTCACTCTTGTAATTAAATGCTTAAAATCGTAGAGTTCTATTTATCAAGGCTGACTTGCCTAACTCTGTTAGATTTATTGGAGGTCCACGAAGGATATCTGTTAAGGAAATGTTCCATTCGTGAAAAAAATCATTTAATTGGGTTCAAGTTAATTTGCTTACAACATTTTTCTAAAATAAAATCTTCTTAAACAATTAAAACAATTGGTTATCATATCGCGCCCAATAACGGTTTTAGCACAAAGCCGCACCAAACTGTGACTTTTTCAACGTAAAGAGGTATCTCTTGAACCACTTGAGGATTTTCAGCGGCTTAAATACAGCAATTTTGTATGTTTACCGTTCTGTTCAATGTGAAATGAGCTTCTTTTAAATGCTCGTTGAGTTTTTACAATTGACTCTGTTTTGTTGAATCCATGAAAGATCTTTTTTTAGGACTATTATCCATTCATAATAAAACTATAAAATTGGTCTCTAACCAATGAACTCAAAATGCTTCTTACCTAACATGGCCCACCGTTAATCTTTTGAGCCTATTTCTAAAATTTTGTACTCTTATTTCCTTTTTAGCGTTTGGGTTCAGGGTTTGGATCGGAAGCAGCAACGCTTGGATGTCATACTCATACCATTGGATAACTTTTGTGAGTCGTATAGCAGTCAGGTGTCCACACCCACAGATTCGATTGGTGACCATAGTTGGCGCAGTCCCTACAATCGCACCATAACCCCACTCCAAGTGATCTACACGGAGCAACAGTCAGAGAGTTGGATCAATATCCATGATTTGTTGTATTTCCTTGAAGTGAACGAGACGAGTGTTACCTACTTATGGGCCTCGGAGGAGACGGGCTTTCGCCATCTCTATTTGGTCACATCCAGTCTATTGTTGAATCCTACAAAAAATGGTCAATCCGATGCAGCCACTGCTAGCCAGCCTAGTTTTGTGGAACAGGCGGCTTTGCAGCCGCGTATTATCAATAAAGTTGCTTTAACCAGCGGCGAATGGGAGGTACTGGCTCGAAGTCTCTGGGTAGATCAACCCAATCAGCTGGTCTATTTTGTGGGCTTACGCGACACGCCACTAGAGAAGCATCTATATGTGGTTAGCCTGCAAAGACCCGAGCACATACGGCTGTTAACCGAACCCGGCTACTCCTATCTGGTTGAGTTTGACGATGTAGGTAAACTATCTAAATGGGCCTAAATCGTTGCTAACCTTTCTTTATTTTGTTCTTCCCAAAAGCAATGTCAGCTCATGTTGCTGGTCTACTGCAATATCCAACGTTTGCCCAGTTGTAAAGTGATGCGGGTGCATCAATCCTGTCTGAATGGTGGCGTCAATGGCATTCAAATCTCTTTGGTGGGTTACCTGCATAAGGGTGGCAAACCGGAACCACAATATTGTCCGCAAATATTTCGCCCTCAACTGCCATCGGGTGATATTGTCTATGCCATGGTCTTTAAGCCTCACAATTTCCAACTTGGAGTCAAATATCCCACGGTATTGAATGTCTATGGCGGTCCCGAAGTGCAAACGGTTAACAATACATTTAAGGTAAGCGAATTTGGCATGAAATTTAAGGTTACTCGAATGTTTAACAATTGAAATCTTAGGGCAAACATCAGCTGCGCATGCATATGCTAGCCGCCCAGGGTTATTGTGTCATCTGCATCGATTCACGTGGCTCCAGGCACCGTGGCAAACGCTTTGAGAGCCACATACGTGGTCGTATGGGTCAGGTGGAGCTAACAGATCAGGTGGATGCATTACGCATATTATCCGATCAACTTGGCTACATTGACATGGAACGTGTGGCCATCCATGGCTGGTCCTATGGTTAGTCTGTCTAAATGTGTAGCCAAAAGCAGTCAAGAACTACAATTGATTTCTTTCAGGTGGCTATCTAAGCTTAATGGGTCTCGTGCAGTATCCACACATCTTTAAGGTAGCCATTGCCGGGGCACCAGTTACCAACTGGGAGTATTATGATACCGGCTACACAGAACGTTATATGGACTTGCCACAACACAATGAGAATGGCTATTCGGCTGGCTCTGTGCTCAACTATGTGCATTCATTTCCCGAAGAGTAAGTAGAAAGATATTTTATTTAGTTTTTGTTGACACAACCTTCCTTTCATTTCTTTATAATAATTAAATCTATTCCATTTAATTTTCTCAGAGATAATCGACTGCTCCTCATTCATGGCCTGATCGATGAGAATGTACACTTCTATCACACCTCCCGACTGATCAGTGCTCTAAACAAGGCAAATAAACCCTACGCCCTGCACGTATTTCCCGAGGAGCGGCACTCACTCCGTAATCTGGAATCGAATAAAAACTATGAAACGAAATTATTATCCTTTTTGCAAAACTTATGAGATTCCTGAACGTAGATAAGAAAAATGCAACGCCAACCCCGCTTCGCCCCGCTCATACAGTTTCAATCTCTGTTTAAAGCTGCTATTACTCATTGTAATTATTTAACTATATATATAAATATTTATATTCTTAACAATTATACATTTAGATATTTTTTAGATTGTGTAAAACATTACTTAAAGTGTTAATTTAATTTCATGTTTGATTGAGTCTTGTTTTTTTTCATAGTGTGCCTGCGTGTAAAAGCGTGTCTGTCTGCGTGTGTGTTTGTGTGTGGAAGGCGTTCTTTATTGCTAATAAAAGAAACCAAACAATTCAACTTATGTACGTACATACCTACCTACATATGCATATATCTCTTAATAATCGGTTCGCAATTTGCAATATGTATTTAGATATCCGTTTTTTAAAACATTCGGCTGAAGCAAAAATCGAAAACTACATAAATACAATAAATAATTTATGGAATCATAAGTTTTACAACAAATTGATAAATGTATATATATTTTGTTTAACAATTCAATAAACAGTTGTGTGTAAAATTAAAAAAAAGGTATTGGGCAGCGAGAAAAATCAAAGCTATGGTATTTTTGAGATTTTTGACTTTTGTTCTGTTCTTGATAACTTTTTCTAATCTGGCCGTAAGCTCACTACTTATATTGACAAAAAAAAACGAGGAAAAAGACTTAGTTCTTTTTAATTACATAAAATACTTGAGTTTTACTTTTAGTTCCTCCTTTCAATTGGATCTATCTACTCTATTTATTATATTATAGAAGTTCGATTCTTAAGAAGAAATATACATATTATTTTGTATTTTTTTCTTAATTTTCCTAGGCAATTTAGAGCAAAAGATGTATTTTTGAAACTTTTTTAGCTTGTTGTACTCAAACTATGTACTAATCCTATTTGAAAACAGCTAGTGTATTCAAGACCCCCCAGTTGAACTGTTGAGTTGTTGAATTGAGGAAATTTTTAAAATTTTGAACTAGTCGAAAAGTAGAAGAAGAAAATCGACACCCCCAGTTGAGCTACGGAATTGTTGAATTGAGGAATTTTGCATTTTTTGCAAACGTGTCAGTAGAATTGTTATGTTTTCTTCTTCGTTTGAAAAAAAATTTAAAAAGTACTCCACAACTCCACAGTTTAAATGTGTGTCGTGAATATTGAATATAAAATAATCTTTCGATTCATAACTGGCTTGACTCCATCTTATGTTTTGGAATTTTGAATTTCAGTTCTCATATGTATTTTTTGGCAGCCAACTTAAAGTACACTGAAGTATTTATCATATGACAACTAAGTAGGATATGCTGGAATCAAACTTTCTCAAAGTACATTTGAGGTTGCCTTTTAATTTCTTAAACGGAGAAAAGAAATCAAAAAAACCAATAAAGGGTAGTAAATTGTGGCACTGACACTGACTGATGTGAGTCATTCCTTTCCAACTAAACTGGTTTTCGGAGCCAGCATTTTTGATTTCAATCGATTCGACATTAGACCCTCCCACACATTCGCACAAAAATTTTAGTTAATTTTAGAAACAATTTTAATCGAAAGATTCGAAAAAAGATTACAAATATAAACAAAAATACAATTTGATCCAGCGAGGAGAGGAGAGAAAAGTAATCCAACGAAATTGTACAAAAAATGTATTATTGAACACTTATCAGAGCTGTCTGGTGATGTTTGAACTTTTGAAAAGTTCATTTAAATGCTAACTGCTCAAACGAAAGCAATCGATAACACGGCACCTATTGATATCGATATCACTACCGGCAAGCCAAGCTCCATACAGTTCCAAGTTGGTGTGATAATAAGGTAAGCAAAGGTGTAAATGTACTAAGCTAAGAGAGGTATTAGTTGATACTAATAGAGAGATATTAGTTGAGAGAATAGCTCTTTCTCAGTGCAGACTCCGTAATTGTGGCTTTAAACTTAAAAACAGACTTTCGCAACATCTAATACTACGTTTATGCTTGCAAAAAACTATGATTTTTGCGCTGAAAAGTATGCCAACTTTATTTCCATTAACAATTGTTTATTTGAAATTGTTTATTGAAATTTATGGCTGTTTTAAACCTTGTCCACACTATCCACTCACTCAGGTTGTCTGACTAGTTAGAGGTGTACCAAATAAATGAGGTTTAAGGCATATATAAAATAATTTCCTTAATGATTAATTTATATAAATACAGCATACTTCGATGGGCAAAAATCATGATTTTTTATTTAAGCATAAACGTAGTAATAGACACAACTCAAAATCTGTTTAAAAGGTTACAAAATGTGACCAAAAAAACAGAAACATGAGAAAACGGCCCTAAGTAGCCTTAGAAAAAGTTGTAAAATGACTTGCAGCAGATTTTTGATAGATTTTTTAAATTCAAACCGCTCGCTTCAAATAATCGATAATTTTGTTTTGAGGGTAGACAGAGGAACTATCGATAGAGCTGGATGCGCAATGCAAAAGTAGGCTCTCCTCAAATTATCGACGCTCATATTTTTTCTGCAGTTTTTGCGCGAAGTGTGTAAAAGGTAATTTTAATATTAAAGAAAAAGTACATAAAATCAAAGAACATAACTAAGAGTAATTGGCAGATAATTAAATATAGTTTTGAAAAATTGTTAAAAGATTTTGCACAAATTTCTTTCTCCAAGCTTAAATCGCGTTTGCAAAAAGCAAGGCGAAAAAAATCGCAAAAAAAATTAGCAGCGAGTGTTCCTGTGTTTGTGTGAGTACGCATACATATTCAGCTAAGGGGACGCCACCAAAAAGCCGAAGAGACCGCGCAAAGGTATCAAAAGAAGAAGAGAATTTTTTAGCAGCCAAATCGAAATATGGAGGAAGTAGCGGTCAAGAAGCGTGGAAGGCCCGCAAAGGCAGGAAATGCTGCAGCTGCAGCGGCAGCGGGTAATGGCAGTCCCAGTGAATCGGCTGCATCACCCAAGAAGCGCGGACGCCCGGCCAAGGCTAAGTCGGCTGCCGGTCAAGGCGGTCGTGGTCGACCGCCAAAGAGCGCTTCGGATGGCGAGGGGGAGGAGGGCGGCTTGTCTAATGGTGACGCCTCGCCGGTGGTGACCGCCACCAAGGGCCGTGGTCGCGCAAAGGCCTCCGATGCCGACACGAAGCCTCAAAAAACTACGCCTTCGTCCTCGTCGAAGCGTCGCAAGGCGGGACGTCCGCGCAAGCATCAGCCCAGCGATGATGATGATGAAGGTAAACTATAGGACTAGACTGTATTGACTGTATTTCTATTCTATTTATCCCTCACTTAAGATCAAGACGACGACGACGACGATGAAGAGGATCGTCGGCCAGTGGGCCGCCCCGCCACTGGCAGCATTAGTTTGAACATTGCGCGTACGGGACGCGGCCAGGGCAGACCCAAGAAGGCTGAAGCTGCTGCTGCAGCTGAATGGAATGGTGATGGACCGGGGCCCAAGAAACGTCCCGGACGTCCGACCTCTGGTAAGGCAGCTTATGTTAAAACTGGCCGACCACGTGGCCGTCCAAAAGCCAATGCACCGGCCCCGGCCGATGCCGATCAGGATGATGATGATGAGGAAGATGTCGAGGACTTGACAGGTGGTGGCACCGCAGTGACCACACCCACACCCAAGAAACGTGGACGCCCCGCTTTGGCCAATAAAACGCCCATCGACGATGATGAACAGGAGGGACCCTCAGTCAAAAAGCGAGGACGCCCTGCCGGTCGACCAAAGCAAAACGATTCGGGAGCCGAAGATGACTCGGCAGAGAATGCTGAAGGAGATCTAAAATGGGACGCCAAGTCCCTGGATGGCGGCGACGCAGGCGAGGAGTCAGCCGATTCCGTTGAGGAGGTATCGGATGCTGTAGATTCAAATGGTGAATCTGCCGAAAATCGAGCTCTCTCGACTTAGACATTAAGCAACAATTATTATCAAGAAACAAAAAAATATTGAAACCTTAAGCACAACCCCAAAATTCACATTAAACGAAAAAAAAACTCAAGCAGAAGCTCTCCTATTCTGAAAAATTTTTTGATTTTGTTGCCAGACAAACGGGAAAAAAATTGACAAAAAAACATTTCATCATATTCCATGCAACTTTTATGTGTTTCACTTAAGTTTTGATTTTCAAAAATAAAATACATTAATATAATATTTAGAAAGCGAATTGTGTAGTTTTTTTCTTGGGTGCACGACTGGTTTTTAGTATGAAAATATATATATATGTAGACTGCCGCTTCTTTCAAGCTTTCTAGATTTTACTGTCTCTTGTGATTCTGTTCAAAAATGGTTGGCAGTGATTGATAAGTTGCACCCAACTGCGCAGTATCAATTCACATACATACATAAGTCAAAGGACAATGTGGCTTTGAATTTGCTTTGAAAAAATCAGAAGCAGCGGTGAAAGAAAAATCGAATTTTGCGAAAAGACTTGCGACTGATATGCGCATTGGCAGTTCTGCTTGGACTGAAACTTGGACGGACGGACAGACGGACATGGCTAAATCATCTCAGCTCGTCGTGCTGATCAATAATATAAATGTATACTTTTATGACTGTTTAACGACCTTTATACTCTTAACTTGCAGTTTTTTACTGGCTCGAGGTTTTGCTATGTTATTGACATAACTTTAAACAGAGGCACACAACACAACAAAGGAGGCATCAGGTTGATCGGACGACGTTTCATGAGGGACCAACCTCACTCATCAGCGATCTTGAGCCTGAAATGTCTGTCTAAACAGCAAAGCTGCCTTTGGAATTCCCAAACAGTTTTGCCGTCGCGGGCATGGAGAGACTGCTGTTTAGACAGACTTTCGGGACTGCGTGCTTGCTGGAATGAACCATTTTTACACGCTCCCATCTTTAGTCTTAAGTAGTCCCTGCTCCAAAACGCAAGCCGGTTACCGCTTTTCCGATAAAAAGTTGACAAAGCCAGCTTGAAGTTAATACAAACTTTTCTGGAAATAGTTCGCATGCTTGAGCAAAATAAAATGTATCAAGTTTATTGTCCCCTTCCCAATTGCCCAACTTCTGTAGTTAGGCGACCGATAATGTTCAAAATGTGTGAGTGTGACCAGATTGCACAATTGTTTTACGTAACACAATATACAATGTTACGTACTTGGTATTTTTGGCTTTATCTTCGGCTGGTCCCACTGTAACCCAGATCCCCAGCCCCCTGTCCATCAGTTTTATTTATCGTGTAAGAAGAACAGAGCGTGTGCTTGTAATATAAATATAAGGTGCGTGTGCGTATGTTTGTGTGAATTAAACAGAATTATGCATGTGGTTTTGTATATACATATATGGATAATAACAAATATATAGGTGCAACAAAGTTTGTATAAATATTACAGCATAATTTACAATTCGCGAGCGGTGCGGCTTCTTTTTTTTCCTTTATGTGCGGCGCCGCAAAACCAAAAGAAAAAAAGACAAAGAATGAAAGAAGAATGAGAATTAAAAGTAAACGCATATGCATAAATTTGCTTATAAACAAATGCAAAAAGTAAACTGTTTATACATGTGTGTGTGTGATTGTGTGTGTGTGAGCCAACAAAAGCCGCGTGCTTATAGCAACAACAAAAAGTTGATAAAAAAGCCGCAAGCTGAAACAAAACAAACATTTGCTGTGCATGTAGGTGTCTGGCGTCTAATCAAATTTGGCATGGCCCTAAAAATCGATTGATAAATTATATTGTATAAACAATTATAAGAAAAGCGTACAAAAAAAATATATATAATACAAATTAATTGATTCAACTTGATATTATCAATTTTCCATTATTTTAAAAGTTAAAATATTTTTTTATGAGCTCACTAAATACATATATTTTTAGCAAAAACAATGTTTAAAATTAATTTCGAAGAAAAATTCTTTAGCCTGTTCTGTCTCTCTCGTTCTCTTTGAGCATGCTCTGTTTTGTTGTTAATTTGAACGTTTCGCAACACTGCGCTCTGAGCGGTTTTTGTGTTGTATTTGCATTTCGCTTTTATTATCGTTCTCGGCAACGAACGACGACGACGTTGAAGAAGTCTTTCGCCGTATTCTTCTTCATCCTGTGTAAATAATTGTAATTAAAACAAGAACTTAAGAAAACAACGACTAAATAAGCATTTCGCCCAAGTTTTTAAGTGCATGTGTAAGTGTCAAAAAGCAATAAGATTGTTCTATTCTGCAATTTTTACATTGTCATCATCCTGCGGCGGCTGCAAAAAAAAAAAAAAAGAATCGCACACACACAGACATACATATTTGTGTACATACATATATCCAGACCTGGGCAGCAGCAGCGACAGTGTATTTTTTTTTATATAAATAGTTTGCAAAAAATTATTTGTAAAAGTCCATTTTCTGCCTCATAATATATTTTAGTGAAATATTTTGTGTACGTTTGTTTGTATGCGTGTGTGTGTGGTTGTTGTTGGTTCTTCTTTGCATGTGTCGTCTCAATTATTTTGCCTTGTTTTATCATTTTCTTCCTTGCACACTGGGCCAGCAGGCCGAAATTTTGGCCAAAAGTCCCACTTTTTTGTTTGGGAAACTGGATAAAACGATTGTCGGAAACGATTAAGTATACTAATAGCTATTTTATGCCAAAATTTGGAACATTTTTACAAATTGGTTTTTGAATGGCAGCAATTCAAAGTTGATTTTTCTCGAAATAAATCCAAAAAATTGAAAATTAATAATCGAAACTAGGAAGGAAACAGCTTCTATAGTTTGGTTCTACAGTTTGGTTCTATAGTTTGGCTCCCAGATCAAAGACTTCCAAAGATTAAGGCAAAGCACCTCCACAATGTTTTGCAGTATGGCAATCGCTTTTTGTTAAATACGGAGAGGGAAACAACCTCGACGAAATCGAAAACTGGCGAATATCACATGAGCGAAATTTTTAAGTACAAGCGTCAAATAATAACAGAAGATTTTTAAACTGAAGCTATTATAAATAAAACATTAAAAATGTATACTTGTAAAACACCCACAAGAATGGCTAACGGCATTGAAATAAATACTACTACTACTACTAGTTTGGTTGTATATTTTCGACTACAGAATAGATTTCAAGAAAAAATTATTAAAAAGTTTCCAATTCATTCGTTTTCTTCTTTTTATTTATTTTTTTGGTTTTTTTACATTTGGCAACTTCGACTTATAAGTGCCTACGAGTGCCGCTGGGTATTCACTCGTAACATGACTAATTATTTTCTATGAATATTGCACTATAGCTGGAGGCATGCGCTTTTGCGCGGTTTTGCTTTGGATTTCATTAAATCGCTTTTAAAAATGTATTCCCATTTGGCATCGAGCAAGTTTCAAGTTTCAAGTCAGAAAGTATGAAGAACAGGTTAATCAGCTCGACTAAAAATCCTTAACAAGGTGGGCAGTCAATTTTAGCTTCCTATCTAGTCTAGTGTAGAAATACCATAGCTTTGGCCAAAATATGAGATTTCTGGCCCACAGTGCCTTGTCAAGAAGCGGCAGCCATTTGGGCTCTCTTTGTAAGTGTGTGCGCTCTCTTTCTCTCTCACTTTGGCTCTTTTGTATACAAGAATTTTGCCAATAAGATGAAAATATTTGTTCAATTTATAAATCAAAGCCAAAATTGTTGACTTGAAATGTTGAAAAATTTAAATTCTGCATTTGTATGGATTTTAAGTTGTTTTTGCTTTTAAGAGCCACGCCCCCAGCTATCAGACCTGACTTTGCGCATTGCTCCTGTTCGTTCTCCTTTGCTTTTGTTTTTTACACGTCTCTTTTAGGGTTTATCTTTATGTTTGTTTTTATGCATATATTGTGTCTGTGTGTGTTTGTGAGCTCTGAGGGAGGCCAAAATAAACTTCTGCGGTTTTCGCCTGGTGCACTTGTTCGGCTCAAGGAGAAGCCTCCCGCCACAGGCTCTCTTTCTCACCTTCATAAACAACTTACATAGTTTTTAACTTAACCTCAAAAATTGCTTGCCGTCTGCCGGTTGTCTCTGTCTTCCTCTTCTTTATTGTTGTTGTTTTGTTTGTTATATATTTCCCTTTGTCATTTTAAATGTAGGAAATTATTTAGTTTGTTTTCCCATTTTCAACAACAGTTTTATGTTGTCAAAAGTGTGTGTGTGTGTGCGTGTGTTAGTGCCTGTCTGTCTGCCTTTCATTATCGCAATCTTTACCATGACCAGCTCAAAGTTGGAATATATAGAAATACAGTGGTTCAGGATCTATTATAAGCTTAAGTAAACAATTGGAATGTTTTAGAACTTCAATTTGTGGGATTCTTGCATTTATAGTTTTTGATTTTTTAAATTTTTTATTAGAATATTTCCATTTAAGAAGTTTCGAGCTTATATATTTGTATAATTTTCCAATGTGCCTAGCTCAGACTCGAAGTCGAAACCATACCCAAATATTCCGCCTTGTTCTCAATTCAATTACCACAAAAATTTGTAATTTAAACCCGAATTTTGACCTGGGTATCCTCGGCGATTAAACAATATCGTGTCGACTCAATGTGGGCCGCCAAATCACCGTAAAATATCTAGTTTTTTGTTTTGAATAACGTTTTGACTGAAATAACGTCTCCTTAGAGGAGGTACACGAGTACACTCGCTCAGCGCTCAAGGCTTGTCAAGCTTGGGTATTGCCTGTACTTATACTCACAGTTGACTCAGAGCTTCGGCCGCGAGTCGTCGCAAGCCCCTTGTTGCTAAAATCTAAGTTCTGCTGCAAGCCGTCATGAATAAAGCTCGTTGAGTACAAACACTCGCGTTGACTCGTAGCTTCGGCCGCGGGTCACCGCGAGTACTTGTTGCCGAAGTCAAAAATCTGCTGCGATCTGTTACGATCAACACTTGTACACAATCGTCACAAACACACAAACAACAACAATTTGTAAGAGCAAAAGAGATAGCATGATGGCCTATTTTTTGCATTTGTATTTTGCATACGCTTTCTTTTTCCCTCTTGTGGCATGTCGTTGTTTGAAGTTTTCAAAACACAACAACAATTGCATAACTGGCTTGTCGAAGCTCTCGGTCAACAAGCAGAGTATGTGCGAGTGCGAGTAAGCACAAGTGTAGATCGAAATGGCTTGGGCATTGCTGGCAAATGGCTTGTTTTGACTCGTGTTATGAAAGGCTTGTTCATATTATTACTCATGCGAGGCAAAGAGCTTGCTCGTTCTAACTCAATGTGCTTGCGATCATTTCGAGTGTGTCGAACCAAGGCGGCGAGCCCAACCAAGCCAAGTAAACGCACGTGTGTGATCGAACATTAAAGGCTTGTTGCAGGTCTCAGCTCTGTACCAGAGGTAATAATAAGAGAGAGAGAACAATAAGTTTGTGCAAAAGAATGTAACAGCTAGAAGGAAGCATCTCCGACCCTATAAAGTATGTATATTCTTGATCAGCATCAACAGCCGAGTCGATTTAGACATGCCCGTCTGTCTGTCCGTCCGTCCGTCTGTCTGTCTGTATGAACGCACAGATATCACAGATGGTAAGAGATAGAGGTTCGACTTGAACGGGACAACCTTTCTGGTAGGCGTGTTAAGAGCTTGAGATGACAGTGTATCGGATTGTGTCCCATAGGTGTAGACTTAAAAATCTTTTCATCGTCTTAAGAAAAAAAGACAATAGACAAATAGGTCGGAAATCCATTGTTAAATATTTAATAGGCCACAATTCAAAGAAGAAAATAAAATCTAAAAATTAAAAATTTAAAAGGAGAAAAAAAAGCACAAAAAATACCCAAAATCGAAAGTGAGGATAATGTTATTATGTAAAGATCTCAAATTTTTAATTTTTTCCCGATTTTGTTTTCGATTCAATTATGCGAACTCAGAATTAGAAACTCTTTCTTGCCTTTTTCAAAAACCGATTGTGCGACCGATCTGGCTTTCATCTTGCAAAAAAAATTTAAATTCTAACTTTATTTAGTTTTTCAAATTCCAAATTTTCATTTAAAAAACTCAAACTAATTTCTCAAAAACTTACCCATCTCTCTCTCTTTGCAGTTTGTGTATATTTTCATCATTAAAACGTCGTGTAAATTAAAATCATCCTAATTATAATTAAAAGTATAAAACAAATAAACAACTTGCATCAAAAATCAATCTCACAAAATCTGTAAAATTAAAATAAAATAAATTTAAACCAAGTTTTAACCAATTTTCAACCCATACGTAATAATTGTAATAAAAAAGGAGTGCAACTGTGTAAAATATTATTCATAATTTGTGTTAAGTGTAAATTTTTGTAAAGAGAATAACCACAACAACCACGATCAAGTTGGATCTGTTTTTTTTGAGTGTACGGAAAAGAAATCTCCTGCAAATGCTGTAAATTAAATGTTGTTTTAAAAAAAATAAAGTCAAAAGTGTGGTGGTTTCTGTGTGTGTAAAAAAAAGAAGAAAAGAGAGAAATTGTTTATCCATTTTGCAATACGCGCCAATTTGTCAGCTCCGGAGCTAAGAAAAGCCGTCAAAATTGAGCTGTTAAGTGCGCCCACAATTTCCATATCGACGGTAGCGCCAGCGTCGCCATCGCCGCAACATCATCCGCATTCGCAGCAGCAACAACAACAACAACAGCAGCAGCAGCAGATCTACCAACAACAACAGCAACATTACGGTCCACCACCAACCTTGCCCTCACCCTACTTCCAACATCTACAACAACAGCAGCAGCAGCAACAACAACAACAGCAGCAACATCATCAGCAGCAACTACAGCAACAACAACACATGAAGTTTTTGGGTGGCAACGATGATCGCAATGGACGCGGCGGCGTCGGCGTTGGTACGGATGCCATCAGCGTCGGTTCCCGTGGCAACTCTCAAGACACCGATGCCTCAGCTGCCGGTGCAGCAGCTGCCGCTGCCGTTGGTTATGTCTTCCAACAGCGCCCATCACCTGGCGGAGGTGGTGGAGGAATAGTTGGTGCTCCCATTGGCGGTGGCGTCGGTTCAACATTGCATGAGTCAGCCGTTGCCGAATATGCAGTCCATTTTGCCCAGAAACAACAGCAAACACGCTGGGCATGCGGAGATGATGGGCATGGCATTGATGTGAGTATTTATTTATTTCATAATTGTTATGAGCGCAGGGATTTAGAGATTTCAGGGAGAGTATTTGCAGTCCGAAAGCAATTTGTATTGCCTCTTCGCCGACGGGATGAAATATAAGTATCGCAACGAGAAGATAAATTTTTAGGAAAAACTAGCTATGTAAATTGTAAGTTATTTTCGATTCCGAACCGAACGTTTTACCGGACCTTATGCCAAACCGAGGATGTAATCCAGGTGGCTTAAACAGTGGAAAATTAAGGTCCGGCTATGTCGAGCCTAAGATTGTCATTTGTATACTCTGTACCAGAGGTACACAGAGCATAATAAGTTTGTACAAAAGTATGTAACAGACAGAAGGAAGCATATCTGACCCTATAAAGTATATATAATCTTGATCAGCACCAGCAGCCGAGTCGATATAGCCATGTCCATCCGTATGAACAACCAGATCTCAGAGATGGTAACAGATAGAGGTCGTATTTATTCAATTACTTTAATCACTTAAACTTACCACTCATATTAATCCGTCATATAAATCCGGCTTACGGAACAAATAAACCTAATTTGGCTCGGTTCAGTATTTTCAAAACGGGGTTTAATTTGATTTCCTGTCCAAAAATCGCTCTTCTGAAGACAGTAGCTAAGTGTACTAATATTGATTGTTTATTTTCTTATTTTTATTCGTACACAGAATCCAGATAAATGGAAATACAATCCACCAATGAATCCAGCCAATGCGGCTCCAGGTGGACCACCGGGTGGAAATGGCAGTAATGGCGGTGGACCTGGTGCCATTGGTACAATTGGCATGGGCAGCGGTCTGAGTGGTATGGGTGGTGGCGTTGGATCTGGTGGCACTAATGGTGGACTACATCATCCATCCATGGCAGCTGTGGCGGCCATGCAGCAAGCAGCCGCTGTGGCCAAACACAATCATATGATGTCTCAAGCTGCTGCAGCAGTAGCGGCTCAACAACAACATCAGCAGCAGCAACAGCAGCACCAGCAACACCAGCAACAACAACAGCAGCAGCCACATCCTCAGCAACAAAACCAACAAGGTCCACCACATCATATGATGGGTGGAGGTGCTGGAAATGGCCTGGGCAATGGCAATGTTGGTTTAGGTGGTGTTAATCTAAATAACCATCAACAGCAGCAGCAACATCAGCAGCAGCAGCAGCAACAACAACAACAACAACATCCCGGCCAATACAATTCCAATTTGCTGAGCCATGCCGCCGCCTTGGGTCATATGCCACCTTATGCTCAATCGGGCAGCATGTACGATCATCATGCTGGCGGCCTACATCCTGGTCTAAATGGTGGCTTGCCCAAGCCACCACCACCGCCATTGGGTCCTGGTGGTGGACCACAGGACTATGTGTATATGGGTGGCCAACCCACCGTACCCATGGGTGCTGCTGCCGCCGCCATGATGCCGCCACAGAACCAATATATGAACAATTCGGCTGTGGCTGCCGCCAATCGGAATGCAGCGGTGAGTACTACGGGCTGATTGATGAGATAACAGGGGGCAGAACACAACTTGGCCAAAGAGATAAGCTTAGCTGGGTAATTGCTTATGGCTGTTGGGGCTTATTGGGCGGGTTTGTCTAATCAATAATTATTGTCACTACACAAAATGCTAATTTGGCTACTTCTTGACATTATTGATTTGGTTTTCTGCTGAGGACTTTGCTCTGATAAAGTATTCCTCATACTTGACACTCTTTTCCTCCCCCACTCTAAACTAATTGAAAAGCACCATAAAGCCAATGGAAAAACTTCAAAAGGTTTAATGGTTGACCAAAAAAGTTGGCCAAAGTTATTGATTAACCCAAAGTTATGAGCAAACAAATTAAATTTTGTTTTTACGATTTTGAGGCAAATAAATTGCCCAATCAAATAAAATGAAATTGTTCAAGTTGTTTTCATTTGATAGTTTGAAATGAAAACGACCAAACTTTGTGAATGGGAAATGGCCCTATTAACTGATTGGTGGAAGGACGTTTATTTTGATGGTTTTTGTTAGAGTGTGAAAATGAACGTTTGAATTATGAGTCAGGTTCTGTGTTGATTGTCTGCTGCTCTTTCTTCATCTTCTGCTTCTTTTTCTTGTTCCGCTTTAAAAGTTACATTCCGGTTGCAATTTTCTGCCATATAAAGCATATACAAAACTTGTACATTGCACATTGCACATGCCACACCATGCGGTCGGTTATGTACATAAAAAATACTTGCTTGCTTATTGGCCCGTTGTTGGCAACCTGAGAATCCGTGGAGAGCCAGCAGCAGTTACCTAGAAATCCAACAAAGCAACTTGTAAACAAAAAGAATTTAATACTCGTCTTGGATTTAATGAACTTCTCTGCGTTTGTCCTGCCCTTCTTGTAGCAATTGTCTTTTTTCTTATTAATATTATTGGAAAAGAAATTTTAATTAAAGGATTTCACTCTTTGAGGCATTTACAAACTGCCGCTCTATCATCTTTGCATCACGAAGAAACTTTTTAATGTATGTGAATTAGGCCGAATGGCTTAGCGGCTAGTGGGCGCGACCGCTGTGCAAGAGGTCGTGGGATCGCTCTAAATTCTTCCGAATATAAACCCTTAAAGCCTGTACTTATGGACGAATTTTGCTTAAATCTGTTCGGAAAGTTATTTTTTTCGAGACTTTCGAAGGAAATGCAGTCCGAAAAGTTACCAAAGTCGCATTTCTGTTCAAGGATCGTCTTTAATTTCGTTAAGTCTCAAGCCTTCTCAAACTGTAGGTCCCTTTCCCTTGTGCGAAAATTACCAGCGTGTACAAGCCAAGAGATTGAGAGAGGCTCGTCTTTGGCACTTTGGGGCTGTGTCAAGCCATTTTACATACATTACATTACAAGTCTCAAGCCTTAAAACATTTCTTAAGTATAAAGTCCCAGTTTGCCATCAAGTCGTTTCAAAAACTTCATTATTTTCTTAATTTTACCCTATCTTTTTAAGCACTTTTTAAAAAGTTAAAGTTCACCTACAGCAGAGGCAGGCTCGCAGCCGTTGAGAGCAGCCGAAAAAATTGTTTTCTGAAGAAACAATATTGTCGTCAGACAGCAATTTGTTCTTGCACAACTCCGGGGGTTTCTGACGGATAGCTTCGTGCAAATTGCGCATAACTTGCAGGTAATATTCCTTATTGACTTCCTTATAACTCCCTCAAATATTAAACGAAATGAAAACCAACAATGTGGTATTCTTAAAGAAACTGTTTTTCATTTTATAATTTTTTTAAAATATTTCGTATCGAATATAAATTTCAAGTTCTCCTTTAACTTTGATAACCGTTGGAAAACTGTTCCGAATATTGTGGCTTATTATGATGATTATTGGATTGAGTATACCAAATACTTGAAGGCTTTTGCGCCAACACACTGGAAACTCCCGAATTGGAGTCGCCAGCTGGTCCTCTCGGTCCCCTGGGTCCCATGGGTCCAGTTGCTCCCCGCATTCCAGGTGGCCCCGGTGGACCTGGCGGTCCCGGTGGTCCAGGCACTGGTATGGGTATATAAGTGGCAGCTTGCAGGGGTTCCTCTTTCTCTGCTGCCGTTCCGCCTGGCAAAAAACCATTCAATGAAGGCCAATTGAGTCCTGTTTGCCCTTGCACATTAAAACCCAATTGAACACGAGGCACCATCACATAGGAAACGGCTTGGTTATGAAGATTCTGACTGTTCTGTTTGATGGGGGATCCATATGCAGACATTGGGTACGGTAGCACATACTTGACATTCTGATCATTGACCATGGGAATGGCATTTGGATAAAGATAATCCGGCACTTTGCGGCTATCCTTGTCGACTTCTGATTCCCTTATCTGTGGCTCATGGAAGCTTTCCGTTTCCGAGTCTTCAGATCTTGCCAAATTTTCTGATTCTGGCGACGAGTAGATGACAATTTGTGGTCCCTCAGGTCCACCCTCGGCAGTAACTGCACTGCGTGCGGAGCCCTGAACTCGACGCAGGCCAGTTAGACGAGCCTGACTGCTGCTGCACAGGAGACCCAAAATAACTAGACAAAAGGACAATGTTTTTAGTCTTTCACGGATAAGTTAAGAATTAGTTCTTACCCAATATTTGCACGCTGGCTTTCATTTTAGCTAACTGACTTGGTTTGGCTTGCTGAGGGCCACTTTTATACCACAAATGTAGTTGTTTGATAAGATCAAAGAGTTCTAAGAAAAGAGTTTTTGTGAAATTTCAAAAATGAAATGTTTTATCAACTTTTTGCCATCTTAGGGTAATTAATTTTAATTACCTAATCGAATATCTAGGTCAGTATTTACATAAGACACCCGTATACAAACTGGTTCTATAAGATTTATGGGAGCGGCACTGCTCAATTGGTTGACGAATTGAACTAAATACAAAAAAAAGGGAATTCTGAGAAGGTGAAGAGAATTTTGTACCGAAAGCTAAAAATCTAAAGAATGTTAATATAAACGGAATGGAATTAATTTTGTTTAGTATCCTAAAACTACTTATAAGCAACTGCCATCTCTTCCATGCGTGAAGCTAAGCTTCGTCTAGAATTCAATGATCAGGAAGGACCAATGCTTATAAAAACCACAGGATAAGCCTTTTGGGACTCTAAGTGGCTCCCTCCGAGTTAGCCAAAATCAATCAGGAAATTCTAAAAAAAACGCGTTTTTATTTAAGAACAAAATTGTTATACGGTGTACCAAAGGTACACAGAGAATATTAAGTATGTGCAAAAGTATGCAACAGCCAGAAAGAAGCATCTTCGACCATATAAAGTATATATATTCTTGATCAGCATCAACAGCCGAGTCGATTTAGCCATGTCCGTCTGTTGTCTGTCTGTCTGTCCTTATGATCGAACAGATCTCAGAGATGGAATGGAGGTTCGACATGTAATGAACAAAAACTTCTTATAATTGCAAGGCAGATCACGTTTAGTATCAATTTTTGCCACGCCCCCTCCCGCTCCCGCTTATAGATAGAAGGTTCGTTCCTTCTGGACATATTTAGTAATCAGGCTTCTTTATCGATCCGCCTAAGGAATGGTAAAGATCAGATGAACGAACGTCGTGTTATAAGAAAAACTAACAGTTATGCGCAATCTTTTTGGGGCTTGACCCCTCAGACTCGACATCCACTCCATCCTCTTCTTAATCCCACTCTCTATACAAGCAAATTTCCTATTTACTTTCTCTCTAACATTCTTACTCTCTCTCTTATCCCCTTTGTACAACCCGAAAATACGCAAGCCTCTTCAACAACAGCGGTGATAGGCAGCACTTCACAGATACAGAGTATATTATTCATTTATTTATTTAATATGACTAGCTTAAAGTTATAAACTAAAGAGCTAGTAGGGATAGCATGGCTTCTAGGGCCTTAAGCTAATTAGGTATTAGTATGTCCTATTAAGTATGCTTATATTAATATTTAGGTGTATGTAAGTAGATGTGTGTTTTAATTGTTTACTCTAAAAGTTTTCAATGAAATATACGTGTATTATTGGTTGATGTATGCATCTTTATAATTTGTGGTATAGATTACGATATTTGAGGAAGTTTTATATGAGATTGAGATTGTCTGATATTGGGTCTATAATGATGTATATTGGATTTTTATTTAGGAAGAATTGGTTTCGGGCTATTGATAAGGATGGACATTGGGTTAAGATGTGTTTGATGTTTATGAAGGTGTCGTTTTCGCAAGGGGGCAGGTTTATAGTGTTCATTATTTGGTTTATCTTTCTACTAGTCTTATTTTTATCCATATATTTCTCTCGTTTTGTAAATTTCTTTATAAAATTATTATGTCTTTATACAGTTTGAGCATGATTGGTAGTGTTCATGATTTTTGTATAATGCGCAAGAATCAATTTTTTTTATATGTGAATAGCCAGGATGGCGACAATTTCTGCTGTGATGATGGCTGAGTAGGTAGGAAGGATGCCTTGTGTAAGACCTGTGTCTTCTGTGGTAATAGCGAATGATGTAGAGTAAGTGGACTTAGAACCGTCTGTGTAGATAAAATGGAGTTGGGTGTGGTTGCTTTGAAAGTGTAGGAATTGTGATCGAAATGCTGCTGGATTAGTCGATTTTATTGTGTATTGGTGTAAGCTTGTGTCTATCGTGTTGGGGTTAAGGTGCCAAGGGGGGTTTGTTGGGTTTTATTAATTTTTGAGGTTTGAATGGTATGTTGTTTGTCGAACAGATTTTTATGGCTCTGGAAATTGTTGAATCTACTTTTAGTACAGTCCTGGCTACGTTGGGTTTGTTAATTATAGTTTGAACTGGTGAGTGGGGGGAGAAAATTAGATTTTTGGTTATTTTGCTGATCTTGACCGACTTTCTTACTGGTTTTTTTCTCGTTCTTTGCAGTTCATTTCTCAAATAATTCAGTTTATTTTATAGAGAATTTAACGAAAATCCAAAATCAAATATTCAAGGCTTCAAAGTCTTCAAGTTTTCCCTAATTTATCTTTGAATTATCAATGTAGGAGACCTTTTACAAAAATGTCAAACAAATAAATTCTAGAACAAGCTACATGAACGGACGGCGCAGAACTGGAATTTGAAAATAAACATACAACTGACCCAAAATATTTAGTTGTCTTTGAAATCGGAAATGGATTTGGAAAACCTCGTATTGCTGGTAACTACAAACAATTGGAGTAAAGTTATATTAGAATTTAAACCTGCATTCATACATACATAAATACTTGAAATATGAATAGGAGCAGACGCCGATACGCCCACGCAGCCCGGCTATGTCCTTTTTCTGTTGACGCTAATTTTAGTTAATTTCGTTACGCAAAGCTCCTTACATACGTCGGCGCGAAATGAGACGATACCAGTCTGTTGCTACGTAATTGGCAACCAATCCTTTTGACGTAGTCTTTTTCGCTTGGAGTGGGAACCAAATATGAAACTGTCAAGCGCAAAAGTTACGTAGCAGTTTTTTTTATTTTTTCGTTATATGGAGATTTTCATTTCTCGTCGAGTGGACATCCCCTTTACGATTTTTGCGAGTCCTCTTCTGGAATAAATTGCGTGAATGTTAATTGGCCAAACGTGCCACTGCCACCTTTATCTTTATGTTCTTTTCTACAAGTTCCTTTGGTGTACATCTTGTGCAATCATTTTTTTCGGACAAAAGCTGAACCAAATTTTAATGCATTTTATGCGCAGCGCCCATGCTTAAAGGACAGCAGGACCCCGAGGACGCTAAAGTTTGGCTGGCCTCCACAAAGGCTGCGATGTAGCCTTTGTTCTTTTATTTTTTGCCTCTTCTTTGGACTGGCTATGCTGTTACTCCAGTTTTTAGCGCATTGTTTGTCTGTGTGTTTTTGTAATACAGTTAAAGTTGGCTTATAAAGGAAAATGCATGCACATTGATCGAAACTTTATTCGGCGCAAAAAGCAATAAAATGAAGAAAATGTGATCTAATCTCAAGCTAACGAGTGAAAGATTTTTCAACTAATCAAATAAAACAGAGTAAATTGATTCATTATGCCAAGCTTTACTGTAAATGTACTATGTATGTAGTTGTTGAGGGGCAGATGGCGTCAATAGCTTGCCGCATTTACTCCCCATTTTCTTCTCTCTTTTTTACTCTCTCTCTGTGTCTTTCGTGCTCACACACACTACTTACTATCTCTTGCTCTGCGTGTGTCTGGCTGGCTCTTGTTTGTTCTTGCTGTGTTCTGTTGTTGTTGTCGCTGCTGCTGCAGCTGATGTCGTAGGTCATTGATTTGCGCTTAACTGCGAGGTGGGTTAGGTAGGAGACCCCTTCGCTTCCCCCTTGGCTTTGTCTGCCTTTTGTTTTACTTTTTTTTGGAGCCTTGCATGTGGCGCATTCGCATTTGCGGCTGTCTTCTTCTTCTTCATCTTCTTCTGTGGTATGAGTATGTGGCGTTCTTATTACTTTTGTGCTCCATCTTCTACTTAGTTGTTGTTACTTTTTGCGCGTGCTGTAATATGATTTATATGTGTGTGTGCGTGTGTGTCGGCTAAAAGAGTGTGTTTTTGTGTCTCTGTGAGGCATCTGATTTTGACTGCAGCTTTTCCCCCTCCCCTCCTGGGTGTGTGTATTACGTAGGTTGTCGTTAGACTTCAAATTAAAGAAATTTAAGAACTGCAAATTAAGAATTTTAGTACTCAAAACAAAAGTTCTTGAATATGTCAAAAATTATAAACTTTTTCAATGGAAAAGTTACCTATGAATACCGTTTTATATTTGACCTAGATGACCCAACTGCTCCCTCCTCCCTCCTGCAGTTTAGTTATCATCATCTGACACTTGTGTTTCTCTAGCAAAGCAATTTGCCATTGTTCTAGGTTGCTGCTCGAGTTCGACAATTGCCCCCGGTTTCTAATTTCACGCCGACTTCGTTTGTAGCTTGTTGGTACCCCTTCTCGTCCTCCTACTCGACGACCTCTCCGCCTCCCTCTTCTCTTTACGTAAACTAACGAGCGCCTGGTGTTCTCTCTCTAACGTTTAGCTTCTAATTGAACACAGTCGCTCGCTCGCTTCTTGTGCTCTGGCGGCCAATTAGCTGAAATTTTTTTTTGCAATTTTCCAACGTTCAAGACGCTTTTGTTGATGACGATAATGATGGAGAACGCATGGCTGTTGTTGTTGTTGCATGCGTAGGCTAGAGCAGAGACAGCAGCAGCAGCTTTGATTGATTTGCATTGCCGGCTGCTAGACCTGGTTTAGTTTCTCTCTTTTTTGCTCTCCTTAAAAGTGTTTGCTTTGTGTCTTTATTTTTTTTGTTAGCTTTGCTTTTTCTTTTATTTATTTATCTGTCTGTCTTTTGGCACGTTTTTCGTTTTATCTCAGCCCGGCCAGCTGGGCAAGCCGCCCGTCATCGTCGTCATCGCGGTTGACGCTATGCGTCATCAAGTTGTCTCTCTCCCCTCCCCCCACCTTTGGTTTGTGTAGCTATGAATGACCCCTACCAACACCCTCCCGTCAATTATCTGCATTAATTAAATAGAAACTTTAAATAAAGGCGGAAAATTGTTTGACAAATTATTTTGTTATTAGTTTTTGTTGCACTTAAATGATTTTTATAGCTAAGAGCGCCGTGAATTGTTGTGGTAAAGGAAGAATAGGTAGATCGGTGGAGAAAGGCAAGAATAAAGAAGGAACAGAGCACAGAAGAAACGAAGGAATAAAAGAAAAAAGTAAAGATAAAATAAAGAAAGCAGAATCAGTGATGCAAACCGGTTCTGAACCGCACAAAACAAATCGAACCGTATCGATTATTCATGCTCGCAGACCGAACCGCGTTGCCAGATGTAGTGTATGCAAGGGGTCGTGGTTTCGATCCCGCCTCGGGATATCTAATTAAAAAGTTTTTTCTTTTAAAACTTACACATCCGGTCACCAGCTTTGAAGTAACTAGCCATAAAAAAGCTCCTCAAACCTTGCCATTCGGTTTCGGCAAGCCAAGAGATTGAGAGAAGCTCGGCCTTGGCCCTTTGGGCTGCTATTTAAGTCCAAATTTACAAAACCGAACAGCGCTCCGAACCACTATCTGTATAAAAATGCAGTACCGAACCTTAAACCGTGAAAAGACGGATCGGTTCATTTTACCAACAAGTCTAAAGCACAACAAGAAAGAAAGTCGGTAGAGCCCGGCTATAGTATACTCTGCACCTGTGAAGAAGGACCATATACCATGCGCTGGAAACGAGAACAATATGTATACAAAATATATGTTGTGCCGATAAAATCCAAAGTCAAGATTCTACTATCTGAACTCAAATCAGATATAAAAAAACGTAATGAATCTAACAGACAAAAAAACAGCGCTTGCTGCCCACTGTACTGAAAGTGGTCACTCTCCCGATTTTGAAGCCACGAGCATTCTACATTAAGAGCGCCACTACAACAAGAGTTTTACTCTGGATATGCTACACATACTAAACATACCAACAAAGATTAGGCTAAACTTTAAAACGGACACAGAGAACTGCGCACACATACATATATAGGCATTTACTTGACCAACACAAACAGTGGAATAATTTAGTTTCCTATCATTTTCCATTTTCCAACATTTCTTAACTTGGCTACCTTGTTTTCCCTTGTGTTTGCAAATCCAGGTGGATTTCCCCTGCAAATTTTAAAAAGAGAGTATTCCAGTTTCGTTGTTTGTTTGCTTACTTGTTGTTGTAATCAAACAGCTGCTTAAAGACGCCTCTCTGTGCTCTGTTCAATTAGCTTTGCAAAATCATGATCACAGCTCGGTCACCATCATCGCAAAGACACAAACACAGAGAGCTCACACGGTGCTCGCGGTCACACACAACAACAGAGTAAAGCTTGCCCAGTGGCTTGCCTCTTCTCTCGCTAATATTACGTAAAAAACTATGCCAAATGCGGCTTAACAAACACACAGACTTACGAACGTACATACATAGAATACAAATGGGGAGGTTTGGGGGGTTCGCTCATTAGCATTGCTCTCGGCAGCATAAATTGTCGCTGATTATGTTATTGTGGTAGCAACAGCTGCTGCTGCTACGGCTCTCTTTCGCTCTTGTTCCCTCATGGTGTTTGCGTGTGGGTATGTGTGCGTGAGATTTTGCCAAGTTTTTTTTTTCCTGTATGTAGTTGGTGTAGAATTCTCAGTTTGGCCGCAACAGTTGACTCGTCTGCATGATAAATTTTACCTGCGTTGTCTGTCTGTCGATCGTGTGTGTAAAAATGCTTTAACGCACCTTCTGTTTGTTTTGTGTGTGTGTGTGTGGTGTGGTTTGTGTACATATGTAAAAAGTTTGTCATGTGAAAGCCGCAGCTGAGAATCAAAAATAAGCTAAAGAAAATCAATATTTGATATTTTGCACAAAATCATAAATAACCAAAAGAATACAAAATTATAAGTAGTGTGTCTCTCTTTGTGTAAAGAAAAGTCAACGAGAAGAGAAGGCAGTGTAACGTGTTTTTGGTTCGCTCAACGACGTTCTTGGCCATGATGAAATTACTGCACGATTTTATAATGGATGCTCGCACAGCCGAGGATGTTGCACTCACTCAGGAAATGGTAACAAAATAATTTGGCAAATAAAATAAAAAAAATCCCTACGAGGTGATAAACTAGTGACGAAGGCATAATCACGACTTTGGCTGCTTTTAGTTAATCTTTAGAGCAAGTTTTTAAAACTTTCAACTTTTTACATCCCCTCAAAAACTTTTTGAAAAGGCTAAACCAAGTCACGTGACTTGCATAGCCCAAAATATCGACAACTTTGGCGTGTTCTTTGCACCTTCTTTAACCTCTGTAGCTGGATTTATCCACCCCCTACAGCGAGCTCTCCTCTCTGTGAAGCCCTTCGTTGTATGTCTATAAAATTGTCATCAATTTGGCTTCGCTCCCTTGCGTCTTGCTTGTCCCTCCTGGCCTGTTTGGTTAGTTAACTGGACAGACAATCTGCCTTGTTGGCCATGGATGCAAACATTTCCGGTGCTTCGTCCGGCATTTGTCCTTCCCAGGTGTTGTCGTTGCTGCAACTTCATTACATAATTTGATTTTCCCTCTTTGCGCTTCGATTGTCATAAAATTTATGATTGAAATATTGAACATCCGTCCTGGCCCTTTAAAGAGAAAAAGTTTGTAACAGATTAAAAGGGAGGTAAGGTAAGCAGCGAAGTAATTAAGAAGTTGACTCAAATTTGTGGATAAGTTACCACGACTTTGCTGGTTCGAGTTGCGTCTTTTGGGTACCTGTTATATGTTATATATTTGTTAGGGATATAGCGCACCCCGCGACCAATCTTGGTCTATTGTGCCTAATACTGTGTTACAACTCTCCCAGCAGCCCAATTTCCTGTACGAAAGTCGGGTTTATCGTGAGTTCTAGGCAGGGATGCAAACCGGTTTTGAACCGAACCAAGCTAGTTTCCGATGATAAACCGAACCGCAAACTGAACCGGCGTCCCTTCGAAAATGCTGAACGGAACCGAAAACCATAAAGCAAAACGGCTCGTTTCGGTTCGGTTCAGTTTACTGACGAGATTGCCCACCGACCTCCTAATACGCCTGTCATTAGATTACATTCCTTCGTCGCTAATGGATTTTTGTGCGTTTTCCATATACTTTACGGGACCAAATTCTCTTTATTCTGTCGTACTTATTCACCTCAATTCAACTATTGAAGCCAGCATATCCGACTATTCAAATGTTCCCTAGGAATTCAATTCCGAAATTGTCGAAGTCACATATTCACTTCAGAAATCATTATTTTTCAAATGGTGCAGAAAAAGTTTGAAGAAAGCTTTCTCTGACAAAATGATTAATATTTTAAAGGATTGGTTAACAACAATAATAGAGTCCCTGTAGTTCAGCTGGTGTCAAGGCACCATCAGGCCTAACGACCTGATGCATCATAGAGCGTCAGTCGCGTCGTTAACGACAGGCAATGCATCATAGCGCTAGTCTGGTACTTGAACTATAGTGTGTACTCATCACCACACTAGCGACTGGTAATGCAGGGTCGTTAATTCGTTAGGACAATACTTGGCTGGTGGTTGGTCTGGTGGCGAGTGCTCACTACGAAGAGTTAGGGAATTCGTTAATGCCGCACCGGTGCAGCTGAACTACCGGGGTAGGCTTAAACGAAAACCAGGAGCTTAATACCACTAAAAACCAAAACTAATACTTTATAATGCGTTCGAACCGAACTTTATGCTACATCAATAATTAAGGGCGATCCATAGACAAAAAATGGTTTTTGATATCTTTTTGGAATTGACGCAGATCCTTGCAGATTTAGGGTTAAGCCGGGGCTAAAGACTCGGCGAAATTAAGGACGATTTTGAACACTTCTCTACAGTTTTTAATAAAAACGAGGTCAAACTGATGGGTCAGAAAGACTTGGGGTTAGCTATATCCTTCTTCCCTGCCTTGGGGATGAAGACTACCCTTGCTTTGCATGTGGGTTGTACCCAGTTGTCAGACCGGAGGAATAGTAGGAATGTGTTCTTTCCTTTATGCAGTTTATGCCTTTATGGATAAATGTTAACTGGTCGGGGGGACTTGAACGGCTGGAATGTTCCAATTGCCCACTTAAGCCTCCCTTTGGAAACAATTTTCTTAGCTTCTGTCCAGTCGGAGCTACGAGGGTGCTAGTAAGTCTCTTGGACGTCACGTTCCTCCACGGGAATGTTTTTGGAAGGTGAGTGTCTAACAAAAGAAGTACTCTCTCCTCGTTGCTCGCTGTATAGACATTATTAGCCTTTTTGAGTGAGATGTTGCCATCAGATTTTTCCTGGACAGGACTCTATGGAACCTGACTCAATGGACTTGCAGAATTTCCTATAACTCTTCCTTTTGGATTTCCTAATCTCGTTATTGTATAGTGTCAGGGCTTACTTGCACCTCGGGTTTTCTTCCTGAGTGTCTCCAAGGTAGGACTCCACAAAGGATCATCATTTTCTTTTCTCGACTTTCTAAGAGGGCATACTTTTGTTAATCTAGTCTCTACTTTTGACTAAAGTTGAAGACATATTTTTGTTCAGAAAAACGCGTTCAGCTTACCGAACTGTGTAAATCGACCATCAGTAGTCTAATGAACTACATTCCACATTAATATCATGGTCCGTTTCGAGGGACCCAAAAACATGTACCAAGACGACTTTTGGAATACGTTTCAGGACCGGTTTGCAGTCTTTAATTCACCGGTGGGCAAGCCTTTGCTCCCATTGCTCCGAGAGCTAGGCTTGTCAAGCCTCGCTAATAAGGGTTGTTTTCTCCCAAACTCAAATTTCTTGCCCAACGCTGCTTTAATTAAACAATCTGAAATAAGAAAACGTTAAAAACTTGCAACTTTTTATTTTTAGAATCAGCGTTACATTTACAAGGACTCTACAAAATGTTCAGTTGTTCACTCTAGCCTAGGGCTCGCCAAATGGAGAATGAAAGTCCACATCCGACTCACTTGACTTTCTGTTCACATAGATTCAGACACTTTGTTGCTTAATTTGCTCAAAGTCTTACTATATACATAAGCTAGCTTAACATCGCCCTCTAATTTATCATCTAAAACCTAGCTAGAAAAACTAAAGTTAGTAATTAAAATACCAAAAAATGGTCATAAAACATTGGGTTAATGTTCACGTCTGCCAAATTATTCCTAATTTATATTATTTATATAGAAACCTTTATTTTTTTTGTTGGTTTTGCTTTTCCTAGTGCCATTAGATAATGGCGCACACAAAAGGCGCTCACCAGCAGCAGCAGCAGCCACAACCCCAACCCCAATTCTGGGTTCTCTGGCCTCTGAGTTTCATAGATAAAAACGTTTTGCGGTTGCAGCAGTTAGCTTCGTTTACTCTAGCAATTGTTTTTATGCATTTCACGTAGTTAAACCCTAAAAAAAAGCAGAATGAGAAATATAAAAGTGGGGGAAAACTGAAACTACTGTGTAAAGTGAACATAGAGCAGAAGAAGCAGAAGAAGGGGTTGTGTGTGTGAGGAGACCATTGAACAAAATTTTTGTGCTGTCTGCCCGCCCGTACCGGTTTCGCTTTTTTTTTCTGTATTTTTTTTTTTAAAGGAATTTACATGAAAATAAATATTTTCCGGTTTCAATTATATGTATGCGCGGTGCTTGCCTCTGACTTGAGGGGGTTTGTTCTCTCCCTCCTCTCTGTCTGGTCTGGTCTATTTCACGGTTGATTGCCTAGCCGTGACTCGCTGTGTGATTAGCCCAGCCTGAGCCTAAAAAAAGAGGCGTGGCCGTCCGACTGCCGGCATTGTCAACGATCAACCATAGATGACAGTCATCACCATCACCGATTAGGCTAAAGAACAATTCAATCATAAATGGTAATTTCCATCAAAAAAGATAATTTTTGGCTTCTTGAATTTACTCAAATCTATTTAATGACTGACTGATCCATCAACACCCAAGCTAAACTGCTCTTGGACCATTCTCATGGCTCCAGTAATTATGGAAGCATTTGCTTCAAACATCAAAGCCTCTAATCCTTCCGATAAGAGTTCTTTCATATTCCAGCTTCGCCATAAGTTTTCATAGTCTTCTTTCTGTTTCCTTCAACCGAAGTCAAAAAGTTGAAACTTTACAAAACTCTATAGAATAACAAATTGTTTCACTTATTTATCGCAGTTACCTGACAAAGCTGAACATGCAACATTCGGATTTGCCTGCGCTTCCCTTAGGCAAGGACAAGCGCAACCCAAATGTAATATGCACACAAAATATGGTGGCCAATGAATAGTGCAATAAACGCATTTCGCATTCTTTTCTTTTGCATTCTGTTTATGCAAACAGACTGCGAAAATCGATAGAAAGTTCTCTGAAGGCAGCAAAATACATCGAAGTAATTTACTTTTCAAAATTCTCACACAAGTCTATAGAAATGACGTTAGAACACTCGAACTAATGTAATAATCTACCCCACCATAATTTAAATAAAACTACAAGACAACTAGTCAAATCCATCCCTCACGAGGAAGGCAAATATCGGGAAGATGAACTTTGAGATTGACTTTAATCTAGTGAATGCTATTAGGCATAGGCTTGGCATAAAAAATGAAATCTTTTACTCTCACTACACTCTTTTTGATTTCTTAATTATTTGATTACATTTCTAGCCCTAGCTACTTTAAGTGGAACCAGAACCTTCATTCAAAATGAGGATTTCCGCTTCGGGCTTAGGTTAGGAAGATCATTCACTTAGAAGGTTTGAAAAACCATTGGCTCTGGTGCGGTTTTTTAATGGATAGGATTAGGATTCTATTTTTCAACGTTAATTAAGTCCTCCGAGGTTGCAAACTGGCCCAGAACTAAGCCTTTTTGAAGAGGTTAGGTTTTGGATTTTTGGAAACGAACCTAGCCCGAATCACAGAACCTAAACAGAAACAAACCGAACTTTGAATCGAACCATGCATTGAACCAGACAGGAAACAGAGCCAATCTATAATCAAACCATGAACTGGCCTATTAATCGATCCAAAAACCGGAATAAGAAATAAACTGTGAAACGAACTATGAATCGAACAGGAATCTAAACAGAACTACACCAGAAGCGTACCATGAACCGAACTATGAAAAGATCCATAAGCCGAAATATGAATTGGATTTATGTACCGAACTATATATTATTGTATCTGGTCAATACGGTTGATCGAACCATTGATCGAACCAAAACCGGAAAAGAACCGAAATAGAACCAAACCAGCACTGTTATATAAATCGATCCATGAACTGAAACAGAACCAAACTCGAACCGATCTATGAAGTGAATTATGGATCGAAATATGAATCGGAACATGAACCGTACTATGAATCGAACTATGCATCAAACCAGAACCAAAACAGAACCAAACCAGAATCGTACCATGATCCGAACTATGAATCGATCCATGAACCGAACCCAAACCGAACTATGAATCGATCCATGAACCGAACCCAAACCAAACTATGAATCAATCCATGAATCGAACCCAAACCGAACCAGATCCGACCCAAGAACCGAACTATGAATCGATCCATTAACCATACCAGAACCGAACCACAACCTAAGCAGATCCAAACCAGAACCGGATCATGAACCGAACTATGAAAAGATCCATTAACTGACTCATAAACCGAAATATGAATTGGATCGTGTACCGAACTTTAAATCACTATGTATCGAACCAAAAGCGGAACAGAACCAAACCGAACCGAATTGCACATCGAACCAGAGTCGTACCTTGAACTGAACTATGAATCGACCCTGAACCGAACAAAAACCGAACTATGAATAAATCCTTGAACCGATATATGAACTGAAATATGAATTGAACCATGAACCAAACTATAATTCGAACTACACATCGAATTAGAATCGTACCATGAACTGAACTATAAATCGATCAATGAACCAATACCAATCCAGAACAGAACTAGAACTGGCCGACGAACCGGGCTACGAAAAAGAACCGAACTATCTGGCCTACCTATCTTTTATACTCTGTACCAGAGGTACACAGAGTATATTAAGTTTGTGCAAAAATATGTAACGGCAGAAGGAAGTATCTTCGACCCTATAAAGTATATATATTCTTGATCAGCATCAACAGCCGAGTCGATATAGCCATATCCGTCTGTCCGTCCGTCTGTCTGTCTGTCTGTCCTTATGAACAAACTGATCTCAGAGATGGTAAGGGATACAGGGATATATGCTTCTTATACTTGCAGGCAGATCAAGTTTATTTTCAATTTGGAAAAACGTCATATCTCCCACAGTTTTATAGAAGGTTCGTTCCTTCTGGACATATTTAGTAATCAGGATTATTTATCGGTCCGCCAAAGGAATGGTAAGGATCGGATGAATGGTTGTCGAGTTATAAGGAAAGCAAACATTAATGGGTCGCAACGGTGATGGGCAGCACTTCACAGGTACAGAGAATGTTGAAGTCGGGCTTGACCGACTTTTTTTCTTGTTTGAAAAAGGTTTGGTTCAAAAATGACAATTATTTTCCGTGAGAAAATAAATACGTTCATCGACACAAATTCCCAAAGTTAACATCCTTAATTTGTTCAACCTTTTCCATTAAGGAACTCAATACAAAGGTCAACTAAATGACTTCATTTACGTATATGTCTATTAAAAGAACTTGCCCCTGTCTTTGCATTTCTGATTAGTCCCCAATTTAAGTCGATTTTACCTGAACTTTTTACATATTTACATATAAAAGTACCTCTTTATTTTCTTTTGCTCTGGTTCTTTACTTGTTTAATTTATTTTTGTTGCTTTTTTTTTCGTATGACACGCGAAAGGTCTTTGCACTTGACAACGTACAGAGCTACCTCCTTTCACCCTGCCAATTGTGTTTACCTTGTCGTCGAGATTGGATTGTTAAACAATTTTGTTTATCTGTTGTGTTTGTTGCCATGAGTCTCTTTTTTCGCACATTGACACCATTTTCAATTTTTTGTTCCATTTTTTGTCGGCTCTGTTTGTCATATTCAAAGCCATCAAACATTTTTCTTGGTCATTTCGTTGTGCTCTTTAAGTTTGTTTTTGTTGCAAACCCCAAACTCAAAGTCAACCACTTGGCGTGCTCAAAATTAAATGTTGTTAAACTTTTAATGTTTGGCCCCAGCCGTTGCTGCTGCTTGTCTGTTTATTTGATTTATAAATATGTCAAGTGCGTTATATTTGGTATTATTATTGCTTTATACAATATTTATCTTGTTGTACGCATTTTGTTGTCTTAATTTAGCTTAACTTGATCTGTTTCTGATGAGCATAAATCTTGAAAATACATTTTTTTGTGAATGAAATGAGCTTGAAGGTCGGTCGACTATGATATTCGTTTAACAATCATAATTGCTTCCACCAACAACCAAAAATTAGATTTAATTGAAAAGAAACTGGTTTTGGCAGTTGCGTAGGATTAATGAGTTCCGGGAACATAGATTAGATAGTGCTTAGTTTTGCTGCGGAGACAATTGTGTAAATTCTTGATGAAGCTTAATATAATTGCTCTATATTTGATATGAAAGGCCTAAATTGGCTAAATTTTAATACTTTGGATATTCTAATAGGATATCAGGCTTTCAAACTAGGTTAAGGGAAACCTTACAGTTTAGGTAGCAACTCATTTTCACTTACTCTTCAACTTAACAAAAAAATACAGATATGTTTTAGGACAGATTCAAATCCATTTAAAATGTTCACTTTCAACTTTATTACATCGATGCAGTTGCCAGTTTCTCCCTCTGCAAGGTACTTCTACTGTCACCTGACAAGTTGCTTCTCTGGGCTGAGGAGGCTTATACATTTTTATTTATGCAAAAGGCTGCGAAATTTGCTTTTGCTTGACACAGTGTTGGCTTTGCCTTCCCTACTGACTGATAAGCCTTTAAATATTTAAAAGGATGAGACAGAGCACTGAGGCAGAGCCTCCGAGCCGGTGTACGTGTGATGGCTTGACGCATTATGAAAAACGAAATAGCCATGGGAATGTTGTTAAAAAAGTTAATTAGCCTGCCGCAATTGCCAATGGGACTTGTTCTTCTCTGATTTTTAAATTCTGCTCCTTGACAAACTTAAAGCTGGTGTCGACTGATGAAGCAACTCCACAGCAGTCTGGAGCCTGTCTGTCTGTCTACAATTTATGCAGTTTGTCAACTAAATGGCTTATAAGTTGGCACATTGCTTCGCTTGCGGACAAAGACTGCTAAGAAATATAGGTATAACGAGTATCTGAGTGCTGGGAATGCTGTGCGGAATTGCCTTTGATGGGTTATGAATTGTTGGTTAAAGTAAAAACCATTTGTGAGTGGAAATTTAAAATAAAGATCAAGAAGATCAATGAACCCAATTTAAGTGGCCGGGTGGCTCAGCGGCTAGTATGCGCGACCGTTGTGCAAAAGGTCGTGGGTTCGATCCCGCCTCGGAACATCTAATGAAAAGTTTTTTCTTTTAATAATCTTTGCACTCGGTCACCCCTCTCTGCTGTTGGCGCCAGCTTTGTAGTTATCATTTCTTATTGGGCTTTTCACGATTAAGTGAACAAAAATGAGTCTTATAGGCTATTTACACTAGGACTGCGTTATGCGTTAATAGCTAACAGCTTGCTTTACTCCCATAAAAAAAAAGAAAAATGTTGGCTATTAACGCATATCGCAATCCTGGTATAAATGAACATGTTATTCTTCAATTGTTTTGGGCCCTGAGTCTTAGGGCCGTTTTCTCATGTTCCTGTTTTTCCAAATCTAAGTGGATTTGGCCAATTTGCACTGCTCGCTTTGAGCATGAGCTATGCAAATGCGTAAAATCCACCTGGATTTGCAAAACCAGGAACATGAAAAAACGGCCCTACTTTTTTTTTGACTCTTTTTAAGTTACTCTTGTTCTGCTTCTTCTGTTCAGCTACTTTTGTTCCTTGAAACTTGTTCAGTTACTCTTCTTTACTTACTTTGGTTAAGCTATTAATTTTCGGGAACTCTTATTTATTGACTTTTATTCAGTTACTCTTGTTCAGTGAATCCTTTTTATTGACTCTTGCTCAGTAACTCTTGTTCAGTGACTCTTGTTCGGTGACTTTTATATACAGTTATTCGTGCCCAGCTAATCCACATCAGTGACTTTAATTCATTGACTTGTTCAGTAACTCTTCTTCGGTTACTTCTGTTTACAGAATTTTTTAGTGACTTGCTCAGTGACTCCTGCTCACTGCTGCTCTTTTTCAGTTACTCCTATTTAGTGACTCTTTTTCATTGATTTTGGCTGTAGGAAAGAAGTGTAAAGGGGGTTTCCCTTAAAAGTATAATAAATACGGGACTTACACGGTGAAAAAAACTTCATAAAGTTATTGATAAAGCTTTCTTTTGTAGGAAAGAGGTGTTGTGGAGTCTACACCAAAGCCAGGGGTCGGCAATATAAGCAGAGAATTTGCCACTGGCAACAGAAAACGGGCTGAGACTTTGTTTTTCGGAGAGCTTTGAAGCTCCCGTAACTTTAATTCTGCCGAAGTCTCTGCGCTCATGGGCAGAGGTTTAAACAAAGCTGTACCAAGAGATTTAAATAATTTTAAAAAATTTCATATTACGCAGAACCAACCAAACCCCTTTCAAAAAACTATTTACATATGATTTTGATTTTGATTTGCTTTTGGGCCTCTCAACTGAAACCATTTTAAATTGTACAATAAATAAAATGTTAAGAAAAATGTGGCTTTAATTCGTGACTGGTTTTATTTTGTTTCCCCTTTATTCATTTTCACTCCCTCCCTCCCCACTGCCTTTGCTGGCAACACTCCCCCAACTTGGTTGTTTTTCTTCGTTTTGTGCGTTTTGCTTTGTGAGCAAGATTCGGTTTGTTCTGTGTGTGTGTTGATTTTGTCTTGTCTCTCACGCATTTTTTAGAGGCCGGTTTTCCACTCTCTTTTTAGCTCTCTCTCTTTCTCAGCCAGCAGCAGCTGGGGGCATGAGTGTTTGTGTTTTTGTCTCTTCACAGTCAAGGACAAGTTAATGAACGATTTGCTTTTTCAGAAGTTTTTCTCAACTCAGGGGGTGATTGTTTTTGTCGACTTGCTCATTTTTTCCATAATTAAGACCGTCAAAGAAATGCCTTCAAAGCAAAACATTTATGTTTTTATTTCTTTTTGCTAGGCGCCGCAATTTTTCATTTATTAATTGACGATTTTAATTAATTCATTTATCTTATTGAAGTGTTCATTCAGTTTTAAACTGACCCACTTAAAAAATTATTATGCCAGGTAAGCCATCTCTCTGTTTGTTTTCCCAAATGTTGCAATGTTTCGTTGCCTGGGTAATTTTTCGCATTTTTCTGTGAGATTTTTTTTAAATAGGTTTTTCAAGTTCTTTTTATTTTGGTTATATTTTATTTTTTTGTCTGTTTTGGGGTTTGCTTGTTTTTTTTGTATATTTTTTAATTATTGGCTTGGCTTTGTTTTAATATTTTTCGGTTTAAGTCCACACTTCTTTCCTACAAACGAAAGCTTGCTTCATCGTGTAAATTCCTAGTTAGAGGGAAATATTATGGAATTAAATGGAAGCTTCGGGTGGTCAATAAGCTTTTGAAAATGTAATATAAATATCCAGGGATGCAAACCGGTTCTGAAACGAAACGAACCAAAACCTACCGATCCGCTAATCATGATCGTAAGCCGAACCGTTAAGGGCAAATTTAGGTCATATAGTCGAAATTAATTAATTGATTTTTGGATAATACTCCCTCTGAAGGCTAATGGTCGAAATTTGTTTGTCTTTGGATGGTACTCGCATGCTAATTTTTGAATAAGTCGGGAAGTATAATACAGGTTAAAACTTATCCAAACCCCCGTTTTTATCCACCCAAGTCGATTTTTGTCTATGTTAAGAGATGATTGAGGTCATATAGTCGAAATTTTTTCATTGACTTTGGATGGTACTTCCTCTTGAGGTTAGGAAATGTAACCTATCTTTTCAATTTTTTAGAAAATTTTGAACAGAATCAAAGATAAATCGACTTAGCGAAGAAGATCAGACATTTCGTTTCCGATGATAAAATAGAAACGCACCAAAGTAAATGTTCGGAACTTATGGTAAGAGTATTCTATGTGGTAAATTTAGGCAATTAAATTTAAGATTTAAAAATGATTTTTCATAGTTCTAGCGTTGTCGAGTTCTTCTTACCATCTCGTACAGAACCCCAAAAGGGTACAAAACTCGGTTTGTCAACAGAGTATGTCAAATAGTTCAACATGTGATTTTCCCGATGTTAGAAAATACGACCAATTGCGGGAATATGTACGGAAAAACGGGTTTTCTCTGATTGGTTTAAAACTCTGTTTATCCCCAAGGGTGGAAGAGGTAGAAGGGTTGGCAGCAGAAACCTTTGAAAGCTCTCTTAGGGGATTGTTCTTATAATAAACCAAAATTGTTGCCTGGCTTAAAACCAAAATTTGTTTCAATTGTTATATTAAGATGATAAATATAATTATAGGATAGAAGTACAACAAGGTACGTTAAACACTTGAGCCGTTCCTGCCCGAACGCAAAACAGTTGAATCTTTGCGGCTTTGAACCCCTTCTGATTATACATATTAGAGGTCCAAAAACATGTCAAAGCATGCCACAATGTCATTTATTGTGATACAGCATCCATAGCTTCCACACCTTGTCGTTCCTTTTTGCTAGATTACAAAATAAATTCAAACGCTTGACATAAATTCTCATCTGCCATGCTCATCAATTCATTTCATTTGAAATTCGCACGTCTTTTCAGCTAATTTAATTTCATTAGCTACTTTTTCCTCCATCCCATTTATCCCCCTGCCTCAACTCTGTTTCTGTTTAGCAAAAATACATATAAATCCAGGAAACGTATGAAAAGTTGTGACCAAGTTGTGTTGTGTCACACAGTAAAAGTTTGTCCCGAAGTGGATTAGTGGCGAAAGCAAATTTATGAGTGTACAGCTGACAGATCAAACCTCTAATTTATGTTTCTTTTCCCTTCTTACAGATTACCACATCCACTGCAAAGAAATTGTGGGAGAAGTCGGATGGCAAAAGTGGAACATCCAGTACATCGGGAGGGCCATTGAATCCCTTACAAATTCCTGGCGTGAATGATCATTCGTCAGTGTGGAAAGATCATACTTGGTCCACACAGGGAGAGAATATATTGGCACCACCCAGATCACGTTATCCACATGGTGGCGCCTCCGATACATCTAATAGCGGCAATGCGGGCATATTGAGGTAAGTTATAATAGTAAATAGGCGAAGGATTATCTGTTTCAACGACCAGGAAATAGTGACTGTAGGCTTAAGTCTAGAGAATATGCATAATAGGGTGCCCAATTCATAATTTTCTGGCTAGCGACCGTGATATCAAATTTACAGATCTACATATCCCTTCCTAGTGAACCAACCAGCGACTCTACAAGATATGATAAAAAGGATCGAAAGCTTACTTGGATAAGAAAATTATGACGCAGAGCCTTTCTTCCACAAAAATAATTAAACAAACATTTTTCATAGTTGTTAACATTTACGAGGCTTTCAAACACAAACTGAATTAGTAAATTTATGGCGAATCGTAAATAAAAAACTTTTATTTCTCTATCCCTACCCAGTCCCCGCGATTCGACATGCGTGAAAATGGTTGAATATGTTTTGGGCGGTTCACCCACCAACAAGGAAAGTCCCTTATCCGGCTTGGAGCCGCGCTTGCGCAACTTGAAATTTGACGATAATGATAAGGTGAGTGTCTCTTAAATCCCACCCTTTTTTTAAACTATAATTCAAATCTTTTTTTATTTTTCTAGCCACACGATGATAAAGAAAAGGCTAATTCTCCATTTGACACAAATGGCTTAAAGAAGGACGATCAGGTCACAAACACAAATGGTGTTGTTGTCAATGGCATTGACGATGACAAGGGATTCAAGTGAGTAGTTTAATGACTGGACAACTTTTTCAACTCTCCCTACGGAGGCGGTGTGGCATTGACATTAGAATGGTCAGAGAAACTGGTTTAGCAACGACTCTAGTCAAGTGCTGTTGGGTTGAGGCGACTCAAAATTTTTGTTATGTCAGTTCTAGTTAGGGTGTCTACATTTTGAGTTCAAGGTTACAGCTTTCTTTCTTAACTTGGCTTTCCATTTTCTGCTGGTTTAGTCATCGTGACTTTGATTATTGAGAGATGGAATTATAAAGGAAGGAAGAAGGGAATCAAAATTGTTCAAAATTGGTTCAAAATAGTCGATTAGTGTTCGATCAAGGGCATCACTTATTCGTTATAGCCTTTTTAAAAAGATTTTGATCTGTCTACCCACAAACTATAAATATTTTTGGCTTTTATAAAAGGGGAAAGCTTGCCTGCCTGTAAATTGAAGAAAACATTGTGCTTGTGGGTGTTTCAAAACAAGTAGCGAAATATTTATAATTTGGCATTGTAAGGGCATCTGTCACTAAGGCCTCTTTTGTGAATTTGCAATACTTTTGGATTACAAATTAAAAACTAATAGAATCAGCGTATACTATTTTACAATTGCTATACAAACAAGAAAGCAAAGCTAACTTCGTCTGTGCCGAGGTTTAAATACACTTGAAACTTTTCTGACCACCGACTTAATTCTGTGACCAATGACTTGTGTCATCGGGATATTAAATACAAAAAAACTAACTTGTATGGCAGCTACAAGAAGTACCCATCCGATCCGGTTCCGACATATGTGCAGTGTGCAGCTAAAAGATGACTCTGTGCAAAATTTCAGCTCGATAGCTTCAAAACTGAGGGACTGGTTTGCGTAGAAACAGACGGACGTACGGACAACGCTCAATCGACTCAGCTCGTCATGCTGATCAAGAATATATATATGTACTTTATGTGGTCGGAGATGACTCCTTCTTTGCGTTCCAAACTTCTGGCCAAAATTATAATAGGTACACTTTTCAAGGATAGATAATAGAAAAGAAAAGATAAGGTTAAAGTATAACAAAATGAAGATAAAGGATGGATATATTGTTTAAGAAAGATAATCTGAGTAACAGAAATTGGAGAGAAAAAGAAATTAATGAAAAAAAAAAAAAAAAATGGAATTTGCAAGCAAACAAACACAAAGGAGTCTGTCTGTTCAGGCTGTCTTTCGTGATATTTTTTTGCACGTTGCTGGTTTTAATCGCCCTTAAAAAAAATTTCTCGTATGTTTCCGGACCTACGAGAATTACGTAAGTTTCTCTAAAAATCTTTGTCCGCTTTTTGTTAGAGATGCGGGTTACAAACGGACATCAGTTATTACGATAGTTTCTCGTAAATTCGAAATCTGGTTTTCTTATAGATGCTGGTTTCAAACGGAAAAGATTCAGTTCTCGATCCGAATTTGACCCGTTCTCGCTATCGACAAAGTGTCAAGAACGGATCCGAAAACGTGTTTCGGGAACTTACGTTTTGCTGCCACAAACTAAGCGACAGGTAATACTTTTTCGGACTGAAAACGAAACACGGTCTCGATAGTTGAGTAAGAGAAAATTTCTAGAAAATTTCGCAAACAGATCCATTCTCGAGGACGATTTTCGGGTGGGCCCTTAATTTACAATTCATTAACAAACATTATGACAAGTTAACAGTATTTAAACTGTTAAGCAGACATCACCGACTATTATAGAGCGTGAAAAACTTATCAATTTTAGCATGTCGTCATTTTTATAACATATTCTTAAGCAGCAGCCCACCTCCCGCCTAAGCGACTAAGCGGTTGCTTAAATTAATTAAATTAGTGAATTTTTAGAAAGGGAATCTACCGATCGGAGTACTCTTAGCCTTTATTGTAATAATTAGTGGAAGAATCATGCAAAGGTTTTGGTTCTCAGATTTTAGCCACATATGTTAAATAATTTACATCTCTTGGCCAAACAAAATGCTGTCAATGTTTATATTTTTGCCTCTCTTTCTCTCTTATACAAATTTTATGGTCAGAGGTCAGTTTTTTAGTTGGCAACTTTCCATATTCAAAGGCCAAATATAGTTCTAGACCACCAACTGTTATATAAGGCAGCGCCTAACCCAAATTTCACTTTCAAAGCTAAGACCGTTGATAAAAAAACTAAAAACAAAAACAAAAGAAAGTAGTCCCAAAAAACACACAACAGTCCAAAAAGGTCAGACAAAAGACAAACGAGGCAGCGAGCCAAAGGTAGTCTGGGTCAACTGGCGGCAGGTGGTAGAAGAAGCAGAAGAAGTCGGTAGTTGTCTGTCCACTTATTTTTACCTCAATTATTTTCGCAACTTAATTTTATAACGCACTCCATACAAACACCAAAACCAAAAAAAAAAAAAGAAATCTTCACACTGTAACGCAACATAAACGAAAACTAATCGAAAATGTATAGAAAATGCTGCGTCTCACTTGTCGCCGTTGTTGTAGTTGTTGTTGTCAGTACTTACATCATAACAGTTATTACGTTTGGCATTGAAACATGTTTGGTCCGACCGGCAATGAAATTGCCACAACAAGAGAAACCGGCAGCGTGTGAGAGAGCGTCAGCGAATGAGAGAAAAAAAAACCGCAAACTAGTTTTATATTATAGGCCTCTGAGCTGGTTTACTCACTTCACTCAGAGGTACCAGAGTCTGGCTAAGGTATCATCGTCGTCTGCTGGTATTGTAAGAGGAAGTTGAGCTAAATTCGACTTTAAAATACACTATTCAACTTTGATAGAAATCGTAATGAAATGATTTTTAACCAGGGGTCGACAGTTGGATATATTAAAGCTTTCAAAAGGTAATCGCTTGGCCCCCGGTTTTGGCCCAAGATAATTCCTTGCACTTAAAAACCATCCAGCACTTCTTTTGAACCGGTTTAAACGATTTCAAAACCGGGTTTGAAATGATAAAATGTAATTCCAGGTTCATGGTTTTAATAATTTCGGAGTTGTGTTTCTAAACCTCTCCTTAACTCGTTCAAACAGGCTCGAAACTGGTTACCCAACGACATTCTTATCCGCAAATTCATAGATTAAATAACTTCTGAGTAACATCTAACTTTTAAATCGTTTTGAAACCAGTTTTGAATTAGGAAAAATAACAACAGCACACCAAATTCGAACATCACAGTTCTTAATCATTTTCATACTCTGTACCAGAGGTTTAATAAGTCTGTGCAAAAGTATAAAACAGCCAGAAAGAAGCATCTCCAACTCTATAAAGTATATATATTCTTGATCAGCATCAATAGCCGAGTCGATATAGCATTGTCCGCCTGTCCGTCCGTCCGTATGAACGCAGAGATCTCGGAGATGGTAAGAGATAGAGGTTTGACATGTTTAGGACAAATACTTCTTATATTTGCAGGAAGATCAGGTTTATTTTAAATTTTGGCCACGCCCCCTGAAAAAAAAACGTCTACCAGTAGTCACCGGAAATTTAATCGAATTACTATCGACCGCCAGAATAGACGGATAACTATCGAGTTATGGAACACAGTGTAAGCGATGATAACCTAACGAAGAAACCTAATGCCACAATGATAAGTAAAGTATCTTTGGTTTATGTCTGTGCTAAATGATAAGTAGAATAGCTTTGGTTTGTGTCCATGCTAAGTGATAAGTAAAGTTTCGTTTATTTATATGAATGAATCTGTTCAGTGGGACATGGCAATGGAACTACTACAGGGCAGCACCGGGCTTAACCGAATTTCTTTCTTGTTTATTCGGGAAATTTGTTTGGAAACCCGTTGTGGTTGGTGGGTTTAAACTTCTAATTGAACTGGTTCAAACTGTTTTGAAACCGGTATTGAAGCAAGAAACATTTTTCAACTCTGAATTCTTGCTTCGTTGCTTAAATATTTTCGGAAGCTTGGCTTTAATACAGTTTTGAAATTCGTAACTGAATATGCCCTAGTTCATTGAATAAACTATTTCTAAACAAAGGAAATCATTAAAATATCCGATAGTATACGTACTGGGCCGCCATAAAAATGCTTAATTGGAAATACCTATGGTGAAAGCCATATAAGCTGATAGATTAGGTCGAGACAGTGGCGTACGCAGGATTTATCTTTCTCAGGGCCTATTTCTAACCCCCAAAACCACACACCCCTCACAGTGAAAGTGGACGGATACTGTATGCTTTTTATACAGGGAGAAGGACTGCTAGCGCGTGCGCGCGTGTGTGAGTGTGCTTTGAAAATGAATGAAAACTCACGAATTCAAGAGAACGGGGTTTTTTGGAGTCGGGGAACTCGACTCCAGCGTCTTTAGTTGTTATTTGTTGACTTCCGCGCAGCGTTTGATTCAATTGATAGAAGAACACTCTTAAGAGCCATGAATTGTACAACAATAACAAAGCAGCAGTATGAGATGACGATATGCCATAGGAATGGTTTCCAACTAAATCTGTGGTCAAACAGGGCTTCTTGTAGTGTCTTCGCCTCTTCTTGCTCTGCATCAAAGACATCCTTCAGTATCTTCCGGAAAAATGCAAAAAACAATAAATGCCCTTTCAAGCGTATTGCAAAACGATGGACCTTAAAATGAACACAGAAAAGTCCAAGACTGACCAACATATTGGCCCGGTCTCTACTGTGCAAACTACAGCACTATTTCTCCAATGGAAAAACCTAGCCACTTCGCTTGGTGTGGAGCTTTCCTTAGAAGACCATTCTTGCTGGGGATCCTGTATGATGCAAACTCTTTTTAATATGAAAGCAGCTTACAGACACATGCATTACAGCTCCGAGCGGCTAATTTATGAAGAGTTGCACTATAATCTTGGAATAAGCAATTACTTCAGAGACTTCTTTACAGTGGATCAAGCTCGTACCATCTTTAAGGATTGAGAAGAGATTTTTGATCTAAACTTTGTCTTACTATGCAATCTCAGAGAAAATATTTCACGCACTTTATCGACATTTGACCCATTTTGAAGGAGCACTGTTAGCTTCATTTTGCTAAGGCAGCAGACATACTCTAAATTTTCTTACTCTATAATTTTATAAAAAAACATATAAAAAGAAAGCTTAAAACAAGTAAGGAAGTCGGTGAAGCCTGACTATTAGATACTCTGTACCTCCTAAAGTTTGTGTTAAGCTGTGTGAAGTGATGCCCATCACCGTTGCGGCCGGTGCTGCCCATCATAATTGTTTGTTTTCCTTATAGCTCGACTATCGTACATCTTATACTTACCAATCCTTTTGCGGAATGGTTTTCTATTCATATGAGAAGTCGATCCTAGGTTGATCAGCTTTAGTCGCGGTAAGAAGTTACCTGATTGCTAGTCTCAATTCTTTAAAATTATCATTTAATCAACCTATTTCTTTTGTTTTGTTTTATCATTCTTTTAATAATTTATTCTTCATTCGCTGATTGTTTCCATTTTACTTCCTTCCTGCTTAAATTTATCGTCTTCCTTTTGATTTACTCTGCTAGCCACCTATCCTTCTGATTCCTTGCGTCTTTCCATTCTGCTTTTCTACCTTATTTATACTTTTTCATTCCTTGTTTATAGACTTCATCCTTCACTTGTTAATTGAAGCTTTTGAAGCACTGTCGCTAGACTCTTAAACCAAATGTTTTTGTGGTCATTGAAACGTTTTAGAGTCACTTATTGTAGTATTATAAATGTGAATGACCCGCCCCGGCACATAGGAAAATGATAGCCCAACAATTACAATGCAACTTTTAAGTCGGAAAGAGATAGCTGCATAATCTACAAACAGTTGCAAAGTCATTGACTTGGAGTGCAGTGGGTTAAAAGCGCGAGAAAAGAAACACGAGATGAATGAATGGAGCTTGTGTGTGTTAATTACACACAAACATACTCACGTATAAAGCAACAGCTGCTGCTGCTGTCATTTTGATTTGCATTTAATTTGCATTTTAAGCGCCGCTCGTTAAAATTTTTGTCGCTTAGAGTTATTGTTGTATTTTTTTAGATTATTTATGGCCATACAGCCAGAGCCTGACGTCATTAGCTTTAAGCAAGTTTGCTGCTAAAGTCTTTTGTTTGCTAATGTCAGTGAATGTCAAACTGTAAGAGCATTTTTTTTGATATTTGTGTGGCTAAATTTGGTTAAGCTATTGATTATTTATTCTTACAATTTATTATACAACATTTTTGTGGCACATCTAACATTAAACCGTGCGGTTTTGAAGTCACACTCGAATGTAACATGCATAGTTGGGAATGCTCGCCATAACCTCCACAGTTTGACACTTATTGCGTCATGGACTTAGCCCAGAAACACACCCTAGATTAATCATATCCACTTGCAGTTTCTGAGCCTTGTGCTAAAAAAAGCCAAATACTTTTAGTTCAGTTGGTTGTGAAACTTGACTAGGGTGTGTGTCTGGGCTAAGTCCATGACACAATAAGTGTCAAACTGTGGAGGTTATGGCGAGCATTCCCAACTGTGCATGTTACATTCGAGTGTGACTTCAAAACCGCAAGGTTTAATGTTAGCATGTGGAGCAGTGATGCAGTTTTGGCCTTTTTAGTGACAGCTGGAAAAAAACATTTCTTGAGCTAGCATCATTTGTCTTCAATTTATTGTCATTGCCGTGGTCGAAGTAACTTTGGTCAAAACCAAACTGAGAAATCGCTTACAAGCACAGACATTAAACGCAATTTTGTCTATCAGGTAAAGTGCTGTAAAATTAAGGCTTATATGTGTATATTAAAGATTAAAATTTTATTATTAGATTTAGACTACGTTTACATAATGCTTGCTGCAATACTTATGAGCTGCCGGAGAAACATTTTAAAATGATTAGCCCTAATAATTCGCCATATTCTAATACAGAAGACATTGAGGGCGAAGATAAACTTAATAAAAAATCAAAATAAAATAATTTTAAAATGTCACTTTTTTCTGTCCTTTTTTAACTTTTTTAACTGACAAACTGCAATCGCAATGTAAAGAAACGAGTCCAAAACTGTAACCCTAGTTAAGCCAAATTTTTAAATGCACTATGACTCTCAACCTTCAGAGCTAAATGTTGCTGAAATATAACGACTCACAAACTGCAGAACAGCAATGCTTCAAAGAAATGGCTCCCAAACTGTAAAATTAAATGGTAAAATTGTAACTGAAATGTTCTTTCCAAGTCAAGCCAATGGCTCCCAAACTGTATAACTTAATGTTTGGTGCTGGAACCGATCAAATTTTCCTTCAGTTGTCAAATTCCATATAAAATCAATTAAGAAAGTCGGAAAAGCCCGACTATAACATACTCTGTACCTCCTAAATTGATGTTAAGGAGTGTAAAGTGCTGCCCATTGCCGTGCGGCCTGTGCTGCCCAGCATAATTGTTTGTTTTTCTTATAAATCGACTATCGGATCGATCTGGCAACACCAACGCAACGTTAAGTTGGCTGCGCCACAGCATTTCATGAATAGAAGGCGAATTCATAAACAACTTTCGTCTGTAAATGAAATGAATTTGCAAAATGAGCACAGCATAAATCACAAGAACAACCGTATCGAATTGCTTCTAATTTTCCCACAGTTCAACGCCGAATCCGAACGGAAGTTTGAGAAGCTTTTTCATGGCGAGTTACTTCAAAGCTGGCGCCAAAAGTTAGTGAAGGTGACCGGGTGTTTAAAATTTTTTGTGTCTCAAACTACCTCAATGAGCTTATTTTTGTGTGTTTCCATTTATTTGATGACATACGAACACTCTCACCTGTCTTTCTTAAGTAAGAGTAGCTGTCGATGCTTTCGGTCCAGCTTCCGTGTTTTTTGTCCGATCTTTCAGCCAAAATCAATGCTAACCAAAAACTGATTTTCACTTTTCCTGTGTTTTCTTCCAGTCGCACTCCCGGCTCTCGTCAACCCTCACCCGCTGAAGAGAGCCTGCCACGTCCATCCAATCTTTTGGATCCCACCCAGCATGGCGGCTACCCACAATTGCCGCCCTTCAATCACATGCTCATGGATCATGGCCAGGGTGTGGGCGTTGGCATGGGTGGTCTGGGTGGTGGTGTCAATTCGGGAAATGTGGGTAATTGTAGCAATGCTGTAGCCGGTGCCTATGCAGCACATCAACAAATGGCCGCCCAGTTGAGTCAATTGCAACCGCCCATGATGAACGGTGTTGGCGGTGGAATGCCCATGGCAGCACAGGTAAGTGAACATTGTCCACTTACGTGAGATTATACAACATTCATTCCTCTACATACATCATCCATAGTCACCCATGTTGAATCATCAGGCAGCTGGACCCAATCATATGGAATCTCCTGGCAATCTCTTGCAACAGCAGCAAAATTTTGATGTACAGGTGAGTCGAGCCCTTATGTTCATGGTCATTGTGCAAGCATTTTAAACTAGCTGCAAAAATTGGGTCATGAGGGGGAAGGGGCCTAATTCCCCACATCCGGAAGATGCTTTTGCGTCCCTTGGCAGTCATTTCCGCCCACGCCAAAAGCGAGTGCCTCACTCTCGCCTTGCAATTTATTTCGAAACAAAGCGGAAATCGGATTTATTAGCCGCAAAATTGCTTTTAAGCCTTTTTTTCTCCCCGAGAGGGAAACAGAGTTAAAGAGGAAATGCAACAAATATGTTGCATCCTGCATTGTCACGAGACAAAGCCATTCACCTAAAATTCTTTAAAATCCATTTTTTTAATATTTGTCATTTAAATTTCTTCTCACAAAAATGTTTACCCATATCCACCCGTACGTAGGGCGGCGGTAATGTCATTTCAGAGTTGGCTTACGGTTTTATCTTGCAAAGGCGGTGAAAAAATACTTGGCCAAATTGAAAATCAATATGCGTTGTTCAGCTGTTGTGGCTGCTGTGTCTGTACAGAGCCCCACAAAGCAAATTGACATTTCCACACTTTAGTCAACGTCGCCTCCGCCGCTGTTGCTAAGGCTTGGGCAATCTGCACTTCCGCTTTTATCGCTTAAACACACACTCGCATACACATCTGCACACATCCTGCAGGCATTTGTTGTCTCGCTTTTGTCTTTAGTCCAACAACTTTATCGTTGCACTTTTTCTCGGTTTTTGCCAGTTTTTTGTGTGCGCAACCTGAAAGTATGCTACACAAAATTGCATCAAACAGCGAGTGGAAAGAAGGGTCAAAAGTACAGGCAAAGCCAGAGAAGCTGATCTCATTAAGCTTGAAGTTGTAACGGAAAGAGAACTGTTTTAAGCGGGAGGTGTTTCTTATGAAATTACACTGAAAAAATAACTTATAACAGAGCTTACAAATGTGTCCAGAATAATTTGTTCAATTAGTTAATAGTTAGGAAGATTAAAAGCTGTTCGGAGCATTCGATTTTTAATGAGTTGCTCAGCTTATTTTTTTTTGACACTCAGGTCTGATGAAAACTCAGCTGAGAAATCAGGTCGTGTAAATAGAGCTTAAGACAGCTTCGTGTATTTTCTGATCAAGAACTTCTCACACATTTATGCACTAAACTAGTTGTCAAAAAAATAAAATAGGGGAAAGTTAACTTCGGCTCGGCCGAAGTATTGTATACCCTTGCAGTTTGTTTTGTATACTATATAGACGTCCGATTTCGTCCAAATTAAGTGGAATCATGGAAAAGCATAACAAACTAGTATGTACATTTTTTTAAGGCGATTCCATTTAAAACAAAATAGTTTCTCTTACTAGAACATCTTTTTCGACCGATCATTCATACTGCAGCTATATGCTATAGTCATCCGATTTTGACAAAACTTTATAGAATTGTGTAAAAGTATATTAAATAAATATATGCCAACGTAAGGGACGTTTCCATAAAAAACAAAAAAGTTTTTCTCACAAGAACTAGTTTTTCGACCGATCGTTCATATGGCAGCTATATGCTATAGTCATCCGATTTTTACCAAACTTCGTAAAATTGTGTGGGAGCATATAAAACAAATATATGCCAATTTTGAGGACATTTCCATTGAAAAAGAAAAAAATTGTCTAACTAAAACTACTTTTCTGACGCTACTTTTCTATGGCAGCTATACTATTTAGATGTCCGATTTCGACCAAATTTGGTGGAATCTTGAAAAAGCATAGTAAACTAAGAAATACGAAGTTTGGAGTCGTTTCAATTGAAAACAAAAAAGTTTTTCTCACTAAAACTAGTTTTTCGACCGATCGTTCCTATAAGAGCTATATGCTATAGTCATCCGATCCGGCCGGTTCCGACAAATGTGCAGCGTATTTGTACCAAAAGACTTCGTGCAAAGTTTGGCGAGGATAGCTTTTAAACTGACGGAGGATGTAGCATAAAAACAGACGGACAGACGGACAGGGCTAACTTAACTCAGCTCGTCATGCTGATCAATAATATATATACTTTAGGTGCTCGGAGATGCTGCCTTCTATGCGTTACAAGCATCCGGACAATTTTATAATACCCTCTGTAAGGGGTATAAAAATTATAGTAATACATTTTTAAGAACCACTATTTATTGCATTTACTCCTATTTTACTGTCAAATCTCTTATCGTCGAGCTATTTCTTTCAATGTATAAATAGAATAAGGTCGCAGATTAGGCTTGATTCATTTGATATAGTTTCTAGTTAACTTTATCGATTTCTGGCCTGGCGACAGTGCGCTTTAATGCTCCCCAGAACAATTCATAATAGTCGCCGGTGATCGATTTTGGCCAAAAAATAATGCTTGATGTGCACACGACATATACTTATTTTAATTTTATTGAAATTCATGAGGTTGTCTAAATTGCCACTTGCTCTATTAAGGAACTTTTAATCAATTTTTGTAATATTCCTGATAAAGTTTAAAGGCACAACTTTATGATAATGATTCTTATTACATTCTCCCCTCATACCCAAGCGCACACACTATTCAAAAGACCATAAAGCAGCCGAGCCATAAATAAAATCCAAAGAAGAAGACGAACAAAATAAAATAAAATAATGAAAATGGAACTGAAATTGGTTTCATAAGACGCCTCAACACACATGCAGAGCATAAAGCAAAATGCAAGCGCCAATATGTTGCCGATAATGGATAATGCGCACACACGGGCAAAGCCGTGCTTCGCTTTCATGCATATTTCTTATTAAATGGCGTTGAAGAGAAAAAGGAAAAAAACTTGACGAATTGCATGCCAAGTAGGCGAGGAAATGCAGACATGAATACAATGCAACCGATTTTGACAATGGTTATGCTTAAAAGAGAGACGACTCTGATAAGCAGTGCAGCAGAATGTGACGCTGATTTAGCAACAAACAGATTCCATTTAAGTTTTGCATATTTCAGCCACCAACCAAAATAATAAAACTGGTTCTAAAATTCCTCCTCAATAGATCTAAATTTCCCTAAAACTCCAACAAAAGGGCGCTGCAACAACTATTTTGAATAACCCACAAATTTAAAGGACATTTTATCGAACATTCTTCAAAGACCCTGCAAGACCCGCATATGCCACAACTCAGACGAACATCAACCACCGATGGTCCGAATGTAATTCCAATGGCAAAAGAAATCATTATTTATATGCAGCAGCAGAAGCACCAGCACCCGAGACCACAGCAAATGGGAGAGAGAAAAGAACAATGCCAAGGAAAACTGCTGGCAAATCGTTGAAATTAATGCAAACTGTGGCCAAGACAAGACATTCACATGAAAAAGCAGAATAGAAAAAAGAAACCATCAATATAAATTTCAATGTGACCAATAACATATTTGCAGTTTCAAATGAAGAAAAATGTTGGCGAGACAAAAGAAGTAAAAAAGAGAAAATAGGGGGAAACAGGATAAAGCAAACACTTGGGGCTAATCAAATTGAAACACACAGTAAAAGAGGGGATACTTAAATAAAAGATGAAATTAAAGATGGCATTTAAGTCCTCGTACTGAACGACTCTTTGTGATTCAAAGAGTTGTGTATTCGACCCCTGGAGCTGAAAAATAAGTTTTCATTTTTCCGGAGCTCGAACCGGCATATCAAAAAAATACAAGGCGTCTGGACTATCCACTATCCGAAGCCTATTTCATAAAACTCGTAGTTGAACTTCTTTATATGAATATTTCGATATCAAGTATTTTTAGTCGATACTTTGAATAGTTTTACTACACTTCAACTGATTACACTTCTGGGTGGTGATGGCCAACCAAAATAAAAATTCATTTTAAATTAACCTCCTATGCTTTTCGTTCGCATTTTGCGCCTTCATCAGCACCAGCACCTTGAAATTCTCAAAATTAGCTGTGTGTCCAGATGTAGTCAAGTGTTGGGCTTTTTGCTGTCATTGTCTTATTCTTTTTCGCCTTCATGCTCCGCTATCCTAGTCGAAAGCGCTCGTTTTGTCGTTCCAATGTATCCACGGGTGATGCCCGCAGCCTATGAGCGCGACCCGTATTCGTTGTTGTTTTACGCAAAGCCGTGCGCATAGGGTCTCACGCATAGCGCAATTGCAACAACAACTTCGTCTCTCTTTTTATTCTCTCCTATGCCTCTTGCAAAATTAAACGCAATTACAAATACGTTACGTATGCGTTGTCTTTAGGTAAAGTTTCTCGTGCGACGAATGATTTCGTGTGCATCAGGCAGCAGATATTAATCGGTTGTGGCACCTTGTGGTATACACCGTCTTAAAACTCTCCTTCATTTGTTCTTTGATTATTTTGTATATTCCTGGTTTCCTTGTGTTTAGGGCCTTGTAGACTTGAAGGTAGTTTTGGTATTACTATTGCAATCTCTCCACATATGGTACACTAATATAGTGTGTCTAATCTCTCCTTTTTCTGTTGTCGGGTTCATTGATCTTTGCCTGGGTGGGGTTTGTCAAGAACCTTTCAATCAGCTGGTCTGGATAACTAGTTTTCCTAAGTATTGTCATTACTTCCCGTATTTAATTACTTTACATTACATTCCAAGTACAATTTACAATTATTTATATAATTGTATCTGTAAGTCCATGTAATTTTAGGTGAAAATTATGATTTTTTACCAATCAAGTTTGGAAAACCCCAAAATGTTTGGTGATAATGACAACAAAAATCAAACTAAAACTGATAAATTTTCAATTGTATTATGACACTTCCTAATTTTTACAAAGTGCGCAATAAACTTGTAAAACCAAGAATTGGATCTAGCATCCTTCACTTCGCTTCATCTACTGCCAACTGAATGAAAGTTTTCTTATAAAGCTGCCAATTTATTTGCTGTTGCGGGCTCTAAAAAGGTGTCACAAATTGCCGGTGTTGCCATTGGCAACTATATAGCTGAAACTTTCTACATACTATTGGTTTGAACAGAAAGGCATAATCAAGGGGTTGTCATGGGAGGGTAGGGGAGAGGAGCTTGCCATTTTACCGCCAATAAAGCCCAATTAGCGGACCCACACCCACCCATCCACACTCCTACCTAACCTACCCATCCAATTTGTATTTAGTGGTTGTCGCTATGCGCTTCTTCAAGTTTTGCGGACACGCAAATGCTAATTAGTTAGTGGTAAATAGGTAGTTTTGGCACTTGGGACTGAGAAAAGGGCGTGGCGAATTTTGGTAGGCTTCACCAAATTTGAGACAAAACTTAACCCCACATTAACTTTAAAGCTTGATTCCAATCAACCCCCTAAGACACCTATTGCACCTTGGGGAATTTAAGGTAAATGATTTGCCTTTAATTAACATGCTGACATCATTAAGCAACCGGCAACACAAATGGCAACAGTTTGTCAGCTGTTGGGGAAAATCATTTGTCTTGACGCCTTCCCATATTGACAGCAGTTCTGTATGTCCACCTACTACTTGCTTTCCTGCCTTGCTGCCTTCCTGCTGGCTTGCTTTAGTTGGGTGTGCTAATTAAATAGAAAAATTAGAAAAACTACGTCGTAAATTCCATACCCAGCGTCATGTGATACAACACCCAGAGCGCACACTTATCACCACACACACACACACACCGGCAACTTGTTGGTGTGGGAAGAATTTGATACCAAGAGCCAGCAGGGTGGACCACCGCCTGGTGTGAAATCATTTGACGACATTGCTCGGCATGACGCAATTAATCAAATTAAGTTGGTCTTCGTCTCTGTAATTTATTTGGGCGAGACTCTGGAAACAGAATTGCTTGATTAGCACATAAGTAGGCCGTCTTCAAGGCATTGAACTTAGTTGAAATTAGTTTTATATTACATTTTTTGACCTTTCGAGTCGGATCTGAAGCAACCTTTTAACTTTCCTCTAGCGAAGGGAAGTCTAATCTCCGTCTTCAAGGCATTGAACTCAACAAGGCCGAATAGCATAAAAAAATACGTTTTATATTACATTTTTTGGCCCTTCGAACCGGATCTGAAGCAACCTTTTAACTTTTCTCTAGCGAAGGGTAGTCTAATCGCACAATAAAAATCCAAGATTTTGAGTGTTTCTTGAACATATTTTTCTTAGTTTCATGCGCACTTTTTCTCAAACGGAATATTATTGTTCAGTACAAAATTTCCTTTAACCTTGGTCCTGTTTAGTCGTGTTGAAGATTATTACCATCATCCAGATGGTACATTGAATTTGGTCACGAGGAATCGAAGCTCTTCAATTCTGAGTTGGAAAGTGTTCCCCAAACCTTAACCTTTTATAACTGAATTACAGCATATTTTAGCTCGAGGTACTCTGATTGGTGTCATGTAATGAAGAAATCAAATGTAGGAAGTGGCTTAAAAGCGATTATGTACCATCAGTGGTATCCAGGAATGTGTCCAACCATTATTTCAATAAAACCTGAATTAATCAATTCAATATTTTCTTCTTGAACCTAGAGAATGCGTCTCTTCGGTTGTTTAATTGGTTCCACATCGGAATTTATAGAAAGTTTTATACACATTCATGAATTTCTGTACTATATAAATTAGAGCTGGTCGGGTAAGCGGATTTTTCTGGCATCGTCGTGGTTCTGGCGCTGTTCCTCTTTCTTCTAATAATCTGGCTTGGTGGAATGTTTAGCACTTGCATGGAAAGCTTTCCCAAACATGGAAATCCCGATAAATTTTTCCAAAATTCCAGATACATTTTCTACAGGTAACTTCACGTTAACTTTTCGTGTGGTAATTCTATTGCTGAATGAAAAATGCAGAAGTTATTTGAAAACAAGCTGGTTTTCTCAAGTCGTTGTCCACGCAGCATTTAACTTTTCCACATGACTCGTTTACTCCTTTTATTTCTACATGTTTAGCATGTAGTTTTTCTACATGCCACGTGTAACTTTTTGTATTCTAAATTTTTCATTTGAAAAGCAGGGCGAACTACCTTTTGTTTTAGGATTTTCGTTTCTACACACGGCAATTTTGTTTTCTCTATTTTCGATTTTACCTTTCAGCATCTTTAAATCTAAAGAATATTTAAAAATTTTATTTTACAACTTCAATAAACAATTTAACTCTTATATTGCAATTGCAAATTAAATTACTAAGTGCCATCATGCCATGCCATTAACAAACAAACCCATATGTATGCATAATGTATTGCAATTCACACGCTTTTTTGGTGCTAATTAACGCTTAATTAAGTGCAAAATTAATATGACAAAGGGAAATGCAGTAGGAAGGGAAAAACTCTGTGATCGCCATTGAAGCAGATGTTTCATTTCAATGCGTTTCATTGATTTAAATGTATTTTATGCAAATTTAAAACTCTTTATAATTTTTGAAAAACCAAATGCATTTGACAGGGGCAAGTACGCTTAAAAGTAGGCAATGACAGAAAAAATCCGCGAGTGTTCTTTTTTTTTTTAATAGAAACTCAAAACTAATTGCTCTTAGCGCATATTTATATGCTTTTTTTTGTTTTTGAATATTAATTACTAGGAAATTATGCAAATGACGACAAAATATTTGCATAATAATAATTTTATTTTAAATATAAGCATTTATGAGAGATTGTACATTTAACCGACATCCAGTCACTAGTTAAATCAGTGGGGACACAAGGTAAAAAGCTCTGAGAACTGAGTACTGTTCCTTTGTATGTGTTTGTATGTATGTTGTAGTATGTTTGTACGTATGTACAGAACCGGGTTTGAACCGGTTTAAAAGTGGTTCAGAGCCATATCTCAGAAGTTATTTGGTAAGTTCGTTGGTAATACGGAGTTGGATATTTTACTGGCTCATAACCGGATTCGAACCAGTTCCAAAGGAGCTCAGAGCCATATCTCAGAAGTTATTTTGGCTACGATTTTGAAATTTGGTGTATAGGCTGGTACTATGGATTCGGAATTTTGCCGGTTCAGAATCAATTTTGAACCGGTTAAAAATTATCCTAAAAACTTAAAATTTGGTGTATCCTTACCGGCTCCTTACCATCCGGCTTAAAGCCACTTCAAAAATGGTTCAGGTCCACTCTATTCGATTGGTAAAGGGGTCTATAGGTTTATAATGTGAGTGTTAGACATTTTCAAAAAATCAGACATTCTTTAAACTATAAACTAGAAATTTGGTGTGTGGATTGGAAATATGTAATTTGATTTTTTCCCTATTTAAAACTCGGCTCCAATAAACTTGAACGAGTTAAAATGTTAATAGCAATTTGCAGCCAGTTTAAATTTCAGTATTTCATAAGAATCATATTCTCATAATGCAATGGCTAACCCCTTTTCCCTAGTGAAATAGCTAGTTACAGTTTTTTTTGGAAGTAGCTTATTGCTAAAAGTAATTCCGAAAAAGTTAAGGAAGATTTATAAAATACAAATTTCTTACCTTACTCTTTCCCCAGTAAAGTCGCTGGTTACACATTACCAAATCTGTTTATACAAAGAATAAAATCCCTCTACTACTGATTCCTCAACTTTCTTTGAATCCAGCTTAACATTCAAATGGTCTAAGGCCTCTCTCAGAAATCAATTAACCAGACTTTCAGATCAAAGCGAATCAAGCGAGCAATAAACACAAAATCCCCACTGACTGATTAACACACAAATGCAATCAATGAAGCGTGTAGAATAAGACAAAAACACAAATTCATGTCTAGGCATAGTGTTTGCTACCACAACTTTTCTTCCGCCTCGAGGCCTGCTGCCTGCTCTTACCTGTGCCTGCCTTTAGACGCCTCAACATTTATAATTACTTTATTAACAACTTTAAGCGGCTGTCAGAAAATGTTGCGCCACTTTTTGCTTTCTTCACACGTTACGGGGGAAATCAACAAAGTTTTTCGCCCCCCTGGTTTTGTGTAGAGAGGGCGGGGGTAAGAGAAGGCTTTCGGATTAAACGTTGGAGTTTGCTTGTCATGTTTATTTAAATATAAGTTGATGTTAATGGAAGTAATTTATTCCAAGTTAAATCTCAGGCGGAACAGTACCAAACACATTGATATGCGAGGGTAGTTTTATAGGTCGGCGACTTTTTGAAATGAAAACGCCAAAATAGTACGAAAATAACACATAATTGTTTTGACGTGGACGAACAATAGGCAGTCCATCATCGACACGAAAGTTGGGTTTGGTTAGGGGGGTTGTTGGAGAGTATCTTCTTTTCAGCACACTAAGGCCTTTGAGTTGACCCATTGTGAAGAAACTATATGGGAGCTAGATCCATCCGGAGGCTTGGATAAACCTGGAGACCTCAGAGACAAAGACAGATCATACAAGCCGAAGAAATTCTGTTTTCGTCGACTCTTGGCAGGGCTTAAAGTTTCGTAAAATATAGTTTGATATAGCGGTTTGACATGTATGGGACATAAGCTTCTTATACTTGCTGGCAGATCAATTTTGTTTTTAGTTTTTGCCACTCCTCTCTCGCCATCGTTATATATATATATAAAAAAAAACGTCATTTCTCCGGGAGTTTTATAGATCGTACCTTTTGGACATAGTTAGAAATCCGGATTCTTTATCGATCCGCCAAAGGATTGGTAAAGATCGGATAAACGGTGGTCAAGTTATGAGCAAAAGAAACTTCTCAGCTGCAGCGCAGTAGCAGCGCTGCTTTCAGTTGCTACTGCATCATCTAAATTCACACTGAGCATTCACCTTCGTTGGTACAGAGTAACTACGTTTTAAGTTGAACATGGGCCACCTGAGTCTCGTCGTTATTTTTTGATAAATGTTCTGTTGAATATGTGTTTCGTGGTTGGCTCGTGTCGTGTTAGCACGTGCCTAAACCCCCCGGTGGTTTTCCCAACCATAAATATTCTCGGAGCTGAACCTACAATTAGTCCAGTTTTTAACTGAATATCCCACTAATCAAAGTGCATTCATATTCCATTTTTTATTCTTTGAAAACAATCAAGACAATTGCACACTCTAATTGCATACTTGTGTGCACTGCCAGTGTTGCCATATCGTGCAATATTATAAATAATTAAAGCAGGCGACAGCAATCAACGTCAGTTAGAGTTGTCAAGCGAACTTCATTTGTGCGCAATGGGCCATATCTCGCCTGCCTCTCCCCCAGCACACACACACACATAAACAGAATATACTGGCGACACAGCAAAGTCATAGATTTTCAGGCGACAGGCGCTCAATCAAGGGGGGTTGCCGCACAGGTTCAGCTACATTTAGTATATATTCCATTTCACTGCACTTTAATGGACTCCACCCGCAAAACCCTTTTGCCATGCCTTTGTACTTTGGTGTCGCCGTGCAATTTAAATATACTTTCCTTGATACCATTTTCCCTGCTGCTGCCCGTCGAGCCTTGCATGTTGCACGCAAACTATCATCGACCTCACTCTCGCAGTATCTAGTCTATAGAACTCCCTGTTCCATATTTACGCTACATTTAGTAGCTAGAGAGAAAACGAAAACTCTTTCGTCTGTTGCTTTCATTCGAAATAAATATAGCATATTCTTTTTTTTTTGTTCAATAAATTTTCCGCATATTAAAATAAAGTGAAAATGTAACGTTTCCTTTTATAACCCATAGAAAAATAATATTTAATGGTTGCTTTATTGGTTTGCACGAATCGTGTCGTGTGAAGAACTAAAAGTTGAGGTTTTCATAACGTTAAGCTATTAATGATTGTAATCTATACGCGGAACAGTTATTGATTCAGCACGAAATTGAAGCAATTTTAGCTTGATTCGAGGACAACTAAATTATCAGCTTAGATTTCTTTTTAAGGGCTTTGCATGGTTTAACAGCCTGACAATTTCAATGCGAATAGCTTAAACGAGCCTTTTATTTAAGTTTTATCGTTTTAGTTGTATATATATATCACTATTCCCTGATCGATATGAAATACTGGAAGAATTTTTTGAACATTGGTTCAGCGCTTTAAACGCCCATAAGGAACTTGGATCTATTGATAAGTGAGAATTATGTTTAGTTACAAAATTTTTACACATAAGTACGATGTCGAAAGTGACCAACTTTGCATGGCTTTAAAATATTTCTGTGCGCACAGCTCACTCTTTGTTGTTGCTGATTTTGATGTACGTAAATTTTGGTGTGTGCCCTGCGGTAATTAATCATAAAATTTGGATTGTGTATCCTTGCAAAGGGTATTATAAAATTTATTGTTCCAAAACCAATCCACTAATATACCTCAATACCGATAACATATCTGACAGCTTCCGACAAATTCACATACAGCGCAAATTTGAAATGCCAAACGACGGAAAAGCATAGCAACCGAGGCGGACAACTACCACACAAAAAAATAAACAACTAGCTGTCGTGCTGATCAAGAATATATATACATTATGTGGTCGGAGATGCTTCCTTTAATGCGTTACAAACATCCGGACCGTTTTATATAATCCTCTGCAAGGGTATAAAAACTAACAAGCTTGATATGAACAATTGGTGGCAACTTGCACAAATCAGAAACGACTAGCGGGCAATAATAACAGCGGCCGAGCCCGTTAGACGGTTGTGATTTACATGGAGGGCAAAGGAAGGAGTTGATCAAATTGTACCGTCATACTTCTACTATCCGCAGCCGTTAACATTGTATTCCATGGATGTTGTTAGTGTACATTTGCAGCATACTTTTAGGCTGAAGCTTGAAAAGATTAACTAAATTGGTGGACTTGGTATTTTTTTATAGCACCGTTAGTTGGATAAGGTAATTTGGTAATACAACTAGATCTGTGGACTTGATACAATAAATCAGGAGGTCTTCCTAAGGTATTGAAAACATTCGTAGGGCTTAGTTGTTAAGGTCTAAAACGTGCAAATGGTGATATGGGTTTTTTTTTTTTACTACCCCACGCTTATTAACAATGAAACTAATTTTCTTTTCATAACATTATTTTAACTTAAAATTTTTGAAAATTATTGAAACATATTGAGTAGTATACTTTTTATAACAGTTGATAAAATATAAATTAAAAGTTATTTTCTAATTTTTAGTTCGATTTGCCATTAAAGCGTGTTTTTTTTTAAGGTATTTTTAAACTATATTTTATTTCCACTGATTTTTATTTCGTTTTTCCTTTATTCATTTATTGAGATTGACTTAAAACTTTCGGTTAGCCTTTTCTACTTAGTTTCCTTCTACATACAACATTGAGCTGGTGATTCAATCTATTAAATGCCTTTGGGGAATCCCCAACTAGTACTCCCCCGCGCCAGCAATCAGTGCTCCAATTAAGGCTCTGATGCATTAGAAACCCAAACTAAAGTGACAAACCAAACAAACAATGGAACAACGGAAAAAATAAAGGAAAATATGAAAAAATAGCTAACCCATAATTTTGATTGACAAACGTCTATTAGCGGGACAGGAAGGGGGGAAGGCGCGCGAGGAAGCAAAGGAAAAAGCCACACAATGACAGTTGAAATGACAGTCGCACACTCAAGAATCGCATTCAGCGGCAGAATGCCATTTGAAGACGTTGCGCCGCCACTCATTAAGCGAAGAAAAGAAGGGGTACTACAAAAGCGAGGCAGAATGCCAATAGAAATGGCCGCCATAGAAAACAAGTTGAAAGAGTGACATTTTATCCATGTACACACAAAATGCTTTTTGCGAATGTGAAATTGTCGCCAAGTATCATATTCGTTTAATGAGCGCATTGTGGTAGAGTGTGTGTGTGTGTGTTTGTGTGTATGCGTGAGCCTAAAAGCTTGCCACGCTTTGTCCTTAATGAGGATGCACATAACCTCACATCTTGTGGGTAATTATGATAAGCCTGAATGTGTGTAAATTAGCCATTCAACTCACTAAATGCCCCAGCAGCACTCTAAGCCTTTTCACACCATCCACCATTGAAAGGCCAAGCTTACGTAAATGAGAACCAAACACAAAAAAGCCGCCTAATTAATTTGCAAAAAGCCTTGAATTTGTCCAAAACTTGCAATGAAAATGCATTTTTAATTAACTCTTATGTAAAAATGGCCATACAGTTTTTACATTTTATTACTTGGCTTCGAGGTAAATTGATTATGTAAGCAAATTGGGTAAGGTAAATGACTGCCATATTGCACCAACACTTTACGCCTCAATGGAGCGTATCGTGTTTAAACAAATTGTAAATTCAATAGCAACAAAAAAAACAAAACAATAGTAAAATGCAACAAGCTGCAAAATGAAAAAGAAAAAAAAATATAAATCAATGGCAATGTTCGATTGTAAAATGCAGGAAATATTGAGTAATGATAAGAGGAAATGTGATTAAACTTAATAATAATTTTCCATTAAAGCGCATTATGTTTCCAAGGTTGCTTATGTTGACATAAAGTCCAAACATTTTAACAGTGATTAATGGATTTTCTTATGACCCAGCGTGCGGCTACCCTGACCTTGGCAATGCATTTTCCGAGATTGGTACATAATTTGTAGTATTTTTTTTTTTTTACGCAAGACTTAAGAGCTTGCAATCTAAATTTAACAAAAATCTTTTGAAATGTAGTTTTCTATTCCATTCCCTATTTTCCGACCTTGAGAACGAATTCCTTGTATCCGGTATTCAAAGGAAAAGTTGAGTTTTGATTTTTTTTGAAAAGTACTTATTTATTCATCAATATCCATTTTGTCCCCTTCAAAGTAATAAAAAAACAGTGAGCAAAACCTTCACCTTTGATCGAACTTGACGTTCTTTTTCGGTCTTGGCTCACCTAGCCGCTTCCATTGGGATGATTGGGCTTTGGTTTCGATGTCATAACCATATACCCACGTTTCGTTACTAGTTATGATCCGCAAACCCGGATCGTCGTTGACGTTATTCAACTATTCCTGAGCGATACTAATGCGACGTGGCTTTTGCTCAAAATTTAGCCAGAAATCGAATGCAAACATATGATAAACATATGTGCCCAAATATAACAAACACAAAATATCGATAATTGAATGTACACAGCCCACGAAAATTCAAAATTCACCTTTTCCTTTGAACACACCTTGTATTTTAATCACGCAGAGGACTCGAAAAAGACTCCAATGTGATCAAAAATTTCATAAAATGCTTGCTGGGTACCGCTCAGAGTTGTCGCAGAGTGGCACACTTCTTCCCGTAGGGAAATGAGAATGCGATAGCAATGCAATATCTACTGGGAAAAGTCGCATTCTTATCGGTGCAAACACTGGGACAGTGTGTTTAGTAATTTATAGTTCTGAAAAATCATATTGTTACTTTGCTTTCTTCTTAAAAGCTACTCGGGCATCCATTTTCCTAAATCGTTTTTTCTTCAAGACCTCTACAACCGATTTAAGTTTGTTCAACTTTTAAAGAACTTTCAGTCCCTACTCCCCTATCAATTTACCATCCACCCCACTAACCCAAAACTGTCAACATTTTATCAACAGTGGATGTATGTATAAATGGATGTGTGTGGTTTTTGTATGCTTTCTACTATAAAATTCAATGAAAAACTTTTTCACACACACTCACAACCCCATCACAAACTCCTTCACCCTCGAAATATGTGTATAAAGTGTCTGCATGTGGTTTTTCGTTCTTTTTTTTCTTATATGCTTTTAGTTAAGTTAAGCTTTTTGACCAACAAAACTCAAATGAGCTACCACCCCTGAAAAGGAGGAGGAAACGCTTAAAGATAGAAAATTTGTTAAGTTGAGTGTCTGTTGGGAAGGTGGTTTCGTGGTTAACCTTGTGCTAATGAGCCAATTTAAATTTATGGCCTTAAAGACTTTCAGGCTAGCAGGGGAAATGAGCAACGTCTGCAGTTGAAAGGTGAGACATTTCTTTGGAACTGACAAACAAACAAACAAGTCATTGACAGACTGCAAGAAAAACGTCAGAAAAAGGAACTTTATCAGCATAATTCAGTTGGAGAAAAGAAAAATTACTTTGCAAGAAACCATGGCAAGTTCTCTTCTCTTAATTATGAAGCTTGTTAACTATTAATGAAAAAGTTGTTGTTAACCAGGCAACAGTCAACAGTCAACACACAAAGTCATGGGGGCTTTGGCTGGTTGCTTAAGTTGACAAACTACACAAGTAAAGCAAAAGAAGAGCGAGAAAGTACACGAGGGACAACGGCAGACAGGCAAGGCCATTGAAATCAGAGAATGAGAAGAAGAGAGGATGGGTTGAGGTTTGAGGGTCTCATCTAATAAGTCAACTTATGTTGAGAAACCACGATTTTTCCTTGAAATGATTTAAATAAATTAGCTTAAAGATGACACTTATGGGGTTAGTTCGGTATCTGCTTGATTGTATTTTTCAGAAATATTGTTGGCTGTTGCTTCACACAGTTGGTGTGGCGCCACAAAGGCCCTGGGTACTACTTCAGTGGCGCCATATTTAAAATTTAATAATTAAATACTGTATTTCTTACTTGCTTTAGGGAGTTAATGATTTACTAAGTGGAATGTTTACCTAGTAGTCGCAATTGTTTTGGTACAAGTATTGAACACTCTAGTTCTCGAGAACCATTGAACGCATCCACTCCAAATTGGCGGCTATTTGATAAGTGACATTTATGCTATGGAGTCAGTTGTTTCCGGCCGTCCGCTTTATGCGAACGCCACAATCCATCAAAGCCGTGCAAGATCGAATTCGTCGAAATACACTGCGCAACCAGAAAATCCTGTCTCGTGAGTTGAATATCAGCTAGGAGAGCATGTCGCGCATCATAAAACGTGACTTGGGACTGAATGCATATAAGAGACACCCGGCCACTTACTCACAACAAGACAAAATTGAAAGCATTGCGTCGCCAGTGCGCGAACAATGCCCACAAACGAATTCTGTTTACTGACGAGAAAAATGTCACCATAGATGAATCGTTCAACAAACAGAAAGATAGAATGTATGCTGTGTTGTCAAATCAAGCATTCGAACTCATTCCGAGAGTTCAGAGAGGTCACCATCCGGCTTATGCGATGGTTTGGTGAGGAGTCGCCTATGATGGGGTCACCAAGCTCCATTTTTGTGAAAAAGGAGTAAAACTTCGACGAAAGATCACAAGGCAAAAACTACTCAAACATGGCTAAAAACCATGTACTGAACTTCATCACTACGGATGATTGGCCTGCTGGTAGCCCAGACCTGAATCCGTTAGACATCAAACGATTTTCGGTATCGGACGGGTTGTTTATGTCGAGCCATAGGTATATTTTGGTTGAGGTTATATTATGGGAAACGGACAGAGGTTGCCTGTCCGTTCCTAAACAGTCAAAAAAGGCTTTCAGACGATATAAATGCCTTGACCGAAACCGAAAATTGTTTTGTTATACGATTTGTAGCCATTGAGCCAAGTCTCAGACGTTATTTAAGCTAGATTAGATTAAAGCTCGATTAACTTAATCCTTTCGACCGATTCTCTTTTGCACCCCTCTGTCTTATTCAAATTATGCACAAAAGTATGCTATGCTTGATTACTGTTGCGACATAATTATATTTTAATTCCACAGACATCAAATGCAAATAAACTGAAACTACCAAAAAATAAACCCAGAACAACATCAACAACAACAACTGCAGTCACAGCAATAATAATATGGAACTTTGCCCAAAAAGTTGGCACTCTTGATGAGGTCTATCTCTCTCCCTCCCGTTCTTCTGGTTGACTGAGTAAAATCTGCATGAATTATAATTATGTTTTTCATTAAAATTCACCTTGATATGGCGTACACGATTTTCAACTTCTTGAGGTTTGAGCCATAAAAGTTTCATCTCTCCTCTCCGCCACAATTCCCACTCCAATTGGCATTGTGTCGCCATCTAGCGGTAGTATTTTGTTGCGTTTTTAATGAGCTTCCAAATTCAAAATGTGTTTTTGTGTGTTGAGCATCAAATTTTCGTAGTATTAATTGAATTTTGCATAGACCAGTAATTTGAAGCTTTTAATTAAGGCGAACGAAAAGTGGTTGATAACAAAAATATACGGGCAACAACTACAACGAATTTCAGCAAGAGGGGGGGAGGGGGGATGGTGGCGACGACACAGGTACGACGATAAAGTTTGACAAACAAACTACAATTTAATTTAACTTTGCTTATTCTTTGTTCTGTGCCACGGCAGAGGGAAGGAGTGTTGCATTTCTGGTCATGATTACGCATTGCCAATGTCAGAGCTGAGCTTGATTTTTTTCTTTCTTTTTTTTTTTTTTTTTTTATAAGTTTGTCTTCAAAAGTTTGTGCAAAGTTGGTGGATTGTGCTTGAAATGAAATACTAGACAAATTGTGAGTTGTAGTTTGCCTTGTGTTTATTTTTTTCTTCTTTGGATTTTTGGCATGATTTTAATTATGTGACAATTACAATACAAATACGATTAATTCTTTAAGAATTTTTTAGGAGTTTTGTTCTTAATGCTTGGCTCATATCGAAAAGCTGCAGATTCAATGTTCACCGGAAGAATTGGTTGTTGAATACGTTTTAAGTTTGCTTTATCACTTTACCGACCACGAACATCTCTTTTTTCCATCGTTCTTGCTCATTGTAAGCTTCGTTGATCTCTTCTGAACGTCGCTTACGATTTTCAATCATTCTGATTCAAGCTGATTTCCTTTCTATAGCATATTCCTATTCCATTCGACAACGTGCGACAACTCGGTGGCGCGTGTGCACTCTGAGATCGCCTTGCACTCTGAGATCAATGTTACCATGACCTCTTCTTGGCATCGTAACAAATATCGGACTACAAATGACATGATCATCACTTTATATAAATCGAAGTTTTCACAACTCAATAGCTTACCTTTGAAATAGCCAAAGTAAAGAAAACAAACGAACAAAAAAGGGTTCAATTGAAATGTGGAAAACAACTAGAAAAACCAAAGAAATAAGAAAGAACATAGGCTAAGCTGTCCAATGGAATGACCGCCTACTGCGCCACGTGCTAAACTGTAATTTAATTGAACCGAAAAACCAAATGTGCGCGGCCTGTTGAACATTTTTTTACCTTATTTTATCTTAAAGCTTCGCGATGAAATTATGTCAAACATGTCAATTTGGTCTAGTCTACTCTAAAATAAAGTTTAGAGTCCACCAACAAACCACGATCCATATAAATATATGTAGATATAGTCCCCAAAAACATTGTTTCTGAGACCACTTCCTCTGCATTATTCAAGTGCTTTACACAACCTCTCATAAAATTTTACCATCTCGTTGAAACATCCTGTGCTATGCTTTGTTGGCAAAGGAAAAGTTAGACCAGGAAAACTAATTGCCTTTGTGAGGTGGAGGTGGTGTGCTGGTGTGTGGTGCGGGCTAAAAAAAAAGTTGCAATAATTTGCAATTAAATTAAGTTTGATAAACAATAAATTGGTATGGAACGTATGTGTGTGAGTGTGTTTGTATATATTTTTTAGTGTGTCGAGGGTAACATTTCATGAATTTCAACAGCTTCTTCATCCTCGCTCCCTCCTCCTGCTGGCTGACTTTGACGTTTGGGTGGCTGCAGGCTTGTTGTTTACTTGCACATCTTAAAATTATGCACATGTTTCATTTATGAAATGCAAAAGTTGCAATTTTATGCAGAAGATGGCGCTGTGGATGTAAGAGTACAGCGAGATGTCGTCTGGCATAAAGTTGATCGAAATAAATATGAAATACCCTGTTAAGGGTAAATCTAGGTTAAGGTATTATACACCTTTATAACTTTAGGCTTGCTTAAACTAAAACCCACAAAAGCCACCCCAGACTACGCAACTGCAATGATCTCTGCATCTCTCTGTGTTTCAAGAACTAATCAGGCACTTGAGACACTAATATACTTCCTAAGGGTCGATTTCTCGTCTTCTAGATACATAGCTAGTCCAAATCGGACTTCTGTGTAGTATAGCTCCCTTAAAAAAGTAAGGTCCGAAAAGTAGTCTTAGCTAGAAAAACTTTTTGGTTTTAATGGAGGATGCAAGTGTATACAAAACTCGATTTCAATTATTCAATTTATTCGATTTCAATTATTTGGAATTTGGCAAATATTAAGCGAATATTAAATCGGAAAAAGTAGCGATTTTTAGTGAGTTTGCAAACATTTATCAAAGATTTTAATGAAGTACTCTTATATATGCCTGTTATCGCACTTTTGCGAATTTTTGCCCAAATGCATAACTGATGATAACTTTCTGTGCCCATAGCCGTTTGCCTATTTCAAAATGCACAGGGTATTCCTTAGCAGTCTCTTGAGATACAAATTGTTTGTTCCTTCTGGTGTCTTGTGTTGAATTTTTATGAGGCGCGGCGCATAGCAAAGTTTGTCAAGAGTTTGTATACATTTTTTAGTTTTGGCCAGAAGACGACATCATAGAAACAGCAGCATTCCAATTATACTAGTGTAGAGCAGCGCATCTGGTTTTCAAATACAAAATGAACAGTAAAAGTTCATTATTTAGCTAATTTGTGGACAGTCCACCTCTTCTTTGTGCTTGGGTGAGATTGTGCTGGCTCTGCTTCGTCATGCTGCAATAATATGCCCCTTTAATAATTCTCACTCATTTGGAAAATAACATTACAAAGCTGTGGCTCATGCTGTACTCTTTTACGCCCTTGTTAGCGCTTCTGGTGTTGTTCCTGACCCTTCTACTCCTACTCTGCCACCGCCTCAGCCCCATACATGTCGAACACGAAAATTTGTGTTGCATGTCCTGTTGTCTTTATGTTCCCCATTTTTTGATACTCCTCCTCCTCCACCTCTTCACTTGTGTTTTTCACTATTGCATTTATGTTTTGCATTTTATTTGCTTTCCGGCTCGTTGCTCTGCTGTTTTTTGTTATCCTTTTTTTTTTTTTTTACTTCCGTTAGCCAACAGGCAACGGATTTTGCAAATTTGCAATGTGATTTAACTTCTCTCCTCCTTAGCGTACTTTACTCCCACCGGGTACATTATCATTATGCAGTCGCTGATGAAAGTAGCCACTAATTTAAGAAAATTGAAGTACTTGCTGTTATTTTAAATAATCTTTTATTTTCTTTTCTTTCTTCCAGGTGAGTTGAGCATAATTAAGATGTATGGAACTGCTTGGGTATGTATCCCTTAACAAGGACACTAATTCGTTGATATTAAGAATACCAATATGTTCCAAGCAATTTATAAACAAGAGAGAAAGTCGGTCAAGCCCGATTATAACTTACTCTGTACTTATTAAGTGCTGCCCATCACCGTTGCGTCCAATGCTGCCCACAATTGTTTGTTTTCCTTATAACTCGACAACCGTTCAACCGATCTTTACCATTCCTTTGGCGGCTCGATAAATAATCTTGTATAGGCATCCAACTCTTTTTGGTGTATCAATGAATAAGTTGCTTACAGACAGTTGCTTAATTTCTACTAATTAAACATTAGAAAAAGTAAGGCAACTTTCTATTTGTGTGAATCTCCTATCTTCTTTAAAGAAATCTCATCCCCAGGTATAGTACTCTTGCGCCAACGCTTCTTAAAATCCTCAAAGCACTTCTGATGAGTTCTTTCAGTTCTTTATCTCTTCAATCGTTGCTCCGATCTCTCATCGGTCTAAACCAGTGGTTCCCAAAATGCTAAAAGCCTATCCCATGGGATACGAACTCATAATTCTGCCGGCGTCGCAGCCGAAACACGCATAGAGAGAGAGAATATGCGGCTTGCGCTTTCACAACGCGTGCTTTCGGCTTTTTGTTCTCTCACGAGGCATTTGTTAGTTTACTTGTTGTTGCGACATTTACTTCGTGGTTCTCTGCTACGAACACAAGCGCAAAGCTCGATTGTGTGAGTTTGTACCCAGATCTGATTCAACAATTTTTGACAAAAATAAAAATTCAAAATAAAATCCACTTTTGCCCCAACAGCTCATTAGTTTTTATAATGCATAATAAACTGGGGCTTTCCATTTTTTTGTGGCTGTTGTTGTTTGATAAGAAATTTTCTTTATTCATTTAGTGTGACCAGGTATGATTGGTCATATTCATTTAAAACAGCGATGGGCAATGGATAGATGTCCCTCGCAGCCCGAACCGTTATTCAGCTTAAAAGCAATGTCAATTAATGCTGCCCTTCAGTTTGTTGCTGGTGCGCACCCCTGATTTAAAAGTTACACATGCTTTAGCACAGTTATGCTCAAAACATTTTGTTGAACGGAAACACTTTCTGTTAAATTTAAATTTCGAAGTTTAAAAAGAAATTGCTAAAGTGCACATACATTTTTTTCGTCCCTCCCCTTAAACTAATCAAGTACAGTTGTGCATGACCTGGGCATATATGTTGCAAACAGTATGCAACAGTTTTTAGCAAAAACATTTATCTTGCACACACACACACACATACATGAGCAATAACCCTTTCAGCAAGCAGGCAGGCAGCTAATTAAGTTAAACAACAATCAGCCAGACAGAGGCATAGTCAGGCTGGAGGCATCCTTAGAGCTTGGCAGGCATATGCATTTTCATGCTCGCTTGAGGCCCATGAGGCGTATGCGTAATATGATTTACAGCACATCAAATGTGATTATCAGGCGTTGTTTGTGTATATGTGTGAGTGTATGGGTGTTGCAACTTGCCTTAATTCAATTTCTATTGCACAATGTCAAGAGATACAAGCGAACTTTGACCTAAGTGGAAACATAATTAATTGAATTAAATTTTCTATTTGCTATTTTGCCCACTTCACTTTACTTGCCTTGTCTCCTCTTCCTTCTCCGCCATTCAATTGTTTTGTATGTCTGGCCACAAATTAACTGTCTTTTTGGCAAATTTTCTGGCCGACTTGCCAATTATGCAATTAAGTGCAGCCATTTTCATAACTCTAATTAAATTTTTCCAAAGACAACTTGTTGCAACTGCTATACCATTCTAGTCTCGTATCCATTTCGCAGAGTAGAATTTCCCCTATTTTCGGAAGCCATAAGTACGCAGGCGCCTGGAGAAAGTTGAGATTTATAAGAGACAGAGAGAGTGAGCCAGAAAGTTGTTTTAATGCCGGGTGTTGTCATTTAGCATGACGTAATCTGCTTACAAATCTATTTAAAAACAGTTTACCATATATCTAGCTGGGATTTTTGATTGATTTGCAGTTAAAACTGTTCCATTTGTTGAGCATAAAATTAAAAAAAAAAACATTTCAATTCAAAACATTCTTTATTTTCTTTTAGAACTAATTCACTTACTGTGTTTGATTCAACAGTTAAACTCTACAACTTGTAGACTTTTCTATCCATATACTTCTCCTGACTTTTATTGACTCTCTCAGATAACAAATGGCGCTTTCGTTTTCAGCTTTTGTCAACTGAGGAAAAAAAGGAGAAAGAAATGTGGGCTATATGACATTATTCTTTCAGTCAGTGAGTCAGTCCGTGAAAAATTAACATTTCCAACATGTGTCACTCACATTTCATTGAAATTTAGAGTAAAAAAGGAGCTTGAGCTAAAAAATAATAATGATTAAGCAACTATCTCAGAAAAACTAACTAAAAATCTGTTCACTAACTCTTGCAAAATTGGAATTGAGGTCTAGACTTGAAGTCTTTCCTAAAACCACTTATAATTATAAGCTACTTTTATGATCTTTTTCTCCTTCAATCATTTTTTTTTTAAGTCTTTGTAAAAAAAAATCGAAAACTTACATATGGGTGACACAGAAACCGAATTCCAATTCTTAAGTGCCACAGAAATCAAACCACCGTATTTTGTTAGGAGATTTTGGCAAACTAACCAAAGCCAATACGCAAACCAACCAATCCGAATTCGCGAACCAACGAGATTAAGCAAGGCTACAAAAAATGTTTTCAGGGTTGGCAAGTCTAAAACATCAAAAAAGCTAAGAAAACAAAAAACTGTTATAAATTATTATTAACAAGGTTGACAATTAAAATAGACTATACCGATTTTTCTTACAACAAAATATGAATTTCGAAATGAAACTTTCCCAATATCAAAAGATTTTTAAAAATCCGGCAACCCTACTACCAGGTCTAATCGCGATGGTTCTGATTTTGGTGGGTTACTGAGTTAATCCTAAAATTATTTATTTGGAAATATTACCTATCTCCTGTCAGATAGATCGATTAGAACTGGTACTACCAATAAATATTACAAGTGTCATTGCATAGTCTTTTTTAATATGTTTTCTGTGATTTTTTTAAAGCTTAGAAAAATACGACATATTGTTTTTTTTTTTCGTGTGCTTGTACTGAATATCAATTTTGTGAATTTTGTTATTTGATGTTAGCGATTTCGAATTGAAATTTTCGATTCTTTGCTAATTATCGCAAACCTTACACCGGACAGGGTATTACTATCTAATAGTCGGATATAACATTTCATAAGCTCATTCCTTATTATTCCGCGCATCAACACAAGAACGTCATCGTCCGTTTACTGCAGACTTTGCAGACCAATTTTTGATTTTAACTACTATCAGACTTCTTTCTGTAAGACTATTGAAGTTAACAAGCTAAGAATACTGCGTTCTATATTAAACTAAGCTTAATTAATATATTTTTAAACTGTTTATAAAATGATGTCATTGAATTACCTCGAGGCATTCCACTGTAGGCATTCCACTGTTGAATCTGTAGATCAAAGGTAACAACTATTTTTGAATAGACTTTAGTTTTAGTTTATTTTAGTTTATTCTGGTTTTCTTTTTATGAGTCATAGCAACCGATTCTAAGCAATTACTTTTCCCTATACTTGAGTGTCATAGCAAATAAATTTTCCAATCACTTAAGAATCCTCTTTTCTGCTAGTTAAGCAAATATTTTCAATTAATCCTTAGCTGACTGTAAGCGTCTCTTAAAACAGTTGAAAAAGAAAATCCGGAAGTGGCATTTAAAATAAAGTTAGTAAACTGATACACACACACACACTCACACAACGTCTGGTTTCCTTTATTGGCACCTGGCTCGCCAACATAATGGCAACTCAATTAAGCAAACCGAACGTGGTCCGCAGACGATTCCTTGTCCTTTCCAGAATTTCCATTTCATTCCATTCATTCAGTCAATGCATTTTCGAGCTGCTCAATGGTATGGCATTTCCTGTTTCCTACACACGCCACACTAAGCGCCACTTCCTTTTAATACCCTCAACCAAGAAGTAAGAAGAAAAATAAAGTATTGAAATAAAATTAAAATTGCGCAAAATGTCCCTCTGGATAAAGACGGCGACGACAAACGAAAGGCACACAAAAGGCGGAAATGATAGAAAATGTTTTAATGTTGCATTTGCCCCAAGAAAAAAAAACGAAAAAGGAGAGGGCAAATAAAAGGCAAGACACTTTTTAGTCTGTCTGACAGAGCATCTTTCTATGTAGACATTTTGATTGATTGCTTAAGTAGCACTTTAAGTAAACTTAAGGGAAAATACAGGCTATACTAATTAAGAGAGATGTTAGTTAAATTCTTGACTCAAGGTCAGCCGAAAAAATATTTTATTTTTTTCAAAATAGCGATTTTAGTTATTGTAAGTTCAGAGCTATGGACACTGTACTTTTACTGTCACGGTCGCCAACTTTTGAAAATTACTTTCAGATTTAGAATTTTTTAAACCATGACTTAAAAATCCCTTCCTAAAAGAGTTTCAGCACTAGCCACATAAAAAAAAACATTGAGTAGCCAAATAAAATCATGATAAATCTACGAGGATGAACAAATATAAGAAAAGCGTAACGCAAACCACAAGGGGGGAACGCCAAAATGATTAAAAAAAAACCAAGTTAAAGGAAGCTGATAAAGAAAGAGCAGGCAGGGTATAGAATGGTTAATAGAAGGAAAGCAAAGGCAAACAGGAAAAGCGACATTTGCTTTTGTTAAAGCATTTGGCCCAGCCTCAAGCGACATTTTGGGGCGAAAAGAAAAGAGAAAAGAAGCCGCACAGAGAGCCAAAAAGATGCGCCAGAGATATGCCGTGGTCCAACAAATGCTCTGCAATTTGCGGACAAGCGAACAATTTGTAAATGTAAACAATGACAGTCAAGTGGTGGAAAGAAAGGAAGCGAAACCAAGGAGCAACAGCAGGAAGGAACCAACGACTGTTCGGTTACCGATAAGGAAACAGTTCAAGATGTTTCTTTCAAATACAAAAGGGGAAAAGTGAAATGCTTCGCGACAGAAAATAAAAGTTAAACGAAGAAACGATTAAAAATTCAATTGGGTGGTAAATAAAGTAAAAAAGGAAAAGGGGGCCGAATAGCAAATTGTAATCGAACCATTGTCGTCCTCGCCGCCTTCTTTGTTTTATTTCTTTCCTCGTCTGCTGTCAAGTGTATGTCCAGCCCCTTTAACCTGCTTTCGCTTCCTCCTTACCCAAACGCTTTTCTTTTATATCATTTTCATTATGAATCCTATGGCCGTAGGGCATAAGTGGGTGAGTAAACGAGTAAGGCAAGTAGAGGGGGCGATCCTTGCCATTAAATGAAGTGTGGTAAACGTATTGATTTCATATTTGATTTTTATTTAATAGCAAGAAATTGAGTTTTTGGATGGTTGAGCATTATTTTGGGTTGCCATAAAAGAAAATGGAAAGTTATATGGTTAAAAGTTAAGCACAAAATTAGATGAATTTATTCGAATAGTCTGTCAGAGAAAATGTTAAATAGTTGTTAGTGTTATTTTAGCCGTTCAGCCGTTCAGTCGAGAAAACAAAACAAATAAAAACTAACAAATTTTGTATAAAATTCTCTCGTTGTTCAATTTTGTCATTGCTCGTTAAAATAAGACCGCTGTCCCGAAATTTAATTATTTGGAATTTACTTGCATTAGTAGTAAAAAAACTTACATGTAGTGAGTGTAGTGTAGTGACAAAAACTTACATGTAGTGCTTACAAATCTGTACATTAAAAGGCCTTTCCACAATTATCGAACAATTTGATAAATAAAACTTCCGTCTGTCCGTCCGTCTGTCTGTTTCTATGCTATCTCCTCCGTCAGTTTTAAAGCTATCCTCACCAAACTTTGCACGAAGTCTTTTGGTACATATACGCTGCACATTTGTCGGAACTGGCCGGATCGGATGACTATAGCCTATTGCTGTCATAGGAACGATCGGTCGTAAAACTAGTTTAAGTGAAAAAACTTTTTTGTTTTCAATGGTACTTTTATATACTTTTACACAATTCTACAAAGTTTTGTCAAAATGGGATGACTATAGCATATAGCTGCAGTACGAATAATCGGTTGAAAAAGAAGTTCTAGTGAGAAATACCTTCTTGCTTTAAATGGAATCGTCTCCAAATTTCGTAATTATTAGTTTGTTATGCTTTTCCAAGATTGACTAAATTTTTTCGAAATCGGACATCTATTAGAAAAGTAAGGTTTGAAAACTATTCTTAGTTAGAAAAACTTTTTTGTTTTCAATGGTGGCTGCAAGGGTATACAAAACTTCGGCCGAGCCGAAGTTAACTTTCCCCTATTTTTTCTGATTAATTTTAAAAGTTAATCCTTAAGATCTAAGTAGGAAACTTGATCTTGCGATAGGACTTTTCTAGCATCAAGAGTTATAGGTATCAGATAACAAATTGTTAAAAATTCTCTGAATCGGTTGTAAAAATGGGTCGCACTTTGAGTTTCAAAGCAGATGCTGCCACTTTGAGTAAGCAAAACCCTCAAATCTTTGTTGATGGTAGGTTTATGAGAGATCTGATGACAAACATTTCCTTTCAAAGAAACATAATATGTACAGTGTACTGTGTATACACATACACACATAAGTGGCTTAAGCGCTGTCCCGCAACTTAACATTTATGGCACCTGCAGCTGGTGTCCCTACCTACTACTACCCCCACCTACACCCTATACAAACACTTCTTGCATGTTAACCTTCAATCTTTTGACACGAGACACAGCACAGCAAAAGCTCAAAGTAAAATAATACGCATACGCGCTATGTGTGTAGAAGTTGTGTATCTGTGTGCGTGTGTGTATGAGTGTGGCATGCACCGCATTATGAAGCAGTAATATAAATGTTTATATTCTTGTATTGCGGTTATTATTAAAAACTTTTACTACCCACGGAAAATGTACAACTTTCACAGCAATATCTTTTTGCAACAGACTTTACTCCCCCTCCTCCTCCTTCTTGTTGCTTAAAGTTTTGTTTGCTCTGCACTTAAGTGGCGGCAGCAGCAGAACAAGAAGCAGCCAATCCCCCAGCCGGGCACAAACTTTTATGGTAGCTAAGCAAAGCCAAGCGTTGCACTATTAAAAACTTTTACCTCGAACAACTAAAAAAAAAGCCAGAACGAACATGAAACAAAATATGTATTTCATTCAATTGCAAAATTGGATTTGTTTGTGAAAGAAGACGCCCGTTTCAAATTTGCTTTCTTTTAATAAGCCCGGGCCGACGTGGCCACAGGTGAGTGCAAATTGTCCCACACACATGAGGAGGTGCAAAACTTTTATAAAATGAGCAGCAATCTTACTGCTTACGCATTTATGAATAAAGTTTTCCGGGGTCTGTACATATTATTTTCTCCCTTAACTTTGACATTTGTCCTCGACTCGTTTCCATCATCATCATCATCTTCATCTCTTTCGGGTTTAGCCCGAAAAGCCATAAGCTTTTCAACCCATTTAAGTCTTTTGTTGTGGTTTCCACTTGATGACGGATTTCTCGGTGATTTTCCTATTTCCTAGCCAGCAAATGTGCGAGTGTGTATTTGAGGCGGATTAACTGTTTAATGAAGTTGTATGGAAATAGTTTTCCACCCTTTTTCCGCCATGGAATGTTTTTAACCCATTGATGTAATAGATTTTTCTGACTTGATTAAGGCTCATGTGGTTTGTAGAAGAGAGGCGGAAAGCTTAAAGCTAAGGACAACAGTCGATGGGCTAAACTTTTAGGTACACGGGACCAATTAAAGCTTGAGAGCACACAAAAATAACTAAGTAGAATCAGTTAAGATGAAAAAGTTATATAAAAAGAATTTGTTAAAGAAGAAGAAGAAAGAGAAAGAAAAACGAGAAAAAAGAATAGAAAAAGAAGTAGATAAGAAAAGAAGAAAAGAAAAAGAAAGAAAAAAGAGAAAAAAAGAATAGAAAAGAAGTAGATAAGAAAGAAGAAAAGAAAAAGAAAAAAATAGAAAAAAAAAGAATAGAAAAAAGGAAAAGAAAGAGAAAAAAATAAAAAAAAGAATAAAAAAGAAAAGAAAGTAAAGGAAATGAAGTAAAAAAGTAAGACAAGAATTAAGAAAGGAAAGAAAAAAAAGGGAAAGTTTTATATACTTTATGTGGTCGGAATGCTTCCTTCAATGCGTTACAAACATCCGCAGCATTTTATAATACCCCTGCAAGCGTATAAAAATAAACGAAAGACGAAAATAAAAATAAAAAAAATAGGAAAGAATTTAAGAATGAAAGGAAGAAAGAATGATAAGATTAAGCAAAAAGAGCGAATAGAAGAATTTAAAGAAGAATAAAAAGAATACTTAAAAGAATAATTGAATGAAGAATTAACGGAAGAATAAAACGAAGATCGAAAAGAGAAAAAAGGAGAAAAGTCGAGAAAGCAAAGCTAACTTTGTCTGTGCCGATGTTTCAATACACTTATTCCAATGGCAGCTACAAGAAAAAGTCTTCCGATCCTCGCGGTTCCGATGTATTATCAGTGTGCAACTAAAATATGTCTCTGTGCCAAATATCAGCTCCATAGCTTCAAAACTGAGGGACTAGTTTGTGTAAAAGCAGACAGACGGACGGACGTTATTTTTTTGAACTGGTCGAAAGAAGTGTTTTGTAGGCCTGGTTAAGCGCTACAAAATAGCTGAAGACAGTAAAGAAAAATTAAAAATAGTTAATGATACAGTACAGAAAGTAAAAAAGAAAATAAAGAAAATAAAATAATAACAGTAGAGAAAAAATAAGAAATAAAATAAGTCGAAAAGGATCAGAAAGTAAGATCGAAAATAATATAGAAAGAAAATGAGAAACTCAAATAAAAGGAGAAAGACAAAAAAAAGGATAAGAAATTAAAGAAGTAGAGAAAAGAGGGAAAAGGAGAAAAAGAAAAGAAGAAAAATGAAAGTAAGAAACACGAAGTGCCAGTAATTCCGTACACGAATGAAAGCTGCCGATCGAAAGGGAACTTTTGAAATCGTTGTTCAAGTTTTTTTTAAGCCTAAAAATTCCTTTTCCCCACTAACAAGTTTTGATACCTTATTCTCTCATTACTAATTCTCTCTTTGGCTGGTTTTCTCGATAATATCTTAATCTTTTGTATATGGTCATAAGCCCAAAATCTTCCACACACACACTCTTACAAACAAACAAACCATTCAGACGGCACATCCTTTGGCAATGAATGGCAATGAATGAGCCTACTTGGGGTATAGTGACTATTGTTGTTAATCCTTTTGTATGAACTTGTGCTTACAACTCATTATTGTTACGGTTGTCTGTCTTCCTCCCTCCCTCTTCCCTTAAAGGTAACACACAATTTGCCTGTTCTTGGTTCGTGTTGCGGCAAAGTTTTGTAGTTGAAGACGACAAGATTTTTCGGCACTTGCTTGACTGCGTTTGCGCCCAGGAAAACTTTTGACATCGTCTTGTATTTTCACGAAAGTGGTTCATTTTTGGGTTGCTCTTTACAGACAGCTTTTGTTTTCAATTTAACGCTTTAATTACCTTGATTAATACAAAAGGATTCGCTTACAGTCTACTTACCCATTCCCTCGTTTAAAATTCATTGACAGGTAATACAGAATTGAAGGCAAATGATGCTACGTGGAGGAGGTCGGTTTGTTTAATAAACTGCATCCGGTTTATTAAGAAGAAAAAAAGGGAAATAAAATAAAAAAAATATTATTAATAATTTATTAATTTGGTTGCGTGTGTGTTGCGTGTGAATAACTGCGGCTCACTTGGGCATACAATTTAATTAAGTTTAAAAAATTGTTTCCAATTTGATTAACCGGCGTTTGAATCAATTGTGTAAAGCTTATGGAATTTTGTAGATTTATGTAAGATTAAAAATTCATTAGAGGAAATGGAAAATGTAACTTTAAATTGGACTCTTTGATGAATCTTTAGTGAACCACTAAACCGAACCATTGCTAGTTTAAGAGTGGTTTATTCTTGTAATTGTAAAAAATACAATTATCAACTTGTACTCAAATATTAGCCGTTTGGCCGGGGGTTGATGATTCTGTCAGTCGGTTGGACAAAGAGCTGATAAGGCTTTATACACTTTCAATCAAGTTTTTTTTTTACTTTTTAACATTTGTATGTGCCTCAATTGCGTTCCATGACGCACTCTGAAAGCCTGTCGGCAAAATTATTATCCATTGAAGCTTGCAAATTGTTATTGAATAACCATTAATTATACACAATTTAATGCGATTTTTCGACTTGACAATGTATAAATTGTAATAAATAAATATATGGACCCTACAGAATGTGTCGCTTATTTCAATGGAATTTTAAAGTGTTGCATCATCATAATCTGGAGAAAACACAAAGAGCTATATATTTCCAATTGAAATGAAATTCCTTCTTAAGCGATTAGCCATTGTCTACGCTTTTTTGCCCTACTGATCTCTCATCCCTGCTCCTCCCTTTTGGCCTGCTCAGTTGACATTATATGATTGATTGATTTCTGTTTGCTATCAATTATGCATCACATTTTGCACGCTTGGCAAGCATTTGCTAGCTGCTGTGAGCTGCCTCTGTCGTCTGGGTTATTATTTGTTAAAATTATTTTAATGAAATTTCAATTTGTGGGCTTCTGTCTGTCGTCTGTGTGTGTGTTTGTGGAGTGTGGGGAAAATGTAGAGTGACATTTTAAACTGTTTTCATTAAAGGTGAAATTTATACAGTAAATTATTCATAGAAACATAGATTTCATCCATTTAATATAATTGTCGAGCGCAATTGAAGCGTTTGAGATTTTTTTATTGAAATAAAATTTCTTATGGCATCATTTTATTGAAAAATTCAATTATTAATTTTAATTGAAAATTTATGGAGAAATTCAAAATTAATATTTTATTTAATTACCATTTTTGCATACCCTGTAAAGGGTATTGTAAGCTCAAGAGTAAGCCAAACATTTATATAGTAAGCAGAGTTATCAGCTTATCTGTAGCTTTTTATTGAGAATCGATATCTCCCTTTTTGCTTAACATACTAAATTGGCTTGTTTTTATGAGTGGGCAGCTCCTTTTAAGCTTTTCAGCTCATCTAAATAAAATAAAAGTTAATAATAAAAGTTTCTAAATAAAATAAATGGCCTCTTAATTTTGTCCACCCTTTTCTGTTGAAAAGTTGGTAGCTCCTTTCCCCAATTTTACAAATAGTTGGCAGCTCTTCGCTGGCTTCCAAACAGAATTGACAGCTTTCTTTTGCTAATTCCTATTATACAAACAGAGTTTGCAGTTCCGCTTCAAGTTTCTAAATGATATAAAGGTTTCTTTCCTATTCAATCAAAGTTGGCAGCTCCTTTTATGCTTTTTAAAAAGAATTGGCCGCTTTGTGTTTTCTAAACACATTTCGACATCTTTGCTATTTTTGTATCAAGATGTTAAATTTATTCCTTATTCAATTCTCTGCCTTACTCTCAAGGTAAACTAAAAATTTTTCCCACTCAAAATTTATTTATAACTTATTTTTTTCATTCATTCCATCAACAGAGTTTTTCCTGTCCACTTTGCCGTCAAATGCATATTCTATTCCTCCCAGACGACCTTCAACTGTCGACATTTATTAACACATTGTCCAAATGAGCAAATATTTTGCCATCATTACGATTTTATAAGCACCAGCGTCTTTCGTCTTCTTTGCGCACGAAATGATGAATTTTTAAATAGAAATTTTCAACGTATTTTCCAAATTGACAACAACAAAAGGGAAAATAATTCAAAATTTCAATCGATGCTGTCGCAGAAGCAGCAGCAGCTTGCAGCAGCTTCAACTAATTAGACACACGTAAATGTCATTTGAGGCAATTTTCTGTGAAAATGCCATTGGGCAAGAGAGCGCAAAGGAAAGAAAAATGACATAAAAAGCTTTTTAAAAGCTGAAAAAGTCATTTTAATTAGATTTTTGCTATGCGTATTATTGGAAAGAGTCAAACAGCTGCATGTAAGACAAAGAGAGAGAGAGAGAGAGAGAGAAAGATAGGGACAGTGAACAAGGGCACTTGTAAAAATAATTGAACAGAATATTTATATAATGATTAGTTAAAAAAGCCGCGATTAAAAGTTAAGCAAAAATAATAATACAAATTCGTGCTATGCAAGGTTGTAGTTTCCATTTGCAATCGCAGTTGAGCCATCACATAACAAAGAGCATATCAAAAAATTTTAAATGAATCGTTAGGTTTAATTTTTATACTCTGTACCAGATGTACACAGAGAATAATAAATTTGTGCAAAAGTATGTAACAGCCAGAAGGATGGATCTCCGACCCTATAAAGTATATATATTCCAATGTGAAACATTTTTCAACAAAATTTGTTTGATACCAACGAGACCCACCAAATTTGAAAGACACTTATGGTAGTAGAAAAAACTAGGCTGGGTTTGGTCTAACTGGCATCTGTTCCAACAAAGTCGCTAACAGTTTGATGAGCTCATTGTGATTGTGTAACATTTGCTGGACTATTTCACTTCTCCTTGTATTTAAGATTGCACAACGTCGATTTACTTTATAAAATTTCTCAATGAATCTTTATAGTTGGGTTCAAATTCTGTAATTTGCTTGCATGACATTCTTCATTTCTCAATCGTTTCTTGCTCATTGCAAGCTTTGATAGTCTTTTTATACGATTTTCTATCATTCTAACTCAAGCTGAATTCCTTTCAAAAGCAAGTTTCTTTTGCATTCGACATGACCACTTCTGGGCATTGTAAAAAATTCAAACTGAAAAAGGCCATCACTTTATATAAATCTTAAACTAATCTCAACCTCTGAAACACTTACAAACTCAAAGGACGTCGACGACAATTCACACTTGTCGACTAACCGCACATTTTCAACCATAATTAGGCATATTCCCGTTTTCGATTTCGATCAAATTATGCGGAAACGAAATTGATAAATGTCTTTGTTACTTGGATTTTAACTTCAAATTTGTAATTATCTTCATTCGACTATTTTGATGGCTGAAAGTTTGCACCAACTGCTCCAGTCGTTTCTAAAAAATCAGACGTTCTTCCAATTACGATCAATCGAATTCGGAAATAGGAACAGGCCCAAATAGCTCGGATATCTTATATCAAAGTAAAATCTAAATTCATTAATTTCATTTCTTGACATTACTCGTCCCGCCTTAAGGCAAACCATAAAGGATTCTAAAAGATTCGAACTAATTTCTACTCCCTCGTTCACATAACTCTGACTTTCAATAACACCCAATACCCATCACACAGCAAGTAGCGATCAACCCAAGAATGCAGTTAATAAAACAAAATTGCTGCCGAACCTGAAAGTATGCAACAACCAAATTGTGTGTACAGAGCTGCTGTAAATGTTTCTCCAATTTAAGGCAATTGCTTGGTAAATGTAATTTTTATGCAATTTAACGAGCGCTCTGGGTACCATTGTTGATAGTTTAAAGACGTCCGATTTTTACAAATCAATAAAAACGTCAGCATTCAACTCTCTCGATCATAAATTGAAAGCACAAAAAGCCAGCCCAGTGACGAATATTTTTGCATTTTGTGCTTGCCACAAAAGCCAATTTGCAGCAAAGCGAGCCGCGCCGCACCGCACGCCTACGACAATGAAAGTGGGTGGCGCGAGGCGTTTGGACTTGACTGTCAAGAGCAGGGAATTTGTGCGGCTTCAGCGGCATCGCCTGCGAGTGCCTCAGCCTGTCACATGTCCTGGACGCCTGCTGCCACTGTCAACACACCACCACTGCCACCACAATTCATGCACAATGGGATCAATTATTTTGTGAGTGGAGAGGATGCTGCTGTGCGTGTGTGGGTGTGCGTGTGTGTTGGGCTTGTGTTGTGCAATCATCCAGAGCCTGGCGCACTAACCAACCAAAATGCCCAAAGCCTAAACTGTCTAGAGTCTGGATTTTGAGTGGTCAATCAAATGTTGTTTTGAAGGTTTTGAGGCCTTTGGGGGAAGCTATTGACCAACACTATGGGATTGTGGTATTAATCCAGGCCTCAACTCAGGTGTCAAAATATATTGATTGAGTTGATGTATTTCAATGAATCAATATTATGAATAGAGCTTCTCTAGTGAAAAGTTGAAAATGGTGCTAAAATATGTCAAACCTCTTAATAAATGGTCACACTTAAAGTTAGATTCTCTTCTCCAAATCCTTACTTAAATCAAACTCCACTTGAATAAAAACTGTAAATCCCACAGGCAAACAGACAAAAATTTTTACCCCGGGCCCATACATAAAGTCCGTTTTTAAAGCCATCAAAAATGCATAAATGTCAACGTGCCATAAAAAAAAAAAAAATTGCTAAAATATATTGCCAAAGCTCCACAGACGATACATCCCCACAACAACAACGAAAAAATCTTTCAATAAAACAATTTACTCAATTGGCTCAATGACTCGGCGCGACTTGGTCTTCTCTTTTTGTTTGCAGTTTTTATGAGGCAGCCACTCAACAGTCAGTCCCAGACAAAGGATGTGTAGGAGTAGGAGGAGTGTTGGCGATAGCAAAAGCGGAGAGGGGGTGAAAAAATTCTATTTAGTTTTGTGGCTTGTTCGTATAACAACAGAACAGCAGCACAGGCAGCTTCAGTAGCGACAAAAGCCCATGGGAGGTAGCCGTTTTCATAAGCCCACCGCATTTTTACACTGCGAAAAAATGTCTGCCTTTTGGAGTTCTAGTTTTTACCTTAATCAGTGCGAAGTTTCGAAGAAATATTCTTAAGAATTAGCATAAAACTTCTTACATGGATTTTCAATTCCCTGCCAATCAAAGTATCAACGAAAATTGTGTAATTTTCCTTACAATTCCCAACTGGTTCTATCACTGCACTTCTATGGGAGTGAAGGTAGATTTCTAACAAACATTCAAAAGTTTCGGCATTTGAAACTTTTCTGTTTTTATTGTACCGAACTCTGTAAAAAAACTTCTGTTTTTATACTCTGTACCGTAAGCGCAAACACTGTAGTCTTCAGCCGTGGAATGGTAGGGCCGGCAAGAGTTCACAGCCCACTTAATTCGTTGTTTATTTACTACATCACTTATGTCACTAAGAGGGTCGCCTCTAAATTGCTTTATGGTTTCCCAAGAAGTACAACAAGAGCCGAAAAAACCACAATCACATTGTTGCATTGGTGTGTGTGTGAGAGTAGCGCAAAAATTGATTCAATTTGTCTCCCAATATCAGTAGCTACGACTGCGTCGCGATGCAGCGGAACTAGAGCCCAACACGCAGCGTAGCGGCTCTTGTACAGCTTACAGTGTGCTTGTGCGACTGTCGTGCATTTGAGAGCCACTGCTCTAAAAGTAAGTTAGGGGACAACAAATATTCAAAGCTGGATTCTGCCCAAGTTCAATCAGTATTTTATAGGTGTCGTCCCGAATGGGTATGATCTTGCTAGAATTTTCCGAAGTCTTGATGCTTCGGAGGTAGATTCTATACCGCTGCAGAAATTTGCCACAACGTAACTTGACTTTATACATTTCCCAGGTTGAATCCTGATTTGTGTTCTTAACATCAACTTTTTCTTCGTACCGGGAGGGCTTATGGTGAGTTTTCTCTTAAATATGTGAGCATGAAATAAAATCTAGTACCATCCTTCGGGTTCTAGTGTCAAAAGTTTGGTCATTACCTTCATTACAAATAACAAGATTTGCGCTTAGAAGATTATCTTAGAAAAAATCACCGCGAGTGTCATTAGTGTCTGTGCTGGACTGTTCTGCTTGGTGAGCATTAGCGTCTTCACTCAGTGTAAGTCTGGTTCGGTTGCGAACTGAGTCTTGGAATAGTAGAGATATGGTACTGGCATGATACAATTATAGAGGTACGGCGGATATGTCATTGTGCTTTCAATTTAGTCCACATTATTTCAGTCTGTGGCTGTCATTCCATGTGAAAGATTGTCACACTCTCCTCTCTCCGATTGCCGGTGGCAAATTTGGGGGAGGGTTTTTGTTTGCACTGTCCACTTTATTGTTGCTGATGTTGATTTACATCAAGTATGTCATTTTAAAAATCGATTTTTTTTTACACACACCAAATTTGTGTGCGTGTGCCCTGTCAGACTCTCTCACTGCCCAGAAGAACGTGCATCAGTCTGCAAAAGTTGGTAGTGCATTCTTCCTAGTAAAAAGTAGTGCGCCAGAAGGCATTCTTTTGGGAACCACGTTCAATACTCAGTACTCTGTGCTCGATACTGAGTTCTCGACACTATGTACTCGATATTAACTACTAGACACTTAGTACTCGATGTTAAGTAATCGATACTCAGGACTCAATACTAAGCACTCGATGCTAAGGAATCGCTACTAAGTACTCGAAACTAAGAACACGATACTCAGTACTCGACTACGTACTTTCTTAGTACTCGATATTATGTACTCGATACTAAGTACTCAATACTTAGTACTCGATACTGAGTATACGATACTAAGAACTGGGTACTCTGCACTCGATACTTGGAACTCGATATTCCATATTTAGTACTTGATACTTAATACTCGTTACTTATTACTCGATAGTACTACTAAGTACTCGATACTATGAACTTGATTCTGAGAACTCGAAATTCAATACCAACTATTTGATACTCAGTACTCGATACCCAGTATACGATAATAAGTACTCGATAATAAGTACTTGATACGCAATCGTTTATACTTAGAACCTGATACTTGATACATAGTATTCAATACTCAGTCCACGACCACCGTCAAAAGCTTTAGATCAACTAATAGGCCATATCAGCGTGACGCGTGAGGCTGAAATCAAAATTTACTCCTCCGACCTAGAAGTCTTTGCTCTGCGAGCTATATCGGATAATCTATCGATCTCGAAATAGTTATTGACAATTTTCTAATAGGATTTTGTTGTGACATAAATGTCTACGCCTACTAGATCAGGCAAAAGAAAACTAGTTGTTGCAGCTGAATATATGAGAATTTGTATTTATTTAAAGTTGGCCACTTCTTGTTTCGATAGTAAACCGATATTGGCACAAGAATATTTCGAACTGGTATTACAAATTTGAATTTCTATATATTTTTCTGAGTGCATCTCAGGCAACTCTCTTTTATTCCACTTTTTTTTTACTTCTTTCAATTTTGCCAATATTTCTACAGTTTTTATTTACCTGGTTCTCTCGCTCAGGCGTCGCATTGCATGTGTCGTGTTGTGTCGTTTGGCGCCATTGTGGGCGGATTGCCATGTCCTTGTCCCTCTGTTTCGCCCCTCCCCGCTATCTATCTTTCGATTTGGCCCTCTGTATACTGTTTCAATTTAGCGCATGTCGTCATAGCAGCCATTGATGCATAAATAATGGAGACGGGAGACGGTAGTGGGGCGGTGTGGCGGAGGCACAGCATGGACTAGCTTTAACTGTCAGTCAGTCAGCCTGGCGCTTTGGTACCTGTGATCCTCTTTCGTCCCAAATTCCCCTAACTCGCTTGGACTATACCTAACTGAATTTGTAGGTAGATTTGTTGTTTTTTCACATTGTTTTGTTCTAGCCGTCTGCACAATTTTCGCCTTATTTGCTATTCAAAACTATTTTCATCGATTTCAACGGACAAGCAAACACCAAAACAAAAACTTGTGTTATGAATTGGGAAATTTAAGTTTTAAGAACGAAAGTAGAAAGTTTTTGAATGGCTACTTTGTGGATTTAGGTGGGAGCTTGAGTCGCCGAAAGGCGATTGATATAAGTAAATATCACTTGGTGCGAATAAGATCCACACAGCAAAAGCCCGTATGTTTTGGTGAGGATTTTAATTGTTTAATATAAAATATATATTAAGAAAAAAGAACGGAACGCTGCAGATGAAGGCCGTCTTAATTGTCCTAATTGCGACTAATTGATTGTCATTGCGAAAGCCAATCTTATAGGAAATTGAATGCGCTTTAATTCAATTTTCACATCTGTGAGAAACAAAGAGACTTGTAGCAGCAAAACATTTAGGGCTCGGAATTTGCGTAAATATATTCCCAACTAAGATTCCTTACTTCTTAAAAACGACCACCTGCTTCACTAGTTTCATCGATTCAAACATGATGACCTACATCGATCATTTATCAGTTATACAACATGTAGCTACCTTCGTTTACCTTCAACTTTATCTCTCCTGAGTGATTAACATTCAAATGGCAGTCGCCTGCTGCTAACTGTCGCCCATTTCCAGTACTCCAAAGGACAAAAATTTGCCAGGCAAAAGGCAATTGCTGCTGGTTCATGCTGCTGCTCCTGCTGCTCGGTGATATGATGCTTTTCCTCGGAATCAACGAAGCGTCACTAAAACTGAGCCGCTTTTGCCTGACGTTTTGCTGTTTGATAATGGATGCCAAAAAAGGTGCAGACTGTCGATAGGCAGCAGGCGGCAGCAGCAGGTCAAAAACTCAATTAAAATGCCTCGACTGGACTCAATATGCGTGTGTGTGTGTGTGTGTGAAGAATGCAATTGCATAGGCCCAAAGCAAAAAACAAAGAGAGGATAGCCAATTAAATTTTGCTATAAAATTTACGCTTGAAAACTTAATTATGAATTGAAGCCGCAAGCTAAGAATTGTATAAATGTATTCCCATTTCTATTTGACCATAAAGTTTTCAAAAGGCCAGAGACCAGACGACAATAAGCTTAAGGCATTGCATTTTACAACAAATAATCCACACAAAGAATTTTGTCTAACTAATTGCTATTTTGAAACAAAAAGTGAGTAAAAATTGGTTTACCAAACCGCTGGAGGGAGCAAAAGCTTAGAGATTTCTGGGAACTTTACCTTAAATTGTGGTTGGGCAATTGTTAATAGTTTTTGTCAGTAATTAAATTCATTGTAACTTAATCAAAAATTTCTAAAGCTCCTACACAGTCGTCAGCTATTTTTATTAACCTTGACCTATTTTAATTAAAAAGCTTGATTTATCTTAGCACAAACATACTCAGAATTTTATGTGGTACCCAATCTACAGAATGCATTCGCAATGACAATCAATAAGTCGCAAGGCCGATCAATATCCGTTTGCGGGTTACACCATGTTATTCATACGCGACCTGCAAACCAAAACTTTAAGTTGCAACTTTCTTTTCGATTACCCAATCTACTAAATGCCAATTGAATTAAACTAATAAAATTTTCTATATTTCTTTTCTTACAGGTAAGACTTTACACTCTCTGCCAACAAAACTTTGATAACCATAAAAATAGTAAGTTATTTCTGATTGGATTTTTAAGCTCTCTTTAGTTTCTATACACATAAATTAAGTTGCCCTTCCCTAAGTACATACACGTAGTAGCATCGTAAGCTGCACTTTAACTTTTATTATTTACTTTCAAATGCGTGTGTTATTGTGCAATGCATTCTTAAGTCAATGGATACACTGCCTGCAATAGCCAATGGCTCTTAATAAAAGCATAAAAGTAAAATACTGAAATAGCAATAAATACGAGACTAGAGCAGTCCACATTCACTCGAAGGGATACACACAACGACTTGTGCAAATGCACAGAGCCAATTAATTCTTATGAAATACGGCTTACTTTTTTGCCAGAATCTTTTACATTTTGAAAATCATTTAAGTTGTGCATCTTTTTGTATTAAGAGGAAAGTGCCAAAGTGCAAGTAAATAAATGTGTGGAGGGCAGAAGCATTTATTTTACTCCCCAAGTGTAAAGTGTAATATTTGCTTTAATGCTTAAGACACACTTGGCATGCGTCTGCCCGATTGTCTTTTGGAGCGAATCGCAGCTGTGCAAATGCTTTCCTTTTCCTCCTTTACTTTTAATAAACAATATAAATTTACAGTAAATAATTGTTTGGGTTTTCTCTGTACGAAAATGTTTTATACACTTGGGGAAAAAATCGTTGCTAGAGGTTACTAGTAAATTTTAAATTCATAGCACCAAAAGTCGTACATCTAAATTTAACTAAGCAAGTTAGTATCCCCTAAATTTTGCTTTAAGTATAAGCACAAATTCAGAAAAACAGTAAAATAAATACTGTACCTTCCCAGAAACACATACAAGGTTTTATTGGATTAAAAGTAGGTAACATAGGATTATTTCATTAAATTCTCTATGCTTTTTTATCCCATTAAAAATGGGAAAAGGGGGATCATGAAGTTGTGCAAAAGTATGTAACAGGTAGAAGCCGAATCGATTTAGCCATGTCCGTCTGTCCGTCCGTATAAGCGCGTCGATCTCAGAGACTATAAGAGATAGAGCGACAAATTTTTGCATGTAGGGTAGGTGTATAGCATATCCAAATGGATCCAAATCAAATTAGGAACCAAAAATAAAATTTATTACCAATTTTTCCAAATGTTGGTCATAAAAAAAATGGATAAAGAAACATTATCGAAGCCACCATTTTGAATGGCGAATCCTGAGCCAAAAATGTTCTGCTGCCACGGCTTTCAATGAATTCAAACGAGTTCAATTTCATTAAGTCGCAAGTCCGTCGGCGGCCATATTTTTCACGTGGCATGTTCTCGCGTGGGCAAACCATCGAGCTTATATGTGTTGTCTAAAATCCTTTTTTTCAGAGTGTACACAATTTACTTGCTTTGCTATTATTTCTTGACAATTTCCACAATGAATATTCAATAAATTTTAAATTCTTTTTGATTAGTTTTCCATTCTTGTTTTGTGGTTCAGCCGAATTTTGCATATTTTTAATGGCTGATAAATTAAAAAACTGTCAAAGTGGCAAACACATTTAAGCAGGACAAATGGCTTAAAATCCGCAAATAAGATAAATTCAAAAGTTGCCGGCGTAAGCATATGATCTCAAAGTTGGACCTTTGGGGGTTTTCTCTCTATTAAATAACAACAAAATGCTTACGATGGTCTGTAATGGCCTCCAGCCAGAAATGCTGATGGATGCAACAAAGGATGTATGACAAAAAAATTTATCCACATACTGGTTTGCTCAAGGATTTTGTACGTGTGTATGAGTGTGTATGCTTTGTGGAAAACTGTAGGAAAACTCTTAATTAAATACAATTGTTTGTGATATGTGTGTTTGTCAGCCCAGACATTGAGACAACAACAGAGGAACAAGAATAAAGAGGCAACTTAACGAAATGTCGGTAGAACTTTACTGACGTTTAAGGTGATGTGACATTAATTTCAGATTTTGATATGAATTCCAAAGGTATCAGATGAAGCCCGGTGGCATAAGAAATACGTACTTTGGAGGCGTTTCCATTAAAAACAAAAAAGTTTTTCTCACTAAGACCTAGTGATAATAAAAAAAAAAAAAGACTTCGTGCAAAGTTTGGTCAAGATAGCTTTAAAACTGACGGAGGCGATAGCATCGAAACAGACGGACGGACAGACGTACATGGCTAAATCAACTCAGCTCGTCGTGCTAATCAAGAATATATATACTTTATGTGGTCGGGTGCTTCAATGCGTTACAAACATCCGGACCAACCTCTGCAAGGGTATAAAAAGCCTTTCTCAAAAAATGAAATCTTTCAAAAGCAGTCAAAATCTCCTCTTTTTCTTGTGCGAGCTATTCTCTGCTGCTACTAAAACTCTACCGACGTCTCTGCATCCATTGCCGATCACTGTTCTAGTATCCATTCCTTACTCTATTTAAGCAAAGTTTACATTCTTCTTATTAAGCATACAAACCCCTTTTCTCTTCTTTAAACACAAAAAAAAAAAAAAAAACAAATAGAACGTGAAATGAAATTAAAAGAGCAAATTGTGCTTTTCAAAACTTGTGCAAATAAATAAATACCAAAAGGACAGCAACAGCAGGAGCTGGAGCAGTATCAGGGGCAGTGTTTTAGTTAGAACTCTAGAGATAAGCCACAGCAACGTTCCAAACCTCACCTGGTTGGCTTTATTTTTTATGCACGGCTGGCGTCCGCCGCTTGTCATTAATATTTCACAGCCGGCAAGCCAGTTTACAACTAAGCTTTCCCCTCTTCCTCCTCGTTTCTTCCATCATCCTCCCCATCCATCCACAATTAAAATCAGATTAAAGTTGTGCTAATTTATGCGACCGCACGGTGACATAACAAAGCGGATTCAGGATGAACAGGGCAAGAAGAGTAAAGTATTTTTTGAGCAACGAAGTGGAAATACTCTCAGGTTTTCGTCTATGGGGGAGCGATTGACCTATTTTGCTACTTAAGTTTAGACAAACTATTGAAACAAATGCCACACAGAACAAAAACAGATCCGTTTAAATCCATTTGGAATGGATACTAATTAATATCTTTTTTTTTTTGGCTATCCTTTTTTCATATCCTTTAGTTGGATGAAAATCTAAGATCAATTTAACTTTAAATGATATTAATTAGTGAAATAGAATTAGAGAATAAAATGGATATCAAAATCATCCAGTGGATCATCTACAACTTATCCTTTGCTTTTTTCTCTATGAAGTAAAAAATATTACAAAAACTTTAAAAATTTTTTTTTTTATTCTTGTTTAGAGAATAGTTTTTAACGATAATCACTACAAAATTTTTTCCAGAAAATTTAAGAACTCCTAATATTGTCATATGTCTTTACAAAATCATAATACCCTCAAGGATTATCCACTAAAATGAAGGGTTTGAGAAAAGTTGTGTGGTTTTATGGTTTATGTTGCTGATTCTCGCGACAATTGTTTCTCAGATGGTGGCAAACAAGTTGTCGTCTTGTGGTTTTCCAGCCAAGTGGCAAATTTTAAACACCAAAAGGCTCATATTTGTGGCTAACCCTTTCTTAAAAGACCTCAAACCAGAAGCAATTGAGTAAAACACAAAGACACTTTTGAGTCTTTTTACTCAAGGGAAGTTCTATAGCGAAGAAGCGAAGAATGTTCAGGTTTCAAGCCAATTTAATATGTATTATTTTGCACTTCGTCTCAAAAATATCAAAATTGCTAAGCATTCAGTCTTGTTCTCAATTTCACTTCCGCATAAGTTTTGTGAATTCAAACCGGTTCTTGGATCAGATTTGTTCTCTAAATCACAAAACTTTTGCGGAGTGGATGAAACAGATTTAAAAGTTGCCGTTTATAGCTATACCTTTTTAAAATTTTAGCTTTTAAATTGTTGATTTAGCTACTAAATAGCTAATATCCTGTAGCGTGTTGTTTTAGATTCATCTATTCAATGCGTAGGCGGTCTTCTATTTGACGCTTAGCATTTCCTCACTTACTTCAACACAGATATGGCGTGTCGTATGAGTAGTTTTTTTCAAACTTTTAGGCAATATTGCGCTCATTTGAAATTAAAATCCAATTTTTTGTTTTTCACCATAATTAATAAGCTTATTATAAAATTATTTATGGTTTTCAATCTCCTCATTTGCTCCCATCTCTCAATACACATAACTACAAATTGTAGCAACTACAGTAATAAATTGAACCTAACCTTTGAAAAAATACTTCACCCGCTGTCAATATCATTTTTATCTTTCCGCCCTTCCATTTGGTTTTCAATGCATTCTCAACACATTTCATAAACATTGACGCTTGACCTATGAAATTTTTGTTTCCGCTCCCAATAACCCCTACTCAACAAAGAACCTTGAAGTATTGCTTACGCAAAACCTGATCAGGAGAAAGAGAAGCTTTGATAAATACTTTGACAAAGGTATAAAAAACTGACCGAATTGCGTTCGAGTGCCTTACACACATCTATACACGTATGTATATAGTATCATGTCATATCCATTCTACACAACAAAATTGTTCAACTCTTCAGGCTCTTGAGCCTCAGGGGTAGTTTTGTCCTTGGGTGCGGCACAAAAACTTGTGTCATAGAGAAGAAAATTGAAAATATGCATGCAGTGTGCAGAAAAGTTTGCCTTGATTGTTGCTCGTGATGTGTGTGTGTGTGTGTGTGTGTTTGAGACTGTGCCATTTTGTTGGTGGTTAAGTTTATGGAGAACCCTACAACAGTTTGGCAGGAACTGTGTCAAGTGCAGCTGAAGACCTCTGGTCCTACATATTTAAATGTTTAAATAGCTAAGCAAATACATGAAATATTTTAGATATTAAAACTAGCGTAAGCTTGCATTTTGTTGTGGCTAATAATTGTTGTTGTGTGGCCGGGTGGCTCAGCGGCTAGTTTGCGCGACCGCTGTGCAAGAGGTCGTTGGTTCGATCCCGCCTCGGAACATCTAATGAAAAGTTTTTTTTTTAATAAACTTTACACCCGGCCACCCCTCTCTGCTGTTGGCACCAGCTTTGTAGTAATTAGTCATGAAAAGCTTCTCAAACTGCCGTTCGTATTCGGCGTTAAACTGTAGGTCCCTTTCTCTTGTGCAAAAATTAGAAGCGCAGAAGCCAAGATATTGAGAGAAGCTCGGCTTTGGCCCTTTGGGGCTGTGTCAAGCCATTTTACAATAAATGTTGCTACCAAAACAAACTATAAATTGAGTCCTTAAATGTTGTAAGTCATTTCACTTGACTGATTTTGTGATAAATCAAAACATTGACTGACTTATTAAACTGCCCTCGTAGCACTTAACATCATATACTTAGTTTTTTTATAAATTTTTTTCACTGCTTGCGCCTTTTTCGACCTTATTGGGTATGTCTGTCGTTTCACACTGCGTATGCGTAATGAAACGACTATAACAATGAATTAACACCCAACAGATGGTCGAGAAATGGATGCAATGGTAGCTATCGTCAGGGTCTGAACTCGGCTGTGTATGTGTCTCTGCCCATTCCTGGAATGCAAGGACTATCTGCGTGTTTAAGGGCGAATTTTTGTCGAAATAAAACCATAAAATGCTTGAAATGTCAAGCGAAAAATAGTTTTGACTACTGCTGTTGCTATTGGTTTGAGAACAGCAGAGAAGAGAGAGAGAGAGGGAGGAGGCGGGTCTGCAACGTCAGCAAAGCGATTTCGCCTCCCTTGAACTACCAGTTTTTGGCTATAGTCAAACACAAAGCCATGGCATGCGCAATTTTCATAGCAGTAATGACAACCCAGTTGTGTGTGTGTGTGTGTGTGTTATCAAAGCGCAAACAATGTCCTGCAAAGTAGCAGGATGTCCATATGTGTGTGTTTGTGTGTGAGTCTGGGTGTCTCTGTGTGGCAGTTGTTCAGTGTACATTTTGCAGCTTTTGTATGCGCACCGTCGTGCGGAAGTGTTGATAAACCTCTAAAAAAAAAAACTGAAAAACAAAAAGAAATTCCAGCCTTACTCGCTAGTGCATACTCTAAGGCGCCGTGGAAAACAGAAATTTATAAATTCATAACTGCTGCTATAATATTGAAAGTTGAATTATACATCTATTTAGCTTTTGCCAAAATATGAATTTTTATAGACAAACAGCTCAATTTTCACAAATATCAATTTTCAATGAGAGCACAACTGGTTTTCTTTTTTCATACCGTTCATAGGCCAAAAATATAAAAATTGATTACAAAATATTAAGACAAAGTGTAAACAAATTGTCTGTTAAATGTCCAATCTTTTTCATGGCAAACCGGGTTTTTTCTGAAAATCTAACGGGTCTTTCAAAAAATAGCATTGAAAGCAAGAACTCGTGTTCATTTTCGCAACGCAGCTGCCTTAGTAGGCTTTTTCTCAAAACAAAATCGCACTTCAAAGTGGTCAAACGTTTGCTCCAAAGTAAATTATTCAGAATGCATTTTGAAGTTGAAGTTATTTACTTTAAATCCTGATATAAAAAACTAACTTACTTGTAAAATTCTTCTTGTGAAATTAATTTGATCGATTAAATCTTTTTTGTTTATTTTGTGCACTTTTTATACTCTGTACCAGAGATAAGTACACAGTATTTTAAGTTTGTCCAAAAGCAGGCAGGCAGCCCCCTCCCGCCCCCGCAGCTTAGAAAAACGTCATATTTATAGTCAGTTTTATAGATAGACCTTCTGGACATATTTTGTAATTAAGATTATTTATCGATCCGCCAAAGGAATGGCAAAGATCGGATGAACGGTTGTCGAGTTATAAGGAAAACAAACAATTATGGGCAGCACCGGTCGCAACTGTGATGGGCAGCACTTCGCAGTGCTGACATGCCTGGCAAATGTAGAAAGATCAAGTACTCTGTTGGATAACTTACAGCTTCGTTGGCATGGTCTATGATATCAATCGCCTGGCAACGACTTTGTATCTTGAAGTTTAAATTTTCGACGACCTTTCAGCCACTCATACGCGGTCAATAAGAGCATTTTGCGAATCAACGATTGTGCAGAAATTGGTGGGCAATTATTATAAGTGTGTCAGCGTCTTTAATTAACCTGTACAGCCATTTCTTCATATGCTTGGCTAAGATTTCAAAATTCTTGAACTTTTTCTACGCGTTTTCAATTTTAACGCATTCTAGGGCCATGTGTAATATTTCGCCTCAATGCATTTCAATTTTTGAGATTGCAACTGTTGTGTCACAAATAAAGTGTCTTGCCCTGATAGCCCCTATATCATGACATATATAAATATATATATATAAACACACACAAGCACACATTATTCTTCATCATAACTGTCAAAAACCCAAACAAACATAAACAGAAAAGTTGTAATCACAGCTGTCCCGAAATGTAACAAGAAGAAACAATGCCCCAGGAATATGATGTGCTAAGGGGGGTTTTGCTATGGGGAGATAATCATAATCACAAAACGTGGTTATGGCATTTTGAGACTATGATGACGCCACCGCACTGCATCATCATCTCATCTCATCCGCAATATGTGTGTGCATTTTATTTTCATTCCGTATTTTATGCTGTTTTCCGGCCAAACAGGCGGCGTCCATCTCGTTTACTTGTACATAGTTTTTGTCGGAAGCAAAATCTCATCAGTGTCAGTTGGTTTGTTTGATGCACTCATACGTTTTAATTGTTAAAAATGATAGCTTAAATTTATACGAGTGCGGGCATATTCATTTAAAAGATGCGTACTTTTTAGAAAAAAATTAGGGAGCGCAATAAGAAGTAGGGTCACTCTTTGATGATGCAGTTTGATTATTTTAAAATTCAAATAATTAAGATTTTTGACATAGAAATGTCTAGGCAAGAAGGATTTTCTGATGCAACAAAAATGTAAGGCAAGCCTGTAAAGTTTTATTTATTTTCACTTTGTTATCTGATGCCTCATTTGAGAATTCAAAATTTTCACCAAGACTTAAAATTGGCTTAGAGCTGCGCTCTTCTTTAAGGTTTTGACCTCATTATCAGACCGTAACGCCTTGAAAACGGGTTCGGTATTCCTCGCTCTTCGACTCTCGTTCAGAACCGAAAGCCTTCTACTGGCAGCTTTTTACTCGCAGCTCTTTTCTCGCAGCTCTTCACTCGCAGCTCTGTAATTGCAGCTCTTTTTTCCAGCTCTTGTAGCTCTTCACTCGTAGCTCTTACCTGAGGGCCAAGGCCCGTTAGCCGGGCCAGCAGAACAAAGAGCTGCGAGCCACTTCTCGAGGGCAGGAAAGCCAATGCTCAGGCTCAGGAAAGGCACAGCTAGACTCTCAGTATTATCCAATGAGCTGTGGCTAACGGACGAGAGCTTGTTGCCCGATAACGGCTCTAGAGATGTAGCCCGTAGCTCAGAGCCGAGAATTGTTGACAGATGACTGCGGTCCAGCTTTCAGCTCGGAGCTATGGAGCTGTGAGTAAAAAACTGGGAAGCTAACTGTCTGCTCCCGACTCTCGAGCTTTGGCTCTCAGCTCAGAGTCAAGAACTGCCTCTTGAGAGCTGCGAGAAAAGAGCGATCCAAACCATGCTTAGAAATAGCTACACAGATGCCTGTACCAAATGCTCTCTGTTACTTTTCGTGGACTATTATAGAAACACTTCGACACGAAGAATTTTTATGGTAAAGTATATTTCTTATTTTTTGTTTTTAGAAATTTGTCACATTTTATATGGCATCTTTTTCTAAAAACAGCTTTGACTAGTGTTCGGGTATATTCAAAGTCAGAGTCGTCAGTTGTGTGACACACAAAATGTAATTTCCACTTAATTGCCGCATATAAACGCAAGAATTTGTAATTTTGCACTATGCTCTTGGGAATCTCTCTCGCCCCCTCCCTCCCTCCCTCTCTAGCACTATCTCATGTGGGTGTGATTAGCTGGTTTCGTTATTGTGAGGCTTGGCCCAATTTCTCACTATTATGGCATTCAATTAGCATTTTGTAGTGTAGTCGCCAATGCCCGCGAGTATTTTTGTAATGTTGTTGGCAGTTGTACTTTTAATTTTAATTAAATTGCTCGGGTTGTCCGTGGTGAATTGACAACCCCAATTTGTTAAAATTATAATGCAGATGACGACATGAGTGTGGGTGGAAAGAGGAGGAGTTAATTGCTCTTGGTCTTAGCATTTGTGTTACATTATATCCTTGTAATTGGGTCAGGAACGCACCCTAATTGCAAGGGCGAAAGATCGATGGGTAGGTGGAACAACTTACATTCAACATTCCTTGAGAGCCGCATTCCGGAGTCACTGACCGCGACGGAGAAGGCGCTAAAGATCACTGTTTTGGTTACTGCTTTGATGACTGTTTCAGTCACTGTTTTGGTTACTGTTTTGGTCACTGTTTTGGTCACTGTTTTGGTCACTGGTTTGGTCACTGTTTTGGTCACTGTTTTGGTCACGGCTTCGGTCACTGTTTTAGTCACTGTTTTGGTAACTGTTTCGGTCACTGTTTTGGTCACTGGTTTGATCACTGTTTCGGTCACTTGTTGGTCACTGTTTCGGTCACTGTTTGGTCACTGTTTTGGTAACCTTAAATCCAACACCACCCACCCAGTCACACCACACCTGATGTTATGACCAAAGCTGCTGACTTTGCAAAGTCAAAAGCGCAACCAAAAAAATCTGTTGCAAAGACAATCGTTTTCTGAATTAGCCCCCAGTCGATCGTCCGTAAAAGAGCTTCGCTCTAAAAAAACTCATTGGGTATCGTTTTTTGGGTTTTAGGGAGCTACGATCTCATTTCTGGCCATATTTTTTCGATCAGAAGATCGATAAAAGGGGTGACCGAATTTGTTCCAAAAATAGGTTTCAAATCGAAAAACTTTTGCAAAAGTGAAAATGGAAGCAAGTCTGTATATCAATCCAGATATCAGTTTCGTCTTTGTCATTTACATCGCTAATAGTCAACTTCCAGACCGACTTCCATGAAAATCTGCTGTATATTTTATTATTGCAGCAGCTATTTACTTCTTTGAAACATTTCATGTTTTTTGTTCTCTCTCTCAAAAATTTCTCAACAACTGTTCGTACAAAGAACTTGAGGATTTTGCTACAGCTACAAAGATACCAATTTAATTTTTATTAGAATCTTTTACACCTTTTAGCTGACTCATTTTGTTAAAGCATGACATGATGTTTCTCTCATACTGTGTAGGTGTGTACCGTTATTGGTTGGTTGCCCTGCTGGCACTTAACACGTGTTAAGTGGCCACTTTTAAACAATACGCGACTGCATTTATCGTCTGATATGGAAAAGTGTACGCGCTCTCCACCCAATTTAAGCCACACCCAAACGCCCTCTGTATGAGTCTATAGGGAATTGATGGACATCAGGACGATGATGATGATGACCAAGCTGGAATGGAAAGTACAGCAACGCTAACTAATGACTGTCCCGTTGAGTTGATGATGACTGTGTGCGGCTGTCCTCTCCAACCATATTTAATTGCTACAAATTAATTAAATTAATGAATTGTTTGCGCCATTGCATTTTTATGCCAAAGAGTATTTTCTATTTCATTTATCACAAAATTAGCTAAAAGAACTTTTTGCGAAATGTGTGGATTGTGCGCGGGCAGAATGACAAATGAGTTTGTTAATGCCGTTTTTGTGACACTAAACTAAATTGCGAAAATTAATTTTGGAAATTAAATGATTATGATACGAAAATGATATAAATTTTATACTGAGCTCGTAAATATTTTATGCCAAATAATCAAAGAGATGATGTTGTTGGTTACATTGAGGGGAGGATATCTTCTTTATCTCCGGAAAATCAATTATGTAATGGTCATAAAAATCATAATATTTAAAAACATTTTCAGAAAGAAGCTTTGGAACTGTCATATTTTATTGTCTTAAAGAGTTCCCCGAATATATACGCTGGAAGAAGATAAGATACCCCAGGCAGAAAAGTTGAGCTTGGATCTATTAATAACACTTAAAGTTGAATAGTTTATCTCAATTTTATTTGGGTGCTGCCAACTTGGTTCTTAAAATAATAGAAAACAAGTAAGAAAGTCGGTAAAGCCCGACAAAAATATACTCTGTACCTCCCAAAGTTTGTGTTAAGTTGTGTGAAATGCTGCCCATCGCCTTTGTGGCTGGTGCTGCCCATCATAAGTGATTGTTTTCCTTATAACTCGGCTATCGTTCATCCGATCTTTATCATTCTTTTGGCGGATCGATAAATTATCCTGATTACTAAATATGCCCCGAAGGTACGAACCTTCTATCTATAAAACTGTGGGAGGTATCAAGTTCTTTCCAAATTGCGGGGGCGGAGTGGGGCGAGGCATAATTTGAAAACAAACTGGATCTACCAGCAAGTATAAGAAACTTGCCATACATGCCAACCTCTATCTCTTACCATCTATGAGATCAGTTTGTTCATACGGTCATACGGACTACGGACGGACTGATTTATACTTAGTAGGGTCGTAGATTCTTCATTCTGACTGATACACACTTTTGCACAAACTTAATATACTCTTTGTGCTTTTGGTACAGAGTATAAAAATTATTTTGCCAATTTATTTATGGGTTATAAAAAGACAAGGCCATTGATCATGGCCAACCCAGCGAGTTGTAATTGTAAATACATTTCTATTTATAGGATTTGCTGCTTCTTGGTCTATAAATCATATGAAATGTCAAGGCCTAACGCCTCCACTTGTTGCCTGTTTGCCAGTGACGCCATTCCTCTCCCTCTCCGCCGCCAACTGCTGGGCCATAATAAACGTTTTCTCCTCCCACATCCCATGAACATGGTCTAAACAACAATAAATGTCATATGGCTGACACATCAACACTTTATGTGTCCGCCTGCTCCAAATTCCCCAGCTCAGAGATGTAGCTGGGAATGGGAATGAAAATCTTGCACGCTTTTAATTTCGTCCCCAAAAGTATGCAGCAAATGTTGTTGTTTCCTTACTGTCGCTCACTTTTATTGCAGAATAAAATAAAATAAAAATATTGCCAAAAGCAATTAAGGATGAGCAGCTGCAGAAAGGACACAACAAATAAGGCATCTTGACGCCAGCTCTCGTCATTCACTTGGAACTTTGCGTAATTTTGTGCTATTTCTGGTCTGGTATTCTGCTTTGTAGTTTATGGCTTCAATTTGCCCAAATGAGTCGTTAATTTTGACTTTTCATGTGACCTCCACACAGAACCAAAAGCACTGCTAGGGCATCCATATGAACTCTGGCAAGGAACGGAACGGACGTCGAGTTAGTTTCCTTTTGGCACTTTTATAGTAATTTTGTGGCATTTAATTGAATTTTATTAGCATTTGTACTTATTATTTGCCCACCATTCTACTACACATTTAATTGTATACTTTATTTGCCTACTCGGACGACGGAGAGAAGGGGGAGGTCGTGTAAATGGCTAAGGGAGGTGGTGAGAAGATGGGCATAGATTGAGGGTTGTTTTTGTTGCTGGTTTGTTATTAGGGTATTTTGTATACGAGAAGTGGGTAAGTGAATAAAAGTTAGTTGGTTAGTGTCTGGTGGACAAGAGATCACGTTCTTCTTAAATTACTCGTTTTAGTTCAGTTGTTCACATACTTTTGTCATTCAAATTTACCACGAAAATCGTTTCTATTTGTTTTAAGTTTTGTTGTGTAAGTTTTTATGTATTTAGAAACAATTAACGACTAATATTTCGATATATTTTTCTCTTTCCAGGTAAGCCTCTGAAAATGCTAGACATTTTTTTTAAATATTGGTAAGATTTAAAAAAAAACGAGAGCGTAAGTTAAAGTCGGTCCTGCCCGACTTCGATATACCCGTTATTCAGGGCAATGAGTGTTTAATAGCCTTTCCCTATGTTAATTAACAGAGCATAAACATTAATGTGTCCATTTCAACATTATGTGAGCAAAAAGTGCATGTATCGCCAAAAAGTATGCAACTTTTTTATAACCTTTATAACTCTGTCATTTATTATTCGATTTTTATGAAACTTTCGGAGATTGTAGATATTGGGCACATACACTACACTGCAAAATATGAGCCTGATATCTATAAAATTGTTGGAGTTATTCAACATTTTTTATTGTGGGGGCGGGAGAGCATTTCTTAAAATTTTTTTACGAAAGCAAAATGAATTTTTTCTTAAAATTATTAATTAGTTTTGATTTTCACAAATCTCCAGCTCGTGTTCTAGGTGCTAGATATTTGTCTACTTTTCTTAAGAAAGGCAAATTTTAGTTTTCTGGCAAATAATAATAACAATCAGTTTTATTAAAACAAATGGTCAGAATAGTGAATCAATCAACAAAGAACATCCATAAATTATTTAACGTGAAGTTAGTCTTAACCTGTACAAAAAAAAGGACCTAAGTTTTTTTTTATAACAAATCAATTTCCACAACATTAAAAATCATTTCATTCTGATCCTAACCCTTAAATGACTTCTCTGGATATCAAGGACGATATCTTTTAATGCGATGATGCTTGCGTTTCTTGCGTGTTGTGGGCAACTTGACATATCTCACCATTCCGGGTCTTTTGTGGCTAATTTGTTGACGTAAACGTGGGCTAGTAGCCTTGCTGGTGGTAGGAGGAGGTCTGCTATTCCAAGTGGTGGTGTCCAGGGTAGTTGGTGGTGCATAATAAGGCCACATATTATTGGTAGCCGAGGGTCCACTTAGCTCTGTTGAGGCATATGAATCATAAAAGGGATTTTCTCCAGGAAAATCATCTACCAAAGCATTATCCTGACCGCTAAAAGCCACTGCACTGTCATAACTCTGAGCATCTTCTATGTCGTCGGGCATTGCTTCATCCACATCTTCTTGATAGTCCTCCTCTTCATCCTCCACTTCCTGCGGTTGGTTGTCATAGTAGTAGTTCTGAGGTCTCTGATACAACTTGGTGCGACTTTTCTTGCGCTTGCGGCGTCCTCCAAATTTGGACAAATACTCACGTTGCAAGGCTTCCAGAAATTTGTTGTTTAGTTGGCCCAGCTCCTCGCTATTATTTTTATTTGCTTCCTCTTCAGAGGCTGCATTGATGGCGGCCATTAAATTGGGAGTAAAAATTTGCTTTAACAACTGTTGCCTGGCGAAGGAGGAACTCGGCATACTAGGCCTCACTGTGGTGGTGGACGAGGAGCTGGCGGTTTCTTTAAGTTCCTGATTGTAATTATCAAACAAGGCTGGTCCATAGTTGGGCATCAATGTGCCAGGAGATCCTCCAGTGGGTGTCGCTGCAGTGGCCATTAAATGCATAATACTCGGCGATAGTCTACCTGCTCCTATTTCCGTGGCTCCAGCTCCGCCCGCTGAGGTGGTATAACCCAGGAGGGATACATGTGGCTTTCCCAGCACAACAGCTGGTGAGTGCGGCGGGTGCGGCGGCGGTGGTAATCTCTTGTAAACCTTATGGAAATGTGTGTGCTTACGCACAACTTCCGGCATATGGAGACGGATGTGTACCCTGGAAAGGTGCTTAATTTATGACTTGCCCTTTTACTCCTTCTTCTTCGCTTTCGGCTCACCTTTCGCCACTATCTCCGCCAGGCGCTGCTCGGCAGACATTTAAATATTGCAAAATCCCAGAGACCAGCCATACGAATGTTGAATATTTCATCCTTTACACATTATCCTTTTGTACGCGTATGCTTTCCGTTTAATTGCCCAGCAACTTATGACGAATCTTCACTGCTTGCCTCCTACTTTTATTGGCTTTGGTCTAGCACTGATTAAATTTCTACGAGCTCACGTTTTCAATTGCAATTTTCCATTCGCAGCTTCCACCTTGTGATATTCAATACGTTTGAAAGTCAAGCGACATTGCATTTCCCCCGGCACAGGCTTTGGAAAAACGCATGCGTAACGTTTTCAATTTCATTTCCATTCATTTACGCACTTTGCGCAAGGGAAGCACTAAAAATGCAATTGAAGACCTTGAAACGCTGGTAATAAAATAGAAGAAGAGCAAACTATTTTGATTAATGTTATTGGATTGTTGGATTGGTAACTGGGTAGGGAGGAAAATATCGCAGCGTCGATTAGTTTCCAGCAAGCTCTCAGCATTTACTCTGCATACAATGAATTTGTTGTTATTGTGCACTTAATTTATCCGTTTCGAAGGACCACTCACCCTTACTTGATTATGGAATTGAAGTCCAATAAGATGACATCTGTTGGTCTTTCAATTCAATTGATAGATATTTTTTTTAATCGTCGAGTCGCTGAAAGAATGGATTGATTTCAGAACATTTATATTCTTTTACAAGACTGTAGTAACAAAAGAAACAAACTAACTCTTTGAGAACATACAATTAAAATTACCCCCGATTTAAGCTAGATAGCTTAGATCGATATTTCTTCATAACTGCCAAATATTTTAAAAAACATATAAAGCGAAGTGCGTTTTAAAAGTACTTTGAAATGTCTGCCGAAATGATCAGTGATATGCTCTTTCAAGCATTACTCTGAAAATAAAAAATTACATTTCACTCTTAGCTTACTATATCCGGCTCGAAGGACCAAATGTGGCGAATGTCTACAAAAGTGAACAGGAAATTCTCTTTCACGCTCTCAGCATTTACTCTGCAAACAAAATTCAACTAATAATTATGACTTACATTTACTTGAGATTAACATTAAGGCTAATTGTATTAAAGAACCTTTTCAGCGTGCATCTGTCCAAGCTGTTGTCTAATAAGTTTATCGCAGGGTGATTTTCATTGTCCTCCAGTCGGTTTATATGCCTGCTGCTAATTCTGGCAATCTCCTACATCACTTTTGGAACCTGCAGGTCTTTGTGGATAACTCAGTTGCGTACATACCAAACTGAATACTTTCCAATATGTTGACGTGCGACTTTGATTCAGTGTCCCAGATCTTTATGGTCGTCTTATAGAGCAGGAGTTTTTTTTTTTTTTTTTATCAATTTTATTGTTATCCAAAATCGGGAGATCGGAAGTGTAAAGGGTGTATAGGATTGCGTTCAAAACGCTGTTCTCAGGTACTCAGGTTCTCAGGTCTTTATTTATTTAATGACCGAAACAGATCTTCCTAGATCTTCCATCTCGGACAATATGAGCATGTTTTATTTCCGTTGAGCAGAGTCATTATGCCATTATAAATCGCTACCAAAAGCAACATTGCTTCTTTTGACAGAGTTTGAATAGCAATAGCATCAATTCGAGTAGAAAACTTTTCCTAGATTTTTTGTGCAGCTTTTGCTTTGCTCGAGACTTTTTTTCTGCTTTGCAAGCAGATCTTAAAGCTTACTTTACCCACCACCCTTTTCTTATTATTCCTCCAAATCCCTAAGCTCTGTCCCTTTAACTTAAATAGCCACACGCTGAGTATCTTTTGTTGTTCATTTTTATACTTAGCCTTGGTTAAGTGCCAAAAGTACATCGTAAGCTAAATGCAGCTAACCAGAAAACGCAGTCAAGGAAGTTTGTATTTTTTGTTTTTGTTCCAAGCCACTATGAAGGAAACAAAAGGGAAGGAGAAACACCCACCACAATGAGAATGCTGTTGGCAGCAGCTTCCTGTGCCAAAATGTAACAAAAAGTAATGCAATGAAAGTGTGTGTTTTTATTTTTTTTGTTTTTTGCCCCTCCTTTCCACTATCTCAAAAAGTTTAAAGGCGTCACCGCGACTAGTTCGAAATTGGATTAGCTGTTTAAACGTTTGATGACGTGGTGGAAGAAGTTTGGGTGGGTGTCTAGTTAAAGTCTAGAGCGAGAGTGTTAAAAGTTTATGTTATACCTTAACAAAAAAGAAGAAAAAACGCTCAATGGCTTTTTGCACTTACATCATCCATAATAATCAACTGAGTTTGGACAATCAACTCTCATGAAGATGATGATGTTGATGATACTAAAGATAGCCACCCTTACACCCAATCTTCTCTTCTTTCATGCTACTTAGTAGAGGTCAAAAAATCATAGTTTGACTCGAAAACGAATAACAATTTCACTTTTTCTACACAGAAAAAAAAGCAGATCCACTAAGATCCATTCGGATTGGATAATAACTAACATCCTTTATTTTTGTTATCCTTTTTTCATAGCCTTATGATGATGATCAGCTCCATTGGATGAAAATCTACGTTCAATTTAACATTAAGTGGATATTTAAATAACCAAAAGATAGAGAAATCGTTTGGTGGCATTAATTTTTCATCCAAAATGCCTGACAAAGTCATAAATACCCACCCTACCCCTGTATCAAAATGTAAGAACCTCATTTTGCTCATACAAAAAGAAAAAAAAAAACTTAAGCTAGTGCGAAGAAACAGCGTAAAGATTAACAAGTCATGATTATTAGTTGTACAGACTCAATAGGATGAATTAAGGGGAGCGGGTGGCTGATAGACAGACCGTGGGTAGTGAGAAAGGGAGAGGAACGAAAGGTGCCTTAAGGGGGGCGTTGCTAGAATTCTGTGATGTTGTTCGTTTTGTGGTCATAAGACCAACCATGTCTGCAGATACTTCGCATGAAATCGTAATCTCTATAGCACTTTGGCTAGGCTATGTGCAGTTTGTGGTGTGTTGTGGCTCTCGGTTGACCTTTTTTAAGTGGTTTTGAGTCCAAGTTTCCGGCTTGCATTGTAGCTTCCTTATCGCCATTAACACCAACGTATTATGAATGCATGTATATATTTTATCTGTGTGCGTGTGTGTGTTACTGCAGTGTTGCTCAACTTGTTGCCACATCACGATGCACAACTCTTGACCTTACACATTGTAGAAGAGGAAAGCAAAAAAATACATAAAGGGAGAGAGCAGCGGGAGAGAGGCCTAAACTAAAATAATTTGCTTACACAATTAATATCAGAAAATTTTTTCTTCTCTTACTCTGTTTAAGTGAATTACTTTAATCTCAACTTAACTTATGAATGATTTATAATATAACCCGAGCTACTTAAGGATGGAAACCCTTAGATCAGTGGCGTGCGCCAAATTTTTACAAGAGGGGTTAAAATAAACAAAGAGGCAACTTTCAGTCGTTGAAGGTGACTACATGCCTGGCAAATAACTCTTTTGAATAATCTGTAGCTTTGTTGGCATCGCAAACTGTATTGAACGAATTGTATGATACCAGGTCGCCTGGCAATGGCTGTTTCTGCCAGCCACGCATGATTTATAGATTGTGGGCGTACATCAGGAAATAGAGCAGCAATGAGAGCATTTTACGAATCAACGATTGGGCAGAAGTCGGTAAGCAATTTTATGCAGCCAGTTTTGGCCTAGTTTAATATTTTTTAGTTTTCATCTTTGATTATAAGTATTTATTTTTTTTAGTATTTTTAAACATCTTTAAAATTTTCATATTAATATGAATAGATTGTTGCTTTGTTTTAAAAAATTGACCTTATCCAACAACCTACCAACGCCCTTAGCAACAATTGTGGCCAGCAACATGTTGTTTAAATGGTTTGTGTCTAGGCTATCGGTCATTGTCTCTTTGCTTGTACGTGAACTTTTTGCTGTTTGTTTTGTTTTTGCTCTTCATTTTACTCGTTACGCATTTGCGTTTAGCTTTAATTGTTGTTTATGCGAGCATTTGGCTTGCCATTATTTTAAATACTATGATCATTATGATGATGATCATCATCAGCATGTCTCATTTTCCACCTGGGTCAATGGCACCTCTGCCGCCTCTTGATGATCGTCGTCTGTCTGTTTGTTTAGCTTCTTTGTCTCTTTCATTTTCTCTCTCCTCACATTTAATTGCAATTCGTGAAAGTCAAGCCCTAAAGACTATCAGCTCACAATTCTCTAGAATAGTCAGAGTTTATGATGCGATGATGTCACGTTTCGTTGGGTGTTCTCTTGCTATGTATGGTTGCTTTTTGGCTTCCTATTTATGTGTGTTGTATAAGTTAAGCTCTCTACATAACACCAACTTGATTGCTTTTCATCATATCCGGCGGTCAGTTCTTTTAAGGTTTTTTTTTTAAGAGGCCAATTAAGCTTAAACAGTTAGTTATCTGCAATTAGTTTAATTTACTAGAGTGTACAACACATTTGTTTGATATCATTTAGCACAGTTTTTCTTTAACGAGTTTTTCTGTTCAATCTTAAATGAAACTGGTAACCATGTGGGCCCATGGGATTGCAATCGACTAGTCATTCACCTTATAGAAACTGTTCGGTTCAGTTTTTTGTGTTATGAATTTGAATCTGAACTTGAAACGATCTAGATCTGGGGAATACTGAAATTGCCAAGATCAAATTGACTTGTAAATTAAAAGTTCAGTATATTTTAGCGTAAGATTACTCAGAAAGTTTGTTATATTGTTGCATTAGGCAGTGTATTAAATTTTGTACTGTTTTGTCTCCTGCCTTTTTTTTAACTCTACCTCAATTTAGCACTGTTGAGAATGCAAACTACAGGCCAACTAGAACAGCGAAGCAGATACTGCACACTCACACACACACACACACTAACCACTCTGTTGGCTCTAGGCTCCTCTCCACACATCATCTGCTTGCTTGGTTTGCTAACGCTTCCTGGTTTTTGTAAAGTCCACTGAGATTTGCCTTGGTAGAGAAAAAAAAAAACATGCAAAGACATTATCTTGAATGTCTGTCTGGGCCATTTTTGCAGTTTGAGCTCAAGCTCTCTAAATGTCAGTAACAAGATTTGCCTTTTGGCCGTTGTTTTGCCTGCAAGATCTGGTTTTTACATGTGAGAGCATGGACTTTGAATTTTCTTCTTTTTTTTTTTTTTGGGTCAATGGCCAATGGTCTTCTCCGCCAACTTTCTAAGCAAAAAAAACTTTCCATGCTCCAATAAACCAAAGAAAATTCATACCCAAGAATGCAACATGTTTTCCACTAAGTAATTAGCATTATTGATTATAGTTTTGCCATATATTCTTCTTGGTTAAGTTCAATGAACGAATTCGTAGAGTGTCGATTTAATTGCCTTTTGTGTTTGTTTTGTTGTTTCCTTCCTCTCGATTGTCAATTCGATACGGCTGTGGGTTCGTGCCACTAATGTGAATTTGATTAATTAAATTAATCATAAGCTTACAAGAAAATTTATGGAAATCAATAAAGAACTTTGAGGGGGGTCCCGCTGTTTCTGATTCTCGTTTGGAATCTCCCCCCATGGTGTCATGTTTGCTAAACTGTTGACAGCGTATTATCTGTTTTTATAGTTTTCTTAATTATGATTTCGTAAGCAAAATCATAATTTGCTTTAATGATCCGAAATGAAAGATTAAAGGAATCGATAAACTTGATAATCTTTTAATGGACTATTTTTAGAAACATTACGTATCAAATAGAACTATTAGTCTTAGGGCCTGTGTTTCAAGAAGAAAATGAAAGAAAGTAGAAAATGATTCATTTTAACATTGCCATGTTTCAGAGATCATAACGGAAGAGATCAGTTTTTGGGTCATGGAAAATAGATTTCCCGTACAACATTTTTCGCCCCGCGGGAGGTTTATCAAAAGTCGGAAAATCATTTGACAGTTCAAGCTTTAATTTCAGCTTAATTAGAGACTTCTAGCACCTCGACACTATTCTCTAACCGTGATCTGATAAGGGCAAAATCAGGGTTTTATATGACCTTGAGTCCGTTTTTCTCAAAATCTCGACGTGATGGCCACTTTTGGGGGACAGATTCCTTCTTAGCGATGATATCTTTTTCCGATCAGAAAAAAGGTTATTTTTGGTCGTCCAGTGTAATTGATACAACCTGAGTTTAAATTCAATCCGAAAAAAAAAATTCCAACCAAAATATTCCGATAATGTGCCTTTTAAAAACCGAATGTTTTATTCTGCTTTTAGTTCCCAGTTATTTTCATTCGACTCTCTTAATGATAAAACCTTTCAACCGAATTTTTTTAATCGTTTCTTGGAAATCACAGCACTAACCAATCTCGATCAAACGAATTCGGAAACGAGAACAGTCCTGATAGTTTTAAACAGAGCTGTAAACTATACAATTACCATTAGCCAGAAGGAAGCATCTTCGACCCTATAAAGTATGTATATTATTGATCAGCATCATGAGAGAGGGTAAGAGATAGAGGTTCGACGCAGGCAGATCAATTTGAAAAAAAAAAAACGTTATATCTCCCACTGTTTTCTGGACACATTGAGTAATCAGGATTATTTATCGAATGGTAAAGCACGGATGAACGATAGTCGAGTTATAAAGAAAACAATCAATTATGAGCAACATCGGTCGTAACGGTGATGGGCAGCACTTCACAGGTACTGAGTATGTTATAGTCGGGCTCGACCGACTTTCTTTCTTGTTTAAACAGGCCACTTATCTCGAATTTTAGATTCTTTCGATGAAAGAGTATTAATAGTGCTTTACAAACTCTATTGTGAATATTCATTGATTGCTAACAATTTTAACAATTTTTACGACTTGGTGAGAAAATAGATTTCCCATTTCCCTAGCAATTACCTATTCAATTTTTTTTTTTTTTTGTTTCCAAGAAAATTGTTCTTTATGACTGTCTTCTCACATTCATTTTCTTCAATCTGTGCGCTGATTGCTCTCAGGTTATCACATTCCAACTTCCCCTCCACTGATTGCTCCATTAACGCGCCATGTTCCTAACAGACCAAGACAATTCAACAAAACACGTGCAAATTTTCTTGGTTTTTGTGGCAATTTGCATGAAACCCCAGCGAATGGGTAAATGTTAACCCATTATAGTCAGTCAGTCATCACAGATATCAAATTGACGCTTCGTTGCATATTTTCCACTCTGCTAAATCTCAGCCAAGTCACATTAGATGAAGTTAATGAGTTTATATTTTTTATAGCCTCGTTTTTCTGATCTGCAGGAGTGACACTTTTATAATTATTATTTTGTCTGAGCGTGAAAATGCTTAGATTAATTGAAATGTGTGTTTCCTCTTTTTTCGGGGGGGTCGAAACCAGTTTCAGTTGGCCACCCTTCAACCATATCATCAAGCTCTGTTGGCAACATGTCGGCAAAGTTTTTTTGATATCACCATGTGAGAAGCGTCGTGTGGTTAAGTCTGGAGCAGAGAAAGGGGATTCCGCACAAGTGTCACAGCATAAAAGCACAATCTAGTGGGTCCAACTCTTGAGTGTGAGAACGTGTCGGTCGGTGGTGTCTGGACACGAATGGCTGCTGTGTCATTCACACCGAGACGACTTTTTATATTATATTCTTCTTCTATTTTCTTTTTTTTTCGGGCAGGAGACAACTTTTCGTGTGTGTGTCAGCCAGCCAGCCAGCAAACTCATTTATGTAGTTTTTCGCTTCTTGTTTACTTAAAGTTTCAACTCGAGTGTTGTTTTTACAAATTGTTAGCCTTGTGTGTGACGACAAATGGACTCAAAATAGGAGCAGACAGACTAGTTTGCAGTTGAATTTTCTAGGCTTTAGTGCTGACCTTAGTGTTTTTTTGTGGGACTCTTGGTTAGTGGCTTGGTTTAGAGTTTACTTTATTTTTAGTTAGAAACATAGTTTCTAATTAAGGTTGAAAAAGACTCAAGTTGGCATGGGAAACAAAATAGTTACGGAAAAGTCACTTGGCCTAAGAACAATTGAATTATGATAAGGCACTTCGAAATAAGAAATTGAGTTGTAACAATCTAATTTAACTTTGACATAATCTTCTAGCTTCTCATATTTTTAACCCAAATATGTAGCTGTGTTATGTAAGATTTTACCTTTGACATCATCTATTCACCAGCTATACCGCCAGTGACTCCGATCAGATCAAAGAGCTAAAGTCCAAAAAGTCTCTTGGAGAAGATTTAAAATGACGCTGAAGGAACTCCCTGACAAAGCCATACTCTTCTTAGTTTTGATCTACAACTCAGTGTTGTGATCAGATTGTAATGATCCACAAGGTCTAGTTGAGTTCTTCAGAGCTCGAATCCTTCCGGCCAATTAGTTTGCTTTCTTCAGTGTCAAAAATCTTTAAGTATGATACTTGCCGCTTATGAGCTTAGCCAACAGATTTCGACCTTTAAATTTGGGGTTAGGAGGTCGCACGAAACGCCAGAACAGTTGAACAGGGTAACCAACTTTATCATGGAAGGCTACCATGCAAAGGAGTACGTCGTGGGAGTATTCGTCTGTGGCACGATGAATTGCTGTGCAAGTTAAAGAGTCTCATTCCACCACATCTCTCTGATCTGATGCGCAGTAGGGAATTACTGGAAAAACGCTTTCCGTCCGATAGAGCTGAAACGAGCACAAGAAATATACAAACAGGAGTGCTACAGGGTAGCGTCCTTGGACGATCAAGAGCGTACCTTGACAGGCGCCTGACTTTTAGCTTGCATATAAACCAGCTCACAAAGTCGATCTACTGGGCATTGGCAGACTTTCAAAAGCAGCACCGGCACCGTCGCACATGCACAGTATAAGCTCGTCTTGTTACTTCGGCGCTGCGTGTTTGTTGCGTGCTACTGAAATTGAGAGCAAATTGAATCAGTCTTTGCGCTGCTCTCACACTCACCAATGCTTAAATGTGATTGTGTTTTTTCCGGCCCTTGATCTATAGTACAGGAGCTCCATTGAGGAACAAGGTACATGTATACAATCCTATCATTGCACCCCCATGGAGATGCGTCCTGCAAGTATTTGGTATTACAGCTACAGCTACCTTATCAAGATCCGTGTCCCTACAAACAAAGTATTGCGCAGACTATCGGGAGCGCCCTGGTACATGTGCTCAAGAAGGCTGAAGAAGTAACTAAATCAGCGATGTTCCTCCATAGCCCCCAGGAGCCGAGCGCAATCGGCTATTTGCACGCACATGAGCCGACCGCATGCCGAAATCGGGCATATGAGCGTAAGAAGAGCTCTCTTTGCCTTCATTCGCTGCCCAGCCGTCGATGAGGGCAGTACAAAGCTGGGCTGTGTCGCTTTGATATCGCACACCAATACACTCTCACTTTTTGTCCTCGCTTGACAGACTCAAAGGACACACAATCTGATTCTTATTCAACTTTTTAAATTTCTTCTCTTAAGCCGCTTTTCCATCAATAAAACAATAAACTTCATTCAACTTTAACCTCACCAAGTCACCGAGATGTACTAGTTATTGTCTCCAGCTACGTGTCACTAGACAAAGTATTAAAACAATACCAAAAACATTTACCAAAAAAATAAAGTCATGTTTAATGGCGCACAAAACAAGCTTAGAAGGAAAGGAGACTACGAAAAAAATACACACTGAATGCAAAGTTATTTGATTAAGTCACTTACAAGCGAAGTAGCATCCTTGCTGGCGCGAAAGAAAGGAATTGACGTTGTAATGCCACTCAGAAGAAGGCAGCAAGTAATATTGACATATTGAACAAACGTGCGGCGGTCCAAAAGTAAAATTTGGCGCAAAGAAGAAAAAAACCACGCAAATGCAACACAAACGAACGAAGGGAAGGCAACCCCTTTCTGCTTGCTTGCTAGACAGGACGACTTAAAGGACTAAATTCATATTAAAAAGTACGCGCAGACATGACAGCAGGAGAAAGCAAACCGCATCCGCTGCTGGTGCAAAAATTCTAAAATATATTGCCAAGTCTTGGCAGCATAGAGGCACGTAGAGTCCCTGCCTGCCCTGCTCCAACCAACCAGCCAACCAGCATCGAGACACAATTTCTAATAATGTTTCAGCGTCACGTATTAATGCGTTTGTTTGTATCTTCATTTTACCCGCTGGCATTTTAATGTATTTATTTTTTCTCTCCTTTTTTTTTGGAGTAGTAGGATACTTTGGGGGTTTTTTCGGACATGTTTGTGCATGCGACACACTCGCCTGGATAATAATGAAGTACGTTTACGTGTAAATTCTATCTAATATGTATGCTAAAAGCTGGGAAAGTGACACAGTGAACGAGGGGGACGTTAGGGGGTAGTTGGAGCTGAAATTAATTAGTGCTTGCAGCTTGAATTGAGTGTTAGTTTTAGTCGAGGGGTAGAATCCTAGGGAAGGGTGCTGCAATTTAGCCACACTGCTACTATAAGGGAATTTTCTCTACCGAATTAATGTGAAACATTTTTAGTTTTAGTTTACATCAGCGTCACGCTGACATGGCATATTTTGTGGAGTTGGTCAAGTACTGAGTATCGAGTTCTTAGTATCGAGTACTTGGTATCGAGTACGTGGTATTGAGTACTTGGTATCGAGTACTTGGTATCGAGTTCTTGGTATCGAGTACTTGGTATTGAGTACGTGGTATTGATTACTTGAAATCGAGTACTTGGTATCGAGTACTTGGTATCGAGTAATGAATTATGGTCACTAAGTATCGAATATTGAACATCGAGTAGAGACCTGCACGAGTAAGTAAAATAGTAATCGAATAGTGCTCGCCGAGTTCGATCACAGATGAGTACGATCAAATATAAAATAAAGAATACTGATTACTGAATATGTCCAGAAGGAACGAACCTTCTATCTATAAAACTGTGGGAGATAGTAAAGCACTATATACTGAGAGCAGTAATCAATGTCATTCAGTCAAAAACCTTCTTCGGCAAACGCAAATCGCAAACGTCTGATGAATTTTAAGTCATAGCAGCGTCTCTCTTTCTCTCTCCGTCTCTCTCTCTCTCTCTCTCTCTCTCTCTCTCTCTCTCTCTCTGATTCTCTCTCGGGCAATTAACACTCCAGTGTTAACAGTTAAGCACTTTGACTTTGCATTAGTGCTGCCCTTTTGAAAAAGGATTAGATTTAGGGTCTTTTTTTTAAAGCCCCTCTTCGTACTTTATGCATTAATTCAGTTTTGCATGAAAGCAGGCAGCAGGCACTTTACACTATTACACCCGCAACAACAACAAGGAAGCGGTTTGGAACTGCGCAATGTGGAAAAATTCATCAAGCGCAAAATAACATTGCATACTTTATGGCGCATTATGAAAACACACGCACACACACACAGAGAAAAGATGGGTTGAGAGGGAAATTTGCGCTACATTTACACAAAAACGTTTTAGAAAATGCGCGCTACATGACAATCACGCCCCCCGACCCTCACCCCCGCCCTAACACACTCTTTCTCTCTCTCTCACACACACTTAAAACTATTAAAAACATGCAAAACGCGAACTGGCAGATAACCCTCAGACCTCTCCAAAAACCCGGACAACGAGTTATGCAGATAACTTGGATGATGATGATGATGATGGTGTCGAAAGGGAGTGGGAGGAGAAAATTTGCTGTAAACAGAGCAACAATCATGTCGGCGTCGGCTAGCTGACGTCAGCTTTTTCCTACCATCCAATTTGGCTGTGGATATTTTCGCCATATGGCAGAGTAATGATAATAAACTCCTAAGAACACACACAACCACACAACACGGCGGGTGACTGTGCAACAGGCAGGCACCAACACCACAAGTGTCGTCACTTTGACGGCAAATGTCGGACGTGGCCGCCTTCAAAGGATGTCAGGTCTTGCCTTATCTGTAGATTGGTCGGACTGCTGCTGTAACTTTGTCAGGTTATTTTCTTTCAATTTTGCTGGATGTCATCAGCGTTGACTTGGGTGTTCGTTTCTAGATTATTAAATTAATTAATTATTAAGCTTAAAGTAAAGGGAAATTTTGTAACATTTTCTACACATTTCAATTGTTTTCAAACTTTTACCACAAAATGCATTAATACTTTTTCTTCAGAGATCTAACAACTGACAAATGCAATTAAAATTATGTAGAAGAAATCTCATTGCCATCTTCTCGGCGGCCGCAGTGTCCTCCTCCTCCGTCCAATGCCAATAACAGGCTGCGAATTAAGCGCACGGCTGACGTTCTTTCATTTACTTCGTCCTTCTCTCCTTCCTTCGTTACTATTGCATACCCCCAGGCGTTATATGTAATTGCATTTTTTAGTTTTAATGGAGCGTACAGAAACCGGAATGGAACGAAACGAACGGTTCTGCTGCTTTCGCTGGCTAGAAGCTTCGTAGCGAATGTAATTAATTTGTAACGTTTGATGACAAGCTTAATGGGCAACTCAGTACAGGGACAGTGAAGGAGAGCAGAGGGGCAGGGTATGATGTGGCGACTGCCAGATGCGTATGGTTGACTGACTAACTAGGTTTGGTGGGAGTGGTGTAGGGTTTGGTTGGCTCATAATAGTTTTTATGATTGTATTTGATATGATTTTGCAAAAAAAAAGTAAGTCTATTTTTAGGGGCCGGAGAATATGTAATTGAAATTGAATTACTGGGAATGATATGCGAAAAAGTTTGAAAAAATACATTCATTCGCAGGGACTTTAGTCTAAGTTAAGTAATTTGTTTTCCTTATCAAAAGGCAACCCCTAAAATCTTAAACCTCAAATCTTAAATCATAAAACTTAAATCTAAAGCATTAATTCTTTAACCACCAAAACCAAAAACTTTAAACCTCTGACTTCTAACTCAACCTTACCTCAAAGCTCTCTTCTCTTACGTCAAACCTCTGAGATCAAACCCTAAACCTTAGCCTTTAAACCTTAACCTTAACCATATACCTCATTCCATTAAATTGGAACTAACGTTACATCTCCCACAGTTTTGAAGATAGATGGTTTATACCTTTTAGACATATGTAATAGTCAACATTATAAAGCGATCCGCTAAAGGAATGGTAGGGATCGGATGTACAATATTCAAGTTACACACAAAACAAAGTTCGCTGCAGCAGCAGCGCCGCTTTCAACTACTCCCGCAGTCGAAAAATACACGCTGAACAATAACTTCTCTTGGCTCAGAGAATATTACAGTCGGGCTTGCCCGACTTTCTTGTTTTTCCATTGAATAAGCCAAAAATAATTATAACTATACCCAAAAATGTTCCATTCGCCTCGCTCTACTCTGCTCAGATCATATTGTAATATTCTCGTAAACACTCCTCTACGAGGGCATGTCTCAAATTACAAGCAAACCCCTCAGCGGCTGGTGTTGACTTAAGTCGCTGTTTAGTGTCGCCTAACCAACCATATTTGACCTACTATTTTGAATCCTCCCCTACAGAGCATATTTTCCAAATTTCATTGCCTACTTTTAGGCAACCCAACTCAGCTTACCAATTCTATTAAAATTCTTTTGAAAAAGTCACACGCACGCACACAGGGGCAGAGACAGAGACAACTACATATTAGAAAAGTATTAAATTACAGCGCCATGCACACGCCTCTGTTTGCACAATGTCCTCGCCCAAGCCCAGGCCCAGGTCCTGGCTATCCTTTTCGGTTTTTTTTTTTTGCCCAGCAAGAAGAAAATTATATGTCCTCCTGCTCCTCGTGCTCCTGCTGTGGTGGTGGTCCGGCAAAGTGTGAAGTCATCGCTTTATAATCAAGTTTTCCTTTCAAGTTTCTCTTTTTTTTTCTGTAGCCTCGGTCCATATGTTCTTTCAAATTGTCGCCTGGCTTGTGCAAAGGATGCAAGGATATGGGTAACTGTATGTGTGTGTTTATATTTTAGTTCTTGGCCGTTTACTTACTGCTGACTGTTCTGTCTCCTGACATGAAAATTAAATTGACCGAAGCTGCTTAAAGTTATTAAAGGCAACGAGAAAAAGGGACGCATCCGAACAAGTTAATATTTTGATAAGAAGGCAAAATAATATTGGGGGTTAAAATGTACCGAAAATACTCTTTCCAAGGGCTCCTTAGAATTTCGTTGAGTTGGCATAGTTTTAAAGTTTTATGATTGATTGATTGGCTTACTCTTCTGAAAACTGTTGATGAAATTCGATAAAGTTTTGTCATGCCCTTAACAGAGCATATTAAAAAGTTTACGTCAGCTTGCCCCTCCAAAATGAGGAGCTATTAAAGTGGGTGGGTGTGGTGCAGCGGGTAGTATGTGCAAGAGGTCGTAGATTCGATTGAGGAAAATATTTTCTTTAAAAATTTGCACACCCGATCACCTTTACTAGCTACTGATGCCTGCTTTGAAGTAACTAGCCATGGAAAAACTACTCAAACATTGCCGTTCGGATTCGGCGCTAAACTGTAGGTCGAGTGCAAAATCTGCAAGCACACAAGCCAATATTTGCTAGAACTAACTGCATTTTTAACGCGGATAACATTTAATAAACTGCACTGAAATGTTAATATGGGGATTGGTCTTCGCACTTAATACACAATCATTAGACCACCTATTCACCCGTCTACATTTTCCATCTATAAAATATTTAATTGATTGAATCGCAGATGATTCTTATTTATTTTCTGCTCTGGAGCGTAGGTGGAGCGGATGTATTTCCAACTCGGAAACATGCCACATATAGCATTACATTTCCAGATTTATGCCGCACACTTCCAGAGACTGCCCTTGTGACTTGTTATGGTCAATATAAGATTCACTGGGAACTGAATTCGTTTAAACTGGAACTGCAAATAGGTTGCAATAAAGGGAATTCATGGAATTGGACACTCTTCTTCTTGAACGGACCTTTTACCATCAAATTGTTCATCAGCTTCGTACACAGTTTCGGGGCATAAAGATTTTGTAGCATTTAACTTTAAGAAGCAATTGACGCGGCGGCTTGCCAGAAAAATCCGACTTCGTCTTTGTTCACAACTCTATCGACCTATACGCATAAACGCAATTCTTCCGAAATTTGATTTGGAACCGTTCAGTTCAAGTCATTGATATCAATATTTTCCACTGCTAGAATTTTGACCAATGTTCGGATATGCATAAGTGAAGAGTTCATCTTTTGTTGATATAAATTGGCAACTGGCAGGTGGAATCGATATTAAACCACTGGAAGCATCTACTGGAATTAAAACATTTCCCCGATACACAGTAGAAGAAATCTTCTGCGGAACTACCCTGTTGCGTACTCAATGGCACGTTTTCACGTATCGCTACAAATACGATGACTTGAAACATGCGCTTAAATTCATTCGCCGCTATTGATTTGAGAATCACTGGAAGTGTTTGTCGGAATTCGCATGCCAAATCTTTCAATTTTCGATCGAGTCCTTATAATGAGTATTTGTGCGCCATCGTGCACACATCTCATACGATTAATTAACAATTTTTCAACACTTTAGACTTGGCTAAATGTTTTGAAATGTTACAAACAGAATTTTCGTTGATTTGCAAGTTTAACAGATCAATCAGTGCTGAATGTGCCCTTCTTCCAACCGTATTGCAGCAATTCCGATAGCTGCTTACAACTAAAAATGTCAAGAAATTTGACCTTTTCCTTTTATTATGCTTAAGTCAGCTGAATACTTACACACACATTGATTAACCCACAACCTATTCAGTCTACTTGTGCCGTACCATGTGACGTATGCTTAATGTTGACCATTCACTTGTTTGGTTTGCCTTGAATGACATCAGCTGTGCATATTCTCTGTTGTTGCAAATTTATATCATCAATCCTCCTCCACATGTCGTGACACTTTCACTTTGTTCCCTTGTTTACCTGTTTGCTTTTCTCGCATAATTTTTCATTGCCTACTTTCTGCGGCTGGTGTTTCTGCTCTCCGCTGATAAAAATCTGCACATTTTCTTTTCAATTTTCCTCTTTTTTTTTTAAACATTCTTTACGCTTTGGTGGTAATTTGGCCGCGCATGTTTACTTTTAATTTGGTTAAATGAGGCATAAGTGAACAAATTTTTTAAGTGCGTTGTAATTTTTAATGAAGTTGGAAGTGCCAAACCGGATGGGTGGATATGGCAAGGCAGAGCGAAATGAAGGAAAAGTAATGAATAATAATTTTTTTAACCTTAATTATTGGATTATTTAAGTGTTGATATGATAACTGAATGCTCTTTTTTTCCTATCTTTCCAGGTATGTTAACTGCTTTTGATGAAATTGTCAGTCAAATTAAAAATAGGTATTTATTTGAATTGCAACTACCTTTCTGAACTTAATCGCTTATTTGTGTGCTTAAAGAACTAATCTACCGCAAAATATGCTTACACTCGAAGCACTTTCAATTCGATTCTCTTTTGCTGCATCCATTCATCCAACACATATCTAAATTGAATTTATAATAGTTGACAGCTTCACCACCTACCAAACACCACTTCAACCATTCAGTTTGGTTCGGGTCATTCATTCATTTACTTCACTCACTCACTTCTCACAGAGCTCTCTAAAAGAGAGCGAGAAAAAATGTGGCGAAAATTAATTAAAAATCAATTTGATTTTGATTGTTGACTGGTTGTCTGTCTCCCCTTTTGGTCTCATCTCACTATTTGTCTCTCTCTCTCCACTCGTTGAATGTTAATTGACATTTTGCACAATGTTTGACATTTTTACTTGAAATCGAATTGGTTTATATTTGTGTTTTATTTTTTTTATGATTTTTCAATTATGCACAAAACATCAACGTGGTGTTTGGTGGTCATTTTTCTTGCACTTTTAATTGAATTATTTGCAAGAAAAATAAATTTTACATATTTCAATTTGAGTGCGAACAAAAAGCATTGCTCTTATTTATATTTCAATTCAATTAACTGAAAATAAAAAATTAAATTAGTTAAAATGCAATAAAATGAATTTGACAGAACCTTCAGTCAGTCATTTCAATGGCGAATGCAATTTTGATGCCAGATCACGTTGCCTAGAATAGCCAGCTGGAAGGTAGCCAATGGATAAGCAGAAATGCGAGACAATGAAAAACCTTTTTGTTTTAATTGAATTTAAAATTGACACACAAAATAAAAAATGTGTCAACCGAAAATTGAATAAAGAAAATGTATATGGTAAACAATGCGCTGTAAAAAGACAAAAGGATTCAATGCGGAAATTTAATTTTTAACTGTTAAAAAGTACAGTTTCGCTTTACTCTTTTGATTGTTGTGCGATCTAGTAAAGTCTTTATTTAATACAACTGGTGAAAGGTTTTTGATTATTAAATAAATAATGGAAACGAAAAGATTGTGATTGTGTGTGTTTTTATTAATTTGCTTGCACATGAAAGTATACATGCACACCCTCATGCAGGACCAAGTTGGTCTCCCCCTTTGTTGAATAAGCATACAGATTAGTTTTTTTCACAACTAATTCGCCTTTTTTCCGATCTGATGCCAAACCCCGAAACCTAATCGGAGCCCAACCGAAACCTTTAAGAAACCTTACCTATCCTTAACGAAACCTAACCCAAACCTTACGAGACCTAACCGAACAAAACATAACGAATCGTTTCCGAAACCTAATCAAAACTTTACTGAAACCTTCCCTATTTTAAGAGAAACCTAACCAAAATGTCACCGAAACTTAACCGAAACCTATCGGAAAACTTTCCGAATTCTTACTAAAACCTATCGAAACGTTTTTGAAACCTTACCGAATCCTTAGCGAATCCTTACCGAAACCTAAGCGAGACCTAATCGAAACCTAACCAAAAGTTATCCGAAACCTAACGAAACGTTTCGGAAAACTAACAGAAACTTAACCGAAACTTAACGAGGAAATATTACCGAAACCTTATTTATCTTAAAAGAAACCTAACCGAAACAAAACCAAAACCTAATTAAAACCTTGACAAAACCTTACCGAACACCGAAACCTAAGCGAAACCTAATCGAAACCTAACCGAAACCAAACGAGACGTTTCGGAAACCTAACCGAAACCTTACATTTCTTAAAAGAAACATAACCGAAACTCAACCGAAACCTAACCAAAACTTAACCAAAACCTTACCATAACCTTACCGAAACCCTACCGAAACGTAACCGAAACCTAAATGAAACCTAACTGTAACCTAACGAAACGTTGCCGCAACCTAACCGAAACCTAACCTCTCTTAAACGAAACCTAACCTTACCGATTTCCCAACCTTAACGATTCCTAACCGAAACCTTACCAAATCGTTTTCAAAACTTAACTGAAACCTTACCTAACCTAAGGTAAACCTTTTTGAAAACTAATAAAAAAATAACTGAATCGTTACCGAATCCGTACCAAAACCTAACCAAAACTTAGCTGAAGCTTAACCGAAACCTTACCGAATCCTAACCGAAACCTAACCTAACGAAACGTTTCTGAAATTTAACCGAAACCTTATCGAAACCTAACGAAACGTTACCTCTCCTAAAAGAAACTTAACCGAAACCTAGCCTTAACGATTCCTGCCCGAAACCTAGCCAAATCGATTCCGAAACTTAACCGAAACATATCCTAACTGAAACCTTACCAACCTAAACGAAACCTACCTATCTTTAAAGGGAAAGTGAACTGTAACCCAACAAAGCCACTAACTAACCTCGCCACCCACACACTTCCAACTCAACTTAACCGAATGTAATCTGGTCGAATCTAACGTAAGTCCAATGTAACGTAATAACTTAACGAAGGTCAAACTTAATGTAAGTCCAACAAGAATGGAAGGTGAAAAAATCATCACAGTAACCACAATTAGAGGAGCACACTTGTTGATGAACTCTTAGCAACACTCGCGTCCCATTGTATAACATGCCAAAGATACGCAGACGACATCGATATGCTTGCAAGAAGAATTTATGAAAGAGGGGATTGAAAGTGCCGTTGGATTAGCACACGGTTGGGCTCACCCTAAACAACGCAAAACCATGGACCGTCACTGAAAAACCAAACGCCTACCACCGGCTGCTCAACCCAGGTCAAATCTTGGAGTCGTCTGACAAGACTGTTAACCTAATGTTTACACCCCGCGCGAGCTGGAATCGGGCGCACCAACTACATCCCAAACACCCGCGGCGTACTGCGATCAAATTTAGTCTAACCCCGAGTAAAATTTATCTAAGTCATGTCTAAGTCGTAGTCTAACTTCCGAGTCTAACCTCAAGTAAATCTGTCGTAACTGTAGTCTAAGATAACGTAAGTCTAATGTCACCAAACGGAACGTAAGGAGACTTTTATAACTTTTCAGCCAAAGTACTCATAGAACAAAGTACAGAGTAGAACCCTTGCCGAACCTCCTCCGTTTTTATATTGAATTTGTTCCCCTGAACGATGGGGATTATGCCACTGGTACTAATCATAGGTTTTCGTGCTAATACTTAGGTTTTAAAGATCAGTTTAACTCCGGTTTCATACGGCTTCATACGGCCATTCGGTCCTTTAGTAATTCTGTAACTAATTGGAACTTCTTATTAAAAAAAATTAATAACCAATTAAATTTTAACTACACAGAAAATACTTATTCAAGCCTGTTCTCGTTTCCGAACTCGATCGATCGGAATAAGTAAGGGATCCGATTTCCGAGAAATAATTGTAAAATTTAAATAAAACTTTTTACTTTCATGAAAATCGATTGAATATAAAATAAATTTAATTTCGCTCGTATTTGTGCCTCTTACAATGGCCTGACATTCCTACCAGGCACCGTTACGCCCACTCAACTGCACTGACACACTTGAAACTTCTATTGCCTGACTGGTTGGTTGGTTGGTTAGTTGACGAGAGTTATCTGCGCTTTGGGTGCTTCACAAATGCAAATGGTAAAGGAAAAAAAATCTAAAATAATCAAAATTAAATGCAAAATCAAACTACAAACAAAAGCCGCAAATAGAGAACCTCAATTGGTTGGTTACATAACTAAAATAAATTGCGACAGCAACCAACAAAACCAACCAATACGCAAACTAATTTTAATTATTTGTTGTCACTGAAAAATTAATGCTATCGTAAACTAATTGCCAGAAAAGTACTTGTACTTCTCCGATTAACATAAAACGATCGTCCGTCGGCAGTTAGGCAGGTCGCGGCTTTGAAACTGGAAATATTTTTAGGCCAAGGCGGCGGTTATTTGGCCAGAACTCGACTTGACTTGATGATGATCGTAGTCGTTCGTGTGCGGTGAACGAACTTAAAGCGGTTTGACGGGAATACACTCGACACTCACACACATTCACTCGCGGAGAGCAAAGCTTGACTTGCAGCTTTTTTGAATGTCATTGCTACATGGGGAGAAATTGGGTATAAATGCAAATTTAGTTAGAACAAACCAAACTTAGGGAATCAAAGCGCGAAATAAATCCTTTTGGACTTTTTCAACATTTTTTCGTCCAAAATATTAAGAGGTTTCAATTTATGATCCGGCTCGAAGGACCGGTTTGTAGCCTTTGACTTAAGTAACTTCCATAAATTCACTTTTGCCAATTCAAGCACGAACTTCTTTAACTTTTCTCTCTGTGCACAGAGGAAGAGACCAAGTGAGAGAGCGAGAGCTAGTCTCGCTCTGCATAAGCTTCGTCTCTCCCATGTTGTTGTTATTGTTTGCTTGTGCTAATTTCCCATGTGTTTCGTGCATTGAACTTCTGAGCTACAAAGAAAAAACAGAAAAAAAATATCAACCAAGTCACGTGAATGAGCGCAACCGCAACTACCGCTTAATTACCAATGCAATGTTGCTGCAACATGTTTACAAGCCATTTCTCCGATACCGTTAGAAGCTAGTGAACTTCTCCCGGTTTCCTTCTATGGTCCGCTTGATGATTTCCCCCTCTCCATTTATGGCAAACAATTTTCCAAGCAGCAGAAGACTGAAGCATGAAATCAGCTTAGCTCGATTATTTTCTTTCTTTTCGTTGCCTTTTTCACACTATTCCACACTCAGCCAAGCCAAGCCAACCCAGGTACGAACCTTACTTAATTCTTAATTTAGTGTGCTACGAATTGCTGTTGCTGGGTCTTTATATGGTTTGTGTATTCTCTCCCATTTTAGTGGTCTTCTTCTGCCCAACTTAATTTGTTTAGTCACACTTTGTTGAAGAAGTCAACAAACTCGGCAGGGGAACTGACTTGATACTTATGATACCGACAGCAGAAATGCTTGTTTTATGATCATTAAAATGTGTACAAGGCGTCCCAAAACTTGTCATCCAGTTGTCTATAATTAATGGAGGCTCATTTTTGGTTGTTAGTTGGTTATGAAAGCTGTGAAAAAACTAGAAAGCAACGCCAATTTAACAAATTCATCTACCTGTTTTTTTCTGAAAGAATATGGCATATAGTATGGCTTAGGCAATATGTATTAAGAAAGCTCTTTGTCAAACAACCAAAACAACTCTAAGAAAGAGATTTGTAAAATTTTAAGCCTTGCTGTTTTACAAAAATAAATCTGCAACTAGAGCAAATAGCTCATTGTTAACTCACAACCGCTTAGGAACTATTCAATAACGTCAATTATGATACAGATGTGCATGATACTACAAAAAAGGTACGGAAAACAACCAAGGTTGCAAATGCAAAAGCTGAGTTCTCAAAAAACGCTCTTGGCCGTACCTTGGTTGGTGTATCATGCAGATGTGATCCCAAGAGTCTTAACTGGTAACAAAACCTGTGTATAAAGTCGAAACCAAAACCTTTCCCAATCCCGTTCCGTCACTATACCGACCAAATTATATCCAGCTCCAATCCCGACCCTAAATTTTGAATATAATAATGTTTTCGCTTTTATCTACTATCGCTATATTTATATGGTTTCAAAAGTGTGCCCATTTTTGCATTTGTATGTAAGTGTGACAACTTCCGTTTTGTACTTTAAACTTAAATTATTTTTTGTTCTTAGAAGTAAAGCAAGTACAATCCCTTCTTAAATCTAAAAACGACCGTTAATATTATTGAAATGAGAACAAACGTTCTTGAATCAAGAACTTTTCGTGCTTACAATAAGCCAAGAAAAATGTAAGCAAATCGCGCGTTTTTAATTAAAGTACAAAATGTCTTGGATTGAGTACAAAATAGACTTACAATACAGGCTCCAAAAAGTGTGCCGTTGCTGAAGTTCCAGTGCTATGTATCCTATTTTGGAATTACATTAAAGTGTTGGTTCAAAGAAAAAGTAAATCTACAGGTTAACTCAGTAGCAAGAATGTTTAAGGTGAAACGGAACCCACGTTGTTCTTATTAAATTGCATTTTGTCAAATTCTTGCCTTGAATATTTGCCTTTTTTTTGGCAACCTGTTAACAATTTTCCACTTGCCTCTTTTTGTTTTTGGTTTTTTTGTAACGTTCGGTGTGGTGTGGCGGAAGTAACAAACCAAACATTGCTAAATTTTATCTATGCAAACCTCTTTTCCTGCACACCCCCTCCTTCCCTCGGCCGAACCCACATCTAAGTGCTGCCAACTTTTCATTGAAAAAAAAAGATGGATTTGACGGGATGGATGATGAAAAAAGCTGAAAAATTTGAAGAAAAAAGCCAGAAAAAAGCGAAATTTTTAATAACAATTACATATATCTTTGTTTTTTATATATTTTGAATGATACTTTTTTCTACGAGTTTTTTTGTTTTTGCATTTATATTGCATATGAGTATTGACATTATTATTGATATTATTGACAATATTGACATTATTGAAAATATTGACATTGACATTATTGATAATATTGACATTATCGACAATATTGACAATTTTGACACTATTGACATTATTGACAATATTGACATTTAACTCAAAAGACCCGAAATCTATTGAAAATATTGACATTGACATTATTGATAATATTGACATTATGGACAATATTGACAATTTTGACATTATTGACAATATTGACATTTAACTCAAAAGACTCAAAATCTAAAATAAAGCTGAAAAAATCCGAAATCACTTTTTAAAAAGCCCGAAATCCCGCTGCCCGCTGTTTTAAAATTTTTCCCGCAGTTCTGTTTTAAATAAAGCCAGATTTGAAGGGAAAAAAGCGAAACTGGCAACACTGAAGACCTCTGCGATATTCTACAAAAGATAACTGCGCTTTTCATTCTCTCCGGCTGTAGTATAAGAGCAGAAATCTACACCGCAAGCAACAGTTCGCAATCTTTCTCTCTCTCTCTCTCGCTCTCTGTTGGGGTGTGACTCTGCTAGCAAAACGTCAACAACAAGTGTTTCTTTTTTCTACACACCTCAAAAGTCTACACTCTCTCATCTACTCTCTCACAATTTCGAAAATTCTCTTACCATTTCGACAATCAAATCGTGGCTGGACTCGGACTGGCCGAAGCGAAACTCGTTTCTGCATTTCACTTCGGCTTTTATTTTCCCGTTCGTGCGTTCATGGCGGCAACTTCAAATTCAGTTCGCGATGGAACTTTGAATGCAGCGGTTGGTTCTTCCGTTTCCGTTTACCAAACAAATCCACTTGTCGCCGTCGCTGTCGTCGTCGTATTCTGATTTGAATTCTGTGTGAAATAGAAGAAAATTGGAAAAATACCAAAACAAAAAAAAAAATGTTTACAAATTCACAAATTTTTTAGTGCCTCGCAAAGAAAGAAAGAAAGCCTTGCCACTCATTAAGTGGGTTAAAAGTTGTTGTTTTTAATGTGAATGGTGCGGTGCGTGTCATTTAATTGATTTTAAGGATTTCCCACAAAGTAAATTGTATCGTCGGCGTCGTCGTCGTCGTTGTCGTTGTCTGGAGGATTAAAAGAGCGGATTATAACACCCAGTTTCCAATTCGCTCATCGCTCTTGTGGCCAGCGAGTCACGTCTGATGAATGCGGCTTAAATTTAATTGAAACGACCAACAAAAAGCAAATACAAATGTTATCAATAAAGTAGCAATCCCCCTCCCCCCGTTTAAAAAGTGCAATCAAAAATAAAAAGAAACAAAGAAATCACAATTCAGTTTCCGTTTATCGCCCGGGATAATAAACCGGAAAGTGGTGCAAAAATAACCGACACAACAACAACTACCGATAACAACAGCAAAATGGTGGTTCTAGAGACTGCCAATGCTCTATTGGGCGGTCCATATGCCCAAGGTGCACCCGCCTTGAAAATGGTACAAAAACGTTACATTGGATTACATCAATGGCTGGGACCAATACGAACCAAAGAGCTAAAGGAGCATATAGTAAGTGGAAAGATAGCTATATTAAATGAAAAAAAATATGTAGAATGTGCATATATGTATGTACTTCTGATAAAACCCACATGAAATGAGCTAAAGGCATGAGTCAACTAAAAACCGATAAGAGATGCGTGTTTTTTTATCGCGGGCTAAACCACTTTGCATATACTGAAATTTTTTGCAATTTTCAGTATGTTTCTCTGACTTGAATTCGCAAACGATTAGCCTTGTACTTGGTTTTTGTATTGATTATAAAATTATTTTTATTTTAAGTGATAAAAATGGTAAACAAAATTCTTTCTGAGTAGGCCTCAACTTTTGAAATAACTAAACTGGTTATGAGATGCCTCCATAGTATTTTTTTTTTTGGCCTCTGTTCCAATTCCGTTACACTTTATTTGATAATATTTAAAAGTTGGCGACCGTGATTTAAGAGACTTTGTGTTCTCTAATTAATATGTTTCAGAAGGGATATTTTATTTAAAAGTTATTTTGTGCCTCAGACAGAAGAATTGTTGTAGTTTGTCATTTAGTCTCCAAAACTTCCAACCATATCGTCACTTTCGGAAGTGACTCAGAAACCTCTTCCAATCTCATTCGGTTGGTTTCAAACCTCTCGTATTTTGTTAGGAGATTTCGGCAAACCAACAAAACCAAATACGCGAAGCAACGCGTGTTAGCAAAGACACAAAAAAGGTTTCCAGGGTTGGCAAGTCAAACTCAATGTAGAAAACATCAAAATAGCTATGAATAAAAACTATTACCTGTTTTTGTAGTTGGACCATAATCTTATACACACTCCTTCTAACTAGACTTTCGAATAAGAAAATGAAATCTCCCTAATTTTTTGAGAGACTTACAAACTAACCGACAGAAAAATCACTAAAGATTTCTGTGTCACCCCCGATTATAACAGTATTCGCATAATTTAGCATCATGTGCCTATGGGCTATTTTCTTTACTTAAAAACAAACTCAGAAAACCCAAATTTAGTTAAAATTTAGACCTATTTGTTCTTAAAATTCGAAAAGAATTTTGTTTTGTGTTTTTTTCTCTTTATTTTCGTTTTAGAAATTCTGAACAAAGTCCATTTTGAAGATTATAAAGTCTTAAAAGTTGATTAAGTTCAGAGTTTCTAAATCTGATAAAAAATGTTCATTTAAAGTTTGTCTTTTAACTAAATAAGAAAAAAAAGTTGCTCATCACCGTTGCGACCGGTGCTGCTTATTATTGTTCATTTCTGGCTATCGTTCATCCGATCTTTACCATTCCGGCGGAACCTGCGGATTTGGCGGATCGATAAATAATCCAAATTGCTAAAATTTTACAAAAATCGGAATTGCTTAAGCAGCTGAAACCGATTGCTCAATGCCAAGTGGATTCAATTCGTCAAAAAGAAAAGACCTGATCTAGTAGCCACAGACATTCTGCTTACTTTTCATATAATATTGTGAACTTTACATTAGAAAAAGCATCGTTTACATGGAAACAGACTCGGAATTCGGAACAGGTCCGTATATGTCTAATTCTTAGATTCTTGAAAATTTATTTTTGAATAAAAATTGAAAGAAAAACTGCCGCCTTGAAGCCTACTTATTTAAAACCAACAATTTCGGTCTCAAAAATGCATGCTTGATTCCATCCCCTTTGTGTTGGGTCTTAAGAAATATCTTTTTACTCAACTTTTGACATCAAAAATTCTTGATATCAAGCATGAGCGTCTCGAATGGAGTTTTCTGAAGTTGAATTGTGCTCATTTAAAGCACTTTAGGAACATTTGTTCTCAATATATTAAAAAAGTTTTGTTCTTGTTTGGTTTTTTCTGAACAGAATTTCTTCGCTCTATGTACTTACTTCATCACGCAGGCTAGAACCTAAAAAGATGACGCCTGCTTAAAAAAACAAAAATCATTTTCTTTTTAAATGTTTTGAGATTCGGAAAACAAGTCACAACAAAGCCAAGCCGATTTTTTCTTACTCCCTTGGCTGGGCACTAGACTAACGACAAAGTTTTGAGAAGCTTTTTTAAGACTCCTTACTGCGTAACTCATTCCAGTAACCGCAAAGATGACGGCTGCTTAAAAAACTAAAATCATTTTTATAAAAAATAAAATTTTGCAAACAGGTTTTTGGTCATCGTCTTAGAAGCGGGGAGTAAATCTCTCCCACTAATTCGGTAAGGTCAGAGGGACACACACACAAAGGCTTCAGTTTGTTTCTACGCGGTCTTTCGATTTTTGCGCGCATGCTGCTTTAGAATTCCCAAACAGTTATAGCAACGCTGGCATGGAGAGACGGCTGTTTTAAGCTCAGAAGGAATCGCTATTTCGAATCCAACAATTTGAGACCTTAGCTTCTCCTAACTTCCTTAGCTTGTCACAAGATCAAGACCGCAAACGTAGGGCAGTGCTACTTCATAACTAAAGCCGCTAGCTGTTATGATGACGGCTGCTTAAAAATCTTAGTCTTTTTGGTATTAAATGTAAGCCACAACAACTGTCCAGTCTTCTAAGCCAGAGTTGTACCATTTTACTGCCCTTAAAATTACATATTTGCGTAATTTTGCAGAAGAATACTGAAAACTTGTTATACACTGAGAGAAATTAGCTTCGAACAGCTTTGAGCTAGTTATACTAAGACACTTTCCTTGAATAGGAGTTTTGATTTATTGCTTTTTGGGCCGAATAACTAATAAAGTCTGCTCTAAACTTGATCGACAACTCCAAGTGGAATGAAAATTCAATTTGTCCATTTCTCCTCCCTCCCCCAATGTCTTGTAATTATTTCCGTTCATTGTTTGTTTCCGTTTTGTATCTATGTTGTTTCTCCACATCTCACACTTCCTCTCCCTACCCGACATACACACACAATTTTATTGTCCATTTCAATTTTCGTTTTCGTAGATTTTATAACATTGAAATCCAGTACTTTTCTTTGATTGATTGACAATTTGATTGATTATATTCTGTTTGTATATTCGCATTTGCAGTTTTATTGTAGTTTTTACTGAAGCTTGGAGAGAGTCTCGGATTTTCTAGAAATGGTTCTTGCCCAGAAGAGGAGTGAGACTAATGAGCTCACATTAGTCATTTTTTGCTTGGCGGCTAGTTTTGGGGGCGTTTCAAAAAGGTATGCGTGGTGTAGTTGTGTGTCGGGCGTATCTTTAGGTCTAATTAATGTGTGTGCAGTAAATTTATGGCCAGAGCTTAAACAGCATATGAATTATGCTTTAGGGCCGAGACAGAGCAGCAGCGAAGCGCTCGTTTGCCTGAGTGCATTTTCCAATTGAGTGATTTATACGCTTGAAAAATGCCAAGCTCATTAGATTGATACACTGCAACTAAATAATAAATGTTTGTAATTTCCTTTGCCTCCTTTTACACTCATTAAGAAAACTATTTGGTATCTGATTCTACCTCTGGTTATGTATAAAACCACGTCACATGCACTCAGGTTTCCCCATTTCCCCAAACAGAGAAGAATGCATAATACACACACTGTATAACCAAGTACGTACACATTTTGCGGTGTGGAGGTGGGGTTTTGGGTAAACGGCTGTTACTTGCCATTGTTACTTGGATTATATTGCCCACTTGTGAGTTGACATCGATGCCAATGCCGACGATGTCATTGTCAAATGCTGTGTGTGCGTGTGGTAAGAGAATGAGGAAAATGGTACAAGGAAATGTGTTTAGAAATTATTGCATGTAGAAATATTTTGATAATTAAATTATTGATTTTTGGATTTACTTTCAAATGTTTCCGGAATTTAGGTGGAATATTGTTAAAGTTTGGTTACCAAACTAGTTTCTAAAGTTATAAAGCCAATCGAGCTGTGTATAGTGCTGCCCATCGATCTTAAAATTTTACAACAAATTGTTCGTTTTGTTTATTGCTGGAAACTATGGAGCGTAGAGTGTTTTTTTTTTTCAATTTTTGTAACGCCCCCTACAAATTGGAAAAAACGTCATATCTTCTTTTAGAAATCAGGATAATTAAAGGATCCGCCAAAGGAATGGTAAAGATCGGATGAACGATAGTCGAGTTATAACGAAAACAAACAATTATGGGCAGCACCGGTCACAACGGTGATGGGCAGCACTTCAAAGGTACAGAGTATATTATAGTCGGGCTTGACCGACTTTCTTTCTTGTTCTCCATACAATCTTTGGATGTTTTGAAAATTGATTTTAGTATGTTTAATAAACTGTGCAAGTCAACCTGAGAAGCTCGAAAAATGTTCTGATAATATGAGAAGTAACCTATGTGAATTCTCATATGAATTTTTTGACAGCCAATTCTCAGTAAACTGAGTTGTTCTTTAGCCATATTGTATGGAAAAGTGAAAAAATTTCCGATGTCGATGATTTTTTCTTACGCTTGACCAAATCTTTACCAAATTGCCAGTGTGCAAGTGCAAATATGAATCACTGTACTGCTGGTACTCGTCACAGTTTTCACCCAATCAAAAAAGAAAACTAAATCTCAACCAACTACCCTACATAGATGTAAGATTTTAACCGCTTCAATCAGGTGTACCATAAACTGGCTAAAGTTGCATTTCCCCCATAGACATACACACACTGGAATCCATGGCCAACTAATTTGCCACAATTTCTCTCTCCCCACTTCCACACACACACATCAACCCGGGAAAAGTCTGTTCATCTTCCACCTTTTGATATTAAAAATGCATAAAATTTGCTGCACACAGAAAACTCTGCAATTTTGCACGCATCGCCCACAGAGAACGAGAAAGAGAGAGAGAGAGAAGTAGAGAGCGGCGTGCCAGCAAACACATAAAAATAAATATTAAAAATAAATTAGAGCTACCTGTGGGTTTTTATTAACTTTTAATTTATGAAAGGTACAAGAAGAAAAGAAACCACAAAAAAAGCATTGCAGCTGCAAAATGCTGGGGGGAGGAGAAATAAAAATTGCAGTACCAGCGGAAAATTGTTAAGAAATCACACACATAAACAAAGAGAGAGAGAAAGAGAGAGATACAGGTGATATGGCCACAGCAGGGGTAGCAGAAGACGACTCCATACTCAGACATAATTGAAATTATGTTTGAAAATGGCAATTTGCAATGTGAGCAAGCTACATAGGAAGAAGTGTACGATAAAAAATTGTACACTCAGCCAAATAATTAAGAATATCTAGAAAAAAAGTCACTGTCTACCTACCGCCACTCTTCAGTTTTACCTGAGCTAATTTCATAGAAAGTTGCGTGAGTTAATTATGGAACCTTTGAAGCCGGTCTGGGGTAAAACATTCTACAAAAATGTTAAAAAAAAATTAAAAAGGTCCTCAACAAAGTTGCCAGGAAAAGCGCAATGAAAACTAAGTTAGGGCCTCACACACACACACACACACACAGAGACAACAATTTTTGTAATGACATTTAGAGAAGAGTAACTTGAGTTTTCAGTTGTTCGTTTTTCCTTCTTTTTTCGCCCTTCCTCTTCATCTTGTGCTAGAAAAGCCTCTTGCAAGTCTCCTCAAGCACTGTTCAGTGTTTAACTTGTGTGAAGTTTTCAAGTTGGACAAGACGTCTTTGATAGATAGACAAGGCAACAGGCACAAGAAGGCATGGCCACTTGTAGGATATGCGTGGCTAGAGACAGTGGTGGACTGTGGAGGGTTGGTTGGACTACAGCTGTTGCCTCTGGCGGCTGTTGTCGCGTTTCTCTTTTAAGCAGGTCAACTTCAAGGGGCATCGAATAGAACCGAGACCAGATTGCAGTTGGAGTTTAAGTTAATCTTACTTTAGGAGGAGGAGGAGGCGAATGTTGTACTTCTCTAAGGCAGAAAGACAATGATTGGGTAATAGAAATTTATTTAGTTTTGAAAAACTAAACTATAAGGTAATCTTAATCAGCAGTTTGTTTTTTTAATATTGTACAAAAATACTGAGCAATTAAAAATTTGTCAAATAATAACCAAAATTAATCATGGATTTATAATCAAAATCTATTTAGTGACTGTTAGTGAAAAGGCCACTACCTTTTGAAAATCAATCATAGAACGTTTTAGCTGAGGCTCCCAGGTCAATAACTTACAAAACCAAACACACACAAACCCCAACAAAAAATAATAATCCATTTTCAAAAAACCCCAAAAATAAAAAAAAAAAAAAAAAAAATTCCGTTTTGTTTTTTGTTCGAATGATTTTGCTTACGTCTTACTTTTGGCAAACCACGGACCAAACGAAATCGGTACGGGAGAATCAAGCGAATAACATATACTTTTGGCAACTTACACGTAAAAAACGGGGAGAAAGTTACGGAATAATCTACAAGGAACATTGAGATTTTCGAACCACAACCTCGATGCAAGCGGTCGCGAACACTCTATGTAGCCGTTGAGCCACCTGGCCACCTACGGATTCTATCTAGATGGGTCGAATATTGCGGAGACCACACACATGAGCCATACTCAAGAGTAGAACGGACAAGAGAAGTGTAAAGAATCTTGGTAGTGTTAGGATCGTCAAATTCTTTCGACCACCGCTTAATAAACCCAAGATCACTTCTGGCCTTATTACCAGTACCAGTTACATGAGAGTAAAATTTAAGTTGATGGTCAAGAATTACCCCAAGATCATCTACTTCATTTAGGCGCTGCAATGCCACATTCTTTATGTGGTCGGAGATGATTCCTTCTATGCGTTCCAAACTTCAGGGCAAAATTATAATACACCTTTCAAGTTTATAAAGAGACAAATAAAGCTCTTTAAATTCATTATGAGGAAATAATGTTTAATTTGAAAACATACAAAATATAACAAGAAATACCAAAACTCTAATTTAAATCAAATATAGTCGTACTTAAATAAATTTTGAGAAATTACCAAATATTTTTTTAATCATGCTTATGAGAAACTCAAATGAGATATCAGACAATTGAAAACACAGCTCCAGAAAATTGTACCTTCATTAATCAATTATGACATGATTAAAGTTTCTCATTTTCGATAAATGACAATTATCCAATCGCAATCATAATTCTCAACCTGCAAGGGAAAATAATCTAAGAAATATTAAAATCTACTTCTTTCTGAAATTTTTCGATTTACAAGCCAATATTTCGGCTCTCAAGTGAAGGTCGTTTAGCCTGGGCGTTGATGAATCAGTCAGTCGGGCTAGAAATATTTGGACTTCAATCAAAATTTATATAATTGCAAATGGAAATTATTTAACACGAAAAAGAAAGCTACTTTTAACTAAAATTTTACAGATTTTAAGGCAAAATTGCATGTTGGACCTGGCATTGACGAATCAGTCAGCTGGTCAGTGTATAATTTTTGTGGCTTTTATATTTTTAGTAACTTTATTTAATTTCTATATTTCTATGACTAATAAATAAAACTCTTTACATGATTCATATTTTTAACCTTTAACTCTCATTAATTAGAATCTTAACTTCCATTTGCATTTGAGTGGCTAATAAAATACCTCCAAATTGTAATAATATCTCAGACAGCCAATCAATCCAGAGTTTACTCAACTTTGTAAAAAAAAAGCTTAAACCGGTTACCAATTACTTATTGTCCCACAGAAAACAAAAACACACACACACAAAAAAGAAATGAGTTTCAAGTGTTGACAATTGACTTACTGACTTGTAGCTCTTGGCCATAAAAAAACCAAACAAATTCATAATAATTTCTACATAAATTTCTTGCCACTGGTCATACACACACCACAAATACGAAACGAGAAAGGGAGGGGGGTGTCCATTCAAATGACTTGGGCCGAAGAACTTTAAGTCCAACAGCTGATTTTGGACACGTTTTGAGGCACACTCAAAGACACAAACTTGCTCTAAGCTGGGTTCATTGACTTTGTTGGGTAAGCCGAAAAAATGACGTGAGATTCGGTAAGAAAGAGAGAAAATGATTTGTTATTTAGTAAAAATAATTTTTAGTTTTAAATAAAAGATTTCCCTTGATTGAATTAGCACTTTGTTCTTAAATCTAAAGAATAAGTCTCTGCCCGTTATTCCGCTCAACAGAACCAAAATATTTATTTTTCTCTATAATCTAAGCACATTTTCAATCATTTGTTTATGAAAAATTTTCCCTTTGATATGTGCGCCAATTTTTTACGCTTCATTGAAGAATCCAAAAGCTAAATGATGAATGTGGATATATATTTTTATTTTTAGAGTTCACATAACTTTTAATTTAACAACTTTAAATATCACCCAATCGAACCCAACGAACAACAAATATGCTGGGCATCAACGAAATTTTCCGCACATTTGAGCAGAAAATTATCGATTTTATATGCAACCGGGCACAAAATGCAACTGGCGGCTGCTGCTGGCAAATAGACCCAAAAGATCCCAACGACAGACAGAAAATGATGCCCAGCATGCATCAGGGCAGGGGAAGAGCTACTTTGCTTACTTTTCATTCAAATATTTTTCGATTTGCAACTATTGCCAGAGGGAATGTGGCATGTGACGCCTAGTTGGGGGCTTCTCTTCCCTTCCCCCTTATACTGCGTGTGGTTCAATAAACTGAAGCGTGAATTTTTTCTATTTTACTTTTTAGATTTTTTTTTGTTCGTTTAATGTTGAACATGTTTTACAATATGCCAGAGACAAAACAAGAAAAAAAAATACTTTAGTGGGGGGCGGCGTCTGCGTTTTATGTGTCAAACATTTTGTAACGTGAAGTACACACAGACACACTCAGCCTGTTTGGGTTCCCATTGGAATTTTTGCAGGGAATGGACTGTGTGGTTACCATGACAGCGGAAATTGAAACTAGATTTACTTAGTAAAAGTGTTCTTGAATTATATACACTCATCAGGTGGTACATTCCAACAGTTTTTTAACAACTTGAGTCCTAAATTTTCTAAAATCCTGAGTATGGGCGATTTGCCTGTAATTTGATCCAGTCAGTCAGTTGTGGATTCTTGCGGTATTTATCTTAGATTCGTTCTTAGTAAGACTTTATACTACATAAAGAATCGGTTAGCCGTTTGTTCTGTACGTTGTTGATTCAATTTGTGGAATATCCGCTTTAGTAAGCATATACCATACAAAAAGAATCGATTGCACAACATGTAGATCGACTGCTTTAGCCGTTTGGTCTGTACATTGTTGATTCAGTCACTCAGTCACGACTTTAACTTAATTTTCTTCCATGAGAAAAACAAAAATGCAATTCCTTTAAAACTTTGCTATCAAATGCAATGTCCAATTCAATCCACACACACCTGCGACCATCCATTTCTCCTCCCTTGCATTTCCTCCTTTTCAATTGTAATGAACTTAACTCAATCGCAATCTATTGGAAACTGCAACAGCAGTTTTTGCACTTGATTGCCAACTCATTGCGAATTTTTTAATTAATTTTCTGTCAACGTTGGCAAAACTTGTCTTTAATTATGGCCAAGGTTGTGCTTTCAGAGTCACGTTGTATCAATTTCGAATTTCGAGAGCAAAAGAAGAGCAAACAATAGAGTTATTAACAGCATGTGTTGCGTCCCCTACAACAGGAAGCAGCTTGAAGTTATTGCTTGTTCTTAAAGTTGTCTTAAATTGTGCAAAAATGCAACCGAAACAAAGGTGACACACGAATAAGACACCAGAAGCAATCTTTCTTCTCTTTCTTCTTAAGCTTAAGCTGCAAATTAGGTTAATTAAAAACCGCTCGAGGTCAACACAGAAAAAAAGAAGAAGAAAAATGAGCTGAAAAATGGAAAAAAGTCCGAAAAAATGCGTGGCAAACTTTTTCAATTAAACTTAATTTTGTTCTTTTTTCATCCTCCTCTCTGTCGCCTTTAAACGTTGACAAAAAAGCGTCACAAATTGAATTTTGATCGATATATAATGTGTGGAGGAGGAAGGGCCCTTCCCCCAAGTCTCTCTAGGCGTGGAAGGCAAAATGACAGCAAATTAGCAGGCAAAAAGGTCTCGCACCAAAAACTGGCAACTGAAGGTGGGGTTGAGGGGGAAAAATGGTATTTTAGAGTAGAGGAGTTGACACTTAAGGCTGCAAATGAAGAACCAATTTGTCTATTTTGGAAAAAAATTATTTTATGCCAGAATTGTGCACAAGGTTCTCTCTTACCAACCCTCATAAAGATTAATTCGTAACTTGGATCAAATTTGTTAGTTTTAAATATCACTTTGAAAACTTTTTAAAATTAATAGTAACAGCAAAGTCTAAGCAGCGCCATTCTGCGACGCAATAGATTGAAAATTTAGCGCCTTTAGATGCCCACCAATGCTCTAGATCGAAGCTCAGGTGTTTATTCTACCTTATGATATGGATCCATAAGTATTAAAGAGTGCTCTAGATCGAGGCTCAGAGTTCCACCTGACATATTGACTCACTGACTGACTGGTGAATGCCTCACAGCCCAAACCTCAAAAGATAGGAAGCTAAATTTTCCATAGTAGTTTAATCTTATGCTGAAAGTGTCTACTAAGATCCGGTGTTAGAAAATTCCTTCGGAAAATGGGAGGGAAACATCAGTACGAAGCTTATTAGTTTTTCATCCGATCAGCTCCAAACTCATTTTCAAAATGCGGAAAAGGGGGGAAACTGTTGTATGAAACTTATTTGTTTTTCATCGATCAGCTCCAAACTAATTTTCAAAGATCTATATTAAACCTGACTACATACCAATCTCCCGGAAAATGCACCCTTTTGGGTGGAAAATGTGTGTTGTATGAAACTTATTAATTTTTCATCTGATCAGCTTCAAACTCATTTTCAAAGATCTATATGAAATTTCAAACATGACTGCTTACCGATCTTCCGGAAAATTCACCCCTCTGGGTGGAAAAAATTTGGGAAATGTATGGAGCAAAGTTTAAAGCCTAGTTTTATACAACAGTTTACAAAATTTTTTTAACAATTTGCAATTTTGAAATCTTGTGATTCTAATATTACTAAACAGTTGTCCGTACAGCGCTATTTTCGATATTCTCCCACCATCTTAAAGAAAATTAATTTCATACTTTAAACTTTTCCCAAGAAAAAGTACTTTTAGTTTACATGTTTCTTTCCTTTCAGAATAATATACATTTTCTGCCTTTCCTGCTTACCTATTTTTTCTTTAACAATCCTTTATCTCCACCCAAACCTCCCTCAACCCTTAAGTTCGTTCTCCTTGGTATTTCTTTTCCCAACACTCGACCTAATTATGACTCGAAAGTCAAACAAGATGATGACACAATTGAAGACGAGAGGACTCTGAAGCTGCACAGTAAACCAGTTGAAATGATGAACTCCTCGTTGTTAAATAATTACAAATATTTCCTTTTCCATTACTTTAATTAGTGGAAATATGTAATGCACTTTGTTTTGTGGTATGCTCTGCTGTGGATTGTGGGTTGTTGCTGGGGAGAGGGAGAATAGAGAAAGAATGGATGTGGAAACATTTCCGGCTTCCGCAAAACTGTTTCCTGGCCAACGATAAAATACATTTTTATGCCAAAGCTAATGTGTGTGTGTGCAGGGCGACAAGGATTTTTATGCTGAAACTCTCGAAACCGAGCCGTTAATTTGCGCGCTTTGCCTTTTGTAAAAATGGCGCAGTTTATTTTGGACTTTTTTAAATTGTCTGCACTTAAATTGAAATTAACGAGGCGTAAATTTTTGGTATATCATCAGAGAAAGGAGAACAAAAACAAAAAAAAAGGATATAGCATGAATTCCTTTTTTGTTTTTTTTTTTTTTTTGCTTTGGTTTAATTGGCGAGCTAAGTGTGGAAAATTTAAAGCTAGAAAGAAAAATAACCAAGCGAAGAAGCAGCAGCAGCTGTCAGTAAGAATTATTATGCCATGTAATGCAATGCGCATTTTGCGGGTCTATATATGTATAGAGGAAGGGGGCGTGGCATATCACACCCACACATAGAGAGAAAGAGAGACCGAGTCAGTTGCCGCCTTAGTGGAAATAAAAAGCCGCAAGGATTTATCACTCTGGCATCGTTTTCTTGGCTCTCAACGAGGGTGGTTTAGTCAAAACTTCAAAATTGTGAAGTAAAATGTAAAAATTATAACTAAAATCTTTAAAAATCCAAATCAATTGTGATAACTTTATAGAAACAAGTTTCAAACCAATGATTTCTTTGATTCTAAATGTTTCGGTACCGGTTTTGAATCGAAAAGTAGCCTAACACACACAAGTTTACCGGAATAAATGTGCACTACCAATTTGCACACAACGTTCAAATTATTAGTTAAATCCGTTCGGCAATCGTTTCTTAACCGGGAAAAAATCTCTCTCCTAATTTCCTTACTACACACAAAATATACAATTCAGAGCTGAAATCGTTTTTATGATTTAAATTAGCTTAAAAACCGGTCTTAAGCGGCTTAAAACGGATCGAAACTGCGTTTGACCTAGAAAATTTGGCACCTACATACGACATTATTGACCATGGGGGCTCAAATTTGTTCCAAAGACCGGTTTCTAGTGAAATTGAGCTTGGCTGACTATCTAGTACTATTTTTTATTTAGTCTGACTATCTAGTACTTTTTTTTTTAAATTTTAGAACTCCTCGTTCAACCTTCGTTTTGGTTCAAGACCACCAGACAACATTTCATGCTAACAAGCTGGCTCCAGACTCCTTCTGTCCTCTGTGGTGGAGGTTGCATGTGCAAGTTACTTACCTTTTGGCTTGAGGAGGGCAGCTTAACATTCCCCCTCCCCCCTTCCCATGGCCCATCTGTCGTAGCATATGTAAAAGGTATTATGGCTAAAAGCAAAAATATTGCATTCGACAGTGCAATTTGTTAGCTCACCGAGAGTATTTGAATGATGTCGAAGGTTGAGTTTGGAGCAGTGGGAAGAGAGCTACTAAAAGGGCCAAAGTTTTGTGTGTGTGTGATATCGAATTGAGTGCGTTTGATTTGGATTTTCTAACTAGCCTATGCCTTTAATTGGCAACTAACCTTAAGGTTAGGTAAGCAAGAAAAGTGAATTATGGCTTAGTAACAGAAATGGTAATGCTTAGATACCAGATGTGACTTTGGAATAGATTAAATTTAACCATAGTTGTTTTTATATTAATTAATTGCAATTTTGTTAAATTTATTACGTTTAAAATCTATTGAGCTGGTAGTTGCACTGCTTAAATAGGCAATGGTTTCTAAAAACTCAGAAGTGTTATTTAATATCAGCTTCATTTCTGGTAATGGGTGTGTCTGGTTAGGCACTACCTAAGGGCAGCAGCAACAAAGCAGCATTTGTGTTTTGGTGTGAGCAGCATTATTTCTCTCTTCTTTTCTACTCTCTTCAATAAGCTAGCTTTAATCAAACGAAAAGCTCAATAAACTCTCTCTGATTTTAAAAAGCTTGTTTAAATATGCTTCTGAGCTAGTGCTGCCTCATCGAGGTAAGGCATGAGAATCAGAGCATATTTACTTCAAAGTTTCTTTTCTAATCCAAAATATAGCAACATTCTGACCAATTCAATGGATTTCTTAAATAAAAATTAAGTGTCTATCCATTCAAGTCATGGCCTTTCCAAAAATATTGATTCTAAGAAACCATTAAAAAAATGTTAAAAATATGCTTAGAAATCGTGTGAAAGATACGTGCCATAAGCTATGCTCCTCCAGCTATATTTACATTATTTTCTGCTTAGTTTTTGTTCGTCACGTAAAAACAATTACACTCACTCCAAGATACATAGAGAAACTGTGTCACACGTCAGGCCTAGTGAAATTATAGAGAGAGCGAGAGAGTGAGCGAGAATGAATAGTTGCAGTGTTACCCACGGTTGAGCATTAAGAATGAAAAATTGCACACACAGAGAAACTTTCACCCAGTAAGCTGGGCCATGGAATGCAATGCAATTGCTGTGCTCGTTCCCAGCCGCCAGTTCCATAATTAAACATTTAACCCAATTTCTAAGCTTCATTTCCTCATTTTGTGACAAACAAACAATTAACATTTTGAATGCACATTTTGCAGCTCTTCCTCTTTCTCCTCCCCCCAAAGCAATTCGCATAACTTTGCATTTGCAAATTATTTAAGCAAATTATGCGCCTTGCTACTTCATCAGCCGCTTAGCATAGCCCAAAAGTCTTGTCCGTCCAAAATTCGCATTCATAATCGCTTCGAGGCAAAAAGTGAGCATAAATTGAAGTACAAACTTTGTATAGAGAGCTGGGTGTGGGGGTGGGGCAATTTATCAAAATTTGTATGGCACAAATTGTAGTTCAAAGTTGAAAGAAATAATCATATATTTTTTTATTTGGCTAAAGGCTTCGCTGACAAGCGTGTAATCGCAACTTGAGTGGAAGGCAATATGTGGAAGCCGCAAAAAAAAAAAAAAAAAAAAAAATAAGAGAAAAGCCACCCCTTTCGCACACGTGTCAGCAGAAGGAGTAGAAGGTTATGCTTATCAAACTTACTGCAGGCTCTCCCTCACTCTCTTACGGGGCTGTCAACATGTGACAGACATAATTTGGGTATGTCATAAAAATTCACTTACTTAAATCAGATTGCCATCGAGTAGTTGCAACCCTTTACGCATATTGATGATAGTAGAACACAGTTTCAAACGTACCCCAGAGAAAAATGTAAAATTTTCTATGACATTTTAGGCATAGAGGAAAGATACTTTAGGATATTTAAAGAGTCAGAAGTAGCTCATCAGTATGTGAGTAAATGTGCTCTACAGAATCAAACTGCGTTACAGTGAGAGATCTTGGTGAGCTTTTCAGTTGACAAAAGCTCTCTCATTTTTTCAGCATAAGTTAATAATTCTTACCCATTTCATTTTAAAACCCTTAATCACCATCCACAAGTTCATAAGTGATAAGTCAAACAAATCCCTGCGTATAGAATCGGGAAAATACCTAAAAAGGTAATACACATCTCACTTCAATTAGTAAATATTTTGTTAGTATCTGAAATAGTGGCTTACTGCTTCCACATTCAAAATGAGCTCTAGATGTAAAAAGAACTCTAGAAAGCGCTTCACTGTCACTGTGAAAAAGGCCATTCAGACCGCTCCGCTTCCACAGTAAAAAGAGCCCTAGAAAGCGCTACACTCTGACTGCAAAAATGCGATTCAGAACGTTTTCGCTTCCATTCTTTACTAGAGGTGGCAAACTATCGATAGTACTATCGATAAGGGTATCCAACCGAACGATTTACGGTATCGGTCGGGCTGTCTATCGCGGCCCATCAGATATAAGAAACGGTTACAGTAAAACAAAGCTTTCGGTCAATATAAATGCCTTGTCTGAAGCCGAATTTCGTTTTGTTTGGATACCCTTATCGATAGTACTATCGATAGTTTGCCAGCACTATTCTTTACTATCATTTGTCGCACTGTCACGAGAGTGTTTGATATTTGTATGCGCTAATAAGCATCCTATTGTGTTAAGTCCGAGGTCCAGAGTTTGATTACCAGACAAGGTAAAGTTAAATAATCATTTTTTTTTTATTTTTTTAAATTTGTAAGTTTTTTGGAAAACCGCGCTAAACCTTAATTGAAGCAATCAAGCTTAAGAAGAAGAATACTAAAAATAAAACAAATTTTTAATTTCGGTTCGTGTTCTGGTTTGAAAAACTTCTTTCATTTTCGGTATATGGTAAATTTGTTTTCTCCAGATTTTGTTACTCCCGCGTCGGGGTCACCAAATGAAATAAAAGAAGCCTTTCTCAGGGTGTAACAACAAAAGCCACAGCAATTGCGTTGTAAACTAGTTTAAAAGGGGGGAGACACACTCTTTCTGCTTTATGTACAACACACAAGCGCCTCAAAAATATCCATAAATCAGAAAAAACAAAGAACCTGACAAAACGGGTCAAAGGCGGCGCCTCGTTTCGTAGTCATCTGCTTCAATGTTGGGCTGATGGTTTTGTTGTTGTTGTTGTTTGCTGTCATCCTACTCATAAATATTGAGGCGCGTTTTATGCGGCGAAAATTGTCGCGTGCGTTTTTGCTGCTCAGCGGGTTATTAAAAAATTCATGGCTTGTAAAATGCAGAAAATCCCAGAGAATGGATATTTAAAATCGACCATAAAAGACAAGAAAATGGTGGGGTGGGTAGAAATTGGCCGGCAAAGCGGCTTAAAAACGCTTGCCCTGTGGCCTTTTGACCGCAAACTGGGTTGCTGCGTTTGACGCGGCACACTCGAAAATATCATTTACATATCCGAGAAGCGGCGCGCATCCTTGAAACAATTTTAAATATTTTATAACCTTTCCTCTCCCACTCCTCCCTTTCCCATTCTCATTTATTTATAATATAAAGCTGACCAAGCTCACATCCTTTTGATTTTTGGACCACAGTTGAACAGGATTATGTTGAAATTTAATTTCCATGTTGCAATTATCTGTTTTTATTCTGTTATTTTGGTGCAAAATTTTTTTACCCCCATTTGTTTATTTATTAATTTGGTTTGTTTTGCCTTGGCACATCTGTGCAGTTTTTTCTCCCTCTCTTTATTGTATGTCTGCCTCTTTCTGTAAGTGTTTTTTTTTTTTGCTTTTGTTTATGTTTTAATTACGTTTATGTGGTTGATTTATGAAAATAGGCGTGGGCGTGAGGGAAACATGTTTGTGGCCTTGATATATTTTCATAATAGGGTTAAATGGGCAAGGGAAATTTAAGTAAATAAAGCCCACTGATATGGTAAACCAGTTGGCAGTCCTTTTTGAACATTTTTCAAAGTTCCAATCTTCTTATAACTCTTTACGAGAGCTGTATACCTCGATTACCAACTCGATTTAGTAAATAATTAAATATTATTCAGTTTTAAGTGTAGCTTCATCCAAAAAAAGTAATTTAATTACTGAGTAATTAAGCATGAAATTTTTAATTATTTAGCTTTTTGCCAATAACTAAATATGGGTTTAACGGCCTGTTTTGAATTAAGTCAAAGTGAATGTTAGCAACCAGAAAATTGAACACAGAATTTATATGAACATGAACAGTAGCTGTGGCTGTGTAGACGACGGAGACAGAGTTACATTGAACAACCTTCATTGCCCATGCTACCCTAAACAACGGAGCTTTAAGACTAGTAGAAATTTTGTGCTATTTGTGAACTTGGAATTCTCAACTCTTTATTCGCCGCCTGGGTTATTTAAATAGGATTTGCAAATGGCTTGTTGGTGTGACAGCAACTGAAAGTGTACTGACGAAGGCTTCGCCAGTGAGGCAGCCGAAACGGCCGTCTACACAGCCACAGCTTATGTTCATGTTCATATGTATTCTCTGTTGAATTTTCGGGTTGATTATTGAACTATAATCAAACCATCTTTCAATAAGTTTAGCTGTAAAATTGTGAGAAGGTAATTGCGCTTGAAATTCTGATCTATTCATGAATTTTTCAGTTGTTTAAGTTTTAAATGTAACTTGAAAGTGGGAGTATTCTGTGAATATTGTAAAATTTTAACTTTAAAAATTTTATAAGTAGGTAATTGGGCTTGAATCAATAAATTATTTATTAATTTTTCAGTTATTAAAGTTTAAAATTTAACTTGGAATAGGTATTATTCTGTGAACACTAAATTTAATTAATTAATTAATAATTTAATTTAATTAATTCCAATTACTTCAATAATTGTAACTGTAAAAATGTAATTACGGAGTAATTTAAAAAATTTGAATTATTCAGGTTTCAGCTATTATAATTGAAATAATAGGAAAATTATGAATTAATTAAAAATTTTTCAGTTATTTAAGTTTTAAATGTAAGTTGAAATTGGCATTATTCTGTGAATATCATTAAAATTACATATTTGCATTTTTAATTACTTCAATCTTAGCTGAAAATATGTAATTACTTCGTAATTAAGTATGAAATGTTTAATTATTGATTTTTTTCAATAATTTTGGCTATAAAATTGTGGTTGTTGAGTAACTAGGTTTGATATTTTGAAGTGTTCATTAATTTTTAATTTACTTTTCATTTATTTAAGCTATCAATTTAATTTGGAATTGGTATTATTTAATTATATTTCCAATTACTGTACAAATGTAATTACTAAGTAATTAGGTATGAAATTTTGAATTATTCAGTTACTTTTCAATAATTTTTAGGTTGAAATTATGAATTATTCATGAATTTTTCTGCTATTACTTTTTCAAGAAGCCTTCTGGCACGCGATTTCAGCTTTATCTCCGTCTTTCTCTCTATTTTTTTTTTATTTTGACAAATAGCTAAATGTAGATACTTTTATTTGGCACAGCTGTGAAACATTTTGTGGTCATGTTGACACACAAGAAACGAGAGAGACGCACGCTTTGGGAAAACATGTGTGTGAAATCACTTCAAACTTACAACTTAGCAACCACCCACACCCCGCTTACTCTTCCTTACTTCCTTCCTTGCTTGCTTCCTTGCGGAATGTATCTGATAGAAGGAAAACATATGATGCACGCTTGCCCACCGCACAATTTATATAATGATGTCGCACTTTTGCTCTGCTCCCTCTACTCCAAAGGGAATATCAATTTTGTTGTTGCTGCAGCATTGGCTGGCAATAACTATTTATTAGATACATTGTGTTGCTTCGTCGGTTGCTTGTCTCTCTACTCTAAAATGCAATTTTATAGCTGTCAGGGGAATTTAACGCCAAAGCGCGAAAATGCCAAAAATGCCTTCCTGCCATTTACCCCTCTTTCTGTAGTGTCACGTTGTGCCTGCCACGCCTCTAGTTTCCTTTCTTGCTGGCTTTTGTTTACGCTGCGCTAGTTTTTGGCTAACGATAAAGTGTCAAGTTTTTTGTTATGCATTGCGTGCTGCTCCCCCTTCAATCCACTGCGTGTGCAGATAATAAAACTAAGTAAATTGATGGTCTTTGTGCAGAAACTGACAAGTTGCAGCGAAATATTGTTCTGATGGTCATACCAGATATAAGGAAAAATATATACACCAAATTGAACCTCAAACAAAAATACAATAGTCGATAGCACAGATAGATACTTTTTCAAGATAGATGGATGCTTTGGTCAAAGAGAGCTTCATGGGGTCATTTATCATCCCACAAAGGCAAAACAAAAACAAAGCAAAACAACAACAACAGCTACAAAAAACGCATTGCAGAAAGCAGAGAGCGTGTGAATAGAATAGATGATGAACAGGGAGAAACGTAAGCTTAAAATGAATTGTGTGAGAACAAAATGATGTGCTGGCTGAAAGAATTTAAGTCAGAAAGGGGAAAAAGTAGAAGAAAAGTTCACAGGTAACTCTCGGGTGGAGGAAATAAACGAATCTAAATTCAGAAAATTTAGAAACCATTAAAAAATTGTTAACTAAGTAATAAGGGTTATACAAGGGGCTTCATATTATGGTAAGACTGACGAAGTGTTTCAAATATCAATCTATAAGTCGGTTTTATCTTAGCGTAGGAACAACATTCCAAGTGGTCTGAAAATATTGATGATGGATATATTCCCATATGTTCTACAAATTGTTTTCAACTTAAAAATTACCCAAAATTGTCAGTATTTTTTCATTACAAAAATCGCCTTTAGGAATGGTCCTTAAATACCTTTCCAAATCAGTTTCAAAAGCATTTACAGTTACTCTTTCTCTTACACCTTTTATGCATGACTCTCCCAGATTGTTTACTTGCTTAGCATAATAAACACACAAACAAGCACAAGACTTTGGAATTGTGTGTGTTTGTATGTGATTAGAACTTCAACGATTTAAGGAAAGCAATTTGCATTTCACATATCTCCCCATATATATATATAAATCTCTAAATTTATTTGTCAACATATCTAAAATTGCTTTTTTAACCGAATTTTTCTCTCTCTCTTCTCTTTCCAGGTAGGTGACAATGTACGTAAACAAAAACTCAAGGTGTACGCTCGCTTCTCCTTCTCTCTTTCTCTATGAAATTTTCACACATGGCTCCCTCTGTCCGAAAATGGGTTTATTTATTAACAACTATCTAATATTTGTGTATATTTTGCTTTAGCTAAACAAAGTCTCTTCGTGTGCGTCATTCGGAAAAGCAACCGCAATTAAGTTTATATTTACACTTGGTACAGGGAGAAGGGGAGGGCGAATGGTAGGTGGTGATAAAGTACTTTTGAACATTTTAGGCAGCCCATTAAATCAGTCATTAGCTCTGGTTATCACATTTAGGTAAACTAAATATTACCAAGTGGTTAATAGAGAGCTGAAAAGTTGTTTATCAGTTAGTGAACAAGTGAGTAACAAACCCCCCAAACCAAGAAGTAGCCTTGAACTATTTTCACATCAGCAAAGAAATGTTTAATATATACCTGTTCCCCATACAAATATATCCAATGATTTAAGAGGTATTTATTAGTCACCAACTAGACGACATCATCATCAGCATTTCGAAATGGTTTTTGGCTATTTTGGTTTGGTCTTTAAATATAATTTAAACCAAACATTAAATGGAACAATTTATTAGATTATACGAAAATGTTGTTATATACATGCAAGTGAGCTGGATTTTATCTCAAGCATTCATTTACATTTTAACCTTGATGAGATAAGACATCGAAAATCCTAACCAAACCAAATAAACGGACTTGGCAATACGCATTTCATGATAGGCCTCAAAATCTAATCAAATTTGCATAACAAATGTCGCAGTTCAAATGTTTAAAGTAAAAACTAAGCAAAAATTTGATAAATCAAAACACTTGGAAACACATCAAAACGCAGCTTTCAAACTTTTATAACGCTTTGTTGAAGATACACTCAAAAAGTCATAAAATACTAATTAACTAGTCTAGTCTAGCACGGGACAAGTCAACTTTTTTTTAAACAATGAAAGAAATCTTCATCATTTTGTATAGCAAGTTCTACCAGAAAAGGAAAATGTCAAGTCCATAAACAAAAGCAACTTGAAACGTGTCTTCAATTTAGTGGAGAGGGAATGGGTGTTGTTTTTTGATTGAATGATAAAAGAAGGCTGAATTGAATTTGAATAGACTAGTTGAATAAGGGAAGTTCAATAGGTGCGAGGCGGTGTAACGAAGAAAAGGTTTAATTGAAAAGAAGTTCTATGGAATCAGAATGCAAATTCAAAGAAACTTGAGAGAAATAAAACTATTTAATTGTAAATTGTTGAAACTAAACCAAATTTAAAAGAAAAAATTTTTATAAATAAAAATTTTACAAATTATGAAGAAAGGTTAATTTGGAGAAGTTAGCTAAGACTGGTTTGATCCACAAATATCAACTCTATATAACAACCTAAAAACAGTTCTCTGAGATAACACCGGACATGACAATACCTATGACTATTCCTGATCAATAACTTCTGTGAAAATTTCGTGGGAGCGGTCAGAGGTTTAAAGCTATGACTTGGCCCTGTTCCGAATTCCGCTTTGGTTTTCGTGTAAACGTTGGCTTTTCTAATTTACAAATTTATATGGTGGGTGACAAGTGGATTCTATTCGTCAAAAAGAGAGATCTTGAGAACATTTCAATTTTGCTCCATCACCTCGTTCATCACCAACATTTTTAGGGCCGATAAACAAAACTACGCCCTTTTGAATTCCGCTCATTTTCGTGTAACGTTCTTTTAAAAAAAAGTTCACAAATAATATATGATTTTGAAACGAAAGAATATTAAAAAAAATGATTGAAAGAATATGAAAAAAAATCTTCAATAAAACCTTTTGGACTTAAATTTAACTTAAAAAAATTTATGAATAAACAATAAATTTGAAATAAAAATTTGAAAATTTAGAAAAAATATATAAATTTGAATTTAAACGAAGGAATTGAAGTTTATCACAATTTTGATTCTTTAAATAAGTTTTCTTTACTTAAAATAAACTTTCCAATCTCCATTTGGAAAACATTTTTAATACATTTTATGATGATAAAACATACCGCCATTAATAAATGTGAAAATCTGTACAACGCAACTATACCTAGTATTTTACAAAAGCTCGTTTCCAAAGTATATTTCCTTAAAAAGTTTTGATGTCTTTTAACTTAACTACATAATTTCAAAAGAAAAAAAAATTGCATTTTAAGCTCAAATTACTATAAATCTTCCGAAACGACATTTCAACGAAACACTGAAACCAACAACTCTTCATTATACTGTGTTTGAAATGTATAATTTTAGTTAATTAAAATTTTTATGAGAACATTTATTAACCTGAAAAACGCACAAACCTTTACGAAATAAAATGGAATTTACTTTATTTAATTTTATTCTTAGCTTAGTTTCACACACAATTTCTTACCATCAATAGTTAATCAATAAAACTTTGAACTTATCAACTTCTCTTCCCCTCTTCCACTTAAATGCAAATGATTATTTATTTAGTTTATGATTTTTTAATTAGAACCACATTTGGTTTCGATTTGCTTTATTTCGTTCTTTTGTTGATTTGTTTTTGAATGATGTGTTGTTGCTCGTGGGCAAATAAAATGATTTCATTAAAATTTTGCCATAATGAAGCTAACTTTTTGCGTACAAATTCCATTTGTGTTGTCTGTCCGTCTGTCCGCTTGGTCAACCGGCCATACAAAACTCAAACTGAATATCAAGAAGAGGCATACACAAAAATCCAACGGTAATCAAACGGAAGCGGTCAAGTTGATACAAATATTTGTATGTGGGTAGGTAAATTTCCGGTTGACCGTTTATGTAAATGCGTTTAGAATAACCAAATGCAATTTCAATCAAATTATGAAATTATATTCAATTTATTACTGTTTGAAGCGGAAAGCAGAGTAATAAAAGATAATGAAAGTTAATGGTTTTGATAAATCAATTATTAAATGAATAATTAATGAAATTAATGTGCTATTTTCCAAAGAAGTTTGCATTTTGTTATAACATAAACGTGAAGATTAGGTGAAATCTACTCATCTAAATTAATATTAAATAAAAATTGATTCGAATTGGAATTAAAACTAAACTCTACAAATTGAAAAATGAAAACAAAAGAAAATTGAATTTAACTAGAATTCAACTTCTATCTTAAAATTTCATGAATAAAGACCTTTTTTCTCCAAATTGGAAATGTAATCTAAACAGTCTAATCAATTCAATTACCTCCTAATCCTTTCCATCTCAATAAATATAACTGGGAATAATTTCTAACAATTATTAAGACGTCTCTTCATATTTATATTTTCACCCCTGAGATGTTTCCAATTGACCAAGTGACCAACTCAACGCACTCTTTCAATTCAATTGACTTCAATTTAAAAACTAACCCCCTTCCAGTAGCTTTATTAATTAGACCATCATTTGATTCCATGTTCTTGTTCAATCAGTTTCAACTCCTCTTTCAATCTGCTTTCAATCAACGCGAGATTCATGGTGTTTGTTCTATCAGAGATGTGCCAGTTCCATAAAATTAACATTTCTTTGACACATGTTCATCATTATTAGCTGATGTTGTTGTTCATCTGCGGTGAAAGCTTCGCAAAGAATCAACTGGAGAGAGGAGAGCATTGCCAAATCGGCAGCAAGAACCATCCACCTAATGGTAAACCGGTTTCCACAATTATTCTTTGACTTTCAAATATGGGTGTCAATGTTGAAGAAGCGTCAACAGAATGAAACCGGTTGTTCCTCCGTTCTCTTCGTTCGGTGTGCTCTGGCAGTACCGTTAAGTAAAGCGGTCAACATAACGGTGACTTTGTCAGTTCTTTTGGCCGTTTTGTTTGCCATTTGTAATTTGTATGCACTGAATTCTTGTTTCCGTCTCGCTCCTGCTTAACTTTCTTTTCATTTTAAGCCAACTGCATGAAGCATTTTCTTTTTTGGCCAATTATTTTGGCCTGGCCTTTACAGCAGTGCACATTTTGTGTGACCTGATTCTTGGTCTCGGAGCTTTACCACTTTAAACCCTCTTACCCCTCCCCAACCTACCATCTCCATTTCTCCTGCGTTCTGCGCTATTTGTTGTTGTCGGTTTTGGTTTTTCATGCCTTTGTGCTTTTTGCGGTTGTTGCAGCAAATCTGTTGGACTTTTGTTCTGCTTCTTGTTCAGCATCTCCGCTTGGTGTTGTTGTTGGTGTTACCTGAGTTCCGTGTTTGCTGCTGTTTTGGTTTAACGCTTTTGACCCTAATACCCAGAGAAAGGCGTCACTTGGAAAACTGATGGAGAGAGGGGGGTTTGTTTGCAGCCCTTTTTTGCGTTTAAATTGTTTTTCTCTCACTCAGTATCCGTCTTGACGTTGAAGTTAGTGTAAATTGAAAATGCCAGTCAAAGAAGCAGACAAACGAAGCAAAGGGCCCCGACCTGACCTGAACCATCATCATCATCCATGTTGACATTGTCATTTGTGATTATCAAAGAGCAGCAGCAGAAGAATGCAATGAACATTTCCCTTTGGTTTTTGGTTGAGGTCAAAATGTCGACTTTTACTTAATAGGAGCTTGGTTTGATTTAGGTTAACGAAATAAAACACTGTGTAACTTTTTTGAAGAGAAGGAAAACTTTACATTTCTACTCTAAGGTTTCTAATTAGTTCAGAATCTCCCTTCCATATTTCAAATATTTTTCATGATCTCAAAAATCATTTAAAACCATTTGACATCTGCCAAAGCCTTTCGGCTGCCAACTCATACACCGAACACAAAAGCAAATTTATCAACAAACTGTCAACAGGCAAGTGTGAAAATATACGAAAAGCAAAACAAAAAATATCTTTGGAATTTTCACCAGGTAATACATATTTATGTGTAGTCTGGTCTCGAGAGATTCGCCAAAAGGCGGTCATTTGGTTTTGTGGGCGTAGTCAACACTAAAACCTGTCAAGTCAATCAACACGCTTATATGACAGATACAAAATCTTCATAAAAGAAAAGAAAAAGTGAGTACAACAAAAGAAATATTAGTCATAAAAAGTGATGTGAAAATATTGTGGCACAACTTATTCAGTTTTCAGCAACGGGAAAAGTGGGTTAATTTTTTTTGTTTCTTGGGTTCATTATTTATGGTGTTTGGCATTGAAAGCTTACATTAAAGAGGGCAAATAGCCAAAAGATCGAAATCAAAGTGGGAGAAACTCAGACTTAAAACAAGTTTAATATCAGTTCGACCCTACCTAAGCAGTCATATACTCTGCTTCTTCATTGCGGCATTTAAAAATTAATTTTAAACTCTATTTTATTTGAACAAATTTTTATATTGTGTCGAAACTGTTGAAATAAGCAAATGGCTTTAAATAATAATTTTCTAAGAATAAGTAAGAATAAATTCCAATTTACTTACACTTACCCGTCGCTGCTTTAAATGCACATCTTCCATTAACACAAAAATTGATGCAATAATCGCCAATGTGCTGTTAATTTAAAAACCAACAATTTTTTAATTACACACGTATTTATGTTTTAATTCCTAGTAAGTAAGCTTTATTTATTTAATATAGACTATTATTTGGTTTGGATCATATTTTTTTGTTCATCATTCAGCACTTTAGCACAGAATGCTGAAGATACTAAGAATACTGCTTTGCAATGAAACAAAACGGAGCTTTCAAAAATAGGAGAACATAGCAGCTATTCATGATGAATTGTTGGCCCTCACTTAAAGTTTTCATAAAAATGGATGCAGTTTCATCCGAGAATCCCAGAGAATAAATTGAATATACAGCCTTTTTCTCAATTCCACTTCCACAAATGTTTTGTGATTTAAAACCGGGTTTCGTTCTACATTTGAATAAACTATTTTAACGATGCATTTTCCTCTGTACAGACCCTTTTGATTTTAATATATTATACGGTCAGCAAATCCCCTACAAATGTTCTTCTCCATTTCTAGCAAAGTAAATCAACTTCAATTAAAACAAGATTTAAACGCTATGTTGGTATGAGTATTGAGGGTTGATGAATATCAAGAAAGAAATTTAATTGCAATTATTTATTGCTTAATCTAGACTTGAAGAATTGCTGACAATCATGACAAGTTACTTTTGTTTTGAAAATAACCAAATTTACCGCTTCTGCATAAGCAGGAAGAACAATTGGGCGTCTACTGGGAACCGCACTGAGTTAACTAAATTGCAATTTTAAAAAAATTTAATTTTTTCTTCAACAAGTCTAATCAAAAGTTGATGGACATTGACATGGATATGCTCATGCCTCATTTTTTCTTTGTTAGCTGTCAAAATGCGTCATCCAGACACAATCAATATTGCATTTTCTCCGCCTTTCTGTTGTGTTTTCCCCCCTCGGTTTAAAAAAAATGAAAATGTGGAAGCTACTCTTAAAAGTTTAATAAACTTTTGGTCTGCAACGGAACGACCGAAAAATGCAGTAACGGTAAAATTTTGTAAACGAAACAATGGCGCCCCGAACAAGACACTGAGGTGAGGCAAGGCGAGAGGTGGCGTTTTTCATGGCACGAATTTCAAAGTATTTTGTATGTCAATTGCTTTTGAAGCACCGGCAGCAACCGAGGAAAAAGTAGCAGAGTGACAAACTTTATAAGCAGCAGCAGCAGCAACAGACTCCAAGTCTCGAGAAGTTTTTTTTCTCTTAATTAAATTCACTTCGAGTCAAAAAGTTGATAAATTTAAATGAGCTCTCGATATGGGAGAATAACAAAGCAGCAAAACATAAAGGTGTCATGATGTAATCCAAAAATGCAAAAGAAATATGAAAAAACATGCTTGGATGCCTACAAAAGTATTGAAAAGGTAGGGGGGATTATGCACAAGTTTTTTTTCGTTCTTCTCTTCTTTTGTTTCTAACATTTCCATACGATATCATTATTATTATTGTGTAAGAAAAAAGAAGATCAAGTTTTGTTCTATGGAGAGCCTTTCTTTTGGGCGTTGACCTAGCTTAAGGTTCATTGAACCAAACTGGGAGAAGGGCTTTATTTCCCTGATTGACTTTCATTTAGTTTAAATTTACATGTTATAGGTCAGTTGAGCCCTTTCTAAAGTGATGGTTAAGCGAAATTTGTGCTTTTGTCACACTTTTGAAATAAATAATTATTGAGAATCATTTAAAGATTTCACTTCAAGCTAGCTATTTGCGCATTACTCACAAAATAAAATACTTTTATTCGACTTTAAAAGCGTAAAAGTATTATTGATGTCACAGAATTATGGGTTGAGCTTATCGATAATGCTTAATTTTCAATGATGCCAAAAATATCGAAATACTTGCAGTTTCAATGAAATAATAAGCTTAGATTTTGCTTACTTTTCGCAAGTTACTCAAAATGGATGTATTTAATGAAATCATAAATCAATCAGAACTGACTGAAGAATTTTTTGTTTTATTTAGGCCAATCCTGTGCATACGAGTGTGTCAAATACCCGCACTATCAAATGTGAATTACACAAAAAATGCGATGATTAGGTCTTGTTGTTATCTCACTAATTTAAATTGTCGACCTTACCCTTCTAAAATATCATAAACTTCTAAACAGCCACTTTAGTTCTTCGAATTCTTCGAATCGAATCGGATAAACAGTAATTTTTAATCTTTCAAATTCTTTAAAGGTAGCATAACGAGTGGTCCAATGAACCGGATGTCAATTTAGTTTTTTTTTAAATTCTTCAAGAGTAAGAAAAGGAGTGGTCCTTCGAGCCGTTTAGGCAAAAGTTTCTGTTTTGGCTCTTATTTATTTCGGTATTTAGTTCCAAATTGGAAACTGGATTTTTATTTAATAATTCCGGTATGAACCATTAAAGTTTAAAAAAAGAACATTCATTGTGTTTGCGTCCATACGATTTCATAGCGGTGATTAAAAAGCTTGTAAAATGTAAAATGGCTTGACACAGCCCCAAAGGGCCGAAGCCGAGCCTCTCTCAATCTCTTGGCTTGTGCGCTTCTAATTTTCGCACAAGAGAAACGGCAATCTGAAAAGCTTTTCATGGCTAATTACTACACAGCTGGCGCCAACAGCAGAGAGGGGTGACCGGGTGTAAAGTTTATTCAAAGAAAAAACTTTTTCATTAGATGTTCCGAGGCGGGATCGAACCCACGACTTCTTGCACAGCGGTCGCGCACACTAGCCGCTGAGCCACCCAAAGCTTAACCTCGAAAAAAAAATGTTCTAAGCTTTCTTGGATGGCTCCAAAAGCAAGAACTTTTAATAGTTCAGACAATTATTAGCACTTTTTCGAACTTTTATCTCTTATACTCTGTACCAATGGTAAACAGAGTATATTAAGTTTGTGAAAAATATATTTATGTTTGTGAAAAAGTATGTAATAGCCAGAAGGAATCATTTCCGACCGTATAAAGTATATATATTCTTGATCAGCATGAACAGCCGAGTCGATTTAGCCATGTCCGTCTGTCTGTCCGACTGTCCGTCTGTCTGTCTGTCCGTATGAACAAACAGATCTCAGAGATGGTAAGAGATAGAGGTTTGACGACGAATTCTTCAAATAAAGCCTTCAATTAAATTGTTCGCTTTGCAGTCTAGTTGATTCAATCAGAAACGAAACCGTACTGGTACAATGTAAGGGTTCTTTTAGTCTTTTCTGGTTTCAAAAATATCGGTTCTCGGGTACTGGGTACACAAAACATTAATAAAATCGGTTTCGGTCCCGATTCTGGCTCTGAGTTTTTAATCGGGTCTTTCCGGTTCTGGTTCCTGTATGATTTCCAGGGTCCGAAAATGTTGTAAAAGTATAAAAAAAAACGGTTCTTTGATCCGTATATCTAAAATTTCCAATTGTCAGAATTCTTCAAATGTAAGAATAAGTGAAAATTTTAGTTCTGCTAATTTTTAAAAATTAAAAAAAAAAGATTGTTCCTTCGAGCCCGATATTGAATATTTCTGAAAAGTAAATTTAGTTCTTCGAGTGCTCAAAAATAAAGAAAATCACTAAGTAAACCAAATTAAAAAAAAACCCAATTTTTTAATGCTATCAATTTAAAGTTTATAAAGATGACTAAGAGAAAGCTGTTCATCCACCCTTAATTTATCCAGCCAGACGACTCTCTCCTTTGACTCTGAGAGTGAGAGGTAAACAACATTGAAGGCAAAGTTTATTTGAGCGAGAATGTAATTTTATGCTTTTTAATTGAGCGAATATGCGTGGAAACATGTGGCACCACGATGGCCAAAGCAACAATAAGAAGAAGGAAGGGGGATGATGGTGATGATGATGGAACTATGAGGTTTGGGCTGCTCCTGTCGCCTGCCGTTCGCTGCTGTTGCTTGATGAGTTTGCGCCGCATTCGAGCGTAATAATGAACGTAACAAAGTAAACACGGACGGAGAAACCCTTCGCATCACAAAAAGGGTAATAACGTGATGAGTGGGCGATAAACTGTTTCGACCTGGTGGTTGTAGGTGTGAACAGTGGACACTTTAATAAGTGGCGAAATAGACCAAAATGCTAATGGTATTTAAGCAGCTGGAAGCTTTGATCAGAAAAGCAATAAAAATGCAACAGTATTAATCATCATCAATCAATGTCATCTATCAAAAATGCTTCTGCAAGAGCGTCGTTTTCTATTTTATATTTTCCCTCTTTGTCTACTGCTGTTGATGATGCTGCTGCTGTCCATTATCATCAACGCCCTTCCGTTCTTACCTCAAAAAGAGCAGACACACGTCCAGACAGGCTGGAGACTAACTAAAAGTGGTTGGTTATTTTTTTTTGCTTTGGTGAAGGGAAATGCAATAGACTGCACAAGAAAAGTGACCTCAGTTCATGGACTGAAGGTGCTCATACAGGGAATAAAAGGGACCGTGAAAAACCTAAATCTGGCAAATCCTTGAAGTAAGTTTTAAGTAAACAATTACTTTCAATGAGCAAAGTGTTAATAAGATCATGTAACCATGTATTATATCCCTAAATCCACTGCTTAAAGTTTCGCTTCAAAATTTAGCTATAAACATTCTCAAAATAAGCTCAAATTGATTTGATATCTGTTCTAAGAAGTATCATAGTTAAGAATTTAAGGAAGGAATTAAGCTCATTAAGGTTATTGCTGCTGTCTCAGCAACTGTCTGCGCTGCGATTTATATGACAAATTGCAGCCGTCGATTGCTCGCCTGGTTAAGTGAATATTTAAAGTCTAATTTAATTCTTGTTTCCTTTTTTTAAGGATCTGTGTCAATACGACCATAAATTGCTTGGGGCTTAGGTCTCAGCTGTGCAGTGCTTTTTTTTGACAAGCTAATTACATTTTTCAATCCTTAATGAAGCAGAAGGTCCTCATCAAAAGTATGCTAATAAATGAGGGACTAGCGGAAGGGAAGGCATTTGCTTTAAAGGACAACCACCAATTTGTTGTCATGGTCACATATGAATTTTTAAGTGCAAACATAATAAGCAGCTTAATGAACACTTCATACAAACATACGTACAAGTATACTACTGAGGGGGATGGGACAGTGCGTGGGTGTGTTTGGAGGGAGGAGGATGGAGAAGCACGTGTGCCGCTCAACACTTTCTACCCTTTAGAAATTCGGAATCCCTTTTTGTGTATGCCAAACGAGATGTGTTGTCGCATGCAAAATTTAACACGCGTGTGCTTGTGCGTCGTGAGTTAAAAAGAGATGAGAATCATTTACTTAGGTTTATTTTTTATTTGGGTATAAGGTGTGTAACAAAGTTAAGGGACACAATTTAGGCAAAATCTTTCAAAAAGAATTTGATACATAAACCAAGAAAAATGCAGTTCAAATAATTTGAATTCGATCGCTTTTCAAAATAATTCTTTCTGGATTAATGATAAGTAAATGCATTTTTAAAGCACACCAAGTGGGAATCAAAAGAGAACAAAACTCCAAAAATTTAAAAAATGGGGATCAATCTTGAATCCAACATTTTCATTCATATCATATCTTTTATATCTTATCTTATCCAACATCGAACATTCTTGTTCCATTCTTGATATATTCGTTTTACCCGAAATGTGTACGAAACATTTAAAATTCAGTAAAGAACCAACTTAAAAACTTAAACTTTTATCAAATAATGATCACGAGCTATGTTTTATGTTCGCGAGTACTAGAATATATACTTTTGTACTACAGAAATTTACTTGACATAAGTGGGGCGTACTTTGTTTCAGAAAATGGGCATCTTTTTCTTACTTTAAGTGTGACCAGCTTCAATAATCCACTTTCATTAAAAAGTTTGACATTTGTTAACACAAACTTAATCAAAACATTTTAAAGTACTGTCACTCTGACCATTAAATTTATTGTTTTGAAAAAATCATCCCAACTGATTGTTCCGGTGTCTTAGAAGTACGCTGGGATGCAATGTGTTCAGCAAAATGCTGCCGTCGATTGCTCGCCTGTTTGAACATTTCGGGAGCTCTCCGATCCGCTTGACGTCTGACCTGTATAATTCTCCTGAGCTCCGCTTGCGAAAAAGTTTCTGGACCATTTCAGGTTATCAACTATCTGTGCAAAGTCATTTCTGCGTGATTGGGGAACAAACATACAAACTTTCTGTCAAATAAAACTAAAAATAACAGAACTAAATTTAAGTTTATCTGACTCATCGGAGCTATTTAGAAGATGAAAAATTTGCCCTTTTAATATTAGTAAGATGAAATAAAATAATTATAAAAGTGTCTCATAACTTTGAGACATAGCTTAGGTGTATTTCCTTTCATCGTTAACACTTTAAGGGCTTAACTGTTGGTTTTTCATCCCCACCCCTTTGCAACTCTTATCACAGTAGGAACCTTGGAAAATACCACAAAGAACTGTCAAAGTTGTTGTTGTTCCGGCCGTATCATCATCATCATCTTCATCAGGATTGTAAACATATCTCCCATACTTTCTGCTGTGGTGGCTGCTTCTGTGCGATATCCCTTTGTTGCTTTGTCCTTGCGTGTCCTGTCATCTACGTCTGTTTGTTGTTTTTTTGTTTGTTATTTTTTGTTCGCACAATTTGCATTTTAATTATTTAAGAGAATTTTGATTAACAAATATATATATATTCTTGTACCATATATAAAGGTTGATGATGGAAAAACTCGGTTTGGGCTTTCGTTTGAATTGTGATATTTATTTTGATTTGGTCCAAAGAGATTCCTCCCTCTCTCTCTCTGTATTGTAATTTTTCCTTATCCTTTCTTTTTGAACATGTTTTATTCATGTGACGTGGCCGCGTTAATTCTGACACTTTCATCAAATGGTTTTTCATCAGAAAAGTGTAAAAATGTCGCAGCAGCTAATTAGAAATGAAAGGAAAAATACCAAATTGAATCTTAAATAAGTAAATATGCTTCACACGCAGTCCAATTTATGAGGCCCCAAACATTATACAAAGTGACAGTCGTGCCCGTGCCCCTCCCAACAGTCCTCCCCCGGAGACTACCTGTCAAGTGGACCCACTCACTACCACCAAAACCACACCCCATACTTAGTTGCTGTTGCTCCTTCTTTAAGGTGTACAATAAAAACACAAGCCATAAACATTTTTACAGCCATAAATTCTCTGCCGCTGTAAATGTATCTGTATCTGTGTTTTTGTGTCTGTGTATCTATTGCTGCTGCTGTTGTTGTTACTAAATTCTTCATAAATTTCTTATTTTTATTACATTTTTGAACTTACGAAAAATTTTGAAATGCTTTGCACCGCTGCTGCTGCTTCGTTTTTACTGAATTTTTTATATCTAATTTTAATTTTATATTTTCTGCTCTGTCTCATTTTAGGTAAGTTTCCGTCAACAAGAGGGTCTCACTTCCACTTGTGTGTGTGTGGATTGAAACAGGTTCATTTTAGGTATTAAGGGGTTAAAGAAGGGGTCGGCAAAAAGGACATATTGTCGTTGTGTCGGCAGTGGCACAGTTGATAGCGACTCGCCGGCCCCTGGATAACTGCATGATTTCAGCAATTCTTAGGGGAAGGATAGTTTTACAATTAATTTGGCTTGGATCCTAATCGATAAACACAGTATGAAAGTTTAAAATATCCCCAAAGTTAAAGTACGTAGACCAGTGTTCTGGGATTTTAAATGCAATTTAGTTTCAGAACTGGTGAAAAATATAAAAGCCACTTTAACGAAATTTGCTTAAACGAAAATTGAAACTGCTAGTGGCATTTTGGCCTCTCCAAAACTTGATTAATGAGAAACATTAAATCTAAAATCATTTTGGGAAGCTCCCAAAATAGTGCTCAGATGTTCAGTTGTTAGTTGTTCAGTTTCTCAGTTAGTTGTTCAGTAGTTCACTTCTTCACAATGAAAACGGACTACCTCATCAGCATGTTGCTTACATTAAACCAACAGACACGCGAGAAAAAACAGCTGAACAGTAACCGAATTGAGTGAATAAGTCACTGAACATCAAGAACAGCAAGAGAGACGAACAACTGTCACAGAACAAATATGAACAATTAAAGAAGAACATGTTCACTTGCTTAGCTCCAGCCTTTTTTGGTTCAATACACAGACGCAGTTTTAAGAACATATTGGGAATAGCTTTAAAAATGATATGGGCTAAAAACCAAGAACCCTTTTTTGTAGTTGTTTGAAGTAATCATATTATGTTTCTAGAATTTTTTTGGGTGGCGATTATTTTGAGAGTACCGTATTGATACCGTTTGTACTGAACTTAAGTGCAAAGTTCTCGCTTTTTTTTCTGAGTGTGTACTAAAACCTAACTAGTTGCTTCTTTTCTGTATTGTTGGAATGTTCTATATTCTTATTTTATATAGCTCTAACAAAAATAGACTTAAACTATTACAAAATACTTTCAAAATTGATGCATTACAAGCGCTGAGTTTATTTTTACTTACGTCAATCAATGGGATTGTTACTAAAGCACTTGAAGCTTATTGACAGCCAATTTGGAAAATGGAAAACACAGAAAATTAATTAATTTCAACTTTGACACTCAGTTCACTCCTCATAGACTAATTGTTTATGACTTTATCTTTCTACAACACTTGAATGAAGTACTTTCTCAAGTGATTGGTTTTTTGTCTTTCTTCTTTTTTAATTTACTCACACTTATCAGACAAAGCAATGCATTTTTTTTTTTTTAAAAAACCACCTTGAGCTATATTTAGTTTACAATCATATGCTGCATAAATAATGTATATCCATATTTCGGCTCATATATTTATAATTATTGTTATTATTACTGTCTCACTTGCGCTGTGTTGTGCTATGCCTCTTTTGCCATATGTTTTTCTGTTTTCTGTTCAGTTCATGCCATATAATTAATGTCTACTTAAGTGAAATGGCGGTGTGTTCTGTTGGTCTGTCTGCCTGCCCGGCTGGTTGCCTTTCTTTTTGCTTGTTAATTACTCACTAAACAGTCGAGAGCACAGAAATATATACAGAAACAATAATAATAAAAAAATAAAAGAACAAAAAGCAAAAAAAAAATTCATAAGTAAAGACACGGGCGAGCGTTGCACACGACGACGATGTTGCCTCTAAAAATATTCGTATTCTATCGCACACCTGCAAAAGCCGAACATCGAATTTCGGCGCAGCGTTGGCTGCTGAGGTAAAAATGTATTTTTAATTTGGAAAAAAGATTTTGCAATTTTTTTTTCAATTTATCTAACATTTTTCCAATGGAGGCGGGAATGTTTCTCTGCTCTTTTATGAGGCTTGTGTGGAAAATATTTTTGGTAAGCAATTTAAACATTGTGGGGAAATGACTAAAGAAAATATTTTGAAAATCTTCTTAAAGAACACAGAGTTTTAGTTATTTAGCTGTCAGCTAATTTGGATTACAGTTGTAGGTGCACAATTATTTTTTCTATTTTTTCCACCGTGTTTCTTTATTTTTATACAGGTTTTCTTAGGGATTAGCTTCTCATATACCTTATGCGGCTTGCAGTTTATAACCAAATTGTGTGTTTTCGGACATGGCGACCGTGCTTTGTCATGGTAGTAGAGCAAAGTGTCTTGGATTTTGCTTCAAATCAATGTCAAATATAATCATTTTACTTTCAAAATCTTCTTAAGATTATGTATGAACATCGCCGAACAATCTTTTAAAGTGCGTGTCAGTAAGAGAGGCACCCATCGCTTAGATTACTTGTTGATCGCTTAGATTACATGTTTCACTCTTTCATTTTCTTAAAATTATCTGCTTACAATGACTGTCAAGCAACACGTATAAAAAAAATGAGCGCTTTGTTGATGTAGATTTTTGCAGCAAATATTGCTACTGCTGGTCCTAGTTGGTTATCGTTCATCATTTTGTATCGTTGAGAGAAGCGGGAGGTAGATTTAATTAAGCGTTGGAAATTGGATCTCTCGCCCTCTCAGTTCATCAAGTCGCATTGTCAATTTTAATTGAATGCTTGCACTACAAGTTAATCAGCTTTTGTCCAACGTCCAAACAGGTACAGTTGTGCTTCAATGATATTTCAATTTTTTACACCCACATATGTGACATCATTTCCGTTTGTCGTCGTCGTCGTGCAAACAAGAAGCAGAGGAAAATTCAATTAGTGTTGACTGCCACTTGCAAAATGCACCCACAAGTGGCCTCCGTTTTCCCTCACTGCTGAGCCTTAAATGGATTTTGATTGAGTTTAATTAAATTTTATTAGGTTTTGTCACCCTCCATGTTGTTGGCTGTTGATGATGTGCGTCCGGCCTCTAGAGAAGACCCTTGGAAATCAAAACATTTTGCTTTGGCTTATTATTGTCAGAGTGAGTCGGCGTGATGCAGTTTTTGTTCATATGCTAAATGGATTTCTGCAGACACATGGTGGAGGATGTGAGGATGAGGTTGGGGTTGAGGGGGGGAGTGGCTATACAATTTCACTCATTCAATTCACATTCGTCGCTGTCCGTCCACTTATTCACATCCATTTACGTTGTGTGTTTATTGAGTCGTTGATTTTGGGTTTTGAATTTCTCTTTTTTTTTTTTTTTTGCTATTTTCTAAGGGGGAAAATAAAGTTGTCTGTCGTCTTCTCTTTTATTGGAGGAGCAAGCTTTTTATTTCACCCATTTTTTTTTGTCTACTGGTTTTTATAGCTGTAGTGAAAGACTGGTAACTAGAGTTCTTTTGTCTGGACTCGAGAGTTGTGTGTGGTTTGAAAAAGTGACAAAAGCAATTAGGCTAGTTAAATTCGAGGTGATCGATATGTGGTTTTTGGTTTTGGATTAGGCATTTCGACATTGAGCGACCTTTTTGCAAATATTTAGAGAACATTTAGGCAACCTTTTATATCATTTTAATATTTCGCAAATATTCAGTGAACACTGCGAGCATTTTGCAAGCAATTGGGCAATATTTAGCTAACATTTAGCCAACATATAGCGATCAGTTAGCTAATTGTTAGCGAACATTTAACGAATGTTAAATGTGTGCTACATCTAAATCTCATTAATTATTTCACCCGACCATAAATAGATAATTGGTTATGTTTAAGTATTTGCTCAACAATTGATCAAGGGGTGGAAGGGAGAAACACAGCACCACTCTCTATGCGGCAAAAGATAAAGAGCAGAAATTATGGCCCAAAATCTGAGACAACACAACGGAACTCTACTCGTCTAGATAACAATATTTGTCATTTGCGACAACTTGACTTGCGCCCGCTCTTTTGACACAATGAACTAAAATTAACTTTTGTTGTTCAATGATTTTCACTCAAGATTTCCTATTTGACTTTCTATGATATGGACGAGAGCTCTCCAATTATTGGCCCAAGGTAAACACAGACAACAACACGACAATGGCGAGCGATAAAATTGAAATAGAAAACCGAGTGTTGAGTCTATAATTGATTTGCGCCTTCCACTGCTCTGACAATGACAATCAATTGTCATTAGGAAAGGGGCTAATTGAAAGTTGTAGAAGTAGACCCCGTTAGATAGGACAAACATAAATAATTCAATTTCACAAGAAAAACAAACCACAATGCCAAAAGTTCACACAGTTGCGCTTCGCTACACATACACGGAAATAATATTAAATTTCGATTTTGGGCAACCCGAATCTCTGAGACCAGGAGCACGTGCGCCAACCTTTGACATTCGAGAGGAGGGCTTGTCGGAGAAACCATCAAACATATTTTATGTATTAAGGATATGCGAAACCCACCCACAGACAGGCAATAAAGCCACACAACCACCCACTCTGCTTACCCTGCGTTCGTATATAAAAATATAAAAAAGAAAAATCACGCCACAGCAAGGATATACAGCAGGACGACATGTATACTCACACACACACCCTCTACTCTGGGGAAATCAAAACAGATCAAAATGTCATCTTTAAGAGCTTAAATTTGTATAAAATTGCCGCTCGTAAACCCAATCCGAGGAAAAGTGACGAACAAAGGTGTTGGCTCTGTTGTTTTGGTGTCATGAATCAACTTTGTGCTAGTCCTCAACAAGCTGTTCATAGCCTATCAAGTTGTTTACATGAATTAGTTTTTTTTTTTAGTGGCTTAAGGTGTGAATTTAGTCATAAACTGAGAGTGTGAGTGTTGTGGGGGTTTTCGTGCAAGAAATTTTCTAATGTTTTGAAGCTCTAGAGATCAGACTAATATCGATTTAAAGACAGTTTTAAAGCATTTTTAAATTTTGAAAAGAAAGTTGGGAAATCGAAGCCACAGTGGATTTACCATGATTCAATGCTTATTGTCATAAGTCGACCTCAAATTAGGGGGCTACTGAACTTGCACTACTGAACTGGAATCCATGAACTCTCGCTCTCTGTCATCATCAATATAATAACCAGTTTCTTTGGCTCCATTTGAAGGCTATAATTCTGAAACGAATTACTTTGTTTGCTGACTGAGCGATATCCAAGATAAATATGTTTTAGTTTTGTGACTGTTTTTATGACCTTTATACTGTTAACCTGCAGTTTTTAGCTGGCTCGAGGTCATGTTATGCTTTCGCATATTTTTAAACAGACACATCAAAGGAGGCTTGGTAGATCGGACAGCTGTTTCATGAGGGACCAAATCCTCACTCATCAGCGATTTTCTTCCTTAAATGTCTATCAAAAAAGATAGCTGCTGAGTGAGGTTTTGGTCCCTCATGAAACAGCTGTCCGATCTACCAAGCCTCCTTTGTTGTGTTGTGTGTCTCTGCAAAAGCAACCACAATTTTTACCTTCTTTATCTTCTTCTTTAAAACCTTTTACCTTTAAGGGACACTGGGTATCAACCACTTCTCTCATTCACCAAAGCAGAGACTTTGCCTCGTTTCTCAATATGTAAAATGACTCTTTTTTTTATGGTGTCAAAACTCCAAACCTTCGAGCCAGATATCAACCAAATACGTGAACCTCGCCCCCACTTTTTGCTTTAATTTAAAACTTTTAATGATAAGATCATGAGTGAAAACTTCGTTTTATTTAATTTAAGCCATCATTTAAGTTCCTTGGCCTTCACAAATCTGGCAATAATACAACTAAGAACTTGTACAAACTTTTGGTGTTACTATGTTAATCTCTATGGCGAATTTTTATTTTAGTGCAGAGATTTATAATCTCAAGAAAACTTTTGAAAACAAATTGTTAACCAAACATTGCGACTGTTTATCTTTATCTAAATTAACTTTGCTTTATTTGCTCTAGCTACTTGATATAAATCTTGAGGCAGCTTTTGGAGATAGCAATGACCTGGCAAATATTAAAAGGGCAAACATTAACTAGTGGGGGAAACAAAGCACAGATTTTACGTTCTTTTTACTTTTTTGATGTAATTTTCAGCAAGTTTTACCCCCAAAAACCCTCGTCACATTAATGTCTCTATAGCTGTCAGTTTAGTGGGTAGCTGTTGTGGGCTTGAAGGTGGGTGGGTGGTTATGGTACAGGTAGGGTTGGATGTGGCTGCTTATCAGTAAAAACATTTCGCCAACGCTGTTTTAACGGGTTGCCCAAGCTTTGTGCGCAATGTGTTCTTAAGGTGCGGGTTGCAGTTTTAAGGTGCAAATGTGCGTAACTTTGGCGCCTTTAAATAAAACTTTCAAGCTGCGTGTGTGTGTCATTTTTTGTTGTTGAAACTTTTGGCATTAAATTGTGGTGCCGCCGGCTGTTCTTTCTTCTTCTCTAGCTGCACTTTCCTTCACAAAACAATTAATCATCAAGTGGCCTGCCTGCTCTTTGGTGTGTTGTTGGCGCCTTTTTCTTTACAAGAACAACCAAAACATGTGTCGTCGTCGTCGTCGTCATGAGTGATCTGCTGTTGTTGTTGTGGTTGCTTCTTCTGACTAATTGTTAAACAATTGTTTAACATTAAAATGGCCACATAATCACATTAATTAGCATTTTCGTTGCGCTTGGGTTGTGTCACTTGGGTTTGTTGCCAAAAAACATTCTTGGTGGGGAAAAAAACAAGTGTGAGACTTGTAGTTGCCTAAGTCTTAAGTATATTATTTGTTCTTAAATGTTTTTTAACTTTTTAAAAATAGATACAAAATTCTTGATTTGAATTCTAGTTTACGGATTCTTAATTCAAGTACCCAAATTATGCGATTAGAGTAATCTTTAATACCATAACACCTAAAATGTAAAATATTTTTGGTGTTTCTAAAGCAACAATTCAACAACCTTAACTCCAAATCGAACTTTTATGTTATTAAGGAAACAACATAAATTATTGATTCAAATACTAGATAAAGCATTCTTAGACACAAGTGGTGGACACACTGAGAAAAAATCAAGAAATTTCGTGCTTAAATTTAGAATTTTTCGTTTCAAGAAGCCAGGAAATCAAAAATGAATAATAAATAATATTTGGATAAAAAACTAAGATACAAACTAAACATACCAAATTTTAGTCTTTAAAATACTAAAATTAGTCCTTTTGGTCTGAAACTAGTACCGATAGTACCAATCCCATTTTGATCTATATCCATTTAAATATTTAGAACGAAATAATCTTAATTTAATACGATTGTTTTCTTGAATCTATAGTTTTATTTCTATTTTTTTGAACGTTAAAAATTTAATAAAAGTTCAATTTCGCCTTTTAAACCAATTCGTACTCAAAGCAGGAACTTCCTGGAGCGGAACGCTCTTTTAAAATAGACCGAAACAGGATAGATGCAAATCTGTTTTTTAAGAGCGATTTGTTTGTCTTTTTCGTGAGTGCAATTCTTTTCATTAGGTAAAGCTTTAATACCGAATACCGAATTAAGGACGAATCATACTTAAAATCTAAATGCACCCTTAATATTTTCAAAACAGGTACAAAAAATTCTTGAATCAGTAATTTTTCATACTATATTCAAAAAACCTCGCTTATAATTATAGCAATTTTCTTATTTTTTGGTCATATTTTGTCACCATACTCTGGTCACACTAATTCACTAAAAAACTTAGTTTACAATATTGTTTCTGTAGAGCAATAGATATTTTCAAATCAGAACCTCTAGAATAATTAAAGTTCACGCAAGAGAATGTCAGGCAACATTTTGTTTAGCGTGGACCCGCAATTTTCATTTGTGTGCGGTCCAAATTATTGTCATTCACTTTTATGGACATTACTTATCTTTGTATTCGTAGGCGACTAACCAAGGCGTGTGTAAATGCTCGTATATATTCTTATGAAAGCAGATGAAAGAAAACGCGTAAAACGTAGCGTTAGAGTCAGTGCAACCCACTGCTGCGCTCTAAATAGGGTTTTTTCTTTCGACAATGTGCCTTAATTGATTTAAGAAATATATTAACTTAAAAGAAGCACATTTTAAAACTATCTTTGGTATTAAGAAATCGGGTTTCAAACGTAATATTGGTTTTGGTTCTAGACTATTTCCAACAAACAAGTATTTGTGGAATCATTATACATTTTTAACGTACTTATTTCAACTACAAACTTCTAGCCTTTTTTAAGTACAAACATAATCTTGTGAAAGGCTTAACAAATCTTTTTCGAATTGCAACCATAGAAAAAAAGTATGATGCATTTAATAAATCTTTGGCTATATCTCAGATCAGAGAGAGAAAAAGCCAAACAAAATGTATCTCAGGCAGCTGCAATTGAAAATTAGGTAAGGAATGTGCCCACTTTTATACAACATACAAAGAAGCAATACAGAGGAGAAGACCGGGGGGCTGATGCCACCACTTGGCTCTTATAATTTATGACAATTATGATTGCGAGTACACATACAATTTGTGTATTTTATGTGTGTACAAAAGAGAGAGAGTCTGCTGCTTATTATAATTAGCTACAAAATTGCACATGACTGCAATAAATGTTTCAATTATTTATAAATGTTAGAAAACCGCCAACATATTGCGCGTTAATTATGTTCAATTTTCATTTGAAAGTTGTGTAAACCAAATGTACCATATCTACATATAAGTATGTTGCGATATAAATCATGTTAATTAGGCCCACAAAAGATGCGCCCCTATCTCAGCGGCCAGGTCTGTCCATCAGCAATTAAAAAATGTATTGAATCGATCTTTTCCACAAACAAAATGCTGCATAATTTATCTTTCAACACAGCTCGCGTTTGTTTAACAAAAGTCAAATTAAACAACATTAGACGAGCCTAATGAGCTGTACCATAACCACCCAACCTAGTGCTGCTGTTGTTGATGTGTTTGACCGCCCACGAAAAAACAGAATATTTGTATAAAGTTTAACGCTAAAATTAAATTGCAATTAACTGGAAATTATATCAGTAATTATGCATATGAAAAGCAGTAAACAAACAACGCAACATTAATTGGAGGAAAATAAACAAAAACGTTTATCAAAGCAGCCACAAAATATGTGTGTGATTAAGAGTTATGGAACTGGTTCGGAGAAGCAAGTAATTTACGGACTTTTTTAGTGCTTGGGTCATTTAGAACTAAAGTAGAACTGAACATTTGGAGGGTGAAGAGCTTCAGGTGGTCAAGACCTATAAATGAGAATAAGAAGAATAATAAGCTTTTCCCCCAGCCCCAATAAACCCCAAATAGAATGCTGTACTTATACTCTGAGAAAAAATAGAGAATTTCATTCTTGGATCAAGAATGTTTGATGCCAGAATGAAAATTCTTGATCCATGAGCGAAATTATTGATCCAAATATGAATTTTTGATCCCTTTTTTCTTGATCCATGAGCTTCAATACTTAAACCAAGTACGAAGCATTCTCAGATCAAGTAGAAAAATTCTTGAATCAAGTTCTCATTGAGATTGCTCATTCTTGAATCGAGAGCTTAATGCACGTTCAAGAAAAGTATGTTCGTTCAGGAACTAAGAGTTCTTCTGGTTCAAGAGAAAGGGCTGCCATATTCCATCAAACAATTTAAAATCAGTTGGTTTTTGTCAAACTATGTTGCAAGTTGTAGCCGACTCAAGGAATACACAACACCACAAAGCAGCAGCAGTCTTTGCCTGTCAACCAACCAACTGCCTTCTCTCCATACCAGCAATTTCTTAACTGGTTAGGAATTCCAAAGCAACATAAGTGCAAAAATCGATGGCGCTCTCCGCTTGGTATTTTCCCCACACACCCGTCTCCCATAAAAAATGAAATTGTGAGAACGGTCTTAATGTTATTTTCTTAAATGTGCTTGCTCTCCTTTCTCAGGTTTTCCACCTCCCCCTCGCGAAATTCTTGAAAATTCAAGAACGAATAGATTTTTTTCAAGAGCTATCGTACTTAATTTATTCGCTTTGCTTTTTTCTGGGTGCAGAGACTGGGTTGGCAAATGGTTATGAGCATGCATGAACACAGGCTCCCAAAGATCATAACAATACTTACATGTAACGCAGGAAAGCAGTGCTTCAGGAGTAGGAAACCCTAGCAGCGCTACCCTTGATGAATTGCTGAATCTCAAAGACTGGAGACTCTGAACTAGAACAATTTTTATACAAATGGATGCATCATATTGGGAATGATTTGTCAAAAAATCACTTAGTAGCGCAGAATGGGAGATATATAAAGTGCTGAACTACGATCTTGAAGAAAGTTACTATTTGAGTTAGGCATTTACCACAAGTCAGATCCATTTCATCGGAAAATGCCCAATTTTACGGGAGCATAGAACAATGCTGTTAGGCATGGCGAAGTTTGGTTTAACTAGTCAATTTCTTTAGTCAAGCCCTGCTCTACAGAAATATTATTGGAAATGGTATATTTAAGAAAATGGATAATCTGTGCAGCCACTGCGCAACGCCAATTTTTCGTTAAATTGTTTGTTCCTCTTTTTGTTTACTCGATTTCAGGTTTTAATTTAATTAAAACAAAGGCTTCTAATACACCTACTCCTACAAACATTGAAGCATACAAACACACAAACATAAAAGCATTCAAGCATACAACACAACCAAACAAAATATTAAATAGTAAGATTAAAATTATGTTTTAGTTATGGGCATAAAGTGGCCCTTTCGGCCCTTTCCGTTTGGTCCATTATTTTGTTCAAATCAATTTTTTTGACAAGATTTAGTCTCTCAATTTATTTGTTTTTATTTCAATCGAAATTCACGAGATTGTCTGCCTTCAAAAAAGACAAACTAAACTTCAATTCATTCAATTTAACCTCGCATCTTAGGATAAATTAGTTACCACTTGTGCATTTCACTTCATCATTTTGTCATTATTAATGATAATGATTCTTTCATTTCTTCTCTTAATAACATTTTGTATTTCATTTCTTGCTGTTTTTGTTTATTGCTGCTCTTCTTTCTGTAGTCTGCTGTCCATCTGTCATGTTTATTTATTTTGCTGCGTATTTTTCATTGGTTATTTTTTGTTTTATTCTTCTTTTCGTTGCTTGTACTGTTTAATATGCCTTGGGCTTGTAAATTTTGTAATTTATTATTGTTTTAGTTATTAAAGCCCAGCTCACATTAGAAGATTACAAAACTTAATTTAATTGAGTAGAAAACATCTTGGCTGAGTGCCCACAAAAAAGGACTAAATTTGCAGCTACAGTCAAAGGTCACCTGTTTAGTAGTCAAGAGATAAAAGTGTGCCAGAGAAAATGTTTTTCAGCAAATGCAAATGGTACACTCAGAAAAATATATTGTAAGTATTTGTACTCAAACCAGGTAAAAATTAAAATTCGACTAAGTTGGACATTAAAGCTGAGAACTAAATTCTCAAATTCGAATTAAGAAAGCTTTAGCAATTCTGTCAAGAGAAGGCAATTCTACTTGGGCTAAGTCTACTGAAGATACAAATATTTAGTTCATCTAACTTCTTACTGGGGTATGGTGTGGGATTTGTAACTTAGAATAGTGAGCAAATATACCAGTCTTAAGAACAAATTTGGGAAAGCAAATTAACTAATTTTTGTCTGAGTGTACCCACACTTGGCTGCTTCGATTGCTTTGCCCTTTCCCTCTATGGCATCAAATTGTTGGGGCTTTGCCCGCTGTTGCTTGCTTTCTGATTTCTGTGATGTTTTTGCCTCGATTTTCGTTTTTTTTTTTGCCTTCATCTTCGACTGCAATTAATGTAGACACTTAATTAATCATAAAAATTGGCGAAAAGTGTTTACGTCTCATTTAAATTGACAAATGTTGTGTGGGCTGCGTATGTCAAGAGCTATGATTTCCCTTACCCCCGAACCGCTCTCTTTCTGTCTTTGTGCGTCTTATTGCATAATGATATATATCAGAAATTAAAGACACGACCTGATTACCATAACAGATTATTCATAGGCAAAGCCCCTAATAATATTGTGATTATGATAACAACAAACTCATTTTGTGTTTTCCATCTTGTCAAGAAGTCACTCATCAACGACTCATAACTTTGCAACAACAACTTTTGGCATCTGGCATCTTGTCCTTTGCATACTAATTTTACGAATATTTCTCTGGGTTTGAGATGCTTTGTGATGTGAAAGAGATGAGACGATAGACTTGATGCTTATCACTGGATTAGAATTAGGAGATGATGTGTGTGTGTGAGTGTTTGGGTGCTGAGCAGTTTTTTCTTGTAGATTAATGAAGATATGGTAAATGCATTATTCATATATCAGAGGCTGTGGGAGGAAAATGTGCAAATAGTAGGAAAATGAGAAAATTTAATGAATCAAATAATCCCATATACTCGTAAGAATGCAGAAGAGAATGAAGGGAAGGCCTATCAATTTAAAAGAAAAAAATGAAAGAAGAAGGATTAAGTAAAGGAATAAGAAAAATAAAAAGAATATGGTAAAAGAACGAAGAGTTAAAATCGGGAGCAGATAAAGATCAAAAGAAAAATGAGACCTAAATAAAATTAGGAAATCTTAAAGAAAAGCAAAAAATACTCCAAAATGTACATACTTCAATCGAAACGTCCATCATAAGAAACTTTTGTAAGATCGGTGATGAGGAGGAGTCGTTGATGATCTGCGTCCCTTGAGGCAAAAGGTATCCAATGAAGAATCCGGCTCGAGGACCAGTGCTTGCCTGCACTGCTTACAAGAAATTTGTGTTGAAAATGGGACTTGAGGTGGAAATTACAGCCCGGGTAATTGGGCTCCTTTATAAGCAGAACCAAATCAAAACGGATTGCTCATAAAAGCATAATACCTCAGGATATGGGAGGAAAAAAAGTGATACTAAAATGAACAGCACTTTCTTTTTGCATAATTCCATTTTCAAGATATGCATCTTCGTTATCCCCATAATATTGGCTTTTTATATCCCCCATCAACCCCAAAAACTATTCAAGAACATCAAAAGCCTAATTAGAAAATAATCCTATGGTCCATTTCCTGCTCCCCTCAACCTTGGATTATCAATCATCTACTTATGATCTTTCATTAAAGCTTCAATTGTGCGTCTTGCAGTGACCTCCTCTTGTGTTGGTCTTTTGTGTGTCATGGCCTCTTCCCTCTAATTATGCGATATATATCACAAATAAACAAATTTCAACTCGAGCTAATGCCACTCACGTACACACCGCCCCCACCCCTTTTCTGCCCGTCAAGCAGTCAGTCGCACTAATTTTATGGCTTAATATACTGGCACCATGGGGGAGGGAATGAATCTGCAGCGCGAAATTGGCACTCAATGTCGTCTTGGCTGTCGTCGTCACCGACGCGACGATGACATCCTCCGCCTCAAGAGCTGTCAGTAATGCCTCACTCATTCTCTCATTCATGTTCTGGTTCCGTCCATCCGTTCTGGCTGTGTGTGTGCACGAAGAGAAAAAATTTGTCACGGCAGCTTGGAATTCTTAATTTTATTACACTTTTGGCGTGCGTAACGCGGCTAGAGACAAATAGACAGACAGCAAAGCCTTGTGCTTTTTTTTCCTCTCCATACATTCCTGCGCATGCAAATTTCGTCTTGTCGGAAATGACATTTTCATGCGTAAATTGAAATGTGAGCGACGTGTTTGGGGATTGCTTACCCATAGGGTCACCACCCCAGAGCATCATTCGCCACCATTTGAATGAAAGTAAAACCAAGTTGTCATTGCTTTTAATTATTTTTCATCTAGCTAGATGCTGCTGGCTAGGTTTATAAGCCAAATCCAATTACTCGACTCAGCCATGCTTTGGAAATGACACTTTCCCAGAGCAACTTTTTGTTGTTGTTTGTTTTCAGTTAAGTAACTTAACGTTTTTGGGAGTATTAAAATGGTAACTAAATTGTGAAAATAATTTTAGACAGGAAAATGTTATGAAAGTTGAAAAAGTGAAACCAAATCACCTAAAATACTTGAATAATTCTACAATTCAATTTCAATCACTCACTAATTACTGGCGCAAATATTGAAGTAATTAAAAAAGTAATTAAATTTTTGAAGATTTAAATTTAAATTGTCTTGGTAGTTAGCAAAAGTCCATATTCTACATATTCTATTACACAATTTAATTGCAGGAAATCCCATTATCATGTCTAGTTTAAGAATAACATTAAATTTAAATGGATTAAGAGACAAATTAGTGGGAACCAGTTGAGAATGGATGTGTGAGTAGTTTTAAAGGTGTCAGATTGACGGTAAAACGGTAATTTGAAAAGTAAGCTCGGCTTGAATGTAGCCAAATAGTTCAAGTATTCAAACAAGCAAACTATTTAATAAAAGTAATTTTTCTCCTAGTTATAAGTAACAGTAACATTTTATTTGGTAATTATTACAGAATTTATTTACTTTCTTATTGATTTATATTTAAACTCATACAATTTTCCCTCTCTTTTTCTTTCCAGGTAAGTTCTGTTGATGAATCTCTCACCCAAACAACAACAACGACATTTACCCAACAAGCTAAGTTACCAGTTCTCACATCCGTTCAACTTCTGACTATCAGCCTCCCATTCGTTATGTTCTTTAATTATAACAAAACACAAAACTCGTCAAAGGCTTGAAATTTGTGTCAGAGCTAGTTGGTTTGTTTGATAAGCGCAAATTTATATAACATTTCCTGTGAAAGATAAGCGAAAAACATATTGAAATCTGTGTGCTTGCTTGCATACATAGATTCATTCTTATACAAACACACATAGTACACCCACACACACGAACGTAAAGTATGCAAGGCGTAGAACAGCAAAACTTTTGTAGACTTTAGTTTTGCTGGAAAATTGAATTTCCTGCTATTGACTTTACGCAAAAGCCGGCCAACTTCCATGTGAGCATAGAAAACTGTCAAAGCCTGTGGGTAACAAACAGAAGGAAAAAAAGGGGCAGACGGAGTTTTAGTTGCTGGTGGTCTCTGACGCGCCACCAACATTCAATACAAATTCAATTTACAATTGAATTCTTTTTCATTCGATCAGTTTTTGTGCTCGTTCACTTTACATTTTTTCCTTTTATGTTATCATGGCTAAATTGCCTATAATATTAAACACATTTCTTTAGATCAGGGGCCGGCAGCTTGCTATCTGGCGTGCCTACGAAAAATCTCAAAGCAGCGCTGCTTCCACACACACGGTATAAACTGTTAAAGCTCCGCTGCGTTACTTGTTCGCGACGCAGTCGTTGCTACTGGAAAAGAGAGAAATTTTTGCGTTGCTCTCACACACACCAATGCAAAAATGTGAATGTTTTTCTTGCCTGCCTCTGCTTTAGATAAATGTTCTCTAAATGTTTTGCTGGGAAAAGATAAATAAGTGTTAATGAAATGGCATTGTGATTTTTGTCAGAAAATAATTTTTTGATAGTTTTTTGAGCTCAATTTTATAATGATCGTGGGCTTTTTATAACCCAAAACAATTCGAAAAAAATTCAAAACCATTTCGAAAGAATTTCAAATCAAAATTAAACGAGAGCGTTAGGTAAAGTCGGTCCTGCCCGACTTCGATTCACCCGTTACTCAGGACAATAATGTTGTATAGCCTTCCCACATGTTAGTTAACAGAGCATTAACATTAATAAGAACATTTCAACTTATGCAGAGCATGTGGCGCCAAAAAGTATGCAACATTTTTTGTAACTTTTAAAACTTTGCCATTTTATATCCGAGATTGTTAACATTCACCATCTGATCTAGCAACATAAAATATACCTGTCACTTTACATATAAATTTAAAATTGAATAGCATCCGTTTATACGAAAATCGCTAGAAATTTCCGTGTCTCACCGGATAATACTAATTCGACATTGATTTTAAGCCAATTGTCACCCAATCTGAAAATAAATTTGAAATTAGATCGTAATCAATTTGAAACCAATTCAAAACTAATGTAAAACCAATTCAAGTCCTATGCGAAACCAATTAAGAACTAATTCGGAAACATTTCGATACTAACTTAAAACCAATTTCAAACCCATTTCAAAACCCTATTAATCATCTCGAAATTAACTCACAACGGACTCGAAAAAGACTTCGAAAGGAGATAAAACATGTTCGTATTGGTTTCGGAACATATTAGATAATGCAAATCCATTTTGAGACCGTCTTAAACTTAGAATTGGTATTAAAAAAGCCTGATTGAATTTAAGTTCACGGCTAATTTATGACTCAAAAATGATTTGAATTCATTTTTCACAGAAAGTACTGAAACTTCATAATACAAAAATTTAAATTATTCCGCCTACTTTTATCTTCAAAAACAATATTAAACCAATCAAAAGCAAAAAACGAAAAGAGTGGGACAAGAAACACTTTCAGTGCTATTTCTGCTTTAAAGGAGAGTGTTGCCAAAAGCTGCTAGCTAGATAAATTCCTACCAAATTAAGCCAATCTTAAGTAGCTGCCTCTATCATCTTTCCTTGTTCATTCTGCACCCCTTAACCAAAAACACAAAAAAAAGTAAACCCCAAACTAAGCCACATGAAATGCAGCCCACGGAAACGCGCATAGTCAAGTAAAGCCAAGCACGTCTAGTGCCTGCAAATGAATCGTCCTTTTTTTCTGACTTGGAAATAGAGCTTTACTTTTAGCTTGGGCTTGGACCTGGGCTCGGGCTTTCAAAAATTTGTTTGTGGTTTTTTTTTTTGTGTGTGCCATAACAAAAAGTTAACAAACGAAAAGAGAAAAAAAATGGACAAGGAAAACGAAACCTTTGTGCCAAGGCAAATGTTTGCGGTTATTTTGGATGGATGGGGGTGGGGCGGGCTCTGCTGGGCTGGTCGGTCTAGAGTCTAGACATTGCCATTTCCGTTTAACGTGACTCTGCCGCCTGTTTTGTCGGCAACGGGAAGAAGGTTGGACGGACAAGCGATTTTTGGTTCTATTATCATCAGTTTCGTCTTTAATTTACGCCTTTTGCTCACTTTACACTTTGGTCGCTTGTCTGCGGCTTATTTGCATATGACTGAAAAGGGTTTTTGGAAAAAAATAAAACTATTGTTGACATTAATTTACTGAAATGCGAAGCCTTTGGGGGAGCCCACAAATGTATGCAATGGTTTGGAAACGGTCACATCTCACTCATCTCAAAATTTAATAGACACTGCCCAGAAGAATGACTTGCGAATTATAAGGACGTCCGCTTTTTAGACTTTCAATTCTAGATTTTCAACTATAAGTTTTGAGTTAAAACAGAGCCAACATTCTGCATTTTGATTTCATTTCCGTTACGTTCGTTTAAAAATACAAGAAAAAGGGCAATTTCCGTTCCTTCATGACTGTAGCAAGACCATTTCTCAAGGCCTTTCTCACACGTTGCCAGAGACAAAGAGGCGCCAACAACTACTCCTCCTCCTTCTCCTGCTGTGCGTTTCGCATGTGTTTCACTCATTCTATAAGCTTGCACATATTTCTCTTCATCTTTTCGCTGTACGCCTGCCGCCTGGCAACATTTGTTACTGTGTGTTCTGCATGTCTGTCTGCCTGCTGCCTGCCTGTCATATTTTCTCATTTCTTGCACGTTTACCTTCTGGCAATTGCAATCGTTGTTGGCCCGGCTCGCTGTTTCTGCCAGTTGCAGTTCTCTTGTCGTCGTCATCATCATCGTCCTTCCTCATAGTTGTCTACTTCAACGGTTCATAATTTCACTTGAGCTGTATAAATGCCAACAGTCAGCAAGTTCCCTACCCGCCTTACCTGCTCTGTCTGTGCGGTATCCCCATTCTATCACGAAGATATGACAAACAGTCCAGCGATCCAATTGCAATTGTAATTTTTGTTATTTTTGTTTTTGTCAATTTCTCTCTCTTCACTGCTGACCAAACAATAAGACCTCCGTGGTTCTGGTCAAGCCCGGGGATTGCACAAGCCTTGTTTACAGTACATCCACAAACTAGGAATGGAAAATGTATGCATGGTATGGACTAAGTGAATATCCTAGCTGAAATTCTTTGGCCATCGGAATGTGAAGCAAACTTGGTAATTTCTTTTCCTTATGTTTATAGCGCAGAAACACATAAAATACAATCAGAAAAGACAACTGGATGACTTTAAGATAAAATTCATACTTGTGTGCTAAAAATTTCAAGAGTATTTTGTTCCTGGAAGAACTTAAACTACGGAACATTCTTAAATCGAAAATCGACAGTTAATATTATTGAAAACACACGTTTTTGAATCCTGAACATTCAAGTTCAAACTATCTTGGGTTGAGTACAATATAGACTCCTCCTAAATAGTGTACAAAGAAAATTTTTTAATCAAATCTGTTCTTAAAATTCCCTACTGGTTCTAACACTACAAAAAAAAATATTTTTTAACGAGTCAAGAATACAAAAAAATTGAATAAGGTCTGCTAATTGGTCTGTAATCAGATTATCTTGAATTTTTGGCAGTCCCAACAAAACTGAATCCTAAAAGTAAAGAGCTTTAAATCAGGAATCAATACCGGAACCTTTTTTTCCCGCGTACGTATACCGCGTACCGTATCGAAACCGAAAGCCGAAATAAATTGAACCTTTAACCGAAACATTTATTTCGGGACTTACCGGATCCGAAATTCGTTTCGGTATTAACTCCTGCTTAAAATAGATCAGTTTTAAAATTTGCTAGTTTAAGTACTTAGTTGAACAGAAGAAACTGATGCGATTTCGTTTAACCCATCAAATGCATCTTCTGTGAATGTTTAGATCGTTAAAATGTTACTGAAATATTTTGCCGACAAGTCAAAGACGGGGAATCATTTGCTATATGTATATATTTGCGTAGTCCGCTTCTGGGCTTGGTACGTGGAAGCGAAGTTTCTCAGTTGCCAGTGACAACTTCTCCGCTCCTATTGCCGACGACTGATGTATATTGTTTTTAAAACATTTGGTAAACCTTGTTAAACTTGCCATTTATTGATTTGTCTATTGAAAATTTTACCTATTTAGTGCTTACCATGAGATTTATGGGGTATCAAATGAGTTTAAGATTCGTATACCAACAATTGCTACCCAAACAGCAATCTCAGCCATTTGCAGTGTGTTTTCTTCTTATTTTTTCGGTTACCTGGTTCTGGGTGCTGCTCCTAGCGTCCATTTTTTTTCGTATGTTTGCTGCTTGCCTGTGGCAGTCTCCTGTTGACTATGGGTTGGTCTAGCTTCCACACACAGACGAAGAGGATAAATGTGCAGCATTTTGTTGCTTCCCTTTTCTTTCTCTTCCTGTTTCTGCTGCTGGTGCTTTCGTTCGTTTTTTCGTTGTTATTACTTACTCGCGCATCGTTAAAGTGACTTCCGGCGTTATTTTTTGTACTCCTCACATGATGTGTGCGTGTGTGTGTGTGTATGTGTGTGATATGGTAATGGCGCATAGCATACATTACGGGGTCTCCTCTGTCTCTGCCGCTTGTATGCTAAATAATGCACAGCTTTTTTTCATCGTTTTTTTTTTGCCTGGCAAAAAGGTGACGAAATATTACAACTTAACCTTTTTGCCAGCAAATTTCCTTTAACAAAATGATGATGATGCCAAGCCAAACAAAGAGATTTAACATTGGGTGTGTGTTTGTGTGTGTGTGTGTGCGTTTCCATAGATAAGCAACAGCATTAATAATATTTATGTGACATATTTATATGTAGATTTATTTTTAAAAAATTATTAAAGCGTGTCCAGAGAGATAAACACATGCAAATAAAGCTGAACCAATTGAAACTACAACTGCACAATAATTTTGACGTGTGACAAATAAACAAAAGTTGCTGTGCCACGTTCACACACACAAAAAAAGGAACGGAAACTGCTGCTGCAATTTGCACTTCATTGCCAGTCCCTGGGTCTACGCTCTCCACAAAGCACTTTGTAAATTTTTTAAGTGCCAGGCAAAAAACTTTTTCTTTTTTCTCGCACAGTAACGCCTTTTTAGAGCATGGAAAAGTCCCCTTAGTCGTCTACGGAAATTGCTTTGTTGTAAACTGTGCGCTAAGGACCATAAAATGTTAAAAAAAGGAATGGTCTGTGGGGAGTTTAAAAGAGGGGGAGAAGGTTATGCAAGCCATCAAAGTGAAACAAAAGATAAAGACGTTAGTGAGCGAGTTCTCATCTTGTTTGCCATTTTAATTAGTTAAAAAGGATTAAGAGAGAAACAATAATTTACAAAAACTATAACATTTGATTATTAGTTACTGATGAAGTTTTCTTGCATTTAGGTTAATATTGCATTTTTTGTGATTTTTTTCTGACACATACTTTACGTTTACTTTACGTTTGACAGGGTTTTTCAAGCCGTTACGTTCATGTTGCTTTTCTACATGCCATCATCATTTCTACATAAGGGAGTTTGGTGAGGCGGCTGGTGAGGTGAGGGAGGGGAGAAAGCGGCACGGGAGGTTAGATAGGGGCAAGGGAGGAAAGTCTTCTTTCTGAAAAACAAACAAATCCTACATGTCTCGTGGGAAGAGCAGTTTTCTCAATGAAAAATAAAACTTTTCTTTACTGATTTTAAGCTAAAATTTTCTTTTAGAATTTCAACATGCGCATGTAAAGCTGATTGATGTATGAAAAATGTAGAAGTTATTTGTAAGTAAGCTGATTTTCATGTCATGTAGCTTTTGACGTTAACCACGCATCATTTAACTTTCTAAATGGCTTGTTTACTTCTTTTCGATTCTACATGTAGCATCTAGTGTTTGCATTCTACATGCCACGTTTAACTTTCTGTTTCCTACATTTTGCGTGTAAAAGTTAGCAGGACGAACTACGTTTCGCTTAGGATTGCAGTTTCTACACGCAGAGTGTAGCTAGTGTGGTTTTCTCTGCCTATATTGAAAGCTTGACGCTTTAAAGAGCCAAATTCCTTCCCTTTTGGCTAATGTTATTTCGCGCCCCCGCCCCTTCACTCTTTTGTATACACATTTATCGGCATCTAATATCACAATCTGAAATCCCAAAATGAAGCCTGCGCATACTCATATATGTACATTGTACTTACATAGGTAATATCCGGCCATCCAATTGCAATCAGTATAAGAGACGTGGTCGACAGCAGACACCCCCCATCATTTAGAATCATAAAAACAACTTGAAAGGCTGCAAAAAACCGCTTTTAAACCACATTTTTGATGTGAGATGCTCGGTGAATGAGTCCTGCAAAGTATGCAACATTTATTTTTATTTTTTATTTCCTCACATGCGACATGAAACATATAAATTTTAACGCGTTTAGAATATCAATTTGCTCGATGCGCCATTGAACAACAACAACAAATAAATGCAGGGCATATTTTTTAAAAAATTGCCAGAGATTTTTTTCTATAGCTCTTAAAATTTTGTGGTTCTTGTTATTATTATTATTTATATTTGTCGCTGTCGCTTTTGTGACATGTTTTCATGCGGTTTGCAAGCGTTTTTTAAAGCACAAATTTTGTTTTTGTTGTTTGCCTTTGTTGATGTAAAGTGGGGACATTTTGCGGTCGTGTTGTTTGTAAAATTAAATTATGCGGTTTTTCGAACACTCACACGTAACACAGCGCAGCCAAATTTATAATTTAAAGGTAAAACTAATGCAAATTATTTATTAAAAAAAATCCATTTAGCGCATTTTGCAAAACTTTGTGTCGAAGCTTTTGTTTGAAATTTCATATAATTACATAGAGACTCCGAAGCCAGAAATTTTGGCCAAATTCAAAATATAGTCTAGGAGTAATGGAAAATAGAATCTTAAAATGTTAAACTGTTTTGTTTTTGCCTAGTTACCAGAGATAGCTCAAAAGTACACTCAAAGTATTGACACAGTATTTTGAATACTCTTTGATTAAAGCAAGACAAAAAATACTTTCGGATTCGGCGTTAAACTGTAGGTCCCTTTCTCTTGTGCTTAAATTAGAAGCGCACAAGCCAAGAGATTGAGAGAGGCTCGGCTTTGGCCCTTTGGGGCTGTGACAAGCTAATTTTACTTTTACTTACTTTTGGTAAATAAAAACTCTTAAGAGCCATGACTCTATCTTCACGCGATACCACAACTATAAAATTCTGATACCGTCGAACCACAAAATGTAGTAACATGGTGCCAAATCTGATCAGAATAGCAGTACCTATTTGAACTTGCTGTAACAAATGTCTAAATCAATATTCGAAGTATCAAATTAATAACCAAAATATCAAATTGATATTTTCTAGGACTATATTGATACCAGAAAAAACAGATGCTAGTTTTAGTTTCAATTTGAGATAACATGTATCAAATTGATATTGATACAAATTAGATTGGGTATACGAATTCAAAAAGACGTTTTTAAAGCAGATAAAATCGACTCCAAACTGATCATTTTGTAAGGTTGGTTCTAGTCAGCGTAGAGAACGTGATCGACTCATGTGAAGCATAGTTACTTAGTTGGCTCTTTACCGTTTTCAATCGTTCTTTTTAACCTCCTTTTAAGACTAGTGGGGTAGAGTCCACGTAGAATTCTTGATCCGGTGAGGTTTTTTTTATCGTTTCACTCAAATTCAATTGTTCCCATTTTTCTTGAAATTCGCGGAGTTTTCAGACACTAACTATTAAACTTTTATTAACTTCGGATAATAAATGGCAAAGTTATAAAAAATGTTTCATACTTTTTGGCGCCACATTCTCTGTTTGCTTACATAATGTTGAAATGTTCTTTTTAATGTTAATGCTCTGTTAACTAACATAAGGGAAGGCTATACATTAATGTCCCTGAGTAACGGGTATATCGAAGTCGGGCAGGACCGACTTTAACTAACGCTCTCGTTTTATTTGTCTAATTTGCTTTAATTAGTCTTGAGGTCTAGTTAATTCGCTCAATTATGCCACATCTTTGATTGAGTGCCCCAACTGACCAAAGCATTTCAATAAATTTAAGGGTAAAGCGTTGTAAAAATAGCCACAGATTTATGTGGTGCCAACTATTTGACAGCAGCTGTGCGGCTCTTTCTGAAAATTATGACATTGTCTCGCCATATGCAATTGCCATTTCGTATGCTCTAATAAAATGTGTTGACAGATTTTCAATTATCCCCGCAGCGAGGGGGAAGTCCCTGAGATCGTCACACTCAATTAAATTCAATTTCTGCAAGGCGTTGGGTCATAACAACAGAACCAACAACAACAACTAAAATACTTTTAATTCCACAACAATAAGCACTTAAAATCGCATTAGTCTGGCAACAGTAAGGAAAGTTTTGTTGCTTCTCCCAGCATGATGTCATGCATAAACTTATGAGACGACAACGACGGCCTGAAAGTAGACTGCGAAAAAGTAGCATCGCATCCATCAATTTTGGCTTTCAAGTCGCGTACGCGGCAATTTGTTTGTATAGAAAATGTTGAGAATTTTCCTCGAGTTGCTCCCTTTTCTTTTTTTGACGTTCCATATAACTTTTAATGTATTTTGGGCACGTCTAACCGCAGGGTGCTGGTGGAGGTTTCTTGATATGCCTATCATCATCATCGTCTTCGTCGATGCCTGCCTGCCTGCCGGGTATCGATTTCAACACCCTTTTATTTGAAATGTTGTGCTGTGCCTATTACTTGTAATAATATTTTAGCAATTTTTGTTGCCATGTCACATATGCCAATGTCATGTCAGCCCCAAAACTCGTCCCCTTCCGCTCTTGTGTCAATGTCCTGCTGCTTCGTCTTCGTCTTTCTTGTCGTCTCCTTTTTTAAAGCCCAAGCAAATTTGCATTTTTATGCCACAGCATGTCTAGGACGCAGCATAAGATGCTCGGCAGCTGTCGAAGAGAAATTGATTTGATGCAAATTAATGACAGCTTCTTGTCAATTCTAATATCAAGTTAACTGATGAAAGAGACTGACTCTTGTGATACACTTTAAAAAAACCAATTTCTCAGTTTTTGTAACAGTTTTGAGCTACTCTTCAAAACCTGAAATATATGCATCTGAAAGCACTTTTTACATGTTCTTAGTTAGTAAGACTTGCAGCCCATACATTTCACAACTGGTTCTATCACTTTGCTTTTTGATTTTTAGTTTGGAAGTTGATGTTCAGTACTTTCAAGTAGCACAAGTTTTGTTAAGCCGAAGCTTGTAACGCAAAAACCTCAGTCCAAATAGCAGACCACCTCCCGCCCAATCTGTTGCGGACCAGCTGCCATCATACTACACGAAAACTATGGAAGCAAAGTGGTTTTGAACCGACCCGATTCAAAACGTACCAACACGCTAGTTTTTCTTCCCGTTTTTACGAAACCAAGTCCAGGTTTAGTTCGAAATGCAATCTTCAATAGATTTTCAGGTCAACCCCTAAGCACAAACTGTCATTATATTCAGCTATGTGTGACTTTTACTTGTTCTTTAAGTTCTTCTGCCACTGTATAGGACTGTTTCAGAGCTTGAATCTAAACTTTTTCAACCCATTCTACGATTTTACTAAGTGAAGATATATGTATAATTTGGAAATCAGCTTGTCAAACCGGAACCAGAACTGGAACCGTTTACCCGCATACCGAAATAAGAATCCAGGAAAAAATGCGAAAACAAATATCGAAAAAAATTAGAGCCTTTTACGTACCGAAATACGATTTCGTTGGATTCCCTTTTGCTAATAAATTTGTGCGAATTGAAGATTTTTGGACGGTGGTTACCCAACCCTCTTAATATTATAAGGAGGGTTTGCCGCTCACGTTAGTCAGCAGCTTTTCGAGGTCAGCAACGATTAGGTGTGAGTCTTTAAACTCAGTAAGCCAATAGTGAGTTTCTTACTTACCTTACAATATAACGCCCCCATTAAGGCCCCCGTGATGGTTCTGGGCTAAGGAAAACGTGGTTGGGGCCTAACTTGACTTTAGGTAGGGGAAGCCGTTACTTTAAGTGTTCCTTTCCTGCTTTGAGTCACTGGGGGTACTCCAGTTAAAGAAAGAGCATTAAAAAGTTGAACTTCTTTTTTCCCCCTTTTCTCCTTTATTTTATAGATAAATGCAAATTTTTAATGGATTTTTAAGTAGGCCTTTAAATTGGGCAACAGGAAAAAAAATAGCAATTCATTTTAATGATTTTGACAAGACAACAATGTCATTTCCCCTAGTCTGTCCTTTTTCTGGCTCCTGTTGTGGCTGTTGTTGTTATTTTATTTGTATGAAAATTAATCTAAATTTAATTTGTCTTCCTTTTTCTTCTCGTTTTCTAGGTAAGTCCTCTCTGTCCTTTCCCTGAACATAAGAAAAAGGAGAAAAGCGTAAGTAGGCTTTAAGTGGCAGCGATCCGCCAAATGTTGTCTGCCCGCATAATTATTTTTCAATTCAATCAAAAGCTTTAAGCTGTCCAGGCAGATTACGCTCTAGAGTGTCCACAGAGTGTCCAAGCCATAAATTAATCAACACTGAAAAAAACAGCACCAAATTTCATGCAACATCAGCCAGGCTGAAACATTTTTAAGCCACCTAAATGGCATTTAATTCACTTTCCACGCAAAAAACCCCCCACCACCTGCTCTTTCCTTCTTATTATTTACTTTATTAATTTAAGTGTTTTGGCCCGAGGCAGGAGGCACAAGTCCTTCGTTACGTGGGCCGTAAATAATTTTTGGACACTGCTCCTTCTCCTTCCCCTCCTCATCATTTTATTCTATTAAAGCCAAATATTTGCACAGGAAGAACTCGCAGCCAGACGCAGGCAAATGGCCAAACAGTAGGCCAAAGTTGTGGACTTGTTTCTGTTTTGTAAATTTTTTTTGGTGGTGCGTCGCGTCATATGACAATGTGGTGACCACCATACCAAGGACCTTTCCCCACCTTCCACACTTTGCTTTATTAAAAGTAATGACATGCAGCTTGTAAGTGTAAGGATAGAAGGAAAAAGGGAGACAGGTCTTTCGGTATGATCAAGTAAATTAAAGTTAACTGCCTTTTTGGGGGGAGAACTAAAGGAACCAGGTGTGGACTAGCGGGTCTACGAAAAATATATAAATGGGCAGTACTGCGCTCAGTACATGCTGCGTCATTGCGGCTATGTCTAGAACTTCAAACAGTTCGCTTGCCGTCTCTTTGACGATGGGAACACAGCTCTCGGGGCGCCACAGCTGCAATGGGTAGCACTTCACACCGTGCGCCTTCGCCACTGCGGCTGTTGGTGGTTCCTTACACAAATTGTGTGGCGCCTCTGCGGGAATAAGTTGTGCTTCACTCAGTGCGATAGGTAGTACTTCACACAGTTCGTGTGACACCACTGCGGCGATGGGCACAGGTTCACGTTTCGCCACTGCGGCTATCGTTAGTACTTCAATGTTCTAAATTCCTTTTTATCATCCAAAAAGAACACTTGAAATTCTAGAAAACCTTTGGAACACTCAAAGCTATCAAAGATCCCTTCTCCCTTTACAAAGCAGCAAAAACTTTAGATGATTTATCTGACTCCAATGGGGTGGCAGAATGTCATCATCTTTCACTTTAATTGTTGCGCAGGTTTTTGGTTGCTTATCCCAGCGCTTCTTCGCTTCTCCTCCTAGTTTACCTTATTTTCACTGCAGCTCTATCTTTTCATTTAATTATTGGTTGGTCTTTGTTGTAGGTAAAACTTTTCATTGCTGCGGGTCCTTGGCAAATAGCCCACGCCCACTTCATACCATTCCATCCCTGTGTCTGCCACATTTAAATGCTTTGACAATACTCTTTCGACGGACTAAAAAACATTTTGTTTGTTAAATTGTTTGTCATTTGTAAATGTCAAACGGCGGTCGAGCATATTTTGCATATATGAGTTGAAGTGAACTCCGCCCCAAGTTCTTTCAAGTCTGTCTCTCCCGCATAACTTTCTGGAAGAGAATTTCTCTGAATGAATGAATTTTCCGGCCCGAATTATGAGACATATTTCTGTCTGTGCTGCGGGCGGTGGCGGCAGCGGGTTTTTCTGTCATATAGAAAATCTGACATTTAAATATTTACTTACGTCAACTTGTGACATTTTACTCATTATGCCAGAAGACTTTTCGTCCCTTCGTCTAAGGGTAGCAACAGAAGCAGCAGCAGCCTCCGCCACAGCATTTCATATTCATAAGCTTTTCGCAATTTTGACAGTTTTTAGTGCCTCCATTTTAATGTTTAGATATTTATTTGTACACTCCACCACTTGCCGCCAAGTTCGTCATTTATCAACGCTTCCGGTGGGATCTTTGTTCGTTCCTTTCTGTCCTACCCACTCCTTAGTCCTTGGGTTCGCTATTTGGCCTTGAGGGCAGGCATAAATGCTGTTGTAAATGTATTTTTTAATGTAATGAGATTATTACGCAATTAGTATAAAAACTTTTTTGATTGTGTTGGTCTTTTGGATTTGAGTAGAAGATGTTGGGGACAACCAGAGGTTGGAGTCTTAAATGCTTTTGGATTTAAAAGCTAATTAATTTTTGTCTCTTTGTGTGGAAAGTTTTTATACATTTTGTTTACTTTTAGATATGTTTGGTGAAGCTTCTTGTGATGGTGTTTGCCAATAGACCTGGAATAAAAACATTTAGATAATTAATAAAAATCCTGAGTTAATTAAAAGTAGAGAGAAAATATTAAAAATACGCTAAATATCGCATTTTAGATGCCCTTGAGGACTTAAATTTTGATCCCGGCACAAAAAAATCTTTCATGAAAACCAAATCCGGCTCGAAGAATCAATCTTTTGTTGGGGGCCAGAGATTGCAAAAAAGAAAGAAAATTATATTTTGCGCCGGTTCTAAGAGCTCTTGAAAGCCTGGCAAAGAATTCTGTAAGTGAATATAAAATAGGTAATCCAATGTGTTTTTTTTTCCATAGAGTAACCTTTAGCTTCCCCTATCTACCAGAAACGAGGAAACCTTCCCGCTCCAACCTTTGCGCACTCTGAAAAAAAACTACTGACAGAGTTCTATATTTAAAATTCAAGTATATTGTGAAAACGCATTCTTAATTCAAGTACAAAGCAGCTTGGATTGAGTACAAAATTAACTTTAAATAAAAGCTCTAAGAAGTGTGCAACAGAAAATTCGATTTGGTTTTAACGGATCTGTTCTGCGAGGATTTCCTTCCCGTATGTACGGGATGGCGAAGGCGAGGATCACTTTCCGCTTTGGTCATATTTTTCCTTTCACCTGTGTCCTTTTGGTAGGCGAGGATTCCTTCCCACTCTCACCTCTCCTTAACAATCTACTGTATCTGAAGGCGAGGATTACCTCCCGCTTCAGACATCTTTCTATGCTCCATCTTCTGTATTTTTGAGACGAGGTTACCTTACCATTTCGCTGGTTTAAGTTTGCGCAAGTGAGAGATTTCGTAGAAGAGTAGAAGAAAATGTATTAAATGTATTATACTTCACTTAATTTATTCGAACTAGAGGCCCCACTTGTGTGCGTCATCATTTAAGGTCAAATGCATATTTATGCAAAATAATAGAGAGCAGCAGGAGTACTTCTAGTGTACAAGGATAGTACATTTCATTAATGGCCGGTCACGAACTTTGTCTCGCTCACACACACACATGTCGTTTCTTCCCTTTTTGTTACCATTTTGTGTTGCCTACGTGCCCCACACACAAAAGGCGCTTAAGGGCTCAACAAACACAAAAAGTCAAGACATTTACACTGCACTTCAGAGTCAGGAGCAGCAGCACCCGCACGAAGAGGCAAATGAACCTTAAAAACAAATCATTATTAAAGGCTTTCTCTCTCTTTCTGACTCCCTTTTCATATTTCTAATTATGTAAAAAACTTTAGCTTGTTGCAACTAGAGGAAAGAAGCTTGTGCCGCGCCTGAGGCAAATTGTAGTTAAACATTATTTTGCAGTTGCTCCTGCCGGCCGCCCTCCCTTACCTTGTAGCGAAGGTACTGGTGTTGGTCGGGAGGCGTGTCTGTGGCTTTGTTGATTTACCAACGGCAATTTTGTGCATTTTGTGTGTTGTACAGCAGTCAACAAAAGTTACCATGTGTGTGCATCTAACTTGTTGCAGCCTGGTTGGCGCCTTGAAGTAGGCAACCGAAACTTAAGCATGCAGAGCCACAGGGCAAATACACACACGCACGCACACATACATGCAGTTCTAAACGGGGGAATTGTAGGCATTCAACCTTTTTTCCTGAGCAGCTTTGAAAATTGTTTTCGATTAAAAGTTAAGCAAAAATAAACAAGTAAACGACTTTAATTCAAATTTACGCCGAATTAGCTGTTACATTATCTAAGCAAAGTTGAAGAACTTTATTGGGTCATCCTGAAAGCTCAACTTACACAATGCTAAATAAATACAAGAAATCGTTTTCCTACAACAATTTTCCCTAGCCTCAAAAATTAGGCAATATTTTGATCATTTCAAACAACTTTCATTTTACTTTATCAAATGAAACCAAAATATTTACCTTTTAATATAAAAATCAAATAAAACTTTAAAATTCAAACTAAATGAAAAACGGAAATGCACAAATAAAAAATTGAAACCAGAAAATTCTGTAATAATTTTCAACTGCAAAGCATATTGTTAAATATTCATGCTTCTCTTGCTGTATAGAACTGTATTTTTACATTTACTTTTTGCTCTGCCACTCCCCTCGCTCATCCTTTACTTTTTTACATTTTATGCCATAGTTATGCGCCTCAATTCTCTGGAGCCCAAAAATATACAACATACATATGTGCATATTTAAGAGGACATCTTATTGGGTAGCAAACAACTGTTGAAATCCGCTCCACTCAGTTGTTGTTGGGGGGATATTTGAGGCAATGATTTTTAAATATTTTATAACAATTTGTGCGAAAAGAAAATGCTGGAGCGTGTTTGCTGATTGAAATTGGACAGGTAGGAGGATGGGGCTAGCTTAAGATGTTAAATGATGTGTGTGTGTGTGTGAGAGTCTACCAAAAGCTTTTAGACATTTATGAATTTCACGCTTTGTGAGGGGAGAAAAAAACTGAAGCATATAAAGCGCAGAAGATAGGGAACTTTAAAATATTTACAAAATGTTTTTTTTAGATAGATAACCAAATAAAACATGCTGGAAATTCTAGTATCTAAATTCACAAAGTAGAGTAGCAGAAGAAGAATTATAGAAAAAGTCAGAAGAATGAGAAAATGAAAGAAAATAAAATTTAATAGAATAAAACGTTTAGAAGAAAAATTAGAGAAGAAGTCTTTCTAGTATTTGCATTGATTGCCAGAAGTTCAGCTGGCTCAGGGACATGTTTGTTAAATTTTATTACAAGTTAAAGTAGCATGGCACCAACAACTGTTCTACCACCAGTAGACTTTGCTTTCCGACTGTAGTTCAGCGGTTTCCTGTCCGCATTTTGATGCCGGGCTCTGCTGGTAGGTCCAAACAAACCCAAACAAAATTTTTTTACTTTTGGTTAATTCATTTCCTTTTTCCCCAATTTATTGGATTTTTTCATTTTTTTTTTTAATTTTTGAATTTTTAGATTAAACTTCATCAAGAACAAATGGAAAAAAAAAACCTAAAATAGAAACCTGAACTTTTCCTAAGGTTCGGGAGGTGAAAATTAGCCACCGGTATTATGCCCTTTCGCTAGCTACGGGAAAAGAGAAGACGCACCACTCTGACCAGCGATTTTTATACCCGTTACTCGTAAAGTAAAAAGGGTATACTAAAGACGTGTAAATGTATGTAACATGCAGAAGGAATCATCTCCGACCTCAATAAGGTATATATTCTTGATCAGAATCAACAGCCGAGTCGATAGAGCCATGTCCATCTGTCTGTATGAGCACCTATATCTCGGAGACTAGAAGAGCTAGGGCGACCATATTTTGTATGTATCCCCACGCAAATCAAGTTTATTTCAAATTTTGGACAATCCCCACTCGGGCCCCCCAATAAAAAATGTTAAGTAACTCGAACAATTTTAAAGTTATCAAACTCATATTATGCAGTGAAGTGTATGTGCCTAATATCTACAATCTGAAATTTTTATAAAGATCGGATAATAAATGGAAGAGTTATAAAAAACATTGCATACTCTTTAGCATAATGTTGAAATGTTGTTGAAATGTTCACATTCATGTTAATGCTCTGTTAACTAACATAAGCGAAGGCTATACAACATTTATTCCCCTGAGTAACGGGTATATCGAAGTCGGGCAGGACCGACTTTAACTTACGCACTCTTTTTATACCCTGTTCCCATTGAAAATGAGTGAGAGTGAGTGTGTATGTGTGAGTGGGTGTGTATGTGTATGAAAACACACGAAATCAAGGGAACAGGGTATTTTGTAGTCGGGGCACTCGACTGCAGCTCCCTTACTTGTGTTTTATGGATAAACCCACAAATATTTTTTTCAGATTTCAAATATTGACTGGTTCTTTAACGCTCATATTAGATTAAAAATAAAACAAAAGTGGATAAGGAAGCTATATGAAAAATTGGTCTACATGGAGTGTATCCTTTCGAGTCGTCCTTGGGGGCCCAAAATATGCTTATAAGCCAAATTTTAAGTCAATATTTTACCAACTAGAGTTTATGCCAACCACTGTGCAGTGGTGAGTTCTTTTGGAACACGGATGTTAAAAATGAAATTCGTTGCTGATCCATTGAATGATTTTAACTATATATACAATTTTTGGATATAATTGATCTTAGATTTTCATCCAACGAAGCTAAAAATAATCAAATAGATATGAAAGAAGAATAAACGGATAATAGATCTAAATGGATCTGTTAATTTTACAAAAGTATGGGGACCGTAGCAGTAAGCAAAAGTTTTAATCTTCATAGATTCTTTACTAGATTCTTCACTTCTTTAAAGCAAGATAAATGCAAATTTTCTGACACACACACCCACTCATCATAATTTGGCTCCATCACATAATCAATGATTTTCGAACTGGGCCTTTCAGCTGCTCCATCTCTCTTTTGCCCCGCCATCGATTGACTAGACCACAAAAGCACATTTACTGTAAACCGAGTCGACCGCAAAGCAATTGCAAATTCGCATGCACAGTGCTCAGAGAGGGGGCGGGTTTAACTCACGCACACACAAACGTCAGAGGCTGCCGGAAATGCGGCTACATAATCTCCATATCCGTTGGCCAGAGAGCTAGCATAAACTGTGGCATACTTCTAGGGCAAATGGAACTTTTTTTCTATGTATAAATATTTATTTTTTATATTTATACCAAGAAAATAAGCTACATTAAAGCTGTAAAGCAACAGATAAAAGAGCTTACACCAGAAAACCCTTCAACATCCGCTGCATAAAAAAAACCGCAATGAAATTTCCGGAAGTTGTGCATAAAATGGGCTATGCATACGGAAATCATCAACTCAATGGCTGAACAAACATAGAGAGAAAGCGAAACAGGAGTATGAATGGCGTATGACCAAAAACAATGCAAACGGCTGCCAACTTCCGGCAAACGCAGCCAACAAAACAATGAGCATCATGACGACGATGATGACGACCTTCATCCTCGTTGCCAGGGAACCAGAGATGCTGCTGCTGCTGCTCAGTTGACCAGAAATCAGAATTCAGTTCGAGTCCCTTTTGTCCCATTTAGTAGGATTGGCAGGAAGAGGGGATGTATTTATTGTTTCAAACAAAAATGTTGCCACTGTCGCGTGGGCGAACGAGCAGCAGAATGAGCTTATGACTCATTTCATTTCAATGGCAAACTTGTTCATTTGGCAAGCGAAAGTATTTAATATTGACACAATGGACAATAAGAGCATCCCAATTGCTGGTAATGAAATGGAGAGGAAGAGGGAAAAACATGACTTCGTGGATGTATTTTACCATTTATTATCTAATGCCTTAAATTGGAAGATATAGAAAATACTTAAAAGAAAGGTAATTCACGGAAAACTTAGAAAGATAAGTATTTATTAAACATTATAAGCTGAAATCAGTTAAAAGACGGTTAACAGTATGTTAAGTTAACAGAGCTGGATGAAAAAGTGATAAAATTTTTGGTTCCGTCGTAGGGCAGAACGACGGCATGACGTCAACGCCAACGTCAAAACAAAATAACTGCGGGAAGGGTCGGGATAGAACTTAGTTAAAAAACTCACCGGGACGAGATCGATTATTCTTTCCCAGACACAACTTTAAAGTGGACTTTTAACCTAGTGTAATGGTTCAATATTTACCATATAATTTTATTTAACTAGATTCAGCTTATTTCCACCCACCACTAAGTACATACAACAAATCATTATCAAAATTGTTCACAATTGACATCAACCCACAACATAATGTATCTAGCAGTCCCCACCGCAATGATGATGATAAGCTTGGCAGTTTTAAGCGCTTTACCTATGTGTGTGTGCGCTCTATAATGCGCTTTGTTCAGAGCAAGGCACACAACCGGAAGTGTACTGGCCCAAACTGGGCAACTAACCAAGTGATCCTTGTCCAGAGATTTTGGTATTGAAACACAGTTGCTACGGATTACACAGGGGCTTAGAGCAAGGAGCAGCATATCAACCGCACATAAATGTTTTAATAACTCAAGTAGAAAATTAATTTTTATGTTCAAACATTTTGTAAGACAAAAGACGAAAACACCGCAACATATTTTACATAATTTCAAAAGTTCAACTTGATAAAACAATTTCATTTGAAGCAGAGGACGACGACCGAGAGAACGAGCTGCCTAACAGAGGCAAAGTGTAATAAAAAGGAATTTCGCTTTCATGTTCTCTGCCCAGGGGGTAGGGAGTCGCTGTTGTTTTTGTCTGCTGTTCTTTTTTTTTTTTTGTCTTGTGAAACTTTTGTTTAGCAAAGGTGCGTCGTCGGGTGCTTGGTCTTGGTACCCGCAGCGAACAAGCTGAAAAGTATGCTATGTTTTTTTCACGATTTACCATTTAATAAGGGGTATTGCTGCTTAGAAGGCTGTTTTTAGTTCTTTTTTAAAAAAAATCTTATTTGAAAACGGAAATAGTTATTTAAATTCTGTTGTCTGTTATTGTATTAAGAACATATTGAATTAAATAAAAAAATTTTTTCCTTTGTACGAGGACTGTTCAAAAAGTTGTCGGCCTTCAAAGTTGGACGTCGAAAAAAAGGTATGCGGCTGGCGGCACGGATAACTCCACTTCGGATCATCTGATATGGAAAAAGTAAAAGGCGTTAGATTCATTAAAGATGAAATTCGGGCCCCTACTTCAATCATATTTTTGCGATTTCTTTTTACAAAATAACGGACATTGAAAAATGAAAAATCGATTATGGGAAATTTTTTTTTGGAGCTTAGTGAAAAAAAAAAAAAAAAAAAATTTTTAAAGTTATAATTGAAATGGGGGCCATAATGGTGACAATTCTGCGTCGAAGCACTTTGTTTCATCAAAATCGGTACAGAACTACTGGCGCAATCAGTGCCGCCAGCTCGAAAATCGTGGTTTCGAGATAAACGCGTTTAAAGTTTGCTGTTGCTATGCAAATCGGGTCACTTTGGGTCATTAAAAGGACTTTATCTTCTAAAGTATTTCGAATTTCAAAAAATCCTTTTTGGACGATATTCTCAAATATCCAAGCTATAGAAATATGCAAAAACTAAATAAAATTTTTGCCAAGCAGCAATACTAACTTTTAAAGGAATCAAATAATATAATTTTGAAACAAAATTCAATTTTTAGGTTTTATTTAATAGAACAAGAAAGAAAGTCGATCAAGCCCGACTATAACATACTCTGTACCTGTGAATTGCTGCCCATCACCGTTGCGACCGGTGCTGCCCATAATAAATAATACTGATTACTAAATATGTCCAGAAGGAACGAACCTTCTATCTATAAAACTGTGGAAGATATTACGTTTTTTCGAATTTGCGCGGGCGAGAGGGGGCGTGGCAAAAATTGAAAATAAACTTGAAAGATAATTCCAGATTTTCCTCGGGTGCTTTTCTCACTTCTAAGATGCAGTAGCATATTTCTGGGATGCTTTTAATGAAATCCGGTGTACAGTTCTTTAGAAACTCTGGAGGTATGTGCTCTATCCCAGGTGCCTTCTTATCCTTACAGTTTCTAAAAGCCATCTCAACTTTGTAAACTTCAAAGTATCTGACCGGGAAATGATATGAGGGGCTTGTGTGATCCTAAAAAAGCGCGTGAAAAAGAGTGGTTAGTGCAGCAGTGTCGGTTTGAATTTCCTTACGCTTTGTCGGTTTAGTTTTCTGGCCAGCTCCTAAAATTCCTTGCTATTTCTCAAATCGAATTCGAAAAGTCGAATTTCGCCATATCTTTACATGTTTGCACTCGCAAAGGGAACGTTTGTGCATGCCTTGAATCAAATTAAAATTTATTTTGCACTTCCTTCTTAAATAATTCATCAAATGTGTCACAAAGAGTTTTCCACATGTGTGTTCCTTTTCCGAAATATGAAAAAATGTAGATTAATAAGCCTGCGAAAATTGAGCATTAAACTGTAAGAAATAGCCTGATAATTTTCTAGCTCAATGCGACATGATGGCAGAACTCCAGCACACAAAACTGTCACGTGGCTTCCGGGCAAAGAGATTGCCAAGGCGGCAGCAGCGTTGGCGGCTTGAGCGTCTGCAGTTGAAATTTAATTTTCTGCTTTTCTTTTTTTCTTATTTTTGGGTACTTTTTTTACTTTTGGCATCTGGCAGACACAACAAACCGCCGCAGGGCCTGTGGCTGACATTTGCCGCTGTAAATAGTGGAAACTTTTTGATAATTACATTTTGGCAGCCAAGAGAAAAAAGAGAAGAGAAAGCCTCAAAGCCAAGCCAAAAGTAAACTGTCAATTTTAACTAGAAATGCTCGTAAAATATTCATTTTATTTTTGCATAAAACATTAGGGAAATGGTGGGAAATCTTCAATTTGTAATGCGATAAAGCGCCCTAAAGTATGCCGCATACTTTTGATGTTCTATTTACTGTTGTTGTTGGACTCCTGTTGTAATTTCCGGCTTACGTAGAGAATTTAATATGCAAAAATTGATTGAATTGAAGAGTAGGCGCCCACATGAGCATAGTTAATTGCTTTTTGCCTAGAGAAGTATGTCGGGACACAATGGAATTATGTGTATGAGAAATTTTAATAGTTCTGCCAGTGACAGTTGAATGAAAGCTGATAAGAAAGGACGAGAGGATTGTCGCAGGACAATTAAACTTTTAAGCAGACAACGACCCCGGCGACAAAAGACAAATGATGAAATGCATGTAAATGGAGTAATAAAGAAAAGGAAGACAGAGCGAGAGGAAGAGAGAGAGGACGAGCCTGCTGACACATGCCACAAACGGCGAAGGAACAACAGGATACAACAGGATACAATAGCAGGAAGAGTTCTTTTGTTGGCAACGGCAGCAGCCGCAACAGTTCACATGGCTCATTTTCTTTGGTCAAAGGAAGCCGGTGTCACAGAACTTTTCATATATATATAGAAATATGTGTGTCTGTGTGTGTTTGTATGTATTTGTGCTTATGAAATATGGCAAATGTCATTTAACATGACAGTTTGATGATAATAATAACAACAATAGGGGCATCCAGCAGCCATACAAAACGCAGCCAGTTTCCTTAACTTGCTTTTGTCCTCTTATTTTAGGCAAGCTATTCAAAAAGGATCAAGAGAAGGATAAAGAAAAAAAAACAGCTAGCTTAAAGTGGAAGTTTAACCTAAGCTTTTTTAGGGAAATTATTCAAATTTCTTTGAATTTGAGGCATCAAGTACCAAAGTGCAACACTTTTATGTCTAGCTTAAATTTACATCCCTTAAAGTATATGCAACACCTGTACATACACTTACCTCTTGGGCCAATTTGCTGGCTTTGGGTGTACACGCATCGACACTTGTCCCCCTTTACCATGGTTACACCCAAAGTAAGTAGCAGGCGATACAAATCCTGTTGGCAACCGCTGTGAACACAGCTCGAGGTATTCTCCCTCTGCTGCTACTGCTTCGGGCTTGTTATCGCTTATGTTGTCTCTTACGGTCTGTTGCATTTTGTACAAATTTGTGCCGCAGGTCGTCCACCAATTTGTGCAGCGAGGCATCTCGGGTGGGTTGGTCTTCTGCCTAAAAAAAAAACAAACTTTTCTAATATATCAAAATTTTTCTATTCGTTTTATAATTTTCTAACATCACTTTCGCTTGATTCGGGTACAAGTTCAAGTTTCCAAAAGTTTGCTGCTGTTCCCTTAAATCAAGGAAAAATCCTCAATAAAAAATTACCAATATTTACTTTACAAAATGACAGACCCCTTAACCAAAATCCCTTGTCAACCTTGCTACTTAATAAAATATGAGTGTTGCCCAAGTGGAGAGAAGGATGTGCCACTAATGGCGGCCCAAACACAAGTGCCGACGAGAGGAAAACGAAGAAAAGGGATAAAGAAATAAATAGGAAATGCAAATAGAAGGCAATACATTTACCAGACTGACTGGAGAGCAGCAGGTCTTGTCCTGTCCTGGGCATACACACAACACCACTCAAGGACATGCGACGCACATAAACTGTTGATTTTTATTGAAGTTCGTGACGCTAAACAGAAGTCGCAGGTGTGTCCTTCGCTCTCTCTCTCTCTCACCTCATCTTTTTGGACACATGTCAAACTCTGCACAAGGTCACCATCCCAAATATTCCCTGTTATAGCTTTTGGGGCTTAGCATTAGTGTCGAAATTATGGTTCTTATATGGCCTCCTATGCTGTATAGTTTCCCCACTCCTTCACCACCTTCAGCCTCCTCCTGTGTGTGCGTGCATTTTATGACTAAATACAATTTGTGCGCCTGCTGCTATGCCACAGTTTCTATGTACTTTTCTTTTTCTTTTTTGTTGTTGTATAGAAATGGTCTTACAATCGTCGCAGAATTTATTGTTTTCTTAATTGAAAAAGAAACTGTTGAATAGGCTGTAGTACAGTTGCTTCTCCTTACGTTCACCCACCTACCCGAAAAGCAAATCCAGATCCGAAAAGTGCTTGGCTTGGAATTTGGTATCACTATCCGGATTAGAAACTCGCTCAACTTTGTTTACACAAACTTTCATAAGACAAAGACAAACGAAATATAAGAAAGCTACAACAACAACGACTAAACTAAAATTGGAAAAAATTTTTTTGGAATTTTTGCCATATTTTTTTGGGTTAAATCCACCATTGGAACTATTTTAAACCAAAATTTCGTACTCTTTCAGAAAACTAATGCTGAAGATCATTACATTTTAGTCAAAACTATGAGAGCAAACGCTGTCTAGTTTTTGTTTACTATTTCTATGGGCTTGTTTGCAATAAAAAAATAGGGAAAAGCTAACTTCGGCTCGTCCGAAGTTTTGTATACACTTCCAGTTTGTTTTTCTAAATAAGACTTCTTTTCGGACCTTACTTTTCTATGAGAGCTATACTATTTAGATGTCCGATTTCGAACAAACTTAGTGCAATCATGGAAAAGCATAACAAACTGTTAATTACGAAATTTGGAGGCGATCCCAGTTAAAACAAAAAAGTTTTTCTCATTAGAACTTCTTTTTTGAACGATCATTCATACTACAGCTATATGCTAGTAGCATAGAAATAAACTGGTTGACTATATTTTGCAAGCTCTCGTTTTAAGACGTATATTTTTAAACAGTTTACTGGTTTTGGAATTTTGAAGATGGGAAATCGTTCCTTAATCTAGACAGAACCTAACATATAAAATATCATGATAATGCCTTTTAAAGTATGCCTCAACACAAATTTATTTTGTATTCCTTTAGTTGGTTCCTTTAGTTGGTTCTTCCCTTCGGGAAGAAAGTGTTTCATCATGTATCACCAATTCACAGATGGGATGATGAAAAAGCGAGACTAATTAATAAAGAATCGCATTCTTGCCTTCAATGGGTTTTTTGAGGGATATCGGCAATTTATCTTTAAAGCAGAGGCCGGCGCGTCGCTATCTACTGGGCAAAGGCAAACTCTCAAAAGCAGCTCAGTCGACTCACACACAGTATAAGCTCGTCTAGTTGCTTCGGCGCGCTGCGCTGCGGGTTCCACTCCTGTTTAGCTGCGTCGTTGCTACTGCAGCAGAGCAAATTGAATCTGTTTTTGTGCTGCTCTCAACTTCGTGTCTGTACACCAATGTAAAAATGTGAATGTGTTTTGTGACGGCCTCTGCTTTAAAGTATGCTAAGTACTCGAACATTTATAATTTAGAAAAATTTTGTATTTCACATTTGCCGCCTAAACACTAATTTATTTGCTCCGACAATCTGAGTGAGTGTACCATTTGAACTATGTATATTTTTTGCAATAATTTACTCTCAATTAATTCGCTTGCATTCTTTAAAGGGCATTTATCATGAAATATTTTGTTTTGTGTAAGAACAGGGTAATATGTAGAAAAATTGGTGGGCAGTAAAAGTCATTACTTGTATTTTCATGTACTCTGAAGAACTTGGTTCAAATGCACACAGTTCAGATTTGAGGGTTATTTCATAATAATGATGTCCAAAGATAATTTGGACAAGGGCATTTGAATTCAAGTACCTTCTTGAAAGGCAAATACTCTGGGTAATTATAAATAGAACAAAGCAAAGCAACCCTTGTAACAGATCACATCTGGGAATAATAATATTATCCAAGCAACATATGTATATGTAAATGTTGCAAGGACCAATGTTAGTGATAATAACGGTGTCATTAAAAATGTTGCTATCCTAAAAATGTAAAAAAAAAAACAGAACATTAATCGAAACCAACATTCATTCAGTCACTTCTCGCTCCCCCGTTGAGCGAGTAACATCCACTCACAATTGTGTTTGTTTTAATCAATGATAATGAAATATTTTTATATTTTTCCATTTCTCCGTATCACTTCTATATGAACTTAATGTCTCTTTTCTTGCGGAGTACGTAATTACGTTTTTCTCCTAGCTTCTAATGCTTTAGGCTCTATAGAATTAATCTAATATAATTACCAAAATGCTAATTTAAGAACATTTTATCTTTCTTTTTAGGTAAGTGATGACTTGTTTTCGCTTGCTTTGAGTCAAAATCATGTAAGAAATTTGATTAATTTTTATTAATTAGCAATTAAAATTTGAAATACAATTATTTGGCTTAGACCAAACTATGCCAAAGCCGCCTGTCTGGCGCCAGTAGCTGGCAAAGGTGAACGGTTCTTAACATTGCAGCAAAATGAAATAAGCGCAGTTAAAAGTCATTCGGGGGGAAAAGTCGTAAATCAATCAGATGCGAATTGCTAGAGCGGGGCCCCAAAACGATTGACGGCCCCGAGGTTGCAACATTTCCGGTGCATGGCGCAAAGCAGTTAATTTGTCAAATGTCTGCACTTTATCACCATATCTGTCGGGCCTCCTGCCACCACCTCGTCCCTCCTCCTCCAGTTGTTTCCCCCCTGGGTGAGCCCATGAAAACGCATTACGCACTCAGGACGATTTGGGGGGATCTCTGTGAAATTTTGAGGCAAAGTGCAATCAGTGCAGTGGCGCATTTCCCACAGGAGTAGATGACGACGATGGATAATATCCCAGCCAGCAATCCTTCGCATTGTCGGTGGCCCCCCAAGGGGGGGTGGAGGAGGCAAAAACTGTTAGAAAAACTCTCTGGCAAAGCAATTTAAAGTTGCATCCATAACATCCAGCAGGCAGCAGGAGCCAGCCAGGACACTGGCCTGGGGAAATTTTACTGGCTAATGTTTGTGTGCGTGTGTTGTGTCCTGTTGCAGTCAACAGGCCGTCAGAGTCAGAACAGAGTCGCAACCCGAATTCGTAATTAGAAAAGTGCTTGCATGATAACTCACTTTCTGGCTTTCTGTGCTGGACCCACCCCCCGCCGCCGCCGCCCATTTTGTGTGGCTATTTAATGGCTTTGAGGAAATCTGTCATTAAACCAAATGAAATTAGTCCAAAAAAATCTTTTAGCCCGGCTGGTCACACTAATTGCTTTGAAAATTGAACAACAATTTGAACTAGTTTTCTTACAATAATTTTTCTGTTTGTTCGTTATTGCATAAATTCCATAAAAACAAATGTCATCAGAATGTCATTATGTGGGTGGAATATTTGTTCCTTTTGTGGCATTTTGCTGACGAAGGATTTGAATATACATTATACAATAAATATTTGTTGGCATAGGGCGGGCAATTTTCCTTTTGGCAGCTCCAAATAAATTCATATATATGCAATTTAGGGCAAGAGAAATAGATGTTAGCGAAAAAAGGGAGGCAGCATACAAAAGGAAGTTAAAAAACCGTTAGATTTATTTAGGATGAGAATACTTGTGCAATCCTGATCTCTTATCTCAGTGAAATTCAAGAAGTCATATAAATTTGTAGGTATGAAGTAACACTAACTAGTTACACATAGGGAAAAAAACTGATCAAAAAATAATTTGGCGTCCTGTAAAAATAAGAACGAGAAGTTCTCTCATATTTTTGAGAACAAATGTTCCAAATGTTCTTGAAATGAGCACTATTCATCTCAGCCACCGCACAAAACGTTACAAGCTGCCATTTAGACATGCGTTTACAATTGTGTGCAATGGTGCAGTGAGCTAACACGTCGCCGTCGATAGGTGCAAAAGGTCTGGGAATCGCCTACAGACAAGTCCAACAAAAATTGTTGTTTCTTTCTAAAATAATCCAAGGCAGTTGGAGTAGGTGGGTTGTCGTTGAAGTTGTTCAAGCGAAGTATCAGATTCTAAGGAATATTTTGTCGTTCAAAAAGTTCACTTTCGCTCAACTACCTCGCTTTTAAGGTACTTAAGCTCTTTTTACAATCTTCATGAAGTTTTTAATAGACGAGAAATTCGTCGAACACTTCTTACGAACTTCATTTGCTTAAAAAATTTAATAAGTAAACATGGCAGAGGAAAGCAGAAAAATGAGAAAAATGAAGTGCAAAAATGTAAGCACAGTATTTGGAATGTAGGCATTCGGTAACTTCAAGCATTCATTCTTTGCTCATTAGGGCACGTATTCACTCCGATGAAATGATATTTGTGCAATTGTTGCCATCCATTGACGAATATGTTCGCATGATAGACGCATTTTTATGATTCGCGATCAAAGCGTGGAACACATAAAAGATTATTATCCTTACTTCCTAGTGCGACAAGGTTAGCCTTATACATTACCGCATTATTTACTACAAAAAAAAACACTAACCTTAGTAAAATGTTAACATACTAAAATCTAAAGTTACATTAAATTATCCCTGCTTAAAACAAGCAACGTAGCAATTTTCACTTGAACCTGATGATTCCAAAGAACCAATGGTTCTGAAACTGAGCAACTGATCTTCTCTGGCATGTTTAAGTGTCAAACTGAGTTGCCCAGATGAGATTTTTTTGACACTTAGGTCTGACGAAAACTTATCTGGGAGATCAGGTCGTGTAAACACAGCTTCAGAAAGAGGCCCTTATGAAGTTGTCGCTAACTTGGCACTTAATGAATGCTAATATCAAAATATTTCATCATCAAAATACTGCTACCGAATATGCTGAAATTTTATATTTCTAGTTTATTTCTTATTTTTACATCGCCCCTCCCGCCTCCGCGATTCAACAGAATAACTCCTACAATTTGTAAAATATCGATCCCAAAAATTCACATTTATATACCAAAAATCTATAATCTCTCAAAATTTCATGTAGATCGGATAATACATAACGGAGCTATAAGAATATCCCCTTCTGTCATGTATTTAAACAGAGAACAATTTAATTTCGATTTCAATTTTAAATTCTGAAAAATATACGTTCTACTTTTCGTACTACCAAACAAGATGGCTAATGCGTATTTCCCATCTGCATGTGTTTGTGTGTGTGTGTGTGTCGTCCCCTTGGATAATATGCAAATGACAATAACTGAATGCAGCTTTCTACATCAACCTGATGCCTGCAGTCCTAATGAACCCCCTCCTAAAGGCAGGCTATACAAAAAAATAGGGGAAAGCTAACTTCGGCTCTGCCGAAGTTTTGTATACCCTTGCAACCTCCATTAAAAACAAAGTTTTTAGGACATTACTTTTTTAAGGGAACTATGCTATATAGATGTCAGATTTCGACCAAACTTAGTGGAATTTTGGAAAAATATAGCAAAATAAGAAATACGAAGTTTGTTGGCGTTTCCATTGAAAACAAAAAAGTTTTTCTCACTAAAAATAGTTTTTCAACCGATCGTTCCTATGACAACAGCTATATCCAGTCCGGCCGGTTCCGACAAATGTGCAGCGTATTTCTACTAAAAGAATATGTGCAAAGCTTAGTGAAGATTGCTTTCAAACTGTCGGAGGAGATATTAGCTCGTCGTTCTGATCAAGAATATATATGCGTTACAAACAACCGGACAATTTTATTATACCCTCTGCAAGGGTATAAAAAGCACACATTTTATGCAACAGCCTGGCCAAAAATTTCAACCTTAAATTAAAGCATCCAGTCTGAACATGGAAATCAACGCCTGATAAAAAAGAGAGAGTGATGGCGAGAGAGCAAGGCTGGCGTTTGGTGACCATCCAACCATAGACCACAACCCAGGCAGTTGTTCCTTTGTGCCATGTTGTATGCATTTTTGGTCACTGTGGTGGTAATGGTGGTGGGTGGGACAGAGACAGAGGAAATAACGTCATCAACCGGACTCTAATGACAACCACACGTCATCAGTGTTGTCGTCGACGTCATCGTTGTGGTTGTTGTTACCGCCCATTGCTGACACGCCCCGTCAGGCATAGGCATGCATGTATATATCACATCCTAGGTCTAGGATCTCATTGCAGCTGTAGTGGCTGCCCCATGTATCATGGGCATGCAAATTTTTTTGCCCTTCTTTAGGCGTAGGGTGCACACTCATTTGCATTATCGCATCTAATCATTGTCATCATCAACAATGGCGCTCGTTAGTTTTGCCCAGCCGCTTTTATTTATTGCACTAACCTGCAAGGCCCCTCCCAAATGGCCATTAAATGCGATTTCATTTTTAGTTTGACATTTTTAATTTGCACATTTGCCCCAGCGCAAAATTGGCATGCAAATGTTATAGCAGCGATGCGAATTCCAATTAAAATGCATTTGCAATTTGTTGCAGTTTATTGTGGCTCTTCCATGCCACCCAAAGCCAATCCCCATCCCCCATAAGGTTTTACTTCTAATTTGTGCAATTTGTCACTGCATTTAATTTGGCTCGACGGGCGAACTAATCGATAGCATCGATAAATCGCCACAGGATGTCTCTTTCCAGGCGACATGCTGGTAAAATTAGCAGCTAACTGTTTAATGTTCAGTTAAAAAGGTAATGGCAAAGTGTTTCCTTTTCCTTACAATCTTGTTGAATCCAGTTTTTTACAAGCTTGAAGATTTATTTTAAGTAATTGGAAGTATTGTCTATTACTAGCTACTACGTTTTCCTGTCTATCAGGTAACCTTCGAACTCGGCTCTGAAAGAATTTCTTGTCCTTTGGCTTTACGGGTGACTTCATAACAATCTGAGCCCATAGAAAAATGTATCAAATATCGCTATTTTTTGACAATGCTATCTACACCTACAATTGTCATGTGTGGTTGGACGGGTTACACTAATCAAGACGACTCTGGTTCTAGCTTTAATCTACTATGTTTAATTATTACATTGTGATATTTATTAGTTTATAAGTCTTTGCTTTATCGATATACATTCTAGCCACCGTTTTTTCTTTTTTGCCCTTTTTTACCCCTTCTTCAAAACTCAAATATTATATTTTTATCAAATTTCGCGATTTTATTGGACTAATCGCTCCTCCTATTGTCGCCGCTGAGCCGCCCTTTCACCAACACCCTGCCTCCGATTTTCTACTTCAGCTGCAGCACTCACCAGCTCTCTGGGATGCAATGTGTTCTCTTTAATCCAATTATTTACCCCTTAGGCGTTGCATTATCAAACATTTCACAACATAAAAAACCGCCTCTTATCGCTGGCATAAGCTCAATGCAAACTGCCACGAACCACTTATCGCTGCATTACAAACACTTGTTTTCTGCCCTTATTTAAAAATTTACGCGCCATTTCAATGACATTTGAAATAAATGGAAAAAAATACTGCTTATCGAGAGTTTATTAACATATTACATTTACATGCGAGTATTTACACAAAACTGTTGTTGTTGTTCTGTAATTCGAATTAAATATTAAATTAATAAAAATGAAATTGATTGCATTAGCCGACCTCTAAACCAACTGAAAATTGGTTTTTATAGTTAATGAACTTTTCAAAAAAGCATTTTAGAGTCAGCTGTCAAATGTCAGAGGAGAATTTATTATGTGATTAGCATCACATCAGGCAGTTGCATTGTGTGTTCCGAGAAGAATGCAAAATGGCGGCTAATTATACAAATAATTTTTATGAATATATTTAGAAAATCAAAGGAGACCTGACCACCACATGCAGATCCACTTAATTAGCGCAAACACACACACACAGTCGTGCTTAATGCTTGTTAAGCCTGCAGGAAATTGAGCGTACACGAATTTTGCCGCAAATCAAAAGCAACCGAAAAAATCTAGAAAAATTAAAACGAAATGGCAAATTTGGGTCAACTGCGTGGCTCATTGTTTTTTATACACTCACACAAACACACACATGCACATTTGCTCTTTCGTTCTGCTTTAATGTCATTTGCATTTTTTCATAGCCTAGCAAAATGGGCAGCTGCTTTCGTCCCCCTCTCTCTCACTCTCTTTGCATGTGTACGGGGTTCGGAATTTATCTTTTCCTTTTACTTGATTTAATTGTGCATAAATATTTTCCCATTGCCATTGCTTGTGCTGCATGCAAATTAGCTAGTTGTCGAGCAGTCGACGACAAAAACAACTCTCTTTCTCTCTCTTTGTGCTGTTTTAAAGGTGTCAAATGCAATCAAAAGTTATTTATAACATGTTCAGATTTATACACAAAAACTAAAATTAATTATTTTAATAAAAAGTATGATAAAATTGAATAGCCAATTGGAAATTCATATTTTTCATTTTTTCATTAAATTTTTTGAATACATCCCATAAATTTTATATCCCTTTTAACCACCTAATCAAAACAAAAGCATATAAATTGTAGGCTAGGCCAATTGGGTTTTATCGATTCATAGCATATGCAAATTATAATAAGCTTAATGGTCCATAACCAAATACACACACACACACACACATAACAGTTGCAACTTTAATTAAAATTGCAAATTCTATGGCCCAAGGCTAGAGCTAAACAAAATTTAACTGACTTTGTTTTCTATGATTCTGAGCAAATGTTTTGTCACTCGGCTAAATGCAAACTTCAATTAGTTGGTCAGGGGACTTACCGTTCTCTAGGCAGCACATATTTCAGTCTGAAAATGTTTGGCATATTGACAGGCGCATAATTAACACTATTATCAACAGAGAGAGAGCAAGAGAAAGAGAGAGAGGCAGACAGATGCTGAAGCGTTGTGGTTGCTGGGCAACATATTTTGTTGGCCATTAAACTTTTGTGCCCGGACAAACGATGTGAGCGAAAGACCACAGACATAAGTTTTGATTACGATGCGGCCAGAGTCTGGTGTAAGCCCAGGGCTTTAAGCCCCTGCCTGTTTGTGTGTGCTGATTGCATTTGGTCAACCTAAATCCCTGTCTACAAATTATGATTGTTCTGGTCTTTTTAAATTAGTCGGCAATTATTTGCAATTGCAAAAAAAAAAAATTTCCTGCTTTCAAATGAAAGTTTTTCTACACTTGAGCAAACACTCATTGGTCATTAAAAATACAAAATAAACCCCACTTTGAAGTCAATTAAAGTTGTACAAGTAATTTCTCAAGGCATACACGAGGCGTATGAGTAATACTTCACGCTTTGTAACTTAGCAACGATGTTGTTGATGAGTGGCTGTTGCAATTGCCAAATTGGCAAATTGTGCCGCAAAATGGAGAAACATAATAACACTTGTTACTTTCATTCAAAATTTGTTTAACTTGAAACTGAATTGAAAATCATTTCGACTTTAAAATAATCTAAAAAAATTTCTTATGTGGGTAATTATTAGAGATCGATATTACTGACTCAGTCGGGATATAAGATCGTTTTTGAGCTCTAAACTCTTAAATTGTTAATTCTTAAGTATTTTCTTACAAGAAATTCGGATTTAATGGGATCTTGTCAGGCCCGTCGAAAGGGGATGGGGATGTTTCCCCCGGACCCGGACTTCTGAGAGGGGCCAGGATTTTTGGCGAAGACTTAAATAAACTATGTACAACATGAGAAAACCCCCCGGGCCCGAAGTCCACTTTCGACGGGCCTGGATCTTGTCAGTTCTTTTCGAAAATCATAAGAATTATATTAATTAGCAAGCCCTGCCGGTAATCACTTTTTATAAAACCATCCTCTTACAATTTTTTGAAAAGCTCCATAAGGGGGTGCTACAAAAATCCTCTTCCAACTAAATTCCAATTCTTAGCAGCCAAAGAAACCTTAATTGGTTGGCTTCAAACATCGCGAATATGGGTTATTAACAGTTTCCCAAAATTATGCAACGAATCTTATGAGTAAAATGCTTCCACTGAACAAGTGAACAACTCCGAGTGAACAAAAATAAACAATTAATAAAGAACATGTGCACTTGCTCAGCTTAGTGAACAGCTCAATTTTGTTCAAACAGTCATGAACAACCCAACACACAATTGCTATAACTTGACTTTCGAAAAAGAAAAGAAAATCTCTTGATGTGGCACCGACGAATTTTTCGAGAGATTTAACTAACCAATCGACTGCAAAAACTCTATAGAATCCTGTGTTTAGATTTAGATTTATTTCAAAAAAATTCCTTGTGCTACAAGTATATACTTAAAAATTATTGCACCAGTCACAAATATTCTCGATAATTCTATGCTAGCTTTTATAAGGGAAAATAGGTAGAGGTTCGATTTCGCGCAAATTATTATTAACAGAGTAAAAATGGATTGGCACAGCCCCAAAGGGCCAAATCCGAGCTCCGATCAATTTCTTGGCTTGTGTGCTTCTAATTTTTGCGAAAAAGAAAGGGACCTACAGTTTAACGCCGAACTCGAACGGCAGTTTGCGAAGCTTTTTCATGGCTAATTACTTCAAAGCTTCCAACAGCAGTGAAGGTGAACGGGTGTGAAAAGCTAAGTTCACACAGGCAAATTATTTGGACAAATTTCGATACAAATTTGGCTAAATAAGCCTAAATAGTGCACTTTTTAGCCATATTTGAGCAAATTTTTTGTAAATGGCATCATAGCTTTTGTTTTAAGTCACACAACATCATGGCTATTTAGCTAAATTTTCAACGAAATTTGGGCAAATTATTTGACTGTGTGAACTTAGCTTTAGTCTTTCAAAGAAAATACGTTTTCCCGAGGCGGGATTAAACTAAAACCCAAATGAGTGAAATCAAAAATGCATAAATCAATTTCTGAAATATTTGCAATATTATATTCAATGTTTTGCTATTTCATTAAAACCACTTAATAATTTCCTCCATTTTCTTTCTCTTTCTAGGTAAGTGCAACTCTGTATACTTTTCTTGGCTACAAAATATTGTAAGTACTGTTGGATGCACAAAAACCACAAAACCTGCACAAAAACCTGTGTCTGAACATAAACAAAAGAAGGAGTGAACAAAATATTTACTTTTTATACCCTTGCAAAGGATATTATAATTTTGCCCACTCATTGAAACTCATTGAAATATTGATTTCCGATCGCTTAAGTTATATACATTCTTGATCAGGCCGAAAAGCTGAGTCGATTGATCTTTATCCGTCCATCTGTCTGTTTCTACGCAAACTAGTCTTTCAACTTAAAAGCTATCAAGTTGAAATTTCGCTGCTTATATGTCGGAACCGACCGGATCGGAATACGATACCTCATAGCTCCCATAGCAACGATCGTTCGGAAAACTAGTTCTAGTGAGAAATAATTTTTTGTTTTCAATGGAAAAGTCTCGAAACTTCGTATTTAATGGTTTTCTATGTTTTTTTTATAGATCTACCAAGTTTGATGAAAATCGATCAACTAAATGGTATAGCTTCCATACAAAAGATGGGTCTGAAAAATAATCTTAGTATGAAAAACTTTTTTGTTTTTGATGGTAGCGTCTTGAAATTTTGATATATGTTTTTTATATATGCTTTGACATAATTCTACAAAGTTTTGTCAAATTCGGATGACTAGCATATAGCTCCCATAAGTCGAAAAATGGTCTTAGTGAGAAAAATAGTGTGATTTTAAAGGTAGCGCTCCTAAACTCGGCGAATATTAATATTATATGATTTTAAAGGTATTTACCAAATTTGGTCAAAATCAGATGACAATATCTTAGGGCTGCCATAGGACCGATCGGTCGGAAAATGGGTCAAATTAAAAATAAACTTCTTTTACCGTTAGCGTTCTTTAACTCGGCCGTTATTTATAATATTCACCTTCAAATAGCTTTTGCCATATTTGGTCAAAATCAGAATATAAAATCGAGCAATGGCAAGGGTATTGAATATTCGGCACAGACGAAGTTAGCTTATTTTTCTCTATTTTTATAACTTTTTGCTACATTGTATGTTTGCTAGTTTCATAAAATTGTTTTGTATTTGTTATGTGTTGGCATTTATAAATTAAATACTAGTCGCAATGCGATTTAGTGCTGCGGTTTAACGTTTTGCGTGTTTTGAACTCATAAAAATAACAGCTTAAAACAGTTGTGGTCGCCATTTTGAATTAGTTTTGGTTTCAGTGTGTGAGTGTTCGTGTAGGCGGAAGGGAAATCAAAGTTTATGACATTTATTAGGCAATTAAGCTAAATACATACACTTTATGTGCTTAGTATACTTAGTGGGACTTAGTAGAAGTTTTATCATTTTGGAACATCTCAGAAGAGAAAATGAAATCTGAAAAATTTTTTGTTCCTTGGACAAGCCTTGCTTCTTCTCTTCCTTTTAAAGCTTTGTCTGCACTTAATGGGCCTTCAAAGGCAGCAACTCACACAAAATCATACATGCAGCTTAATTTCATTTTGCGCTTTCTTTTACATTATTCCTCTTTTATTTTACACTCTACAAAAATGGCCGCTAAAATGTTATACGATGAGGGGCAAGGCACTGGTACTTATTATGTACACACACACACACACACACAAGAAACGTATTGTGCCTTTAAGAGAGGCAGATGCGACTGCAAGTTGGCCAGCAACATACACATAATAAAAAGCGTTGCCTACTTTTGCGGGCAGCCGTAAACGAGAGCGTCCTTCTATACGTGTGCCTGTCTTTTGTTTGCTGATGCCTTTAAAAATCAGGCTATCGATTTTCTTGTGTTTATTTTGCACTGCACAACATGTCCCGGCAAACTCTAATGACTTGACAGAGTATTTAAAAAAGTTTGTTTTCTTCTTCCCTTGGCAATTAATAATATCAGTTATTTCAAAACCTAATCAAGCACTAAATTGATGTTAATACTCCAGGCACGTAGCAATCATAACAAAAAATATGGCATAAAGTGCAGGAATGACTGTCAATTAACTAGCTAGCAGAAGAAAATTGTAAACCAATGAAGTGTTGGATATGAGAGAAAACAGGTCACGTAACTAAGATATTAATCAAGAACAGCAGACCGGAAAGCAATCGATGAGAGTCCAGCCTAAAAAGTCTCTAGAGTCTATTAATGGAGAATTACAATTTTAATTTGTATTTAAATTGAAAAGAATTTAAGCGTATTATATGGTTCTTTTCGGGGAATCAGACCCAAAGTATGCTATAAAACCAACGATTTCTACTTCTTGGTCAGTTCTGTTGGCCAATTACCCCCCGCCCTCGCACTGCCACCAACAAAGCAATCAAATCCAACAAATTGTTGACTAAATTCCTAGAAAATAAATAAATAAAAAGCAGAGGTCATTAAATCAAACACACGCACCTGGCCAGACTGTCCCCCTCTGATTTCTCCCTTTGCACTCACAAATTACAATACCTAACTGCAGTTAGCATAAAAAAAAGCGGTGCGTTGCTTTAGTGCTAAATAAATAAATTGTTAAAATATGCACACAACACCACCCCGCACCGCCCCACAAGTGTGAAGAAAATTTCCATAAATCAGCCAAGCACAAAACTTTTCGCGTGACAAAAATCAACTAATGTGGTTAATAAAAACCCACCAGGAGGAACCAAAATAAAAATATATACAAAAAGTAGCTAAAAACCTGCCAAGTGCAGGTGGGTGGGGCGGAAGTTTATACAAAGTTAAACTGAACTTAAGCAACAAACGAGGAGGATGAGAAGCAAGTTTTCGGCGCTCTCATGTAAATCACTTTCAGCGCAACTTTTGCCACCAAAAATGTTGCCTCAAATTTATGCAAATGTTTTTTTTCTTGTTGTTGTTGCCACCTGGCGTGGCAGTGGCAATTGTCGTTGACATTTTCACCTGCTATATTATATTTTTTTTTTGGTTGAAAAACTTTGGTTAAATTGTTTTTTAAATATTTCTTTCTTTTTTGGGTTAGTTTCTTTTGCTGCACTTGATTGACACTATCCTGTTTAGTTTATGAGAAGTTTGTGTTGATTTATTTCTGACATTGAGAGCGCACCAGCGAGTGAGGGTGGCAGGAAGGGCAGGTTAAATGGCTTGAGGGCGGTTTTAGTGGTGTCGGGTTAGTAAAGCAATGAAATGTTTGCACAGATAACGTGACAGCAAATCGATGAATATTGAAACGAATTCGGGTTTCTGGTTTGTTTTATGACACACAGAAGGAGGGTGGAGGAGAGGTAGATTATAGTTGGTGAAGGGGGCGAACAAAATAGTAATAACTCTTTATATGAGCGCAAACACCTGACGTGGTGGTAGGACATGAATGATACAATAGAAAGAAATAACCTGATTAAATTGATTTTAAGGTGGTAGAATTATGGGTATCAACCTGGCTTGTGTGGTGCTGACCAACGGAACTTTCAATCATTTCTGTTAGACAGGCTGCAAAAAAGGCATCATTACTACAAACTTTGTCAACCAAAGTGGACCAAGCATGACAGACTAGGAAGTCATGCCTGAAACAAACAGGCTGATAACAGGTATTGAAACATAACTAGAAGGCAATAATGCTGAAGCTGCATCCACAGCTTAAGACCAGCGAAACTTCTTCGGAAAACATACAAACATTCCGCGCGTCCTTGCTATCAAGTCAACGTCTGTTTGCTGCCCGGCGACTATGCAACCAAAACAAAGGAAACATCTCTAGAAAGAAAACATTGCAACCGGTGGCCTAAGTCTTTTGAAGGTATAGTCTAAAAGTCCGCTGTATTTATTCATGCTTACCAACTCAAGCTTATTTAGTCTTCACCTCGATTTGGCCGGTCCTGCTGTAGATTCGTTGTCATCAGTTTGTTGGCAAGTCTCTCGATAAATCAGTCTCTTCAAGAGATTTAAATTTCATATTCGAAAATCTAGCCTATAAGAAAGTGTACTGGAATATATTCTGGATGCGGCAAGATACAAAATTTGCCCATGTGGCAAGTTCAGAAATTCTGTGTTATGTCGTGCTGTAGCGCGTATTGTGCTTGGTGTGTTAGTGTATTTTGTGGCTGGTGTAATACACCATTATTCGCTGATACGTAAAGCAGCATGCGCTTTGGCTCTGGTGATAAAAATCCAGGTGGTTCTTTCTCATTATTGAAATGCTGACAAACAACAGACATCTGACAAAATTCAACTGACTCATCCGCACTGTATTGTATGTATGGCTCATATCGAAGGGCTGCACGTTGTCGCTCAACAGTCTCACGTTGTAATCTATTTTTATTAATTTACCAAGCACCAACTTCTCTTCTTCTCAATCTTTCTTGCTTATGGTAAGCTTCGTTTTTCTTCTATTTGAAAAGCACGTTCTACTTCCGTTCGATGCGCTGCGACATTTCGGTATCGCGTTGCATTCTGAGAACGCCGACCAATGTTTCCATGATCTCTTCTTGGCATCGTCACACAAATCGAACTGTAAAAAATAGTTTTTGAGATATAGACCTGACTTTTTCAAAAAAGTCCATTTTCCTATGAAAACTTCAGGAGTCAATTACAAACAAACCTTGGCCAATCAGACGAAACTCAGCCTGGGTTTTTCTACTACTACTAGTAGCTTTCTAATTTGGCGGGTCTCGTTGGTATCAAAATTTTGTGACGCACTGTGTAAGTAGAGATAAAATTACTCACTTCGGCTACTTATGTGTGTATCAGCTGTCTCACTTCAGTCTATGCAACGACTCAAGCTAATGACAAATCAAAGAACTGTCACGTAGAGGACTTTTATGTGCCCAACAAACGAACGTAATGCAAATATAAAATAAATCCTTCCTGTAACTACATAAAAGAAGACACATTATTGCCGTTACTTTTCACTCATCTCAGAGCAAGAGATGATGAAGGAGACTGCTTTACTGTTATTTAATTAATGAAATTTCGCAATGTTCTTGTATTTTTGTGCCATTTTCGTTTTGTTTGACTTCAATTTAATGAGCGTTAAGTAAATGTGACCTTAATTTGTGCGTAGTTGATATATGGACTTTGCGAAAGGAGTTTCTCCCCCAGCAAAGCCGCAACATTTACATGAAGCGGACATTTAAAGTAAAATATGGCCCAAAGCCGAAGGGCAACAACCAGCAGCAGCAGCAGCTCGATAAGGCTCAGGCAGGCGCTGGGTTCAAAGGACGCAGCAAATTACCCCAAAAAATAACGTACAAATTGTGCGCGGCAGGACCATAAAAATGCTTGAAAATGAAGCCATAAATGCGCAATCACAAAATTACCAAAAATAAGGGGGCGTGGCCACGCCCAAGTGTTTATTTATGCAGTTTAATTGCCTTGCAAATTGCCCGTGGAAGATCCTTCTGAATTTCATAACAAATTGCTGTAAATTCGACAATGAAAAGCCATTGTCTTCGTGGCAGCAAAGTTTCACAGTGCGACGCCGGAAAAACCGCCGCCCATTAAAACTATTTGCCGTAACAAACAAAAAAGAGGCAAAGGGAAAAGGGGAAGGGAAGCAGAACAAAAGAGAAAAAATTGTGTGTGCAAAACTTCTGGGAAAAGATTTTTTTTCTTTTTCTTATGTTTTTCATCCTCACACGAACTTTGATTGTCTGACAAGCTTCGTTGCATACTTTTTGGGGGAGGTAGGAAGGGAGTGCAACCAAACTATTTGCTCAACTATTAGAAAGTCAATTAGTTTTTTTTTTTGCTGTTCGAGTGAAGAGCTACGAGTGCGTTGAATGTCTTTGCGTTAAATAACTTGAATTGCTTTTAAAGTGGTTTTTCGGTTTCAGTTTCGGTTTCAGTTTCTGTGTCTGGCCCCAAAAAGTTGATTGAATTAACTTTTGGGGTAAAATGACGCACGTAAATTCAATTAAAACACCCTGCTTGTTGTGGACAATAAAGAACACCTGCAGTAATACCAAGAGAATAAGAAATCAGGCCAACAAATTGCCCTAAAGTTGAAGGAAAAGGGTAAACGATTTTTTGAAAAATTCCCATAATTCTGTTTTAATGTTGTAGCAACAGTTTAGCCAAAGACATAGAGCTCTACAAGATGCGTAATGACCAAACAAGTGAATGTCCGGGAAAATTCCAACGAGGTCCTTCGATTTTATATATGTGTTCTGTCTGTGTGCAAAGTTTCTTCGGCAGACTTCACACACGCTCAGCGCGTTCATGTAGAATCGACGGTCCACATTGAAATTTCCCCTTGCCATTCATTTGTATAGCCGTTACTTATCTTTATATAGAAAGTTACAGAAACTTGTCAAGGATATTAGTAATATTTTATCATGACGAACACAACTGATTTTTGATTTGTTTTTCATGCCCAAGGGCGTTATTACAGTGGGAGCTATTGCACTGGCCGTTGTTGCATGCTCCTGAACCCAGTCCAAACCTTGTTTGTTCATGTGTGGGCAGACATAACGAGCCCACAGCCACCGACCTTAGATCCTATCGACTTCTTTGCCTGATACGGAATATGCCTTCAATTCTTTGATCCAAATCCACTTTATACTGAAACAAATAAAAATCATCAAAAGGCGCCGCATAGTGGTTCCAATGGAGCAAAATTGCTGAGCGAGAATACCATAAGACACATGTGGGCCCTGGGGAACACTCTTTCTTACCGCTTCAACCATTGTTTTTTTATAAAAGTTGTCATTTAACAATGAAAATCATTTAATTTTTTGAAAATGTAACATTTACGTTAAAATTTCAGAGCTCGCGAAAAATGTTCCCTTTTTACAGGCAGTCAATAAAAAACCTTTACCCTAGGACATTATAAGTACTAAGAGAACCGAATTGGCATACGTGTATGTTTGTGTGCATAAGCTGTAAGCTTAGCACGAGCTGCAGACCAAACCAGTTTTACCTTTCCAAGTAGTTAGCTAACAGTCTGTTCAATTTGTACCTCATCGTTTTGCCATACAACGGACAGAAAAACACGAGTCATGGGCTATTGCATTTTCTTAAGAGATGGTACTCGACGGACGCAAAATCTCTAAATTGCTGCTCTAATCACCTTTGACTAGGTAATTTCCCGATTTCAAAAGAAAGTTCTTGTTTTTCTTGTCCAAGATTAAAAGTCTAACAAATTTATAACTTTAGTTTTCGCTATAACTGTAATTGCCCTAATTGACTGGAACTTTTTGAATTAGCTCTCCTATTTATATTTAGCCTGACCAATCCCAGTTTTAACCTTTTCCCCTAGTTTCTATTAGTAGCACAACCTGACTATCATTACTCACTCTTCCCTGCTGCAAAGACGATGACGATGGCCACTTAGCTATTCTTAGGAACCATCCGTGCGCCACCGCCCTTCTAGTTTGCTGCCACCCCTTAGTTTTGACTTGGTAAACTACTCCAACTGCGCTTTAATTAAATATCAATTACTTGGTACGGGGTTCTGTCCTGTTCCCAGCTAAAAAGCAATCAATTAAGTGTACTTCATTTCGAACAGAGTCTCAATTTACCCCCAAACTCATCAGCATATAATGGACTCTAGTAGAGGAAAAATCGAATCGAAAGCGAGAGTGCAAGTCAAATATTTGTAGTCTATGTTAGGGCGCAATAAAAACAAGAGGCAAATTGAAACCTTGTTAATGAAAGGACTAAGAGAAATGCACAAACGACTTGTAAACAAAATTAATACCACAAGTAAACATTAGCGCAATTTTCATGCTGTGTTGCGTGGCTCATTAGGCGCCACCCCCCAGCCTGCCCTGCTGTTGTCATTCCAATAAGCCAACAAGTAGACGGTGAAGTGGGCAGTTTGACGGGCTGACCATTAAACCGAATTACTTAATGACCGCACACGCGTGTGCTTTTGATGCCTACTTTTAGGCGCGCCCACACAGGCAAAGCTTTCTTTTAATTTGAGTTTGGACTTTAGTTTGGCTTCTGTGTGTGTGTGTGTGCGTGATTGCTGTTTGTATATTGCTTTTTAATTTTGCTCATTACTCGCAATTTCCAGCTGAAACGTGAGCCAGAGTTAACCTTATACACACACACACACTTGCACTCCTCGTATTGTAGTTTCTATTTACGCCTCAACTTTGGCCACACATATATTTCATAAGTTGCCACAACTTTTCGCTTACAACCTTGCCGACAGCAGAGCGGCGTCGTCTTGGCATTTGTGTTACCCCATAAATTTTATATGTACAACGATTTTGAGGTGTGTGTGAAGTAAAAGTAGAGGGAATGTATCCTGCCTGTAGAAAATAGGTTACCTATTGGTTTTTTTCCAATTGTATTTTGAAAAAATGGTGTGAGAACAGCTACAAAGTCCGGGCATAAGGCAATAACTGGGTTATTCTACAACCTTTTTTGTGGTTGTTGTTGTTTGACAAATGATTTTCTTCACTGCACTTTTCCAAAACTCTGACAAGATTTTCAAATAGACTTGCTCAATTACCCTTTATATACCTTAGTTGAGAGATAATTTAACTCCTAAAATTGCACAACACTTTTTTTCATAAGATATAGATAGAAAGAATTGTTCGTTGAGAGTGACCGCTTTCCCTCTTAGTCTATTGTTAAGGCGTATTTGTATGTAGCAAATTACTTACGCTCTCGCTGTACCAAAACAATTTATAGAACATTTTCGGCTTCGATTTAATGCATTTTGCTCTTTGAACAGTGATGTGTCCTCAACCATTTAACAGTAAGCGCGAAAATTCCAAGACCGAAAACGTATCTGCTTTTTATTTCTGTCTTTGATGCGTGCAGAGCTGAGTGAAAATATTTGTGGATCGTTAGTTAAGAGCTCTGATTATCAGGTTGATTTTCTGTGCTCGTTTTCTTTGCTTTTTTATTATCGTGATTTTTTATGGTTTTTGTATGTCACCAAATACGATCAAACTTTGCTTAAATAACTAAAGAAATAGAAAATTGCAGCAACCCCAAAAAATTTGTTTTTAGTCACTTGAAATTTCAGCTATTTGCAATCGTCGTTGTCTTCGTGATCGATCATCTTAAGTTGTTTGCTCTCGCTAACCACAACAATAAATATAACATTTTCAACCTTCCATTTATGTATATATTTTACTCTTGATAGAGTATCCTGTTAATAGGTGTTTGTTTGTAGAACAGTGCTCCTATCCTTCTTTTTCCCCCTTTGCTTTTATACCCTGTTTCCATTAAAAATAGAAAAAGGGATCATGAAGTTGTGCAAAAGTATGGAACAAGGTGAAGAATACATTTCCGACCCTATAAAGTATACATATTCTTGATCAGCATCAACAGCCGAGTCGATTTAACCATGTCCGTCTGTCCGGCCGTCCGTCCGTCCTGTCCTTCCGTCCGTCGATCTCAGAGACTATAAAAAATAGGACCACAAATGTTTGCATGTAGGTAGGTGTATACCATACTTAGATCAAGTTTGTTTCAGATTTGGAAATGTAACTGTATTTATATCATGTAGGGCCCAATATTTATCTATTCTTAAAAGTACAGTAAGATCGAACAAAAAAAGAAGAGAACAGGGTATTATGGGGGCACTCGACTGCAGCGCCTTTATTTGTTTTATTAAAGAGGTTACTGAAATCATCGAATAAGGTCAACTCTTTCTTAAAGAAATACATCAAATATCGGCAACATTTTTATGACGAATTTTAAAAAAATGCAACAAATCAAACCACAACAAACCCACAACTTTTGTTTAAGCCATTTGAAACTTCAGTTAGGTGGAATTGTCGTCATCGACCGACCACCTTCTCCTGTTTCCTTCCTCTTGCTTCTCTCTTCCATACCAACCAAAAGCACTCCTGGGTAGTTTTGTGTGTGTGTTTTTGCCCAGCTATAATTATAAATCAACTAGCTGGCTTTTTGCCCCACCTGCTTACACCGAGAACAACTAACTAATCCACTCAGGCAAAAGCACAAAAGCAACATTAAAAGGGCCAACTTTCTGCTGTTGTTGTTTTTGTACTAGCAGCGACCCACTTGCAACAAGTAAGCGAGAGTCCGATTGAGGGAGGAGGTGTGGGATGGTGGCAAAAAAAAAAATTCTGTAGTTGGGTTGACTCACTTTCACTTCGGGGGCGACAACAGAAGGCAGTCGTGCGCTTCCCCTGTGTATGACATCAGCTATAATTTCCATTAGGCGAGTCGAGCGCTGAAAATTGTACACCAGGGAGCTTATTAAGGCACGAGTCGGAGTTCTGAGGGGGAAACGATGTAATGTGCAAATGAAATGAAATAAAAATGTCAGAATGACGAAGAACAAATGGAATATTCAAAATTGGTCGTTTTAGGTCACTTGTTGCGGGATTTTAAAAAGCCCAACGACGAAATCGGAAGCTTTCCCCTTGCTAAGTGTACGCAAACGAGCACAAAAACAGGCGAACCACAAACTGAGCGTGAGTTGAAAGTCTCTGAAAACCTTAGAAATTCTGAGGAAGCGAAGTTTTTTTTGCAGACGAATAATTGAGCCTCTTTGACATATTCTAAGTTTAACATTAAATGATATTTTAATATCCAAAAAAATGACTTTAATATTCCTAGCAGCACAATGATTTTTGAATATGACAGAACTCCGGGTTTTCTGCAACTTTTTCTTGTGGTTGTTGTTGTTTGACAAATGATTTTCTTCATAAATTAGTGATGCAATACCTAACAAATGTTTTGAAGACAAAATCCCTAAGAAAAATGGTACAAGTTCATTTTTAGAAGCCATGACTTCGACCCCGGGGGATGAAAAATTTTAAAGTTGCAAAAGAATACCAAATGATTAACATTATTCTTTTAAAAATGTTTCGTTTAGCTTTCCATTCCTTTTCGGTTTATATTTTTGCTAGATTTATTCGTTTAAATACTTTTATAAGAGAAAACTAAATCAAAGCATTGCACACTTTTGCGGGCGTGAAATTACATAATTTCTTGCGTTCTCTTTTCACTTTCCCCTTCGCTTGTTTTCAATTTCGTTTTAATAATGCCACAAAAGGGGCAGGGCCAGGCCCTGGCAACCAGGGAGCAGGCTCAGATTTCAACGCTTATTTGGTTTCTGATTATTATTTTATATATGTATGTGGGCGAGAGCTCTCAACTCACGCGTCACGCGCCTAAAAGTATGCACACTGAGCCCCATGATATTTGCCTTTTTATAGCTTTTGCCTTGGCATTGCGTGTGGTTGTTATTATTATTTTACTTTTGCAATCTTTTGCCACGTTTCGTGTTTATTTCCTCCTGCACCATTCATCAATAATTCACATTGATTCCTTTTTATCCCCGACCTCCACTCAGCTCACTGTGTGATTGTTGTCCAAGTTACTTTGTTTGCCTTTTTGGCAGCTTCGCTTTGTTTTCGCTTCAATTTGCCATGTTAAACAATTGACAGAGAGAGGGAGATAGAATGACGGTATATGGCTATATGGAATGTGTTTTAAGGTTATGCTAAAAACATTAGAGCAATTGAAACTGATATTCAACCAGGGGGAATACGAATTTATGAGGTAATAAAACGTCCTGGGGAAGACTTGAACATGAAATTGTTTTGGTATGTTATAATGGAAGCCATTAAATGTACGCTCCTGCTTGGTTTCTTCTTAAAGCTTCAATTAGGTAAAGTCTTGAATACAGTTTAGCATTTAAAATTACCTTAAATGAAATGTATTCCAAAAAGGTTGAATTAAAGTTATAACACAAGGACAATATGCCCTAAAGTATGCAAGGGTCTTAAATGTTGTTTTATAAATCAGCAGCTACAATTCCCAATAAGAAGGAATAACAATTTTTTACCTAATAACATTCCTGACGAATATTTTTTAATACTGCTTCAGAAAAGACTTTTAATTATTAATCAAAATATCATACTTTTCGGCTGACTGTAAAAGTATTTAAGAAATAAAGCGAAAGCTTGTGTTGTAAATGCGCAAGTCTCTATTCAGTACACAATCCTTAAGCAGAAATATTATCTATCTCTGTTTATCTTTAATCTACCTCAAATGTAAAGTCTACAGCCTAAGTAGCTTCTCTTCATAAATACAGTCTGGCATCATTGTACCAAAAAGTTAAAATACTTCCAGAACCTTTTATACATTCAAAAACATAACACTTCAATTTCCCTTCGTTACATTAAAGTCATGTACATTAGAGTTTTTTTTTTCTGTTTACAATTTTTCCACCTTTTACACAGTTTTCGCATTCTTTTCTTCTGCCCACCTGAAGTGGCTGTCGCTACTGGCAATGATATGGCAACACTGCATCAGACATGGCATAAAAAAACGAAATGAAACACAACACAACACTCGGTCATGCGTTTCTGTGTTGGCATTTTCCCCTATTTTTTTATATTTTTTTTGCATACTTTTCTTCGTATGGAAGTATCGCATGTTGATTTGATTGGATTTGATTTAATTTTCCAATTGAAAACATTTTATCATGTTTCATGTGTGTATGTGTGTACTAGAACAACACGGAAAACACTGAAACGTTATTACAAAATCCTTATGGTTACTTGATATGATATATAGATACGGCTGTTGCGCCTTATTACGCGACAGATATTCCCATGTAAAGCAAGACAAATTGGAGCAAAGGCGGTGGTGAAAAATTGTTTGTGCTGCTGGCTGTTCAGCAGCAAGAATAACAACAACAAATGGCAAATGGCTTACATGCATCACAGAGCACAGGAGGGGTTCAGTATTGAGCCGGGGGCTGTGGATTACATATACTTAAGAGAGAGAGAAAACGTTTAAATTAAATAAAAGCATAACAAATTAATTTAACAGTATCAAAAAATTGTGTAGGATGTTCAAGATGTAAATACTACAATTATCATTTGATTAAAATATCAATAAAGAATATGGGCCGACTTCTCATCTTTTGAATACCTGATAAGTGTCAGATAAAATAACAATTTACTCTGTCATTTGTTTGTTAATATGACATATAGCTTTATGCAGAAGATGTGACTCGATTCAATGTGATCGATTTACTCAGTTGCTTATGCGCAGCTGCTGAGAGCCGAACGAAATTATCCGCTTCAAGCTGTTATCTCACTGAAATCTAATCTGACCTCTAAAAGTGCCCATTACGTCAAAACTTTCAGAAAAGTTTAGTCAAAGTCTCAAAAATCCTTGTTGTATTGAAATAATACACTTTTATCCTTCTTTTATTACAAATATTTCATCCCTTACATCTATCTTAACTAATGTTGGCAAGAATAGCTTAGGTCGTTATGCTTATCTTAGGGTTTAAGGCTTAGGATTGTGGCCGAATCTCACGTTCAACCATACATTCACTTGCTTATGAGCTAGGTTATCTGACATGCATATGATATCTAATGCTACTTGTGTGTCGTGGGATTGTGGTGTCTTTAGATTCTAAGCACTTGCTTTGGCCCTTTTTGGATTAGGTTTAAAGAATACTGACGTGGTGCTAGAAATCTCTAGTTAGGCTTAAATTATAGCTGGAACTGTCAACCAAATGCATCCAATCGAAAAAGCCGTGAATCAATCCAAAATTTGTATTTAGCACAACTATTTCATGTGAAATTTTCTTTGATTTTGAATACCTCATTCGAAACACAAGTAGAATCACCAGCTACAGCTGAAAAGGTTGATTTATTACTAATCCCCTCCCCAAAACAAAGGCCAGTACGTAGAACTAACAGCTAATGATTTGCAAATGTGTGAGTTCTAATGACTTAATGAATTCCCCTTGGAATTCGGTCTATTATCAAAGCCATTAGCATCAACTGCATCTCACAGTACTTGCAACAAGCCAACCCGAAAAAAAATCAAAAAATCCTAACAGACGCAAATCCTTCTAACCATTATCTCCTCTCTTTTTTCCTCTTTTCCCCTTAGCAACTTTTTCGCTCACAGAATCCGGGTCTAGCAGCTGCCACAAATGCTGCAGCAGCAGCTGCTGCTGCCGCGGCGGCCACATCAGCAGCCAGTGCAGCGGCAGCAGCGGCCGGTGTTCCGGGCGCCCCAAATGGTGGTGGCATGCAACAGTCGCAGCAACAGCAGCAGCAACAACAACAACAAATGCAAATGGCCGCCGCCTCGCAACAATTTCTGGCCGCCCAACAGGCGCAACAGAATGCCGCTTATGCAGCGCAACAGGCCGCACCGTATGTCATCAATCCCGGCCAGGAGGCAGCCCCCTATCTGGGCATGATAGCCGCTGCACAAATGCCGCAATACTACGGCGTGGCACCATGGGGCATGTATCCGGGCAATCTGATACCGCAACAGGGCACACAGCCACGACGCCCGCTGACACCCTCGCAGCAGGGAGCCGAAAATCAACCGTATCAGGTGAGTTGTACATTGTACATCAATCGACGAATTGGGGGGGCTGTACAAGGCTTTAACTGTACATTTTGTACACTTTGAAGAGAAAGAAGAGAGTTAATTGTATAGTAACCGAAATTGTATCCTAAACCATTTGTATTTTTCTCTCTTCTTTTCTTTTTCCACTGCTTCATAACCAAAAAAAAAACTTCCTCTAACCCTGTACAAACAACAACAACAAAATAAAAACCTGTACAAAAACAAACAAAATATCATCAGGTCATACCGGCCTTTTTCGATCAGAGCGGCTCACTTGTGATGGGACCACGCACTGGCACCCCCATGCGTTTGGTTAGCCCTGCGCCCGTATTGGCCGTACCACCCGGTGCAGCTCGCGCTGGACCACCGCCACCACAGGGTCCACAGCTGTATCCGCCGCAACCACAAACGGCCCAACAGAATCTCTACTCACAGCAGAATGGTTCCAGTGTGGGAGGTAAGTGTCAATCCCATTATTGCCTTGACGCACTAATCTAACTATTGTAAAGAAGTCAAATATGATCTTGTATAGTGATAAACCTAGTTATTAATTCAAACAATTGCAAATGGTTTGCTTCAAAAAGAAATCCGGCTCGAAGGACCACTATAAAAGTGGTTGTTTTAAGTAGTTTAAGTTCATTTTGTAAGGGTCGATTTCTCATCTCTTAGATAGCACCAACTATCACTTAAACTAGCAAGCCACAAAGGAAATTAAAAAAAGAATTAATTAAAGATTAGAAATCGACCCTTAATTGTTTATTATTCAGACTCTGTTCTGTTCCCATTTCTACTATATGCTTTACATTAAAGTCTTATCTAATCTGAGGGGCAATATCACTATAAATACGTACATACACTTTAACGCATATACATAAATATTGCATACAAATAATATTAACCATTCGATTCAAGACTGACTTGTGCATTTGTGTTGATCGAATCGCCAAATAATGCAATGTAAAGTTTCATATTCCATTTATATATACTTCCCCTACATATTATTTGGCAAGACATATTAGTTGAGAGAGAGAGTTCCGAAAAAGTCCATGCTTTATATACAAAACACTTTCAAAACATTCATGGTCTTAAGATCGCTAGATGTTTAGGAAAATATTTTTGAAAACTTCAAGAATAAAATGAAATGGTATTAAATTGGTAATAAACAATTTAAAAAAACTACAAAGCCGTGACTGACGAGTCATGGAATGAAAACGAGTATGGAAAGAAAACCATATTAGCTAACAGAAAAAGTAGAAAAAATATAATCAAACTAATATCTCGTTCACCAATGAGGCGTGTTATCAGACAACGCCCAATTTTAATATCCCAAAAAATTACTGTTTCAAGTACGCTTAAAGAAAAAATCAAGCCATTCGCGATCAACTCAAGCCAAAGCGGTGACCCTAAAAGGTTGATGTCTTAATCTAAACCCGACATGGTTCAAAATTTTGATCACGGTTTAAGCCTTGCCGAACTTGAACTAATCCTTATAATCGCACTCATCTTAGAAAGACAAAAGGCCGACTTATTTTCTTGTGTATAGCTTGAATATGGTATTATATTTATTTTTTCTTTAAGTTTTTTAAGTGGAAGCACAACTCTTATCAATTCCGATTACTGAAATTAGAAAACGATCATTAAACATTCTAGAAATGTTGATATTTTTGGAAGCAGCATTCATTAGCCACCCTGTAGTATTTGATTTCATCCATACATTTGCATTATAGAGCACTTACATTACCAACGTAGCTCAATACCAGAAAAAACGTATTCTAAGACCTGTAATAAAATCCAATTGTACTTGTCAGTAAATTTTCTTGCTTTTCATAAATATCTAATGCATAGTGGAGGAAAACTAACAACAACAACCACAATTGTATGAAAGCACGCAAAATGTTATTATTGCCAATGCTTGTCTTGCCACACTCAAAACTCTGCCATTGACTGACTCATGCAAGTTTGTATGCAATGCCAGGGGATCAAAGAGAGAAGGGGAGAGTGTACAGTAAATGGTTAGGGAAATTTCAAAACAAAATGTTTCATATTATGGCATACACAAGTTTCAGAGTGAGTTTAGTTTATGCCTGCAAAATAATCAAAATATTTTGTTGATGGAAATATGAAAATGTATTGTATAGAATGTGCCCGTTTCCAGTTGTAAATTTTTGGTCAAAAAGGTTTGTAAACTTTTGCCACCTTGGACTTTCTCCGGCTCATATTCAGAAAAATTTTCTTCTGCATCATTCAAAATATAAAAGTTGATATGAAGCCTTGAAGCTTTAACAAATTTCCTATTTTGAAAAAATTACATAAGTTAAACGGTCTGCTACAGTTCATCCAAAAGGAAATGTCGAGCATCAGAGACATTGATTCAAAGGTAGATCAGAATACTGAAGGAATAAATATTCAAAGAAATAATCAAATATTTAGGTTAAGGTTTGAACGTCCGATTCAAACCTTCTTCGGAATTTAATAGGTTTGCAGCTTGGCATACAACATAAACATGAAAAACTTTTCCCCTGCATAAACCCCAACGAAGCTACAACTTTTAAAGTTCTGATGTTTGTATGTATGTTTATTCAGATATGTAACCGTCTGTGGCACTTATTGCTTCTGCTTGTTGTAAATTTATAGAATTTCAAATTACAATTTAGAACAAGTAAACAAAAGTTAAGAGTTTCAAATATGCTATTAAAAATGTGTGTGTACTTAATTAAAGTTGCCATATTTTGTGCATTATGAAACTTAAATTGAAAGCTGTTGCTGTCGTAGCTGCTACTGCAACTCCATTAACAATCAAGCAAAATCAATTATAATGCATTTCGCAATTTTTTTCTTTACATTTTTTTATCCTGCTGTCCTGTGTTGGCCACATGAAATACTGACGCACATCCTCGTTAATGGACAGTGCTGGGGCAATAGCATTAATTAATTTTGCTTCATGTATGGCAAGTTAATGAAGTTTTTCACTCATGACGTATTGAGCGATTACATATTTCCATTTGGCCGACATTTTTGGTTGTTGTTAAACCCTGTATTAAAGGCATAATGGGGTATAAAGGAAGCAGCTACGATACTATAAAGAACTTACATAAAATCGAATTATTATTTGCACATTATTTGAGAATGGCGAAGTTTATTACCATGTTCCAAGGAAAGCTCTAGCTGTTATCAGCATACCCCGAAAGAAGCATAATAACAGGTTTAAAGTAGATAAGGTAAGATACAGTTTTTTAGACTTTTTAATTGGATTTTTAACAAATTATAAAATCTATCTTCAAATTTACAATCGCATTTTCCACTTTCCGATAGACTTTAATACCCAAATTTCATATAGATCGTGCCGAAAATAAAGTTTGGCCTTAAACCCAAACTCACTGTGCGAACGCCACAAGCCATCAAAGCCGTGCAAGATCGAATCTACGAAACCCACTGCGGAAGCAGAAAATCATGTCTCGTGAGATGAATATCAGCAAGGACAGCATGTCGCGCATAATGAAACGTGACATGAAACTCGGTGCTTACATGAGACTTGCTCACAACAGCATTGAAACAAAAACGCAAGACAAAATCGGCATTGCGCCGCCAGTGCGCAAAATTTTTACTATAGAAGAATCGTTCAACAAACAGAACGACAGAGTGCATGCCGTTTCATCAAAACAAGCGTCCGAACTCATTCCGAGAGTTCTGAGAGATCACCATCCAGCTTAAGTGATGGTTTGGTGGTTGTCACCTATGGTGGGGTCACCAAGCTCCATTTTTGTAAAAAAAAATGTCAAAACTTCGGCAAATGTGTATCAATCCGACGTTTTGGAAAAGGCTGTGAAGCTTCTCAACATGACATTATTTGCAAACAAGCCGTGGACCTTTCACCAAGACTCCGCGCCAGCTCACAAGGCATAAACGAATCCTGCATAAAAATGATTCATTTTCAAATGTCCCAGCAATTTAGTTCAACGCTTTTCAAGCTTCAGCCTATAAGTATGCAGCAAAAATCCAGCCCAAACGATTCAGCTACAAACAAACATACAGGTGAAACTAATAAAAGCGTTTTAAAAAGGTTTATGACCAAAAAACCATGTACCAAAAAATTTCCGAATACTAACTATTTAGCTCCTGCTTTTGTGAATTCATTTGATAAGCTTTGGAGTCGGGTATCTGAAAATGCAGAGGCAAAGGCATTTCATAAGGTATTTTTTTTAATAAAGCTTTCCTGCCAAAATTCTTCTTTTCGCCCAAATTCTTAAAAGTTTTGTGATTTAGGGACCAAATCTAGTCTAAAAACCGGTTTGAAAACACAAAATTTGTGAAGAAGTGGAATTGAGAACTAGGCTGCTTGTCCCAGTTTTTCACTAATGTACAAAAGTCGCTGTTGTGTATCGTGTTAGCCTCTTGTACGGCGAGTTCAAGCATACTCTGACTCGCTTACACCAGCGACTTTTCCCCAGAAACGAAATATTGTGACCGTAGACAGCCTTATTGGAAAATAGAATTGGGCCTTTGACAGGGTATATTACAGTCGATCTTGACCCTCTGTCTAACCAGTTGTTTGTTTTTTAAATGTCATTCTGGGTAATTGACAGCGTTCAGGCTCTCTGGTACACTGAAAAGTCAATCAATTCTAGTGAAGCTGCAAAGTCTTTTTGACATCGTTTTGGCTGTGGTTTGTGTGTGCGTGGAGTGCAGGCTAGGTACATAGGTAGGTGATTAGGCTAAGGGTCTCTTGAGTCGAGGAACAACTAACAACTATGACATACACATTCCTCATCTCAATTACAATTAGCACGCAAAAGCATTCACTAAGCCAAACCAAACCTCCCACCCTTCAACTCATTATGTTGTGCAATCGATGCTACCCACTACCGACTACCTCCTGCCTGCCTGCCATGCCGAGCCATGTCGAAAGGCTTTTTAATGGAGATTATATTGTTTTAAGTGGCTACGTTCTGGGGTAGCAGGCAGATCACAGATTCTGCTGCTGCTTTCTGGCCCAGACAAGCAGCAATTACAAACGTTAATGCGCAGGAGGTTGCACAGCTTGACTTTGGCAACCGCCAAACCCATTTTGCCCATTGCCTTGAAACAATGAGGGTAGCACAGAGACCGACAGACAGAGGATATGTACACCTTTAGCATGTTGGTAACATGTACGATTGCATTTCCGTCCGAGGGAGGAAAGTGAAAGCCAACCTCTTGCCACAAACCCACTTTACATACGACTCGAACAAGGTGCACAACACATTGTGTGTGCCTGTGTGTGAGTGTGATGGAGGTGATTCTGTGTGAGCAAATGAATCCGTTTATTTTGTAAAATGTCAATTCCGTTGAAGGAGCAGCAGGCAGGCAGAGATGAAAACTGATTTTGTGCCACATACAGCAGCACCATTTGACACTTGGGGTATTCAGGGGAGCAGAAGCACTTGGTGGTAGGGGATTAGACGTGCCAAACGATGCACTTTACGCTTAATGAAATTCTCAGTGACATGTACCACATGACGTATACGTATCATTGCATAATGGGGGAAGGCATTATCAAATTTGCTAGAAACCTTTGTGAGAATGGGTAAATAAGTCTCGGTGTGGCTTAGAAGGTTCGATTCTGGTTCTGTTTCGATAAATCTAAAACCCTGAACCGAACCGGTGCTTCGGGGTTCGGTTCAGGACCGGTTTTGCAGCAGTGGTCTAGTGGATTTAAGAATGGCAACCAGCAGAGCACTAAGACAAATTGGGTAGTTTTCAGACCAGAAGAGATTTGTAGAACATCTACAAAATATTTAAAGAGCCAAAGACCAACTTCTCTCAGCTTAATGGCAAAGTTTAAGCAGATAATTTGTGCTTTTTTACACCCTAATTACAGTTACAGTTACAGTTTCTGTTAAGAGTTTCTTTAAACGTTTTTTCATAGCCTATTTAGCGGTGCTTACAAACTTGCTCCACAGTTCCCTGCAGTTGGCATTTAAATGACTCGAAAATTTTAATGCGTTTTTACTATTTTTTCTCTTTGGGTAACCTGGCACTAGTTCCATCTCTGTGCACACCCACACGCATATGCATAATGTGCACGTGTGTGCATTTATAATTCATAAAATCATTACATTAAGCTGCTAAGAAGGATGAACATGGAGGGGGGAGGAGCACTGTGTTTGTGGAACGTGTGCATAAACCACAAAATGTCGCCTGCAATAAATGCGGCGTCTTTTTAATGCCACCCACACACGCACTCATACACAGATCCCTCACATATGGCTGCAGTTTCATTTGGCAAAGTGTCTCCCCTATGAGAGAGGCAGCCGCCACCTCCTCCTCCATTTCCTCCTCTCACTTGAGCTAGAGACTGCCAGACATGGCCCTAAGCATCTGATGTTTTCCCCTCACCTTCTCCCCACCAAACGCAAATTGCATGAATAATTCTCTTTTAAATTGTGCAACTAGCAAACCAGACTCAGTCAGCGTTGGAGTCGAGCCCAGCAAATAAAATAAACAGAGTCTCTTTACCTCCCTGCCCCGCTCGACACTTTCATTGACGCAAATTGTTTGTAGTAACCAAAAGCAACAACAACACCAGGGCCACGCCTCTCCACAGCCAGCCGCCTGCATTTGAAATGAAATTTAGACGCGTCTCGTTGCTTACAGCGGAGTTGTCTCTCCTTTCTCAAGAGGCACCAAATTAGTTGCAATTTAAATGCAAAAAAAAAAAAAAAAATAGGGGAAAGCTAACTTCGGCTCTGCCGAAGTTTTGTATACCCTTGCAGCCTCCATTGAAAACAAAAAAGTTTTTCTAAGACTACCCTTTACTTTTCTATGGGCCGATTTCACATCTTCTACATAGAGCTATCTGCCAGATAAACTAACAAATAACAGAGGAAATTCCGAGTTTATCTGTCACTTGGCAGCAATCTAGGAAATGAGAAATCGGCCCTAAGGGAACTATGCTATATAGATGTCCGATTTCGACCAAACTTAGTGGAATCATGGGAAAGCATATCAAACTAACAATTACGAAATTCGGACTTCTTTTTCGACCCATTAGTCGTACTGCAGCTATATGCTATAGTCATCCGATTTTGACCAAACTTTGTAGAACTGTGTAAAAGTATATATATTAAGTATATGCCAATGATAAGGGCGTTTCCATTGAAAACAAAACAGTTTTTTTCACTACAACTTGTTTTTCGACCGATCGTTCCTATGACAGATATATGCTATAGTCATCCGATCCGGCGGGTTCCGACAAATGTACAGCTTATAAGTTCCGACAAATGTGCAGCGTATAAGTACTAAAAGACTTCGTGCAAAGATAGGTGAAGATAGTTTTAAAACTGACGGAGAAGATAGCATAGAAAAAGACAGACGGACAAAGCTAAACCCAGCTCGTCATGCTGATCAAGAATATGTATACTTTATGTGGTCGGAGATGCTTCCTTCAATGCGTTACAAACCTCCGTACAATTTAATAGTACCCTCGGCAAGGGTATAAAAAAAGGAAACAAGAATTAAAAACTTTTCTCGTGTTGCTGTCATTTATTAAGCATTGCATTTTAAGGGTAAAGCATTTGCATTTACAATTTTACAGCCACTAAGAGAGAGCCCAGCAGCAGTTTCTCAAAAAGTTTTGATCTTAATTTTGTTGTTTTTGTGAGTAGTGATAAATTCCAACAAAGTTGGGGCAGGAAAATATTGAAAATAGTGCAATGAAATTGTGTTTTAATTCAAGTCAGATTAGAATGATTCGGTTCCATTTCGATTTTCCCTTTTTATTTTCTTCGCCGGCCGCTGCGTCGATGGGCAGCACTTTACCTTATTTAAGTGTTGTACAAATTTTGATGTGCGCGACCGCTGTGCACGAGGTCGTGGTGAAAAGTTTTTTCTTTGAATAAACTTTACACCCGGTTACCCCTCTCTGCTGTTGGCGCCAGTTTTTTAGTAATTAGCCATGCAAAAGCATCTCAAACTGCCGTTCGGATTCGGTGTTAAACTGTAGGTCCCTTTCTCTTGTGCGAAAATTAGAAGCGCACAAGCCAAGAGATTGAGAGAAGCTCGGCTTTGGCCCTTTGGGGCTGTGTCAAGCCATTTTACATTTTTACAAACTTTGACAGGCACAGGACATGTAATAGTACACTTTGAACGACTTTTTCACTTGTTAAAGCTAGTGACTCCACTAACTGAATTCCCTAGCAAATTAACAGACTCACAGAATATTTATCTGGGTTCCGATCTCTATAAACAAAAAAAACCCATACGCTGCTCCCTGCTACTCCCTTAATGGCTTGCACTCAATATAACCGTCACACACACTTTGTCTATAATTTTTTCCAGCGCCAGCCTAGAAAACAAATTCCCCTCTAATGGTCCAAGGCAAAACCAATGAAAAACCCGCCCAGCTTATAAACTTTTTATAACCCTTTTCCCGCAGCTGTTGGCGACGCATTAGTCCACTGTTGTGGAATAACTTAATTTATCAATGTGGCTAAGCCACGCCTCTATTTATGAACACACTGTATGCCCCACACGCTTTGGTTGGATGTGTGTGAAATTAATATGCGCTTTTTGTGCTCCTTTCTGTTGCACATGGTGCAAATGCATGCCACAAACAATTAAAGTTGAGTAGGAAATAGGCGGCGGCCTTGCCTTGGCTGTGTAAGTAATGTAGCATACTTGCAGGCGCAGCTTTCACTTGCTGCAAATCTCTCAATGTCACTTGGCTCTCTCTGTCTCTCTCTGGTGCTCTAACTGCAGCAGCATTGGCAAATCAAATGCCAGTGACATATTAGCACATCAATCAAGTTGCCACTTATTGTTTTTCCTTGCGTTTGCTTTGATGTTATTTATCCTTTTACATATCCTGGGAGATTTGTTGTTGCTGTGGTGCCACATATGTGCTCCATTAATGATGACATTATGGCTGCCAGGAGGAAGAAAGAGACTGAGTGAACTAAAACTAGACGAGCTGCGGCGAATTAAAGCCAGGCGATTAAAGTTTACGATGCGCTCGATTAAGTACAATATGGCAGCCTTAGAAGATGGGCATGAAAAACCAGGCTTTACAAAAAATTTTGAAATTTATTTTGTTTTAATACTATAATGAGCGAAGTGATCTAATGTTAGGAATTGTAATTTCCTTAATTAAATAAATGCGAAAAACGTATTTTGCTGCATAGGTAACATTTGGGTTGATTCGCTTCAGTGAAGCACCTTGTGATATACGACGTTTTCCGATTTGGTACAGGCGCAAATAGGGCGTATGTAACATGCTGAAGGAAGCATCTCCGACCACAGTATATATATTCTTGATCAGCATCAACAGCCGAGTCGATATAGCCATGTCCGTCTGTCTGTCTGTCCGTCTGTCTGTATGAACACCTAGATCTCGGAGACTAAAAGAGCTAGAGCCACCAAATTTTGTTTGTAGACTCCTATTGTCTGGACGCAGATCAAGTATATTTCTAATTTCTAATTTTGAAGAGGTTGCATAAAAGTTGCATACTTTTTTGCGCTGGTTTGCTTACATAACGTTGAAATGGTCACATTCATGGAGAAACTAAAAAACAAAGCAAGCCATCTAATATCTAACAAATGAGGAGTTGTCTCTTTCTATCACAGCCCTTGATAGACTGGACCTCAGCATATGCTGACTGCTTCACCTTGTTAATTCTACCATGATCACATTAATGTTGAAGTTCTGTTAATTAACATAAGGAAAGTCTATTAAACACTAATTGGCCTGTGTAACGGGTATATCGAAGTCGGGCAGGACCGACTTTAACTTACGCTCTGGTTTCTAAGTTTCGGACTTCACAAGAATAATGACATTGAGTAATGTATTCTCAGTTCCCCCGCGGGCATCCAAGAAAAATAACCCAACGTCATTAATTGCCTTCATTAATGTATCATAGACTTCTTTGTATTGGGGGATTGGTCAAACTCATGTAGATCATATTCAAGATCCGTTCTTGAGCTCTAAGTGATGTAACTAACCCCACTTTGTTTTATATGCATTCAGATAACTTAACATGCTCTTTATTAGTTCGGATTTTCCAGTAAGCCGTAGCCTACTTTAAAGTGCTGATTACCTCCAAACTTATTTCCTTTTTTTTGTTTTCCATTTTGCAGGACTCGCCTTGAACACCAACTCGTTGACAGGGCGTCGCGACTCCTTCGATCGCAGCACATCCGCCTTCAGCCCCTCGGCCATGGATTACACCAGTAGCAGTGTGGCTGCCGCCAATGCGGTTAACAGTTCAGTGGCCCAAGCGGCAGCTGCTGCGGCTGCCGCCGCTGCTGCAGCGCGTGTCAAATGGCCGGGTGCCATGTCAAGTGCCGCCGGTGCTTACGGTGCCTTGGGTGCGGCTGCAGCTGCTGCTGCGGCGGCCAATGCCTCGGCTAGTCCGATAGGCGCTCCCCTGACACCACCCCCCTCGGCCCAGAACTGTCTGATGGGTGGCGGCAATCGTGCACCGGGCGCCGAGTCGCGCCAGAGGCAACAGTTGGCCGTAGGATTACCCGCCACCGCGGCCGCAGCTCAGGCCGCCGTAGCCGCGGCTGCCAACAACATGTTTGGCTCGAATAGTTCGCTCTTCTCGAATCATCTGGCCATACCCGGCTCCGCCGCCGTGGCTGCTGCTGCGGCTGCTGCTGCTGCCAATTCCCGTCAAGCGGCTGCTGCTGCCGCCGTGGCTGCCGCTGCTGCTGCTGCGGCCGGTGCAGCGGCTGCCGGCGGAGCCCCACAGCCGGGGCGGTCCCGTCTGCTGGAGGATTTCCGCAATCAGCGCTATCCGAATCTGCAGTTGCGCGATCTGACCAATCACATTGTGGAGTTTTCACAGGATCAGCATGGCTCGCGTTTCATACAACAGAAGCTGGAACGTGCCACCGCCGCCGAGAAGCAAATGGTGTTCAGCGAGATTCTGGGTGCCGCCTACAGCCTGATGACCGATGTCTTTGGCAACTATGTCATCCAGAAGTTCTTTGAGTTTGGCACGCCCGAGCAGAAGAACACGCTGGGAATGCAGGTCAAGGGACATGTGCTCCAGCTGGCCCTACAGATGTACGGATGTCGTGTGATACAGAAGGCGCTGGAGAGCATTTCGCCCGAACAGCAGCAGGAGATTGTGCACGAACTGGATGGGCATGTGCTCAAGTGTGTCAAGGATCAGAATGGCAATCATGTGGTACAGAAATGCATTGAGTGTGTGGATCCGGTGGCCTTGCAGTTCATCATCAATGCCTTCAAGGGGCAGGTCTACTCGTTGAGCACTCATCCCTACGGTTGCCGGGTTATACAGCGCATCCTGGAGCATTGCACTGCCGAGCAGACCACACCCATACTGGATGAGCTGCATGAGCATACCGAACAATTGATACAGGACCAATATGGCAACTATGTCATTCAGCATGTGTTGGGTAAGTGAATGGATGGGTCAAGTGGGATTCTCTTTCTCTTAGTTTAATTATTCTATTTTTGTAGAACATGGCAAACAGGAGGATAAGTCCATACTCATCAATAGTGTGCGTGGCAAGGTTTTGGTGCTCTCCCAGCACAAATTCGCGTCGAATGTGGTGGAGAAATGCGTGACTCATGCCACACGCGGCGAACGCACCGGCCTCATTGATGAGGTCTGCACATTCAATGACAAGTAAGTGATAAAGCAAGGAGAATGTCACCTTTATCAGATTTCTGAAGGTCTAACTTACCTATATGCTTTGAAAGGTTAATAAAATTTTTTTATTTCAAAGGAAAGAAGATGCTTAAACTTGCAGCGCATAAGCAAATGTTTTTTGCCCTTTTTCGTCTTTATTCCTCTTAGGGATCAGTGAAAATTTTGTATGTAGTCTCCTATTGTCCCTACGCAGATCAAGTTTATTTCAAATTTTGGCCACGCCCCCTCCCGCCCCCACAATAAAAAATGTTCAGTAACTCCTACAATTTTGAAGATATCAAGCTCATATTTTGAATTACTAAGTGAAGCATTAACAAAGTTTTGTTGGAAAACTGGTTATGTTTTGTTATCACTGCTATTTTAATGAAAATATCGGTGGAAGGGCGCAAAAATTTCCAAAACGGTTCAAATCGCATCAAAAAACTAGCATAAATTTGAGGTTTTTGTTTTCTCTCTATTCCACTTTACACAAACAAAATGAAAATGCATCTTAACCCCGCTGCTACAATGGTAAAATTGACTCCTCTGAGTTGAGTTACCAAATTAAGATCAGTGATGCTTGTACACCGAACCTCAAGTTTATTTCCTTATTCCCTCTGAATCCGTCTTCTGAATTGATTAAAAGAAATCTGCCGAGTACTTTTTCAGCACAACCTATGTTTCAAAAACGCTTCAACACGTCCAAGCAAACAAAAAAATACTTGGCATCACGGTCGCCATTTTCTGATTTAAACGAACCCAAATAAAAATTTAAATCAATTTCCTTTTTTTCTGTTTTTTTGCACCAACTAATCAATCTCCCTGTCTCTTTTTGCACAGCGCCTTGCATGTCATGATGAAGGACCAGTATGCCAACTATGTGGTCCAGAAAATGATCGATGTGTCTGAACCAACGCAGCTTAAGAAGCTTATGACCAAAATACGCCCCCATATGGCCGCCTTGCGTAAATACACGTACGGCAAGCACATCAATGCCAAACTGGAGAAGTATTACATGAAGATAACCAATCCCATAGCAGCCGGAGCTGGATCGGGCGGTGTTGCCACTGGGGTCACGGCGGGTGCAGCTGCATCTGTCGCTCCCACATCCATGGCAGTTAGCTGCAGCGCCGGAGTAGCGGTATCCGCTTCCTCTTCCGCCGTGGTGCCCTCATTGGGCAGTGGTAGCACCACCACTACCAACAGCCTGGCATCGCCCACCTTGTGTGCTGTGCAGGAGAATGGCAATGCCATGATAACGGAGCCCACCTCGCCGGCTGGCTCGGAATCCTCGTCATCGGTGGTGGGAGCTGCTCTCAATAGCGGCCTCGGCCCAATTGGACCGCCCACAACCGCCGCCACCGCCTCGAATGGTGTGCTGTAAACACCTCTAAGGGAGAGAACTAATGAAAAACTCATCGTCGTCGTCGTCGTCGAATCTTAGTTTTTAAAGGAGAAACCCTAAAGTCTACTATAAATAATTATACATATAAATGTAAACTAATTTATTCTCAATCTCGAAGAAGATTTGTAAAGAAACAACACCCACACAACCACACAGAGAAGAAGCAGCTGATCGAGCAGCAGTTTAAAAATTGTATTTTACGAACAAAAACTTTAATAAGGGAAAAACAAAACTTTGTATAATGCGCTCGCATGTTTAATTTGTAAAAAAAAACCAAACGAATGTAAATGTCAAGAAACAACTCGTCGTCTGCGTACATTTTCGTTGTAATATTTGTAAATGTTAAAAAATGTTTTCGACTGTAAATTAAAGCGAAGAAGAAGAACTCTTGATGCATGAAGCAAGAAGAATATTTGTAGAATTTATAAGTGCAGGCAAACCACAAAATACATCTAAAAAGAAACCATTTCAATATATACAAACACACACACACAAACACATTACTCGATGTAGCATGTAGCATATGAATAATTAACTAATCTTAAATCGATGTAAACGAAAACATAAGAAAGATTTCAAAAGCCAAGCAGCAGCGCCCAAGACACCACACACAAACATACTTACACTGGATTCTCCCCTTGCTTTTGCACTATGTAAAATTTTGTACAAAAAAAAAAACAACAAAACACACCCCATGTAATTTTCAATTTGTTCACATATGTAAAATTTAACTGTTATGTAAAATTCTCATTAATTTTAATTCAAAAAACATTTATTATTTTTTTCTTTGTAAATTATGTGCTTGTAAAAACCCACAAAAGAAGAGACTCTCATAACCTACACCTGTACACACACACACACTCTCACACGCATGTGCATGATAACCTAAACTATGTATTGTATTTTGTAAATTTTTTTTTAAACGAATGAACAACTCACCCAATCCATGTATTTATAATTTTTATACAAAACAACAACCGCAACAACAAAACAAATGCATCAGAAATAGCAACCATACACATACATAAATTTAAGCTCCTCCAACTGATTACCGAATTATGATTTGCTTTTACCATACTGATAATAATTATAATTAAATTAAATATTTTAAACTTGATAATGATGAATTTTTTTAATAAACCTTGTAAATGTGAAAGTCTTTTAAGTTGAGATTTATATATATTTAGCCTACAGTCACAGCTTGCTTGTATATTGTTACTTACACATACTATTTTGTATTGTATTTGTAATGTAAATGTATCATTTGTGGCTGTCTCGGTTGCATGCAGCCATGTTGATGCCCACCCCCAAACCCTGCCCTCTTTTTCTTAGACGAAAGCTTGAAATGCCTTCGCTAGGCGAAAGTTAGCGTAAGCGAATTAAGTAACTGAGGGAAGAAATGTCTCGAATGTCACTGTTTATATGCAAAATGTACGGGCTTTGGCTGAGACTATGGAAATTTATTCTCAGACAAATCGTTAGCTGAATTTATTATGATGATACTCGGCTAACCTAAAAACTGCAAAAGAAGTTTTGCCTTCATAGCTCCAATACAATTTTAGGATTTTTCAAAAATCCAAGTTAATTTTCCATATGCCTTTCGGAAAATTCAGCAAAAGTTTTATTTTTCAATTGGAATTCTTTTATCAATTTTTAAATCAATTGGTTCCCAATTAAATTTTAGTGTTTCGCTATAATAGTTCTGGTTTCCCAAAATCTATTAGAGGATTGGTTAAAATATTTAAAGTAAATAAAAGTTTGAACACGGTAACATTTTACCACTCCGACTCCTTTTGATTGGATCAAAATCAATAAAGGAAACAGTCTTAGGGCCGTTTTCTCATGTTCCTGTCCAAGCTACCAATTCCTATTCCGTATGATCTGTTGGAAATCAAACACTGGAAAACGCCTGAACTTATTTGTTAAGTACACAAAAATCTTCCTGATGACAGGACTAATTCTTTCTTTTATAGACTGCATACGTCGTTAATAAAGTATAAGATCGATGACTCATTCGGCAAAATTTGGCAAAATTGGAATCAAATTCGGCATATTTTGTTCTACGACTCTGAGAAGGCTTGATATAAAGCAAAAGCTTACGCAGTTTTCGTATAGAGCTATGCACCGTCAACAGTCTATCATTTCTGCAAAATGAACACTTTTCAAAGATCTTATAAGTTATGAACAAAGGCCTGAATGAAAACCTTTGGGTTTGAACCTTCATTGGAATTTCGCGCGTTTGCAGCCTAGAGCATTAAAATTAGTATAAATGGCACAACTGTACAAAACTACTAATTTTGTTGACTCACTAAAAAGCGAACCACTGACTATGTTCGCTGAAATGAGCAGTTTTACCCAGCATCAAATTGGAGCTGCAACATTTTAGTTGAATGAGCAAATATACGATAGGTCTAATGTTGTACTTTATCGGCAAGTTTAATTTACATACTATTAATCATTTCAACCCAAACATCAATTTAAAATACAGTAAATTATTCACTTTTCGAAATCATTACAGCACAAAATGTATTTTTTGAAAGTCATGTGGTTGGAAATTATGGTTTGTTGAATTTTATATGTTTGGAATTGAAGTGTTGAAACTTATGTTGTGTAATCAAACACAGCTCAATTTTTTACCTGAGCTTTTTTTCTCTTGCCTAGTCGATGAGACTACGAGGGGCGTTAAAACATTTGCTCAAGCGTTTACTTCTCTTTTTTAATTTTATAAATAAGCCTACAAGCTTCTATTAAAAGTTCATTGTTGAGTAAGGAACCCTTAATTAAGATGCTGTTTGAGAACTGGTTTTCCAACATTCTTAGGCCCGATTTCTCAATGTCCGGATAGTAAGAATTAGAATTTGAGTATCATTTGAGTTTGCCGAGAACCGTGGTTCAATTTTAATCTCTAAATTAGTCCCGATAGAACTATCGATGTTGTTATCGATAGGCTAACAGCTGATTCCAACATTTACTTGTCAATTACCGAAACAAAATGTTTACGAATAAATACATTTTTTGAATCCACGCAATGGAAATTGAAATAGAAGAGACAGACCAACGAATAAATAATGCAAGTGTGTACAGGGATTTAACTGGATGACGACAAACGATTCAGGTTGAAACAATCAAAATGAAAAATATTTCTTTCAAGAATTAGAGAGAAAGTTCAATATATCACGACTCTGATTGTTTTTTTTCGCAAGAGGCAGCTTCATCATCACGACTTGAATTTATCGATATAGGGTGAAATTGTCGTTGAGAAAGACAAAGTTTTTAATCACAAGTCATTTAACGATTACGATTAACCTAAACTTTTGAATAATTGGTCTTTATAGTGAAATTGTTGAAGTTCTTAATGAAGACACGTTTTTGAATCTAACCTTTTTGCCAACGAAATGGTCTCCGATTCGTGTTCAGTTGCAAGAGTACATTAACTTAAAAGGTTCTAGAATGGGATTAGACCACTTCATGGACATCTTGACCTGGACTTGCTCTTGTATACCGAAGACTATTAAAAAATTGTAGCGTTTTAGCAGCCGTGTAAATGCCAATATCAAGCCTTTCTGTGTTACTTCGGCACTACATTCACAAGCCTTGGGGTGGCTACGAACCTACGAATCTTTTCGGTTTCAACCCAGTTATTTAACCGTTCTCTACATGTTTTTGTGAACTTTTTGTGCTATTGAATCGGGATTTATTGGGTGCTTTCTACAAATAAGAACTTATTAGATCAATGCATAGCTTTTTTGATGGCATTTCAAAGCTTTTAGATAATTACCTAAGATATGCTAGGGTCACGTTAAACTGTATTCTGATACGAAAGCTTGTCTGTGTAGTATTTCAATGCCTCTCTCAAAGTGGCACAGTATTGACATACATCTCAATTAGATAATGCATCAACTTAATACTATATTCAATTTGTATTCCGTTAAACATATTAAAACAATTTTGAACAATTTTTCATCTTATACAGTGGCATTCTTTCCTAACCAAAAGGCTACTCAATTTACTTATTTCGCTTACCCCTAAGTGTATAATTGTGTTTAACTTTGTCGTCGTTGTCTAGCTACTCCAAAAACACAATCACACTCAAACATACACGAACTTGTAAATTACTAAACCAATCCCGAAAATTGTATATGTGTAAAAAGTTTTTTGTACATTTTTGATATACATTTTTAGACTATTTCGCGACGCCTTATTCCACTTAAAAAAGAAACCCTATAAACAAAACGAATTTAGACTTTTTTATCGGTTTCGCCGAAGCATACAAAAACTAACTAAGAGAACCACAACCAACAATTTAAAATTGATGTAAAATTTTTGTATTAAACATATTTTTGTGTCGTCGTCGTCGTTGTCGTTTTGTATATATTGTATGAAATCATTGAACCTACCATACAACCATCTGACTTACTCTCTGGGTACCAGCGAGCGCATTTCAAGCAAGTAGTTTTGGTATTAATTTTGAGTTTACATTTATTTTATTTAGTTTTATGTAACAATTTATCAACAACTGCCTGTCTCTAGAGCGCAATGCACTGATAATTTTAATTCACAAAAAAAAAAAACGAAAACAAAAACAATATTGTATTTAGGATTCTCGAGTTTTTAAAGCAAGTAGAGATGCTTAATTGTAGATCGGTGGTGTCCAAATCTGGCATTGTATTTCTGGGTTGGTTTGGACATGCCTGAGGTAGTTGTTACTTGTTGGTTAACCCCACACAAACACACACTCACACACACACACACGAGAGCTGCATAGCTGTTAGTACAGTTTTAATCTAAGCGAAAACATTCAAAAACTACAAAAATATAAACAATTATATGCATATAAAACTGTAAAACACTTAATTTTGCAACTTGTTCTCGGAAGCAAGCGAAACTTTTAAATAAATGTAGTAAAAAGAAGCCCTTTGGGCCTCTGCACAGTGAAACATAAACCAGCACTCGAATAAGGTAAACAGTTGTTTCTTTGTAAGCCCAGATGGTTCTCTCTAAAAGCCGGGCCAAAACAAAAATCTAGAGGTCTTTGCCTATCTAATTGTAAAAACAAAACAAAAGAATAATATGGAAAATGGCTTAAACCCAATCCTTCTTAAAGGTATATATATACATATAAATATATATATAGCGGCAGAAATTTGTAAAATTTTTTCAGCAGTAAACTAAGCTAAAAAAAACCATACAAAATCCATTTGTAATTTTGTTGTAAAAATAAAAGCAAATGCTAGAGCAGACGTCAAGTAAACACTATAAATGATATACACACATACTTATAAATATATATATATAAATATATACATACACACATAAATAAAACTCATATTTAGTGGAACACACACACCTTTAGTTTTGTAAACAGCGAGAGCAATTCGAGCATTTGATTTACAAAAACCAGAAGAACCTATGCATTAGACTCTTATGTTTATTATACTATTTAAAGCTAATTTCTTTGTGAAAAATAAAAAACCAACAACAAGTTTATTATGTAGCAAAAAGCAAACGTGCGAGTAACCTTTTATTTCCATTGGCCCACACAAGTTTTTGCCCTCTTTTCAGTTACACAACTCCAAAAACCAATTGGCTTCAAACGGAAGGCTGCGATGACCAGAATAAAACAAATCTGAAATCAAAATTTGATATTAAAATTATGGCAAGCAATTAACAATTAGCATAAACTTATATATATACATAGAGACACGATAACTTACCCATTCCAACACCTTCCTTAGAACAGCGGTGGCGCATTTTTTGATAAAACATATGTACGATGATGTATAATGTCTGAGAGCAGGCTATATCTGTCTATATACGAAACCAAAAAAAAAAAAAAAAAAACTGATCCAATTTTTATAACGAGAGAGCCAGTTAGTAGGTAAACAAACATATTTTTTTATACGCCTTGGCAAAGCAAACATTTTAACAAAATTATACATAATCCTCAACCCCCACTCCCCCTCTCACCCCTATATACATCATATACAACAATACCATTTACCAAATCATATAACAATTTCAACTAGTAGAATTTTTTCCAAATGTAGAAAGTGTATGACAAATATAGATTTATAACTGAAACTACTGAAAACAGAAAGAACTGTACATAAAATATACAAGACGTTTTGTTCTTAACCAAAAGGCGAGCTTTGTGGCAAGTGGAAGGACCTGACTCTTTTGAATACAAACTCTTTTGAATACAAATTGATTAGTGTGGCGCCATCTAGCGTGCATTTCTCGTTACTAAGTCAGATGTTTGTTCCCTTTCTTCATAAGCCTGAAAAATAAGCAAGACTTAAATAATAATGTTACTTATTAGAATTTTGAACAATTTCAGAAACATATTTTGATCCTAACCTTAAAAATTCACGAACCTTTAATATTATAGGAGTAAAATTTATTTCAGCGTCACGCGTTCTAAGGTTCTAAGGTGTGGCCCTGCTGTAGATAGTTAGCCTCCTATTCAGCTCAGTCAAGTCTAGCGAGTCGGTCGGCTATCTCGTTGCAGTTTTCAGAAAGACAAACGAGACTAATTCTAATATACAGAGCCATCTCTTTGAGAAATTTGTGATTCTTAATAAATTTAAGGGGCTTTAAATGCAGCTCGACTTTCAGAAAAGATGAATACAATTTCTTCACAATCCACAACCTCTGTTTTACCCCAATTGCCGAAATCAACTCATATTGCTGCGTCAGATTATTGCATGCCAAGATCAAAGTCACAGGGCGGGATTGACCTGCACTTTGAATAAGGCTGGATGGTTCGAGAGAAAGAGCAAAAAGAGCTCTAGAGCAGCGATGTTCCTCCATAGCCCCCAGGGGCAATCGGCTATTTCCATGCAAACGAGCCAAGCGCATGCCGATGTCAGCCCTTGTTGAGGGCAGTTTAAAGCTGGGCTGTGTCGCCTTAATATCGCACACCAGTACACTCTCACTTTTTGGCCTCGCTCTTCTTGAACATCGCTGCTCAAAAGTCTAGACTCTCTACACTCTCACTACAACAAAGGTTTTCAAAGCGCTCCGCTCCCACAGTTAAATCAGCTCTAGAAAAGAACTCCACATACGCTTTTTTATTAAGTTGATAGGAGAAGTGTTGTGAAATAAGTGCTTTAGAAAGGCAGTATTAAAAGGGAGAGTTGACCACTACAACTGAACCTTTTTTTCAGTAATCAGAGTAGAGTGCTTTGAAAAGATCTTTCTAAGAAAACTCTGATATTAGGAGTAGTTTAAAATATTGTATTTTACAGTACTAGAAATTGTTTAAAAGCTTTTTGATGCTGCTCTGTAAACTTAAGTAGTCAGTATTTATTGTGATTCTGAACATGTAATAAAACTTCTTCTGATAAATTTCAAATTTACCTACCAATGCCCGTCTCTGTCAAAATTAAAGATGTTTCACAACAAAAAATGCCACTGGCGCCATCTACAGTGCACTTATGCTAATCGTATCAGCTTTTCCGTTCGAAGGTTACAAAAGGGTTTATAAGAAGAGTCAACTTCGCATAAGATTAGCTTATTAAGGAATAAAGTACTAATGAAAATCCTGCGATATTTATGTATTAGTAGTCTGTCCTCGCATGGAGGAAGCTGCTTACGTTTACAAGTTTTTCGAACAGATATAGATTTTAAGAAATGGCATTGTGGGTGGACACACTTTCGGATTTCTATGGAAATCTATTTTATAAGCCCAGCTCTTCCACTTGCCTTTAACAAACCCGCAAAAGGAGCGCCCTATCGACCAATACTAAACTAAAACTCCATTGTATTTTCAAAGCCTCCTCTTCTTCCCCCTTAAAACTAGCCCAGTTTTGCCACACAAACACTAGAAAATACACCAGAATTTGAATTCAAATAAATGATGAAAATAAATACGACAAAATAATAAAGGTAAATTAAAAGGAAACCTTATTAGCCACAAACTTATGTACGTACGGAAGACGAAAGTAAATGAAAAACTTGTAACTACATAAATACTTCTACATATTTAATAAAAACAAAGATATTAAAAGAAAAAGCGAAAAAGGTTGCCTTATTTTACCACATAAATCGTATCGTTTATTTAATACTTGGTCCATAGCATTAACGAGTATTCTACAATTAAATAAAACAGAGAGTGACTAAAACTAGAACAGCTTGGCTCGGATTGTCGGGATTAATTCACGTAGAATTGCTCGATAGGAACATGTTTCAGCAGCTGATTGGCCAGTTTGCCAAATTCGCTGGCCAGTTTCTTTTGCAGTTGACCCTGCATCGCCTCCAGGACAACTTGTGAGTTGTCGCGCAGAAACAGATTGGTGGCCTCCACTACAAAAAGAATAAAAGAAACAAATTGAAATAAAGATCTCTCGAAAATTTAGTCTTCTACTTACATAAAATGCGATTGTTGTTGAAAGCACCCGAAATGCTCATTACAACATTCTTTACATCCAAAACCAGTCCCAGGGAATCTATGTGCAAATAGTTGCCACCCTTAGCCGCATGAATGGAGGTCTTGCCGGTCAGATCGGCAGTGACACCCTCGAACACAGCATGGAAATCCCCACCACCCGAAGCGGGTATTATCAATAAAACTCCCGAGCTGGTATATTTGGCCTCAATCTTCAGTTTGGGCATCACAATGCGTGCCTTGAAGGGTTCACTGTTTTCGCTTAATTTCAAAGACTTCACTTGGAAATTACTGGCACCAAAGGCTTCCATATTTTTCAGGGTGATTTTGTAACCCTGCGGACCTTCCGTCAATTGTAAGGCTAGCGTATTCATTTTGAACGGCTCCACCGAAGGCAGCTGAAATTAGAAAATGCAAATGGGTAAGTATTTTGACATATTACTGGAACAGTGGTTCAAGTTGTCAAATAAAAGCATTTTATAATCAATCAAAAATTCAAAGAAATGATGCTATCATTGTATAGACTTCAACTATTTCAATATTTTAGTTTCGAAGATATTAGACTAGAGATTTTTTTGAGAATGTAGAGCTGAAATTGACTCAGATCCCAGTTTGATATACAAAATGAATGCTGATGAACTGTGTTTTTACTAGTTAACTGTACACAAAAAGATCTGCCAGATGGAAATAAAACCTATTCCCTTGTTATACCCTTGAAGAAGATATATAAAAATTGTCCGAATGTTTGTAACGCATAGAAGGAAGCATTTCCGACCACATAAAGTATATATATTCTTGATCAGCATGACGAGCTGAGTTTATACAGCCATGTCCGTCTGTTTCTATGCGATATCCTTCGTCAGTTTGAAAGCTATCGTCACGAAACTTTCCACGAAGTCTTGTAGTACAAATACGCTGCACAAGTAAGAAAACCGCCATAGAAACGATCGGTCGAAAAACTAGTTTTAATAAGAAAAACTTTCCTGAAAATTTATATGAGCTTCAAGGGTATATAAACTTCAGCCGAGCCGAAGTTAACTTACCCCTATTTTAATGAACTATTTTATTCTTTTGGTTAATGCAGTCGTTTTGCCGATTCATGGTCTGTACCGCCTAGGAGCCCCTTGTATTGCTTGCCCAAACAGCCTGCCGTGCGGTTGAAAAGCAATGCCAATTTTGTAGTAATTTATATATCAAAATTGAATTGACCTTTAAAAAAATGTAATTACTATACAAGTTACCATATTTCAAATAGTTTATTTTAATCACTTTACTTTCCCTTTTAATAAATTCTGATATTCTCAGGCATTTGCACCACTGTGCCAATGCTTTTTGCAAATTTCCGCATTGACATTACGCAAGGCCCGTTAGAGTAGCCCACTGACTTCCATTTTCCTTCACCTTATGCAATCTAAACCGGTTTCAATACATTGCAATGCAAAAAGAAAAGGTCACCCACCTGTATCTCCGGAATGCCGGTGGCTAAATAGGGTTTTAAATGCTCCAGAGAGCTCATAAAGCACTCCACCAATTTGGGATCATCTCGACGACATTGCTTAATATAAGCAGCTAGAAAAAGAAAAAACCAAAAATAAATATTAAAAATTTGTATGTAAACAATAAAGTTCAACGACTTAGGCCGACAAAAACGCTTCACGTTTTTTTGGCCTCTAAAAAATCTTGATCTTGCTTTAAATCTCGGCACAAGGTCTTTTCGGCTTTGTAAATGCATATACACAGCCTCTAGAATCTGTCTCTGCACAATTCTGGCCGCATGACCGTCATAAAGTTGGTCATTAGCTCCATCAAAAGATCATTAAGTCAACTGAAAATTTTCAAGTTGAAGGCTGTTTAACGGCTTTGGTTAGTTTTGTGTGGCTCCATTATATATGGATTTGGTTCATAGTCTGCATTTTGAGTGCCAATGCGTTGAGCTTCATATTTGTTGGTAGATGCGGAAGAGACTGCGAGTTTATGGATTGACATTCATTCAATGAGCAAGACGCAGCGTTAAAAATTGTGTCATTTGATGCAATTAACACTTGTGTCTGTATACACAATACTTCCATATTTTATATTTAAAACTTAAAATGGAACTTTAGACAAGAGCAACCGAGGTGAGGAAAAATTGATTTTTTATGAAAGTGTTAATTAAGCCAACTGCAAGTAAGGGTAGGTAAATAAAGCACATATATGAAAAATGTTGATATGCTTGCGAATTCTACAAATTATATTAAAATACACGTCCGTCTTATTGAAAATGGAAAGGTATGAAGGTTTTTCTTGCAAGAACTAATTTTAAGAGCGATCGTTCTTGTTGTTATCTTAGTAGATTAGTAGTCTTTTGATTTTAAAAAATCTTTGTAGAATTATGTGAGAGCATATAAAATTAATAAATATTAAGATGGGAGTCGCTATCTTTGAAATCAAAATAGCTTCTTTAACTAGAACTTGTTTTTACCCGATCGTTCCTATGGCAGCTATATGGTATGCTTAAGTCATTCTATCCGGCTGGTTGTTTTCAATGGATGCTGCATTTCCTCATTAAGTCGCCGAAAAAAGTAAACTCTCAGAGCTACCATTTTGGACTTAAAATAGATAAATTATGGTCCAAAATCGATCTGTTCTGAAAATTCGGACGAATCCATTTTGCATGCACTCTGTTTTCTGCCTTTGTATAAAATAAAAGAGACTTTCTCTTCCGAACTATGTAGAAAGCTCGAAATGGTTTAAGTTGTCGCACTCTGCCTTAAGAGAACCAAGTCATTTATGCAATTTATGCTTAGTGGAAAACTAATATTTTGTTGTCATCTGTTGAAGACAATTCCAACTGCAATTTTATATTATTTCAGTTTATAAAAAAATATTGATCGATTCTCTTAATATGCACCAGACATTTTGAAGTAAATTATCCACGAAACAAAGCTACAACTAAATTGTTCGACTGGTTTGATCCTTTGTACAGAATTTTCTGCAAAATGGTAAAGTTTTACAGAATAAATTTGGATTATATAGAAAGGAGGAATTGTTACATGCTGACACGATCCCCTATCCTGTTTAGGTTTTAGAAGTATCAACCCAGCTCACAGATTTCTGTAAGCCTGCCGAAATTCCTAAAATTGAATCCTGATGGATTGTACCGACTTTTAGCTAAAGAATATCCATATACAAAATGTTGCATAAATCTTTATTTCCTTACGCGTATCAGCCTGGACCAGCCAGAGCGTTTGCACCAACACAACAATGCACAAATATCTCAACATTTTAAGAGTAATTGAATTGGTAAATTTTTTTAAGCGCACAAATAAATAATTCAATTTAATAACAATTAACACGGCGCACGGTCAACAAAATTAAAAAAGCCACACTAAATGGTAATTAAATTATTAAATATTTATTTGCTTCCGTTTTGGTGGGTCGCACAACGTCCGTCAATGCGAAGCTGAGAACGAATACTGCGAACCAGTCGCAGGTTTCACGCCGATTTTAAAGCTCTCGCTGTCGCTGACTGCGACTCGAAAATGCAAGCCCAAACCGATGGCTCCCCTCTTCATCCCCTCTTCATCTGCGGCCGTGCGGCTGCTGTCTCTGTCTTTTAGGTGTTTTGTTTACCCATTTGCCGAGTGCCATAAAAAGTAATTAAGCAATTTGAAGAGATTTTTCGCAATAGACTGTAAATTGTTGTCTAACTGAAGTTTAGCAGAGTTTCGGTAAGTTCTGACACAAATCATTATGATAATATGACCACCGAAGAACCCTGATGGCCAAATCAGTAATTATTAAATTGGTTTCATTACAGTCAATTTCTGAATGTTGTTTTCTTTCAAATTGGTCACACAGTCGTACTACTATGAACTTTGTTTATTTATTTTAGTGTAGGTTTTATTTGTTTGCCCATTGGACGCCTGGCCATAAATTCATAAACTACAAATTGTTTACAAGTTTAGTGAGGAAATTGGAATCTAGAGCTTATGCGATTTGTGACAGGTACAATTGAACGGAGGATACTGAATTTAATTAGGCTTAAAACTTTTCATAACTATACAAGTTTTAAAATAGTTTTTAAATTGATTTTTAATAACATTGAGTGTTTAGCTTAATGGCCTCAATTGATATCGAAATACCCTAAGTTTCTAAGTAACTCACACTTTACTTATTAAATATTCACTTGAGTCATACCCAAATGTCATATGACACGATTTGTGTACAAAAAGTAATGGATTGCGTGCTGGTTGCAAGCCTGTTCCACAGCACAGCCCAATTGTTTTTGTTAGGTTCCGAGGCATAGACATGCGAATATACATACACCGCACCATTCAATAATTTTATTGAAATTTTAGCTTCCCAATAGATTTAGATCAACGATGGGCAACGCTCAGCCCGTCAGTCCCTCGCAGCCAGGCAATAAAATACCCGACTACGGCTAAAAATGCTTCGCAATTAGTGCTGCCCTTGCGTTTGATTTTGGTGCCCACCGCTGCTTTAGATCTAAGGTAGGAGATAAAAGCAAGGCTGCATACCTCAAAAAATCTTCATATAGTCTAAGGTTTGGTTCGCGAACCGGTTCTGAGCTTGTTGAAGCTAAGGATTCGGATCGAACCTTGGTTCATAACATCGTAGGGCGTTGAATAAAATTTTCCCATATTTTCGGTGTATTCAAAGAAATTGGTTAAAATGATCGGCTTGATTTTTGTCCACTAGGACGCTTATAATTTACCAAGCTATTTGATACTTCTATCTTGATTTAATAATGCACAGAATATTATATAAGTTCTTACAAAAGTAGCTTAAGTAATTTGTTGAACCGACCCCTTTAAAAACATATAAGGACTGGGCTTTGGTTCGGATTCGGTTCAAAAACCGCTTCTTAGTCGCCCGGGTCTTTATGATTCTTATGACAGCGATTATATTCAAGCTTGTGCTGGCTGCAAATCGATATGCTGCAAATCGATATTAATATTTTGGACCGTTCGATCGTTTCCTCTATTTGGTGACTTTTTTGACCGTTTCGTTTATACCTACTAACCATCTACAGTTGCCCTCTATCAATCTTCACAATAATCCAGGCTCAAATCATAAAATTGCAAATTTTCTCAAAATTTTGCACCGTGTAATCTACAGCTTCCATTTACCAACGCCTGCATTACTCATAAGGTAATTTTGAAAATTTCGCGATTTTTGGACCTTAGAACTCTTCGCGGGCAAGCGTCCAACTATTGGCCAAATTTTCATCTCATTCGGATGAGCGGTAAAGTTTTTGCACGATCTTTGACTCGCAAAATGCTTTCATTGATCGCGTATTTTTCGATGTACGCACACAACACATAAATCATGCGTAACGGGTAGAAAGACCCATTTTGTCAGAAAAAAATAAAGACGTTGGTAGCCGACTTGGCATCATTCAAATCGATCGATACAGTTTGCGATGCCAGTCTGCTAGTTAATACAATTAGAAAAAATCAAAAAGAAATCGGGACTATTTGAAACTATTAAAGTGAACTGAAATTTGGGAAGAGTGTGCTACTTTTTTTCCATTTTAAAGTCATTTTTAAAAACCAAAATTGTAACTCAACTTTTTATGATTTAAATTGAAAGAAAGATACGCTTTTCTAGATATTCGCTAAAAGTTTCGCTTACTAAATATTTGAATTTATATTTCTAAGGCAACCCCCGTATTTATCTACTCAAACAAAGGGCTAATTGAGCTTTGTAAAGGCTATACTATGTCATATGCAAACAGGAAAGCTGGGGGTTTCCAAACCACAGAATCTTTTACCGCTTAGCACCTAATTCTTTACATCTATAAAATTATGTAATTTTAAGCAGTAGTTTTTAATGTATTCCCTTTTACTGTGTCTACACCTAATTTGAGACGCGTGCACATTAAAAAAAACTAACTGGTTACTTTACAATTGCTATCAATAAAATCTTCATGACAATCTTAAATTAGTTTATAATTAAGCGAATTTCTCAATACTTCTCACCTTTTGGACCTTTTTTTTTGTGGCATTAAACAAATAGGTGCAACACTTAAGTCCCCAAAAGACATTGCTAAAAGTTACAGATTGCTTAAAGGTAACCATAAATCTAATCAGCCAAAGTAAAAAAATAATTTTTACCTCGGCATATCCTGAATTTTAATTTATGGTATTATTAAGTTTGTATTTAACTTGATCTGAAAGTCGTTTAATGCATATTACTAAAAGCTACTTTTCCATAGTTGTTAGGTATACCAAAAACATTATTGGTGTGTATCAGTATACATCAGTTAGGTATATTACACATAAAAGATATTTCTTAAGCGACAACTACATGCCTGTAATTAGGCAGAGACTAATCCGTGAACATGCCAAATGCCATTTACTGAACTATTTGTAGAACCACTTCCCATACAAAGTACTTGCTTTAACTTTGCACTGACAACCTCGAGACTTTTGACTGATCTCTTAAACTATTTACAATGGCCCTGAGTATAAATATCGGGGAAGTGATGTGCTGTTTAAAGACTGAGAAAGAGAGTGACAGGGGGCTTGCTTATTGTCCCACCCATCCATACAAAGTCTCTTTGATGATTCTAAAGCAAAGCTTGTTGACATGACTAACAACCACACACACAATGCCGGTAAATAAATAGAAGTATGTATAATTATATTTTAAACAAAACAAATGGAAATAATGCGAACGGTTTCAGACAGACAGACATTATTCTTAGATCTTCTTATTGTTGTTTAAATATTTTTAGAGTGTATGAAATCATTGAGTATTGTAATTCTAATTTCTAGGCAATTAAGTTATTCTAATTAGCCAGATGAGTTAACACAAACAGAAAGAAGAAAATAATTATAATTTTATAATTACATTCATGCGCCGTAGTAGCTGCTTGATTCCCTGATAACGTAAAACTAGAGACATAAATATTAAACATACTAAACTAGTTCTACCAAAATTTCCATAAGAAACAAACCACAGCCAAAACTTAATGTGATTCAGTTTCGGTTTCGGTTGAAACGAGTTTTCACACTCTCGACAAACCTGTTGAGAACACTTTCCGTTGCAGTGATGAAATGCTTTAAAAAGTAACATTCTACTTCCTTGATGATTCTTTAATGCTCCATTGAACTGCAAACTCAAGAGCATAGCAAGTATATGTAATAAGCACCCAATCAAGTTCCTTTCCGGGCAAGCAGCCAAGGGATTCGGGTTAATGTTGTTGACCAATTATACATCTTGACCCTGAACTAAGTCACTGGCACAGGTTCAATGGAAATGCTTACAGAGCACAGTGGGGCAATGCTGAAAATAAGTGAACGAAAAATACACAATCGAGTTTTTTACTGGCATTGAGCTCGTTTCTGCCAACAAACTACTATTAACTCCTAGACTATTTTATCAATATTTTCACTGTCAAAGAATATTTGTTTATTATTTTGTGGGATATTGATTTGGACTATTCACATTGCAAAGATAAAATGGAGCACTATATCGGCCAATATATAATCAATTTTCTTTTTTATACTCTATACCAAAGGTACACAGGTACATTAAATTTGTCCAAATGTATGTACCACCCGGAAGGAAGCATCTCCGACATTGTAAAGTATATATATTCTTGATCAGCATCAACAGCTGAGTCGATATATCGCTATCGCGAAATCAAAGCATACGAAAGATAATGTATATATAAATAGAATATAAGTTTTAATTAACAAGCTGTTTTTATTTTATAATAGATTAATTCTTCTTTATTGCTACCTTGTGTGGCAGAATTTCGTTTGCCTTTCTATCTCCATTCCCTCAGCTTAAAACATAAATAGGCAGATGGGCTTGTTTCTGTGTAGGCTGCGCAGATGTGTGTATTTTAAAATGGAAAATCGATTTTTGAGAATTTTTTTTGCAGTCCAGTGAACCAAAAAAAAAAATGTTTTTCCAATGATCGAGGTTCGGGCCATAGCCACGTTAATGCTGGGTTTATGAAGCCCTACATCATCAAAATCGGACAGTAGAACTTGAGAAAAGGTGTGAACCGTTTTGAAAATCGTGGTTTCGAGAAAAATGAGTTTAAAGATTCCAGTTGCTAGGAAATTTGGGACATAGGGTCACTAAAATGGCTATATCTCTGAAAGTATTCCGAACTATGAAAAATCTGTTTGGGATAATGTTTTTTACTATTTAAGCTAATAAAAATATGAATTAAATTAAAAGTCGAAAAAAAAAATAGATAGATAGTTGTTTTAACGTTATTTTGTTGAAATTTTACATGGGTTCCACAAACTCAAAATAAATAGCAAATTCTTGGCAGCAATTTTTCGCAGTGCTGGATACAGGCCTATACCAAAAATTTTTCTTGCACATCAAAATTTTGAATATCGGTTAAGAAACCGTATTTATATTTAAATCAAATCTAAGGGACATTTTCTCATGTTCCTGTTAGCTGGATATTACAGTGGAAATCCACCTAGACTAGACGAAATCCACTGGAAACTGAAAAGAAGTTAGCGAGCACTTTACATGAATTTTACACGAACTTGACATAAATTCTACGTCCCTAAGTAAAAATATGCTGCATACTTTTCGTCTTTTTGAGTTGATTAGAATGTGCAAGAGCAAGTAAGCCATACTATAAATTAATTTTAACTTTAAGTTGTATATAAATATTTTTTTATAAATTTTAATTTAAAAATCACATATTTTGTTAATTTCTTAAACTATCAATCTCAGTGTTAAATACAACTAGAAAGGTTTTTGAACTCACAACATTCACGCATCCAACTCAATGAATTAATATAAGAAATGCATTAAAATGCACAGCGCGCTTTACACAACAGAATGAAATGTTTTTGAATATAAAAAAGTTCTTTGCGGGGGCTTGGCCCATTGCCATCGGTGGAAAAATATTTGTAAAATATGCAATAAACATAAATCATTTGTGACTACTGCAACTGAGGTCAATGAATGCCCAGGGATAATGAGTTTCCATTCCGCCTGCCACATCTGACAAATATCGACACGTGCTAAGCTCTTTTCAAACACAACTGACCTTTGGTGTAAGCCCCTATTTAGACACACAAACGTGCACTTGGCCAAAAGCACAAATTGCAAGCGCAGAAATAACTCGTACCGTAAGGATGCCGGCTTATCTTAGACTCTGAAGAATGGCTAATGAACCACTTGGCAGATGATTTATGACAGGCTCATTATGGGAGTAATCTCTGTTAAGACAAAGACCGCCCCATGCATGGCATCCATCTAAATCTAACCTTGAGGTTTTTAGCGCCCAGGCCAGCCCCAGCGAACGACGTCAGCGCTTGGGGTGTGGCAAAAGGCCTTTTGTTGTTCGCCTCTTTCGTTCTGTCGCCTCCTCTGGCTCTTTCTCTTTTGTTATTGTTGTTGGCGCTTGCATTTTGCCCCACGCTTTCGACACAACTTCTTGGTTTAAAATGGCTTGGTCCAACGCTTGGCGGGCTCATTCCTCGACCGAGTCGCGTGAAAGTTGGACGGTTAGTAAGCGCAAAGAAAGCTTTAGGCTGATTCCTTACCCGAAGAGAACAAACAAACGAGCGAACGCACTGTGGACTGGTTGTCTCGTCTCTTCTGACCCACTTTGAGAGCCAAAAAGAATTTCCGATTTTTGTGTGCGCTGGTCAAAGTGAAATTTATCAAGTGTTGACGAACAAGAATTCTTTTCAAACTGTTTTCGCTTTCGCTCGTAAACCCAACCGACAACGTCATTTGAAAGAAATTAGCATATAACAACAACCAAAAACGTGCTAATAAATTACGAAATTTAAAAAGTGAAACACTAACTTGTACTTTTCATTCACACACACACAGCCAAACCGCAGACAAGCCAAAAATGATCCACAAATTTGCATTAGTTTTGCTAATATCCACGTTGGGCGCCATTTGTGCCCAGCAACAACAACGTAAGTATTAATCGCCCAAGCTTTCTATGTTACATCAAACGCGCTTTCCAGTCCCCAAAAAAAAACAAAAAAAACTTCAATCACGTTCCAACTAGTCCAAACATGGCTTAAGTATTAATCAAATTGATTTTAATCATCTACCCCCAAGACGTGCCCCCGCAACAGCAATGAAAGTTGCGAAAACACAAATCGTTTCTCAGAATCAAAAGTTAACAAAAGAAAATAATACCTTTAACCAGTTTCATTAAACATTTCCATTTGCTAAAAACCGTTCTGGACACGTTCTTTTTATGACTTGAAATGTTAAAAGTGGATGGTACAAATAAATGGATCAGACATGATACACACTTTAATTACACTTCTTGTGAATTAACGTCTCAAATTGGAGATTCGTTAACTACATTAGTGTTCCAACGAAAAACTAAAATAGCTTACAGAAAATTTTAAAAATTCATTAGGAAGGGGTTAGCTGCGGCAACACAAAAGTAGTCTCAATTTTACGAAACTTCCCAAATTCAATAACCAGATTCTTCAATGCAGCGCCATACTAAATTAATCTCAGATAAAATAAAAGTAATAAAACTTACAAAAATATTTGTCTTTTCAATTAGGGCAACAAATATGATTTTAGCTTATCTGAGCCTGTATAAGCGTTGCAAATACGCAAGTCCTTTTATACCCTTGCAAAGGTTATTATAATAGTGGCCAGAAACTTAAAACGCAAAGAAATGTTCCTTTCCAACCCTATACACTATATAAATGCTTGATCAGGGCAAGGAGCTGAGTCGATTGAGCCTTGACCCCCCGACTCATTCTACGCTAACTAGTCCCCTGAAGCTTTATAACCAAATTTTGGCACAGAGTCTGCTTTTTACCGCACTCTGCTAGTATGTTGGTACAGACCGAATCGGATGCCTATATCTCATAGAAACGATAGCTCTAAGTGAGAAAAGCTTCTTATTTTGGTATTATGGTTACAAGTCTCTGAGATTATTTAAAAACAGACAGGAACTCGGCGTGCGTTGTTACTACTCCCTTTAGTAACGTTAAGTGGTATGATTTTCCAAATTAAAGTTGAAGGTGACTACACCTTCTAAAGTTTGCCAGATCTACAGTTGATGGACCGTTTGGTATCATATTTGACCGTCTACGCTTGCCGTCTATCAAATCTGCACCATAATCTAAGCTGATATGAAAAATTGTACAAGTTTTGCCATACTTTAAACCCTTCAATCCACAACTTTAATTTACCAACGCCTGCACTGCCATCTTAAAATCAATCGCTTTCATAACTACTAATAAAAAAATACTGCAAAATTTCGCGGTTTTTTTACCATTTAAATAAAAGTTATAAAGTCTTCACTGCTCGCCTCCTCCGGCATTTCTGCCTACCTAGTCTGCCGCTCGCAAATTGCTGCCGTCGATTGCTCGCCTGCTCCGATGTTTCGGCAGCTCTCAGATCCGTTTGACGACTTACCAGATCCATTCTACTGAGTGCCGCCTGCGAAAAAATTCTTGGCTTCTGATTACACCAATTGCTTTTACTGTTTTTGAGTTATGGGACTTACACTTTAGGTTTTAAGCCATTTTTTAGAAAATTTCAAAAATCACATTAGTTTAAATTTGAAAACGTTTGAATTTTTTTTAACCTTTTAAAGTTAGAGAGTCGAGGCGACTATACTCTTATGAACATTGTAAAATTTTTCAAATTTCGGGGATTTTAAATGATTACAAGTAAAGCTATGTAGCCTACGTCCTACTCCAGATCATCAACTATTTATATGCAAAACTTCTTCAAAATCCCTTCAGACATATTAGCGCGATTGAGCAATAAACTTACAAATTTTCTTGTTTATAATATTAGCAAGATAAGACTTATGCTTCCGAACAGATTTGCCAAATTTGGACAAAATCGGATGACGATATACTCGTAACGGTCGGAACATGGGTCTATATGAAAAAATTTTTTTGCTTTCGAGCTTAGCTCTTTAGATCGGCCCCTAAAGGTATTAAAAGCTTTCAAAAATATTCCGCAACATTTGTCCGAAATCAATAGTTTTAAATTGAGCACTTGCCAGGTTATAAAATCTTCGGCTTAGAGGAAGTTGGCGTAGCCTTCTCGATTTATCAATTTAAGAAATATTTCCGAGACTCGCGGAACATTGTCTTAAAAGTCTGTCGTCAAATTAATAAAAGATTTTATTGCGCCATCTAATTTCGGAGGCATCTTCCAATAGAGTCAGTCAATATATAGTTCGTCAATTGGTGGTCCATCTTGGTCTGGCAGATATATTCAACTTGTAAAATTTCCATCGATTTTTTAATTGGCATCAGCAGAGTTTGCATGCGCACACATACGCTGAAGATTAAATATAATTCCTAAAAATGATTCTTCCTAATGTCACCTTTGTATCGGCACGTTTAAGCTTAAGCTATATTTTTTTAAGTGTCCTTCGATATTATTTTTCGACAAATTAGTAGCCTAAGCCCCTGATCGTTAAAGCCTTTTTATTTTTCTATAAACCCATAAAACAAACTCAAATTCTCCCCTTCCCACCAAATCGACACGTTTATGAACCCGGCAATAAACTTGTCACATCACTTTTCACAACTGTCATTCACTGCCATTAGCTCTCATCGCGCAAACTAAACTTGTTCGGCCAAGATGTTCCTATAATTGTGAACTTGAACTCAACGCAACCACTTGGGTTGAAAATTGCAGTTAATGTAACAACAATGAAACTTCAAAAACCATTGTATAATCGGAAACAATGGCTTGTACAATTAGAAAGCATTGCATGCAAAAAAAAAAAAAAAATAATTTTATATATTTCACACACATTTGTCTTCATCTTCTGCCCCTTCCAGCTTACTACCTACAGCAATGTCCCCGGGATGAGACGCTGATCAATGATTGTTTACGCGAGAGTGGCAACAAATTGGTGCATTATCTGCAAAAGGGCGTACCAGAGCTGGACATTTACGAGGTGAGTTTAAGCGTTTCTAAGGAAGAAATTCAAATGTAAATTTGAATTATTGATTTTTTGGTTTTTGGATAGATCGAACCTGTGGTAATTGATGAGATTGGCATTGTGTTGGGCAGTGGTCCAGATGGCTATCGTGCGCTCTTCCGCAATATTCAGGCTTACGGTGTGAGCAATATAACGGTCACCAATGTGCGGTAAGTGATAAATAAATAACAAATATCAGTCACACCTAGAGTAAAGTTTGAACTTTGGCTGGGAGTGTAAGTTAGTATCCGATGCTAAACCATCCGCATTCCATTTCTTGATACAATGTAATTATGACCTTACACTTTTGTATTGGGGGTATAACAGGGATATGCTCGAGTTTATGGAAGAAAAGACCAATCCTTAAAAAGTTTGGGATAATCCTAGCTAGGCCTGCTCCCTCCTTCTAATACAGTCGATTGCACACTTTATGAATGAACACGTGACAGAATCATTTGAAAGCTACATCAATAAAGCGCTTAGTTTTATGTAAATATATAGCCTCTGACGGCATAACAGCTGATCTTTTTGCACTGACCCATTTCCACTTTCGCCAAAATGTTGCCATTTGAGACCGGTTTTTGGTCCAGATTTGGGAACATTGCTACTAATCATACTTCATTTTTATACGACTTTTTTTATTGTTCGTTCTTTGAAATTTCATTCAACATTCATTCATCTTCATTCATTATTCTTAAATTTTCAATTTACTTCTTTTAATCTCTCATTAAACTTCTTCTTTCATAATCTTTCCATGGCTTTGTTTCTGGTTGTTAGAGTATTAATTCATTGTATAACTTAATGTATCTACTGGTTCTTATTTACATGTTCAACATTAACCAACTATTACTATTCAGTGGCACATTCAAGCACTCATTCACTCAAGCCATCCACATACATGGGCACGCGATCATCATTATGATCACCGAACACCACCAACTTGGTCATCGTCAGTGTGTGCGTGTGTATCTCATTCTAATGAATGCAATTTTTTCCTATTACCTCCAATGTTTGCGGTCGTTGTTATTGTCTGGCGTTGCGCTAGCCACTTTGGCATCTCATAATCTTTATCTATATACAAAACATTTAGCACTTTGAATGATCAATACTTAATCCGCACATATTGAGCTATTGACTCGAATTTGAATAATTCTTGAACCCCTTTTTATAGAGAACAAACATTGGCATTCGCTGGGTTTTTGTAAAATGTTTAGATCGTACTTCATTGGAAACTGGAGTTTGGTAATTGCAGGCAATGTGGTAGATGTGTGGGCTCGATTACATTGGGAAAATCAATAAATAATATTTTATTTATAATTAAGTTGAAATATTGTGTGGTATTTCAGCTAAATGACTAATTAAACAAAAAATGGTCATGTGGTTAAAGTGAATTGCAAAATGCAGTTGGGCCTGATTTACAGGGAAATGACAATATTTGACAAGTTTTACCCTTAAAAAATGGAGGGAAACTAACTTCGGCTCGGCCGAAGTTTATATACCCTTGAAGCTCATGTAAATTTCAGAACGCCTATTAAGACTGTTTTTTTGAAACTTAACTTTTCTATGGCAGGTGTACCATACAGTCTTCCGGTTTCGACCAAACTTAGTAAAATCATGAAAAAGCATAGAACACGTATAAATACAAAGTCTGATGCGGACTCCATTTACAACAAAAAAGTTTTTCTCACTAAAACTAGTTTTTCGACCGATCGTTTCTTTGGCAGCTGAATTCGGGCTTTGCATACTTGTGCAGCGTATTTGTACTACAAGACTTCGTGGAAAGTTATATCCTCTTCAAGCGTATAAAAAACATATCTTTTTAAGCAGAAGAATAATTTGGTTAATTACAAGGCAACAAAATTATTATTCTGTACGGTGGTTGAGTGAAGTAGAATTGTACTCAAGTCAGCATCTTCTAGAACTTTTGAGAAAACTACTAATTTCTTGTTTATTATTGGAGTTTATTTTCTTTCTTTAGAAAAATGAATTATTCTACGGAATTTTTAAGGAACAATGATTAATTTCTCCACAATTTTAAGAAAATTCAATTGATTTTTCTAAAACTTGCTTTTCGAAATTTAAGGTAACCTTTTCTGTTTTTTAGAAATAGAAACTAATAAGGCTAGTTTCCAAGGCCTTCTGTTTCCCAGTAACCGCATCGCCTTACTTGTTATCCAAAACTTTTTTGATTGACTCAACAAGGTCCACAAACAAATGTTTCTCAACCACGGAAATCTTCTACCCTCTTGGTCTCTTTGAACGTTCACTTTAATTTATCATAGCAAACAATTTTGTTCAACTTTTTCGCAAAACTAGCAACAAATAACATTAAAAAATAACAAATAAAACTTTTATGAAACCCATCGATCGTTGTGTTGGACAGAAACTTTTATGAAATTTTTAGAACCCGACTACATTTTCTTGATCGATTTGAATGTTAAGCTTCTCTTGGTCGGGTCTTACTCAATTAAGCGATCTTTATGAATTTTTATTATTAGACGAAAAAAGTATGTGTTTTCTAAACGGCTGCAAACCAGTTCGCGTCCGTTCAAAAACAAATTCAGATTTTATCCCTAAGGGACTGGAGAAAGCTCCATTCGAGCATCCATACGATTAATTCCTGCGTTTTGAACATCATTAACAAGTAGATAGAATGAGTATACGTTATTGTCATTATTCCTGGTATACAGTGCCCAAAGCACTTAGCTTTTATCTAACTAATTGCGTTGAGCCTCAAAGATTATGCAATATTACCGACCAATACAAACCAAACGAACAACTCAGTTTAACTTTCCGGTAATGGGAACAACAACAGCAAGCAACCGCAGGCCATCAATTGGCTAGAGACACTTTAAGTGCCAATTGAAAAATATAAAAATAAAAGACACCAAGTTGAATGTTTTAGAACCATTTACATGAATGTAAACATCAAAAACTTTTCAAGTGCTTAACCGTTGACCAAGAAACGTGCGACAAATGTGTGTCAAGTGGTTGGTTTGGGTTTGGGCGACCAGCCGGTTTTGATTTCATTTTTTATATTTCGCATATGGCCAAATTTGTTATAAGGAATCAAAGTGGTTTTGGTTTGACATTGAAAAATGTGAAGTTCATTTGCTCATCTTTCAATGAAATGGCAGTAATTTTTTTATCCGATTATTGAATTGTCATTGTCAATGTCATTACTATTTTTCCTTAGCTCCGACTTGGACTCACTGCAGTTTCAGCTAACGTGCGAAATACCCCGCATACGCGTCAAGGCTCAATATCGCTCCACAGGTGTGCTGATCTTGGTGAAGGCCTCCGGTGCCGGTGACTACTGGGGCGAGTATGGTGAGTATGGAGATTGTCTTAGTTAAAGCTAAAACTCACACATGTATCTTACACAGAGGGCGTCAAAGCCAAGATCTACTTCAAGGCATTGGCCAATGAGGGAGCCGATGGTCGCACCTATTTGACCACAGATTCGGTTAAAATGGATTTCAATGTGAAGGATATACAAATGGGTGTGGATAACATAGCCAATGGCAATTCAGTGATACGTAAGTATTAGTATCTTTCAGTATCTTTCTCACATTTCTTATAGTCTGACGTTGGTTCGACCACAAAAGCTGAAAAGTTTCTTTAAATGAAAAACCTATCCATTTTTGTCTTCTCTTTTCTTCTGTGCAGAGGCCGCCCTCAATCTCTTCATCAACTCCAACTCCCAAGAGCTTTTAAAGGAAATGAAACCCGCTCTGCGCACAAAACTCACTCTGGTCATACGTAACTTTATGGATCGCATATTTGCCAAAATACCCCTCGATGAATGGATCAATTTGAATTAGTTCTAACCATAAGTAGTCTTATTTCTATTTAAGTTCTAATTTATTGCACAGAGTTCAAGCGAATAAACTTAAATTATATATATCAGCATGTGGGTGAATCCAATTTGTTACGAATTGCCATTACTCTACATGCGAAACCCATTCAGCAAAAGGGTTTGATATTATAAGAATTAAATTAGATAACCTGGTTGACTTGTGGGGTTGTAATTAGCCGCACGTTTGCAGTTTTATTTCAAATTTGTCGTGCCAAATCCAAGGCCTCGTCTCATATGAATGAACGAGAAATGTGCTGAAAGTGTTTGTAGGTAAAAAATAAAAAGAATATGCAAATCTAACTTTGTTTGGGCCGAAGATTCAATACACTTGCAAATGTTCTTCCAACTAAATGTCAGATTTTGACTGTTTGGCTTAAGCTTTAAATGGAACACTTTGATAAATAGATGGATAGAATACTGTGAAAGCAAACAGCCTCGTGGATATTCACGAAAATGAAACAGACTAAACTAAAGCATTATTTTTTTAAAAAAAAAAAACTTGTTTAATAATATTTGAATAGTTAAGAAGTTGATTCCATTCACCCAAAAGATATCGGATCTGGAAAAATAGCCGATCAAAACGGTTTTACAACCTTTTTGATGCCGAGGCTATGTCCGAATTAAGGGATGTCCTCATGGAGACACCCTATTCTAACAAGAACCACTGCCAAGCAGTGCTCAAGCGTCAGGATCGTCAAGCTCCAGGAACAGCACCGCAAATCAGTTTTTGGCACAAAAAATTTTGGGTTAATGCCCGCAACGGTGCGTCCAGCCATGCTAACAGCGAAAGCCACTAACCGCTCTACAAATGTAAAATTCTTTATTGATTCGGGTTCAATCATATCGATATCATTACTTAAGAATTACATTTTAACTCATATGGAAAGCTAAATATGTGACTACTGAAGACTTGAGACGCTACGCAAAAGCATCAGCAAATTTATATTAAAAACGATTTGTCAATTTTAGTGTTCTAAGCCTGCTCTGGCTAAAAAATTAAGACAGTTTCTGTTCTCAAATAAAAGTCTAGATCATCCAACCATTTTCTTGGAATAAATCGTGTAGTCAACGACTTGTCAAGACAACAGCGTCCACCTACTTTAATCGGATTAATCATTAACAATTTGACCCCCACAATTGCATGCTGTTGGGCAATTTTCTTAAATAACAATCAGTAGTTGCATTGAACCATGTCATAGTCAGCCGAACCAAATGCCTAACCTGAACCCAAAAGGCTTGCACTAGACACCCTTCCATCCCCATCAACATCCCCACCTCCACCCACATCATCAGTCAACAGCAGGTGAAATTATGTAAGTGCCCGTCGCTGAAACAACTCAAACGTTAGCTCAACGGATTGTCAACACGACTTCAATTTTCAATTGCTTATAAAGAATTAGTAGGTACTTGCATCGTGTACATTAATTGCGTTGCGCACGCCAAGCAAACCAAATGGAAACAATAACACAAACTCTGGCCCTAGAATTTGCATTGAGAAGAACCCGAGAACAAGAACTCTGTTTTTTCTGCGGGAAAACTTCCCTCCATGGGCAAACTCACTGCGTACACTTCACACAATCATCGACTGGATTTCAATAGAATTTTTATTATTTCTAGCTTAACCGCTAAGCCATTTGTCAGCGTGTTTTGGGGTTCTACGTCGTGTCGGTGCGGCCAGAACTCTCAAGCTCTGCCGGCTTTGTTTGCCCCCACATGTAAATCGTAGCGTCAGTTTTTGCTATAAAATGCGAACGACTCAACAATTTTGCATTCAGTACAATTCGTTGACGGTTTCTTAATACAACACACTTGACTCAACTTAAAAGCCAACTTACAAGTGCGAGAACATAAAGCGGCCTTCAGTTAAAGTTTATAAAAATTACAAAACAAAGAACATAAAAATCCTCCTAACATCTGACTAAAACTACTTGCAAAAGATAAAACAAATTGTGTAAGTTTATAACAACAACAATGTTAAGTGTCAAAAAAAAATTAAAGGATTTTTATTTAAAAAGTTGTGTAAGATTAAAGGAGATTGAGATGGGAAATGTGTTGAATATTCCTAAATTTTTTAAAGAATTAAAATTTATGCTCACTGCAAAATTCAATAGATACATTTTCGAAGTTATTTAATTATTGCCAAACTCTTACACATGGTGCTTTGACTCAGGAAAAAATTGAAATAATTTCATGAAGTTTCTTTTGATAAGTCTTAATTAATCATTTAATTGATCACTAATTTTGGCATAGCTGAGCTGGACTTATCTTGAGATTATATCAAACCAATTCAATCTGACTTGTTTCCGAGGTTCAGTAAAAGTCCTTGGGTCCTACAACAAACCCCAAATGTTTGAAAATTTATCCAAAAGCTTAATTGAATCCCTGCATTTAGTAAAACAATTTGCTGGTGAAAGTGACCATATGTTATTAAAGTATTACAATTTTTTGAAAGTGAAGCTCTTTTTATTTAAATCCGACAATTATATATGCATCTCGACATTGTAAACTTCAAAAAGCTGTTGCTGAATTTTAAATACACAGAAATTAAAGAAACGTCTCAAACCAGACTCACACAGAAAAAAAAAAATGATATGATGGGGTCCTCAATATTATATTGTTTTAAATCAATAAAAAGCCGAAATGATACACTTGAAAATTACCTGTTTGAAAATGTTTGAAATCAAACTAATATTTTCAAACTGACATTTTCGAACATATTAAATCAATATTTTAAGTTCAAATTTATATTTTAAAATGTCATTATGCCGCAATAAAAAAAAACTAAGGAAATATAACAGTACAAACCCAAATAATAATAATTAATTCTCGAGATCGATATTAAATTATAGTTATATATAATTCTTCCTATATCTTCCACATTTTACCAAGTTATAGTTGATCTGCCACATTAACCCCCTAATCAATGGTCATTCATAAATCTTTAATGTTCACAAATTATATATGGTTTAACCCACTGATCAGATTCAATTACATGTCTTCTTACAAACGACAAAATCAAATGATATTAATTTTATATCTCACCCATATGCAAATTGTACGACTACTGACCAAAAGTCTATCATTAACTTACTTGGAATGATTATACAAATTATAGGAGCTGACTTTTCGCTTTTGGCAAATGTGTGTGCTACGTAAATAGGCGGTGGGGGAGGAGGGGATAACAAAATGAAAAATAATTAAACGCTTATGATTTCTCTCTTTGTTTTAGTAAAATGATCGGCAGTCTGGTTATTGTTGCTTCACTTTTGGTGGGTGCCACTTTGGGCTCCAATATGCGTGAGTAGAATTTAACCTTTATTGCTTTTATTCCATTTTCATCATTTTCGCTTTCGATTCTCAACAGCCGACTACATTCAAGTCTGTCATCGCAATGATCCAGAACTGTCCAAGTGTCTGAAGAGCAGTGTTCACAATCTGCGTCCCTATTTAGCCAAAGGAATCAAGGAATTAAATTGTCCCCCGCTGGAGCCATTGTACATTGGCGACCTCAGCATTTTAGATGGTTCAGCCGGTATAACGGTCAAGGCCAAGAAGCTGAATATTTTGGTGCCTCCAACTTTGAGATCACCAAGCTGCGTGCTTCCATTCAGAACAAACGCTTTGATTTTGAGTTGATTCTTCCGTTCCTGCATGGTGAGGGCTTCTATGAACTTAACGGCAACATCCTGGCTCTGCCTATTAAGGGAAATGGTCCATTCACCGGTAACTTCACCAACTTTGTGGCCTATGTACGAGTGCAGTATGACATTAAGAATGTCAACGATCTGGACTACTTGCATGTCAAGGAGTTTGCCCTGAAAATCCGCACTGGCAAGGGAAATCTGCGCCTGGAGAATCTCTTTAATGGTGACAAGGTCCTGGGCGATGTGATCAACGATACCATCAATCAGAATTTTGAGGTGTTTACCAATGAGGTGATTGCACCGATTGCCCGTGCCCTGGAGGCTAAGTTCTTAGTGATCACTACCAAAATACTTGAGAACTTTACATACAACGAACTTTTCCCCCTTTAAGTGGAAGAAATGTGTCAGGAAAATTAGTAATAAGTTTGTGATACTTCAGTTGATTTCTTCTAAATTAGTTTTAATAAAATATTCATGTATAATTATGTAAATAAAGATTTATAAAGTTTATTTGAAATCTATTTGAAATCTATCTTTACATGAAAGTGGTTAGTTTATTTAAAAATGATTGGGGTCTGTGAACAATGATTAAGAACTATTATTAGAACGCTATACAACTCGTTTAACAATGATGTTTGTGTTTCACGACGACTTAATTACGACTTGCTATTACGGCTGCTGCTGACGACTCTCTGTGTTCCTTCTTGCTCTGCTTCTTGACGCCTGCTCCTAAGTGTTGGACAACGTTTACTGCTACTGGTGTAACTAGGGATGGGCGACTAGTTAGAGTCGGCCCACCTTACATACAAATATATAAAAGTGAAAGTATGTTTGTATGTTTGTCCCTTATGGGCCTCTTAGCCGCTGAACCGATCTTCACGAATTTTTCACAGTATGTTCATGTCGATCAGGAAAATGACATGGGCTATGTCTCATGTCTGTGAAATGGTCCAAAAACCGCGAAGTTTGCAAAATTATATGATTCATCCGATTGCAATGAAAATTTGGAAATGGTTGAACGCTTGCCCGGAAAGGTTTCTAAGTTGAAAAAATTTGCGGAAAACGGTTTAAGTCAATGGTTAGACGCTTGGCCGCGAAGGATTATAAGGTCCAAAAATCGAGAAAATTGCAAAATAGCCTTATGAGTATAAAAGCGCTTAGTGCTTATAATTTTTACAATTCCGGCGTTGGTAAATGGAAGCTGTTGATTACACGGTCCAAAATATTGCTAAATTTGCAAATTTTTGATTTGAGCCTGGATTATTGTGAAGATTTGATAGACGGCAATTGTAGACGTGTAAATATTTAGTATAAGCCAAACGGCCAAAAAAGTCACGAAATTTTCAAAATATTCATTATTTAGATTATCATGAAGACGTGGATATAGAGGATAATATCGAACTGTCCAAAATGTTTATAACTACTTGCAGCCTTCACTAGATTGAATATAATCGCTTTCTTAAGAATCATAAGGACCCGGGTATTCAGCTATTTGATTAATATTTATAATTTGTCAAACTATTTGGCTTCTCGAAAGGAAAGATTGAAGAAGCAGCTCTATGAAATAGAAAGAAATTAGAAACGGAAAAAAGGATAGGGAATATAACAAAACAGGAATGCAAGCAAGGATTAATAAAAACGAGATTGATAAAGAAAACTACTATAAAAGTGAAGAGTTACCTGCAGTTGTTAGCTGGCTCGAGGTCATGTTATGCTTACGCAATACTTCTAAAGCGATGACCAAACCGCTTCCTTGCAATTTGCATACAAACAGGAGTTTTCTGTTGTTATAAATTAAACTTTTTTTGTTAAATTTCGAACAACAACATCGGGCATTGGCCCTCACACTAAATCCGAGTAAGACCATAGGAGGCACAAACATACACAAAGGCGTCTTCAGGTTGTCTTCCGTGTTTTTGCTTGCTTGCTGCTTTGGAATTCCCAAAAAGTTTTAACGTCGCAGCCATGGAGAGGCTTCTGTTTTGAACAGTACAGCCAGGCATCATCGCTGATGAGTGGGGTTGGTCCCCTATGAAACAGCTGTACAATCTACCAGCCTCCTTTGTGATGTTGTGTGTCTCTGTTTAAAGTTATGCGCAAGCATAACATGACCACGAGCCAGCTCGAAACTGCACTATAAAATGCAAACCGTTCCGGAACTAGATTGAATTCGTTTAAGTGGCTCACAGAGGTTGTAATCTACCGGTTTGATTCTCAACTTCATTTCTGGTGATGAAAAAGCAGTACTATCATACCTGTCCCCAGACTATATTTATAACTTCCAAAATAAATGGTATAAGAGCGTTAATTTTTAATTTGAATTTTGGCGGCAATGTTATAAACTCACGACCCGACATTAAAATGACGTAGGGCTTTTCGTCCCCATATTTGCTTGGGATTAGTGAGACCACATTGGTCTATTTTCTCGATTAGTGAGACCGCCTTCGACTAGTATCGGAATTAGTCTGACCATCTTTGATATGTATCGTTCGATTTTTTTTGGGATTCTCGGAATTAGTAGTACCGTTCGTAGTTTTTCATTGGTTGGTTGCTGGTAAACGTAAACCCAGATTTCTGCTTATCCAAAAAGAAGTCGCTTAAGAGTTCAAATTAACATTAACACGAAGTGGTTATAACGTTGTAGAAACATGTCAACTCCCGCACGCAGACGTCTTATGAGAGATTTTAAAAGGTAAGAAGAAAACGCAGAAGGCGAAGAAGAAGAGCAAGGCAAAAAGTACACACACTTTGAGACTTCGTGGAGAAACCTGGGGGCTGCTGCTGCCCAATACATATGAACAAACATATGTATGTTGTATGTACGGATGTGTGTGTGTGTGTATGTCGTGGAAAAGTTTGCGCAGCCAAAATAATATGTGCATCTGTGTGGGTGATTTTTGTTACAACAACAATAATAATGCCTCTTGCTTGTCTTTGACACTTGACTTTGATGTGGTGCGAGGGGAAAACGAAATTGAAATTTCGCCTTCCGATTTAGCAAATTACGTCGCAGACAATAACATTTACAAACAAAGAAGAGAGCAAGAACTAAATGCGAAAATGCTATTCGCATCCTGGTTACGCTCTCTCGCCTCTAACCTTGTTGACTCATACCAGCCAACGGCCAGAGAGCGGGAGAGCGACAACTTTCCTATTGGAATTTCATTTCATCAGTTTGCATTAAAAAAGTTGATTGCATAAACCCCACAACCCGCTCTCCATTTGCCCCCACCCCAAAAAATAGTAAAAACACTGCTCTTGAACTGTTCAAATGTCAAGGCTGTCTGGGAGTTAATCAACCCACCCTCCCTCTCTCCTTCCACCATTAAATCCATTGAAGAAACCACAAACTGTTTTGTTTATCTCTCTCCGCGCCCCTCCCCTCCCATCACATCACCAATCCACTCTAAGTTTATTTTAGTGTTGTTGTTTAATCGATGTGTCGCATTGATTTAAGCCAGACCCCCCCTCGAAGGGCAGGGCGCGGTTTATGTGGTTTGACCTCAATTTAGGATTCTCCCAAAAATCATATCGTGCCAACTGCCAGTTATATTATTATTAAAGAAAATAATCAAATTTATGTTCTTTCTCCTTGTCTTTGTTTGTACACCGAGGGGAAAATGTAAACAAAATGTTATATACCAATTTCCATTTCTTTCTTGGGGCTCGTTGAACTAACCGAAAATCCACACCGCAAAAAAAAGTAGACGACAGTGAAGATGATGATGAAATAATGAGGCACAACACGCCGAGATCATGACAAATTGTCTTCGCGTCTACATATATAGAAATCTGTATTACTCACAATGCAAATGATTTATAAACTGTTTTCACCTTGCACACATTTGGCTTAGTTTACAGCACTTCCATTAGAAGTACAAAACAGCGGAATGCCGATTTTTATTTTACTGTGAACCGAACCGAAAATAAAAGCTGAACCTGTTCTAACCCCAAATTTCGGTTCGGATCAACAAAAATTCAAGACATGAAAAATTTATTTCTACGGTCTAGCTACTTCTTCTGTTATCTGATCAATTTTAGGTGACTGACTTAAAATCGGTGGGAAAGTTCTATAAAACATCTAGAAAGAAATAACTTATGGAATAAAAATGCTTAACTCTAAAGCTTATAATGCGATTCACAAAACAAGAGCTATCCATTTCATTGGTAGTATTTTCCATATGTAGACGGCGAAATTATATTTTGGGTAGTTCCATGTGCTCCACAAATCGCTTCCGATCCAAGAACGACGCAATTCCCATACGAGCGCTCGGCTCTTGTTTAGTTGCGTCGTTGCTACTGCTGCAGAGCAAATTAAATCAGCTTTTCACACATACCAATGCCAAAATGTGATTGGGTTTTATTTCCGGCCCATGCTCTAGTTGAAGAAGTAGCGGTTGAAGAGTCTAGGAACCCAAGTTCAAGCATTGTTGCGATGCCAGCACGACGGAGGCTAATTTTTGAGAATTTTTAGCAGTTGGGTTCTGTGTGTCCATGTTTCTGGTAGCTATTTTAATTTATTTTGTGATACTTAAGATACGAAATTGTTTGTTCGCAGGGCTGAAAACCTTCTCAGAAGAAGTTTACTACTGGGTTCGAACACGCGGACCTTTTTGGGTTTCGGTTCATGGAGCCGGTACAGAAGGTCGCTGGGCCAAGGTACAGGATCAACAGAAATAATTTTATTTTTCGCTAATTTAGAAATCATGAAAGTAAAGTAAAGGTAGCTAAGCGGTTGCTAAAACTTTTAGTTGGCCTCTTATCTTGAGCCAGTTCTCAGACAAACTAAATGCTTTAGCTCATAACTAATTTAATAAGAACCTACCTCAGCTAAATGGTTTTAACAATGGCTGTACCAAGAATCAAAATAAAACACAAATCAAAATAAAATCCAAATACTCCTGAATTTTCACTTTTATTAATTAAATCAATTTAAATTTAAACAAAAAAACAATGTAATCAAACAAAATGCAGTGTACCCGTTTGGCATTTGGTGGTATTTTCTGTTGTAGGGTGTTTATTTGGCGTTGAGCAGTCACACTTGTAAACTTAGCTGAGCCCCCAGCGGAAAAAATTGTCTTTTTAGCAAGGTCTAGATTTTGTTTGTCTGAGTACTTAGCTTTAGGGTGAAAGTTGTTATATTTGCTGCACAAATCTTTTGATGAAGCTTGAAAAACGCGCCACAATTGTTCTTAAATATTCAAAGTGATATTCGAAGATTTTGTTTTTGAAATTAAAAAAAAAAATTCTTAGCCAATTAGATCTTAATCTTATCCCTGTCCTAACCTTTACTTTCACTCAACGTATTAATCAACTTGGTCTTAAAATTTTATCTTCTTTTCAGACTTCAGGAAGATCCACCAACGGGTGTGTCGGGTGCCCCAACAGATAATAATATTATGATATGGAATGCTGTGATTTTTGGTCCACACGATACACCATTCGAGGATGGAACCTTTAAGTTAACCATAGAATTTACGGAAGAATATCCAAATAAACCGCCAACAGTTCGATTTGTATCGAAAGTATTTCATCCCAATGTGTATGCAGATGGTGGCATATGCTTGGATATATTGCAGAATCGCTGGAGTCCCACATACGATGTGTCAGCTATACTAACATCCATACAGGTGAGTGGATTTATTGATTAAGGTTTCAATTGGCTTAACATTTTGTTCGCAGTCACTGCTGAGCGATCCCAATCCCAACTCACCGGCTAACAGCACCGCCGCCCAGCTGTATAAAGAGAATCGTCGCGAGTATGAGAAGCGTGTGAAAGCTTGTGTGGAGCAAAGTTTCATCGATTAGCCATGCGCCCACATAAGGAACAGCAGGAGCAGCCTACAACAAATTTCAAGAGCAACAACAACAGCCACAAGAGAAAAATGCAATAACATAAACAAGTTTAAATTAAATAATACCAGAAATATTTATAATAATTATAATGCTATGAAATTGTAACAGCGCCAATGGCACACACGCAACACACATACACATACACACACGCGCAGGGCAGTCTTAATTCATTTCCCCCATTTTCTTTGGCCATCAAACTCTCCCATACACACACACACTCAAATATTCACACAACCCAGCAAAGCGACAGCAATAGAAATATCTCCACAAATCTCTCATAAGCTAACAAAAACCAATGTTAACATTCAATTAGCAAGCAGAAAACAAAAATTATTATTAATAAATCAGCAACAGCAACAATATTATCAAAAAACTAATAGTTTCATTTTGAAATAAACAGCAATTGCATATTGTAGAAAAATTAGACTCAAAACAGCAAACACACACACACAAGCTACCTAGATTGATTAATAAGTTTATTGGCTACAAATTGTGAAATTTTACTAGTAATTGAGAATTGAAATTAAATGTTAGTTGTTAGCAATATAAATCGCAAAAGCAAATCTGATAAAGCGAATAACTACCAGTTGAGTCTGGTGTTGGGTGGATCATGAGTGAGTGAACAAATATTAGTTGCTTACAGCTTGTCATCAAGTGCTTCAAATTTTGTAAAACTTGCATCACTTTTCAGACCATTTTGTGAATTTTTATATAAAGCATAAAATGAAACAAAATTTGGCTGTACTAAATGAAGAAAGTGTGTACTTTATATAGCATAAACTTAATATTTAGTGGCGCTTTTTGTTCAGCGGTTCACTCAGTTGCTCTCTTTCACTAAGTGACTCTTTTTATTGTTCTGTGGCTTTCCCCATCTTCTCAGCTGTGGTCCCAAGCAAAAAGAGCAACTGAGAAAGCAACAAAATCAGCACTTCTCCAGCTTTACCCAACACTACTTGCCTCCACTTCCTTTCCTATTTACCACTTAAGTTCTAGGCCCGAAAACGATTTTTAGTGTATAGTTGGAACACCTCATAACTGCCATTTTTGCCATGCTATATACACACCCTCTATCCCCCCTATTGGTTCACTGTGTCTTTGGCTGCGGCATTTTCATTTAGTTAGTTCTTAAGCGTTTACAATCGAGTTTTTAAAATATCCTTTATTGCTGTTCCTTTTGCTATGAACCCTCCACTTTGGCACTTTGTGTTGAACTCTCGATGACGATACGATGAGATAGCGATGATAATGATGATGCTCTGAGCATCAGGTTAATCTTATACATATATGTATGAATAATCTACCACCCTCTATATCTAAATAGCAGCATATTGTTTTATTATTATTTAAATGATGGACAAACCACATAATTTTGATTCAATGATAGAAAACTCCAATCACATCAACAACCAGAGCTATTACAGCAGCAACAAAATGAAGTAAAACAATTCAAATTATGCGGAATTTCAAATTACCTTATTGTAATTAAAATTATTATTAAATATTAATAAAGAATATAAGATTTCAACAAAATATCAATAAATGACAAATATGACAAAACGATTGCTAGAGCATTTTCTTTGAGGCACGTTTACTTACTTCATAAAAGGACACTTTAGGCAAGGAACAGGGCTGCACACATTTAAAATAATGAAGGGTTTTGAGACAGCTAATTTCGCTCGTTTCGGAAGTTTGGTGAATCAAGACTCAAAAATAAAATGAGAATCGAAATATATCCTTCCACCGAAACACTCTCGTATTCGCTGGTTAGTCCCTGTTCAAAGCCAAGGAAACAAACGGGTCCAGTACAGAACCCTCTCGATTCAGGTTCTTATGAAAAACTATTTTCTTGCCATTTTTATACCCTTGCAGAGTGTGGCAGGGTGGCTCAGCGGCTAGTGTGCGCGACCGCAGCGCAAGAGGTCGTGGGTTCGATCCCGCCTCGGAACATCTAATGAAAAGTTTTTTTCTTTGAATAAACTTTACACCCGGTCACACCTCTGCTGTTGGCCTCCGTCAGTTTTAAAGCTATCCTTACCAGACTTTGCACGAAGTCTTTTGGTACAAATACGCTGCACATTTGTCGAAACCGGGCGGATCGGATGACTATAGCATATAGCTGTCATAGGAACGATCGGTCGAAAAACTAGTTTTAGTGAGAAAAACTTCTTTGTTTTTAATGGAAACGCCTTCAAAGTACGTATTTCTTAGTTTACTATCCTTTCCCATGATTTCACCAAGTTTGGGCGAAATCGGATGACTATAGCATATAGCTGCCATAGGAACGATCGGTCGGAAAACTAGTTCTAGTGAGAAAAACTTTTTTGTTTTTAATGAAAACGTCCTTATCATTGGCATACACTTATTTTATATACTTTTACACATTTCTACAAAGTTTGGTCGAAATCGGACATCTATATAGTATAAATCCCATAGAAAAGTAAGGTCCAAGAAGTAGTCTTAGTTAGAAAAGCTTTTTTGCTTTCAATGGAAGCTGCAAGGGTATACAAAATTTTGGCCGAGCCGAAGTTAACTTTCCCCTATTTTTTTAATTTAGAAACCTTCCTTGACAAGCACTCAACTATTTCCTAAAGTTTCATCGCAATCGGATGAACGGCTTAGGCAGGCATAAGGGACACACAGACAGACAGACAAACATTCATTTTTTATATATATAGATAATATTCATTGCATTTAAAGCACATTTCCGATAAAATAGCACCAATACCACGTTGCTATAAAATGTAGAACCAATTTGATCAGGGTCTTTAGCCAGTTTGAACCTTGAAAAAATATACATAGCTTCAGTAAAACAAGATTATTTAATAAGTTAAGACTGTCGAAAACATAATACGCAGAATGAAATGGACCTGGATGGGACATATACTGCGAAAAAATGAGAAGAAGATCGCTAGGAATGCAATGGAATGGAACCTATTAGACGGAGTCGGGCGGACACCTGGAAGACCCAAAGAAATTTGGAGGACTGTCGGTAGAAAAGCGGAATAGTTGGGGTAGAGTGTCCGCAGGAAGAAAGGAGTGGTTGATGTCCCACACGGAATTGGAATTAGAAGAAATACGTTATGATCATAATCCATTCTAGATTAGCCCCCCTGGAATTCACGGGTGAGTTGTTAAAATTCTTTATTAATTTGTTAAAATCTATTAAAGTTAATGACTTAAGCTTATGATTAATGAAACAGTTTTTGTATAATTAATATGACAAATTATTTTTCGATAAAATGCAAACTTGTAAATATTTATTAAAATTTGACACATAGTTATTTAAGATTTACAACACATCGAAGCAATGCACATATAGAAACCAAGAATAAAACAATACGAGGACAAAGTTATTTACATAGAATCGAACTAGAGGCTAGCCTGGGATATAACTTTTCCAGATACAGAATAAAGTGTAAAAGGTTAGTTATGTGTATAAAAGTAAGGGAATATTTTGTTGTGGTGTATACGTTGTATAAAAAAATATATATAAATGTTTGTTTGTATGTGTAAATAGTAGAATACTAGAAGGGCATTTCAATGATGGTGCTCAACTTCTGCTTCATGGAATTGCACAGGGATTTTGGGGTTAGAAAAAGTTTTCATTGATTGCAAACAGCATTGCTGTGTATGTTCTTGAAGTCCTGCGTTTGGGTGGTGCTACGAAGTACTTCCAGCCATCTGAAAAATAGTATTAAAGATGGTAATTGGTGTAGTTTTTTGCAGTAGATTTCGTTCCTCACCTATTATACGTATGCGCACTCTCCGCCCTAAAGAAGTACACATGATTCTTAAACGACAGCTTAAATACAAACTCCTTTTGCACAGCATCCTGATGTCCGGGTGGGCCCACTGTATAGCCCAATAGCGGTAGACTGGCCAAGGCAAACTCATCCTGATAACTTTTGTAGAAATACAAACAGAACGAGGTGAAAACCACCCAAAGCTTTTGCCAGCCAGAGCTATTCTTGAATTTGCGTAACAGATAACCGGACAGCTGGTGTTCGGCTGCGATTAGATGATCTCCCAGTCCGACGGTGGCGCCACGATGCCAACAAACGTGCAGAGCGGTATTGCTTCGCGAGGGTTGCGTTTTGTTTTGTTGCTGCTGTTGCAGCTGCAACTGTTGCGGTGTCAATGGTCCGCCGCCGTTGATGCTGCTGTTTAGGCTGCTGTTGTTCCCAGTGCTCAGGCCAAGCAGATCGAGACCCTCTTCGGAAGAGCCTAAATACGAAATCGAAATTAAACTAATTATTTTATTGCTGGCGGGGGAAAGGGAATAGGTGTCTTACAAGGCCTTGCAGTGTGCTTTTCTTGCCAGCCAAAAAAGAATACAATTATTATGTAAAACGTTAAGATTAAGAAAATGTTGTTTGAGGCAAAGCTACCTAAAACCCGTCAATTTTTAACAGTGATTAAAATTATAGTTAAGGATTTTTGAAAACTAAAATTAAGTTTGTTCGAGGAATAATACCATATTTCATTATTATTTTAGTAGTTCTAACTGAAAAGTGTTATTATTCTGTAAATTAACTTGATATTTTGGATTATTTTTGGTATTTGTAGCAGGGTATCAAACAGAAATCCAAACCTAACCGCTTGAAACTGGGAACCAGATCCGGAACTTCTAATTTCTTTAGAACCGGTATCTGTAAGCCGAAATTGTTGGTTCCAAATCATACATATATGCCTCAGTGAAAGAAGTATATGGGTTTTCTCTATCCTTTCAATAATACCAAGGGTACATTTGTTGGGTGTTTTGTATTCTATTTTTAGAAGGCTTATGCTAAGTCCTTCTTTGGACACCATTCTTAGTGCGTTTTCTTGACTTTTGTGTGGTGTGACACCGTAAGTACATATATGGGCAATCTTATATTTATGTGCATTTGGCGGTGAGCGTCCCTTGATTTCACTCATCTCTGAAAGGGGACAAAAACGTTAGGGGAAAAGATAGATATTTTTGTAGCAGTAACTAGGTAGGAAGCTGTTTTCCTGTTATATATAGGAGTGATCGAAAATGGATACACAAAGACCCAAATAATTCCACAAGCCAGGCGCACTTTCTAGATAATTACACTTTTCGGGTACAAGTACTTAAATATCTGAAAAAGTAATTACATTTTTGATTTTCTTTACAGAATTAATCAGAAATCGTTGATAAAACTTCCAATTTTTCAAAGATCTCTAATCATACTCACTGCAATTTTTCAATGTGGTCAACTGTAGCTGCATATTGGGTGGCCTATTCTTAATATCCGCCGCTGCCTTGGATAGCTCCGCCAGCCATAGGGTCTTTTCGGCGGTAGTTCCAGCACTCACCGTTATGGCACATTGACCACCAAATATGGAGAATGTATTATGCTCCGCATTCTCCGTTAATAGCGAACGTACCGGCACATGTCCCAGTATACGAAAACTTTGATCCAACGGTGATTTGGAACCATACAAGAGAATATCGGAGAAGAGGAAAAACATGCGCTGTTGTAGGCCACGCTTGGAATGTTTCAAAAGGCAGCCCTGCCTTATAAGACGACGATGCGGCTGCACCAATTGTTCGAAACTAATGTCACGCTGCAGCTCGCATAGTTCCACAAAGTTCGCAGACTCGGCCAGTTGGCAACGTATCTGCTTGGTGCTACGTATGAGCAGATGATAGACCGCCTGGCAATCGGCATAGTCGGGATGCTCTTCGGCATAATAGTCGCACAGACGCTCCAACAACAACTGATAGTGCAACAGGCGATTCAATGGTTTCAACAATAATTCTCCCACGGGCAGATAGCAAATCTTCTGTTGCTCAAACTCTTTGTACAGCTGCTGGAAGCGATTATCCGTTTCATACATCTCGTTCAGACAGTGCAATATGTCCAAATGGGTTTGCAGATACTCATCATAAATGGGCAAAGCGGCCATGTGCTTCATCATTACATCGCCAATGCGATGAGTGTCATGCGTACCGCGTCCCTCCCACAAAACCATGCGATGCTCAATGTCACGCAAAAACAGATTATGATGCTGGGCCAACGAATCGAGTAGCTCGAACAATGGCTGCAATTGCTCCACATCCTCGAGACTTAAAACCTGCCTAAGTGAACAGTTTAAAACATCCAAATCCTTTTTATAGGTACGCTCGGTCATTAAAAGCTCTTTGGCTAGGAAATAGCTGGGCTCAGTGGGCCATTTGCGTTTCTTTACCTCGGCCTCAATGTCATGAGAAGTGCTCACGGGGTATCCGTTGCCATTGTGACCATTTTGATGAGTGGGAGAGGTGGCCACACCAGTGGCTAATTCTTGACGCTTGGCATGCTGAATTTCGGCTTGAATGACATCGTAGGTGCCAGCCTCAGAGCGTGACAATGAAGAAGATTTATCCGAGCTCAAGGTGAGATCATAGCGTGTAGGGGGCGTGGCAATCTCACCGCGTCTATCCAGCGACATATTGCCATTTATCCCATGATAAACATCTATTGGAAAGGGAGAAAATCAAATAATAAAAAAATTAACATAACATAACAACATAAATAACGAGTAGTCAATAAATTTTTAGGAAATATAAAAATAATATTTTTATACTCTGTACCAGAGGTATACAGAGTATAATAAGTTTGTGCAAAAGTATGTAACAGCCAGAAGGAAACATTTCCGGCCCTATAAAGCATCAACAGCCGAGCGATATAGCCATGTCCGTCTGTCCGTGTGAACGCACAGATCTCAGAGATGGTAAGAGATAGAAATTTGACGTGTATGGGACAAAAACTTCTTATACTTGCAAGCAGATCAAGTTTATTTTCAATTTTTGCCACGCCCCCTTCCGGATGTAAACGAAAAACGATTTCGATTTTGTGTTGCGCGAAAATGTATCAAAAACATAAAAGTGGAATTGAGAACATGCCTGTATAAGAATCCGAATTTCGAAAACTTTACATTGATTAACTCTGTCATTGGTTTTGTTAATAGAGGTTCTTACCTGGAGCCCATTTAAAAAAACCCTTTTAAGTAATTATTAAAATGGTAAAAAGAAAATATAGTTTTGAAAAAAAAAGGTTAAACAAATGGAACTACTTTTTCAATTAAAACTCTCTTCAATATTTGGATTAATGAAGTTTTATTTATTTTGGCTTTTCTTTCTATATAATTATAAGTTAATGCTTGTTAAATCGATTGCTCGTGTACATTCTTTTTTAATATACTATAAGAGTTTTTATTTGTGTGTATTTTCTGGTTGTATTGTGAAATTGATCGTTTAAAACAATAAACCTGTGTGTGAGAGTGTGTATGTTTTGTTGAATATTTCTTATTTACTAAAATTCAGCTATTTTTTTTTTTTTTGGATTTGCTATTTAAATATATAATTCAAACTAGAAATAAACATTATTTGCACTCGAAGGAATTTTTGTAAACAAATTATTGACTAGTTTTAAAGTTGGCTGGGTCAGGTAAAAATCGTTTGTAAATCTATTCAAAACATTGCACCTAACTAAAAACCCGGTATATGTTGTGTATATAAAAATCCGTCTCAAAATGTAAGCCCAACTTTGTTCACAACAACCAATTTAAATTTAGATATTAAGTATAGTTTTGTAATTTTTGGTTTTGATTAGAATACTTTTGATCTGATAATTAGAGAAATTATTGTACGTTGGGGTCGTAGGTTCCTTTTAATAAGCCTAACCAAAAATCATTCCCATTAACCTATCAACACTTAAATATGATCTCATACATAGGCATAGTTTATAATAAATGTGAATTTTGTATGATTTAAAACTTAACAGGGTTTACGTTTTTTCATATTTCACATAGTTTTTGTGTTTTTTTTTTTTTTTTTTGGCACATTTATGTACTAGAACTAAAGCTAATACAACTTGTTTTTGTTTATATTTTTCAGGAATTATTTCTAAAAAAAAATCGTTTGGCATCAAAATTAATAACATAATTAGCATAAGAACTAAATACATATATAAAATATATGGTTCGAAAATATTTGAAGAGTTTTGTCTTTTGAATGAAATAAATGCTTTTAATACTGGGTTCTGTTCCGAGAACAGGAGATCTGCGTTATGGGAGATCATTTTTTACTAAAGTGGAGCTCATCAAATTTATATTTATATCCTTGCAGAAGCTGTTTCTAAGTATTCAGGTTATTCAGAAATTCATTCGGATTTTTCCATTTTAGTTTTGAATAGAATGACTACAATAAAAGCCTCAGAAACATCTTAAAACAACAACAAAGTCAAAGGAATCAAAGAAGCTTTTGCCCCACACGTGACCCTGAAGGTTTGTTATGGAGTAGATATGTGCGCGGAGTCCCGAAAGGAAATGATTAAATTTATCCCAAGGGTTCCAAAGTTTTTAAAGTTACCAAGCTTTTCGAAGAATTCGAAACTCCAACAAACTGATTGGTTTAGGTAAAAGTAATGACTGACTTTAAAGACCAAAGTTTATCCCAATCAGGGTAATTCTTTTTACCAATAAACATTTATAATCAAAGGTTAAATTCAACTTTGGTTTGGAATTTTCGATTTAACTTAAGACAATGGAATGTGCAACAGCTCAATGAAGATCATCGGATACGCCAATAAGCAGAATTACCCCATTTGGGCTGATAAGCAACCGGATGTATTTTCGAATAGCCCTTGCAACAAATAAGGCAACGCACCAATGCTCAACCTGAACGACTCAGTCATATGCATCCTCTGTCAGATACCTTGAGCATAATTCTGAACAGAAAACTTACTAATAACTTATGAAAATCCAATTGACCTCTGCAAGAAGATAAAAACTTCGGCAGGCCGAGGTTTACTATTCTCTCAGTTTAGAACTTGGTATGTAGTTATGATTTAGGTTTGGTTTTTGACACATTACATTTGGAACTTAGCTTTGATAATACTGAACAAGTACTGAACTTTCCTTTTGGCAACTTGAATAATTTTTTTTAATAATAATTAATAATAGTTAAACTTTAATTTGTGTTGTCGATTCTTGTGTATTTAGCTAAATAACATTGAATTACTTGTTTTCTTATTATTCGATGATTAAACAGTGCATTAAAATTTGCTCAACTCTATAACAGTATTTATATATATGTATGGTAAGTGTATATATATATAGATACCGACATCTTGTTTATTTTGATTAAAATGTTTTACTTTTTTTTTGTAGTTTGATTTTTGAACGCGCTTTTTGGAAGAAGTACTTGGTAGCACTTTGTTGTTGTTGTTGTGGTTAGTTTGCAGCATGATTTTTACTTGGGTTTTTCGTTTGTCGTAAATCAGTCTCAATTACAAATAAGTTGGATCGTGTTGTGTAAAAGTCGTAGAGTTCTAAAAAACACTTTGGCAAGGCAAGGCAACAAAAGAAATGAAAATGCTGCTTCAGAGCGCTTTAGTTATAATTTATTGATCGCTTAGATCATCCGAATCATGAAATTTGGGTGGCGGATCCACGCGTATATCCAAACCGCAGGCATAGCGCTCGTACTCAATCGGTTCGGTCTCATAGTCGGATAGAAAATCCGGATAGGGCAAATCTTGTCTGGTTGGCTGTGTTTCTATGGCTCTGGTGGCGCCACGTCGAATCGTACCCGTAGTACCACCTCCGGCACCAAAACCACTACCGCTATCCTCACTAGAGTTGGCCAACTCATCCGACAGTCCTCCACCACGTGTTTCATACTCACTCTCCTCTGGATTGCAATACCTACGCCCATGATAGGTTTGTGTGGTTATAACGGGCTGCGCTACAGCACTCAATGTGGAGGCTGCTGTGGAATCTTCGCGTTTCAACTGACGCTTCTTGGTACGTGCCGGTTTTACCGGCTGTCCACTCACCGGCGGCATGGGATGATTAGCCGCTGATGTCTGATACATGGGTTTGGTGATGTGTCCCAAACGATCGTAGCGTGGGAAACCCATTTCATCCACATTATCACTCATGTCCAGACTTTCAAATTTACCACCTGCGGCTCCACTATACTGCGGATAGTCATCATACTCATCCGTCTGGCCCTCACGCTCTAGCTCTTCATCAAACTCCAAATATTGTTCGTCACGCTGATACGAATACTCCGAGCTACCCGAATCCATTTCGGGCACATAACCCTCCGAGCATTCTGAGCTTTCCGCTTGCTCCAGCAAAGCAGCAGCGGTGAGATTAGCACGCATGCGCTTAGCCGGCAGTTGACGCTTTTTGCGATAGCCACGATTACGCAGCTTGGGATCCTGATGACCGCGCACATCCAACGAACTGTCGGTGTCGTTGCCACTGGCAGCGGCTAGTTGACCCGTTGATTTTCTCGGTGGTTTCTGCACCAGCTGGTTGGGTGGCGACTCCGAGCTCAGGCTGCTGGAGTAATAGGGTGAGCAGCGTATCAATTTATCTGCGCGCTGTGGCATCTGGGGCGAATTGGGCTCGGTACTTTCACTGTTTAAGGTGTTGGTGGTGGTGGTGGTATTGGTGGCCGAAGAAGTGGAGTGTGCATCGCGTTCTTCATCGATCCGTAGGGTTAACTCTTGCGAGGATTGTTGCGATTTGCTTAGCATGTGCTCGTGAAAGGAGCTAGATTGACGCAATTGTTTGCTGGTGGTTTTAAATTCACGTATTTGGGTTTTCGATAGAGTTTTGTCATCGTAACTATGATGCTTGGCCAGCGGTTTGGCGGGTGGGGGAACCACCTCACCGGGTAGATCGTTAGGCGTAACTATGGGCGGTACAGTGGGCACAGGCGGTGGTGGAGGCTTTTTGATTTCAGCCGCTTCGGCAGCAGCTGCCGCCTGCTCCGCTAGTCCCGGCTGTTTCATTTTGTTAAGTAAAGCCTGCATGATGGGACGAGTCACTGCCGGTTTGGGTTTTGTGGGTGGCTGTGGTTTACTTCGAACCTGCGACTGTTGGGTTTGTATCTGCGTATTTGGAGCACCATGTAGGGGAACAAACTCTTGACTCTGATAGCGTTCGGTTAATTTCTCGCTGTGTGCATAGAGACGCTCTACAAATGGCGACTCGGACTCGGAACAGATCTCCTGACTTTGATAGAGTTTGGACATCATTTCCAAAGAACGACGTTTACGTGCAGCTGCACTTGTCTCTGCTGTCTCTTCCTGCTGTCCACCGTTGCGTGCCTGATTACCATTGCTGCCACTGCGGCGGTGTATCTGTGGCAATGAGCCACGTTTCTCTTCGCTGGGTGAGCTTAGGTTGGGCTTAGCCACTCGTGGCTGCTTCAAAGGCAGATACTCTCCCGGTGCAACTGCCACCAAAGTGCGACTACTAGAGGTGGACCATTCGCTAATGGTGTGAGCCATTTCTGTCAGAGTCAAGGTGGTGTCATCGCTACGCGTGGCTGTGGTGGCTTCGCTTAACTTATCCGTCTCCGAGTTGGACAACATGTCATAACGTAAGCCATCAGAGGAGCCATTATCTCCGCTAAATTTATAGCTACCACTTTGTTCATTTAAACTCTCGGCAGATTTGTTGATGCTGCTGATGCTGGACTTGGTGTGATTGGATTTCTCGCTTTTGGCATTGGATTGGGTGGACACCGCCGAGAGACTATCAGAGCCCGAGAGATTGGCATATTGTCGTACCGTGTTGGTGCCCGTAGACCATTCTGAAATACTAAGACCTATGGAGGTATCCTCCGAGTGAGAACTATGCGTGCATTTCTTTTGCTGTAGACCCATGCGTACGGTGCCATCCAGATCGGTACCCAGCGAGCTGGTCTCTTCCTCCGAGTGACTGGAGTGACTACATTTCTTGCAGCTACCTCCACTGCTGAGTCGAGCCTCATAGTTGCGACGCACTGTCGTCTGATCATCCATATAGGTACTGGCCGAGAGTATGTCATCTATGGATGTGTCAGAGTTATTTGAACCCCTGGACAGTTTGCGCAATTGAGCATCTGGTGATAGTTGCACCTTAATGGTGCCCGGCATAAAGACATCATCATCCTCGGAGAGGGGACTTCTGGTGGGCTGTGACACTATTACCTCCGGACTGGAGCTCTTTCGCGTACCAACTCTAGCTGTGGGTTGTGTGGATGAGGTGCTACAACTGACGTTCAAAGAAGAAGATAAACAAGAGGCCGCACTCAAAGTGGAACTTAGGCAGCTAATCGAATCCGGTTGTAATTGTTCGCTACCAAAATCTTTGTCCTCAAAAGCCGAGGACATCAGGTAGGCCGTCTCCTCATAGGGCAACACCCTGGCCACATCTGGGGCACCCAGATGAGCATGAGCCTCTTCGTCCAGCATCACCTCGTCTGCATTCTGCGCCTCACTGGCATAATAAGTTTCTATGCTTTCCACAATAATGTTTGCTCCGCCCACTGTGCTAGAGGGCGGTGAGGGCCAATCTATGGAATCTTGAGATTGTTGAAACGACATGCTGGCCTTCCAGCAAAATGATTTTGGCACCGGCTTGTCTAAGTCCGGCATGGCATACAGGGTATCCGGTGGTTTAACTGGCACATGATCAAACGGTATTTCGGGCAGTGGCCAATCCTCTGAGTCCTGACTGCCTGCATTCGACAAACACATGAGCGTGTGACGTTCTATGTCTTCTGTATTGGGTTGCTCATCCACATGGGTAACGGAGAAGCGACCGGTTACTAAAGTGGGCGACTTGGGTTCATTAAGACTGCCCAGGCTGGACAGCCGATCACCGGTGGCCGAGTCGCAGGGTATCTCTGGCATTTCAGCTGAAGTGCGACGGTCTGCATCGGATATGTAGGCCAGATTGGTGTTGCTTCGCGAATCGGAACTTAAGCTGGGCTGATGATCAGTCGATCCCACCGATTCGTCACGCATGCTTACCGAATGCGTGGAAGCCTTGCTGACATCATCCTCCATGCTGGATTTCTCCGAAGCTGTGCTGCGTTCCGATATACGTGAGAGTGTACGTCCCAGTGTAAAGCCTGTGCTATAGCCTATGATATCAGTGGGATTGACACCAATGCCACCCAAAGTGCTGGTCATGGCCGGGTACCCAAAGGTGGTGGGGAAGTCATTCAAATCATCCTGATAGCTAGTATCACTTTCCGCCTTCTGCTCATCCGGTGAGACCTCTTTGACATCGCTATCGGAAGAATCGCGTAGGGGATTTTGTGCATCGTAACGTTCGTAGCCGCCATCGGTTTCGACATGATGCCAGGGATCATCGGTGCTGGAGCTATTCGAGCTTTCAATGGGAAACGCTTTCCAGGTGCTTTGTTGTTCCTTAAGGGCTAGCTCGCCGCGTCTTTGGGCTGCACCCAGAGAACCCGAACTGCTTTCCGTTTCAAAGGAACCACGGGATTCCACACTTAAGGATCCCTTGGAGTCGAAACTGGACTTGGATTCTTGTGAGCTGCGGTCACTGCCCGATTTGCCGGGCTCAGCTTTTGTGACAGACAGTTTTTTCCCTCCATTTGCTCTGGCCGGTTTTTCTATTCTGGGTGGCTTACGTGAACCACCCGAACTGGACTCACTATCCTCGGTGCGTTGTAAGATTTTGGCTATACGTTCCTCTATAGGATCCAAGTAGGACTCAGTGCTGTTACCCAAATCAATTGGACTTTGCTTCTCCAGTGTGGGTGTGGGGGGTTTTCTGATGATAATTTTTGGCTCATTGGTGGGCGTCTGCTCATTGGAGTCAGTGGGCGTTATACCTTCCACTGCCTGGACATCCAACTGTAGCATACGTTGCTTGAGTTCTTGACATTTCTTAGCCTCTTCGTTGCCAAAGTCTTGGGAAATTCCCAAAGGGCGTGCTATGGAACAGCTTACGCTGGACTCTTCTTCCACCGAGCTTTTCTCCTTGCCCACCGATAAACTCCAGTCTTGCTGGCGCTGTGGACTGCTGTCCTTTTCACCACTCGTCCAGGAATCAGAGCTTTTTGATCTGTCACTTTGCTTGTCCAGGCTGTATTTCTTTCTGCTATCTGAGGTATATTTCTCAAAGGTTTCCAGTACGGATTTTTCTATTAGGGGACTAGCGTTTGGTGGTGTAACCAAAATGTTAAGCTCCGAAGTGGGCGTGGCACAATTAGAATACTCCAAGGGATTGGCATCCTCCAAAGTGGCTTGGGTCTCTAGGACATTGCGATCGGGTTCCAAAGTGCGAGGTTCATTATCTGAAGTATCGGAACCTATAAACTCATCGCATTCAACAGTTATCCAGGAGCCGGTTTCATCACTGCGACTGCGATCCAAGCTAAGACGATTAATATCCTGACGACTCACTTTAAGATGTCGTCGCTCGGATGAATTGTCATCCTCTTCAATTGAAGGCTCCTCACATTCAATGGTCGGAACACGATGTGGATAACCCTCGCCGTTGGCGGGCACTGGTGAATGACTCTCGTCTGCTGACACAAACGAGTCTAGGCTTTCCGCTGTGGAGGCCTTACGACTGTAGGTGCACTCACTTTCTCGTGTATCCTCCGAGGGCAACGAACGTTTTAGTATCTCCAACGAACGTCGCTCAGAGATTACCGCCTGCATATCAATATCCTCCTGCACATTGTACTGATGGGCAAACATACGACGATCTCCTATGGCACTGCGTGCTACAGGAGCCGGCTTCTCCTCCACTTTTTTTTTGTCATCCAAACTACGTGCCTTGATGTCCGTGCCCAGATAATGATGCTCGGCGGGCTTCTCCAAGCTACTTGACTTGTGCACCACATTGCCCTCGATTTTTTGTTTCAACTCATGAGCTTTGACTATTTTTTTGGGTGACTTGATAAGCATATCCTCGGGCACATCAGATTTCTCCGAATCTTCAAAGGATTTATTGCGATCCTCAAAGCTACGATTGGCCTTGTCTAGCTTATCGGGACTACGACCCTCGTCAAAGCTGCGGCTAAATTTCACCAAAGAATTGTCCAATTTACGTGGGGATTTGGCTATTAAAACATGGTCCTCGGCCTTGGACTTGAACTCAGTTTCTATGATTATGTTGTCGCCATCTGTTTTCACCAGAATCTTATCCTCTGGGGCGGGGAAAGCAGGCAAGGAGTCCTTGACAGGACTCAGCATGGTAATGGTCTGTTTCATGGCCGATTCATAGAGTTTTTGTTGTCGCTCCTTACGTTTGGCTATATCCGCCTCGGTTTCTTCCTGCGACTTGCTTTTGTCCTTGCTCAAGCGACGCATTTCAATGGAACGTGGACGCTCTTTGGGACTGGATATCTTGCTGCCTCGGCCAGCTTTGCCGGCTTTGATGTCATCGGCACTAGTGCGTCGCGACTCAGGACGACTGCGTGAGATGGACTTACCCTTGTAAGGCTCCGAGGTCTTAAGCTTACCCTTGCCGGTGCTATCAATGCTGCTGGCCCTTGAGACACCGGGTGAGGTCTTGCGTGAACTGTTGGCAGAGCTATAGGGTGACCAGTCCGTAAAGCGATATTTGGGAATGTTGAGTATCAAATGATCCCCGCTCTTGAGCTTCATTTTGGATTTCTTCTTGTCTTTTATCTTAACACCCTGCAAGGCTATTTTCTCTATATATTTCAATTGATTAAGCAGCTGCACTTCCTCGCTATCTATGGTCACCGCACTTAGTAGCGAATCCTTGCGATTGGTCTGGTAGCTAGTCTGTGTGGGAATGGAGCCCGCACAAGAATGTACACTATCGGCGGTGTCATCATCTGCTAAGCCTGCCGCTTGATTGGCCAGTGATTTTTCCTCCAGTATTTCGGCTTCCTCTTCGAAACCCACGGTATCGTCTTTCGAAGAGAAAGCATTCATGGGCGGCAGACGATGCAGTGAAATGACGGGTGTGTCCAAGCTCTTCGTACGACGATCTGCAGTGGGCGATTGCTGTGTGGCCTTTTGACGCTGGAGTGATACCGAACCCTCCGACAGATTAAGACGAGCATGCGCAAAAAGTATGGGTGCATGACCCTTGGAACGCATGACAATCGACGAATCAATGATTTCTTCAATCAATTTGACTTTTGACTTGTTTTGCGCATGACAAGCGGTTTGCTTTTTCAATGTATAGTCTATATCCGAACCGCTGATCTTCTCCTCATGACAAGTTTCATAGATGTCATCATTGCTGCGAAAGAACTCGTTATGTTCTAGTATGGGTGAGGGTATATTCTCATTGCGTTGATAATCATTGGTGCATTCGTCCATGCGTCCACGAAGGGGCATATGCGGCTCATCCTCCGATGAGGGTATGGAAATGGAACGCTCCGAAATGCGTCGCAGTTCGCTGGCATTGACATACTGTGGATCCAGCTTTTGGGTATGATAACGACTCTCTAGCTCCGCTAGACGCCGACATTGCGGTGGTGATCCCTCGATCTCGGTGGAACTCATGGTCTGACCACGACCCCAGGCTGCTGAAATCAAGCGACTCTGTTCGATACGCAAAATGGATTCAATCTCTTTACGCGACTGCGGTGGCGAGAACTCTAGGCGATCTGGTATGGCCTCAGCCGAACCAAAGACATCATCCGAATCGAGACTCTCATCGTCCGACGAGAACGAGGTAATTCGAGTCTTGCCTTTTTTGGATTTGCCAGCGGACTTTGTCTTGGGTATAACTCGTGGCTTGTTGGCCTTGCGAGCATTCGCCTGGAGTTCCTTGCGCAGGCTCTGTATGAGTTCCATTTGCTTTTGCTCCAGCTTCTGTTGTTGCATGCTTTCGGTACGAGAACTGGTGGCCGAGTCGCTCTCAATTTGACTTAGTTTCTTGTTTAACTTTTCCAAAGTAAAGGCATCCATTTGTTTGGTAATGTCACGCTTGGGCGATGACAATTGGATGGTAGGTATGGTCTTGTCTATCTCTAGTGTAATGGGATCCACCTTGCTTAAATCGATGTTTTGGGTGAACAGAAACTCCTTGGTTTCGGCCGGCAACAAACTGTCCAGTATGTCGGGTAAGAAATCAGGTGGCAAAACACTTGCCTTGGGCGATTTCGGCGATCTGGGTGATTTTGGAGATTTGGGGGACTTAGGTGACTTTGGAGATTTTGGTTTGTTATGCTTTTTGTCTCCCGGTGCAGGTGCAGTACCATTCATTATATGCCGCTTGTGCAACACATAGGGTATGTCCTCCTTTAATACCTTGGTGAAACGCCTTTCATAGTCTCGGTAGAAACTTTTTGGCAGCTCAAATCCAGTCTTGCTAGGATCTACCTGTGTGGCAGTTGTGGGTATCTCAAAATTGCCATGTGCCTTGCACAGCGGAGGAGCACTGGGTATTTGCTTGTAGATATAGTCCTCATCACTGGAATTGGAATCAGCTGGTGTCAGATCTATGGACTTTTGATGCATAAGCACATGACGTCTTGAATTGCTACCCAAGCGAGCACGATTAGCCAGCGAATTGGGATCACTCTTGGTGCGTTCCACTGTGGCATGGCTATAGTTCAGTGGCACCATTAGCGGATTGTATTCCTCAAAGTGTGTCTTGGCCATTAGCTCCTCCTTGCGTGTTATTTTCTGATGCGCCATCACCCTTGCCTGTTGCTTTTCAAATTCTGAAATGAGTTCAGGGGTGAGGGGATATTCGGGACTTTGTTTAGACTTTTCATCCTTGGGCTGACCCTCCCATTGCTTGGTATACTTTTGTATACACTCAATTCTATCTTGATCAAAGCTGAATATGTTTTCACTATCTGAGCGTCGTCGAAAGGCTGAAATCTTGCAAGACTGTGAATTGCTTTTTTTGAAGGGAGCAGTTTGGTCCAAAGAATCCCCAGTTTGTATGTCCTTCTCCTTGCAACGCATGCCCGAGGCAGGCGTGGACACTGATTCTGGTGATTTACAGGCAAACGACTTGGTATTGCGTTCAATCTCCACGTTTTGTAGGCTTATTGAGTGTACCTTGGAGGTTTTGTGAGTTTTGTTACTGGGAAAGGTAGAGTAAGTGTCGCGACTGTCATAGAATGAACTGTTCGCCGTGGATGAATGTGTGTCGGAGAGTAGGCAATCATGACTCTTCACCTTTGGTCGAGTATACAGAGCTTCTGGCTCCGCCACAGCACCACCACCAGCTTCAACGGCGTCATAGTAATCACTCTTGGACTCCTGACTTGATTGTGCAAACTTATCGTAGAGTTCTTTCTTATTAAACTGCTTGACCTTCTTGCAAGTGGTGGTAGGCATTTCATAGTTGCGTCCAAAACAATCGCCCACCAGAGACTCTTTCGAGTCTTGACTGGACACCACCGTCGTCTCTCGGGACTTTTTGCTGTCGGTGTGATAAAGACTGTCACGTGATTTCTTACTCGAGTCAGAGCTGCGTGAGATTTTGGTTTCAAACATTTCGCTTTGACTCTCTTGACTCGAGGTACGAGTCAGGGCCTCTTGAATCTTTTTGTAAAAGTTTCCATCTGATTTCACTGAAAGCTTCTCTCGTGGCAAATAGCGAGGATCTTCAGCATCCCAAATCTCATTCATTATATCAGCGGCCGATTTAGACTTGACATCTATGGCTGAGCGGTATTTCGGTTGCTCCGACACTGATTCATCATCGCTGGGTATATAGTTACCCGAATCGAGGGAGCACGAACGCATATGATCCTCGGAGCGACGACGTCCACTAAAGAAGTCAATGTCATATTTCTCCAGCAGCTCATAACTATCCTGGGAGATGTCATCCTGTGAGCCAGTATACTCCATTTGTGGACCACAGTTACGTTTATTAGTGCTTCCCGGATAGCTGGAAGAGTAGACCTTGCTTTGGGGTAAAGGCGAAAAATCCTGGTGCGCATCTATTGAATGGTTTTTGGTAAAATACAAAGAATGTCTCGAGTCATCATAGCGCGTAACAGGTGAATCTATACGATTCGAAGAGAGAAATTCCTTATCGAAGGCAGTCATGGGCTTCTCGCGTTCATAGTAGTTGATGCTACCATAACGCTCAAATAGGTCCTTGCAGCTACTACTTTTCAGCCAAGATTCACGCTCGACTTGATCATAAATATTTTCACCTTCCTCTTCGTCATCTTGCTCTTCTTCTACCTCATCGTCCATATAATGAACCGCCGCCTCTTTGGGCTTAACAAATTGTGTGGTTGAGTACAGATTACCCGAGGATGCATTGTCCCCCGGGGGCAAATTACCCACCGAGTGATGTGTTATATAATGACTATCATACGAGTCCACTGAATCCACACCAGAAAGCTCCGAGTTGCGGGGCAAAGAATGTGTATGCCTTGAGCTCTGTGAGTCCAGTGAAGAGGGTGTTAAATAGTTGTCGGATTGTGCCAGCTTAACCCTTTCCTGGGAGGGTACAGCATATCGTTTGGTATTGAACCCAGTGCCAAAGTATGAAGACGACGACGATTCCGAGGGATGATTAAGATCATTGTGGTACTGATATTGATAGCTACGCTCTTGGGCAGCCGCATAGGCCGAAGTGCTGGGCTGTTGCAGTAGGGCCGGCGGCGGTGCTGGCTGTATACCCAATTGCTTGGCTCTGGCATATTGCAATATTGACTGATCAATAAACTCATCACTAAAGTGCTTCTCGCGTGTTTTTGATTTGGCTTTACGATTGACAGTGGCATAGATATCGTTGCGTTCATTTAGATTGAGATGCTCGCTATTGGAGATCTTGTGCTCGGTAGTATAGCGCACCATGTCATTGATGTCGGTGTAGATGATGTTGTCGGTTTCTGTTTCGGTAGAGTTGGCATTCGCATTATTCAGCATGCACTGCTTAGACATCGAATAATTGGTACTGCTATAATGGACTGGGGTGACAGTTTGTGATTGGGACTCCTGTGAGCGAAGCGGCGGACGATGGGCATTGGCTAAGGCCGCCGTTGAGGCTGCCGCCATAGTCTCCCGATTGATGGTAGATGCTGTCAAGTCCGAATCCGCTTCCTCCTCGACTAATTCCTCCTCCTCCTCCTCCCCCATAGGCTCCCCCTCCTCCTCCGCCTCCTCCATGTCCGCAGGCCCCAAGAGCTCCTCCTCCTGCTCCTCCAATTCCATAGAGCTGCTGAGATCCACCATAGTGTTGTTGTTGTTGCTGCTGTTGTGCATGCTGTGGCTGTGGGTGTTGATGCTGATGAGCTGCGGCGACGCAGGGACAAAGACTTGGGATCCCACTGAGACTCGACGAGGGGTGCTGCTGCTGTACAAGTGGGACAAGTGGCTCAGACCTGTACGTCGCGTACATAAATAGAGAGTTTTGGTTTTGTTAGCACTTGGGCACACTTGAAGAAACCAAAACGGAACGAAACCAACCGAAAACACAAAACTTAACGGAGAAATTATAGCGAAACTCAGGTAGATCACATGCTAAAAAATTATGACTTTAATTAAATGCAGTGGGCAACGTACTACTGATATCTTTAACTTTTCGATGATCTAGTTCTTAAACAGATTTCAATAATCTTTATCGAAAACAGTAGGCCAATAATGTTGCAAAACAAATCTTGGTATTATTGGACGCATGTAGCAGAACCTCGATATAGGGACCTTCATTTAATGTCTACGTTAACAGATCAGTGATCAGTATTCCCCGCTTACTTTCTTGTCTGAAAATTTGAAATGAACGATCTTTAGATCCACATCTAACTTCAGGCATACCCAATAGTGTAAAGCAGTGTGAGGGGTGGGGTCAACTTTGACGAAACTGTTGGAATTCCTGCCTCTCTGAGTACTTATTTGAGGGCATTTAAGCTGGGGCGAGGTGAAAGTTGGTGAGACTTAAAAGCGAACAATATCCGCAGGGAAGTTTCCCCCTGTACGTGGATCCAGTTCAAAATCTATCAATCATTCTTTGCACCCAGAGAATGGTTCTACCATTTTGTACGATCGGATTAAGTTTCGTCTGACATTGACTGCAGAAGGAATACCACTAGACCAGCATCACGTACTGCGAAGATTTACCCAAACAAAGCAAGGAGTAATACAAACTGAAGTTGATTAGATTACGTAAGCTGCTTCGTTTCGGGGGAATAAAGTGCAGACAATAGGCAACCAGTAGAGTCAACAGAGCCGATAATGTACTGAGGTGGGACAGAGATTTGCCAGCTAAATTGTGTGCATCATGCAGTCCCGACCACTAAATATCTGCGACAAGACAAAAGCTCCTAAAGAAATGCTTTAAGAACTAGTCATCTGACACTTAAGAAGAAAGTACAGTTGAACCCACTGTGAATTCTTCAAACGGTAAACAAATTAAACAACTATATTTGGTCTTACAATAAAAGTAACTACAAATTAAAGGTACAATTGAATTTTTAATCAACACTCACCTAAATTGTGATCGCCTTGATGCACACGAACCGGATCTGGACCTCGCTGTTGTTGGCTGTTGCTGTGGCTGGGCGAAGTCCACGATTGCGGACCCTGTGGTGAAAGCGAGCGGTTCGAATTCATTTGGTCCATAACCGCTGCCGAGTGGTGTTGACGTTCCGCCGCCGAGCATGTTGCTTCCTCCGGTGAGGTTGGCGATTCCGCTGCAAAGTTCTTCGTCTGATAGATCTCCACCTGGGCTGCTGTGACCTAAAATGGAGCGGATATTAATATAACATTTTACTAAGCTCTCCACCGACTACTCACTTGAGAACGCATGTGGTCTATAGGATTGTCGCGTCGGCGATCCAAGGTATCCGCTGCCTTCTTCGTCAGAGAAGGGGTCATCGAGTCGTTGCATTGATTGCGATAATCCCAGGCCGCTGCAGCGTGCAATTTAAGTAAGAAATAAAATGAAAGCAAAGCAAATTAATAAAATTCAGCTTGACTTTACAGGTTCTTCACATCGACTCGAATTTACAGACATGCCCAAAAAAATGAAGACAAAAAACGAAACAAAACTAAACTGAATTAAAAACTTTTAACAAAATAAATACAAACCAGTGTCAATTGGGAGTAGGGGATTGGCTGAAATGCTGGAATTCACATAGGTATGCGATTGACTTCGGCTACTAGCATTCAGTGGCCCTTGCCGGAATGACTGAGACCTGCAGCAAAAGAAAAGACAAGAGGATACCACGATTTTATTTTCACATGCTCATTTTTTTTTTTATTTAACGAATACGCTTGGCGCTTTAGTTTAGTTTAATATTTAAGCACATTTTAGTTGAAAGAATTTTTTTATTTTTTTTTTGAGAGCTTCGAAGGGGGAAAGTTTTTGCTTTGCTTAGCGAAAAGGCACAATTCGTATTTTTCATAGAAATGATTTAAAACTTAGAACTGGTTAGTAAGTAGTAAGAAACTTAAAAATAAAGTATGAAATATATGTTACAATATAGAAACTATTTTATTCAAGTTTTACAAAATTAAAAATAAAAACATTTTCTAGCAAAAAGGCTCACAAAAACCTCTCACAGCCAGTAATCTCTAAAAATAATACATTTAAAGGCAATTTCCGGGACAACTTCTTAAAATTCAATCTGTAAGAAGCTTTCAGCTCACATCCAGAACCGTGCCAGAAGTGATACTTTGAATTTTTTAAGCCCCGGTATATGAGAATTGCTATTCTTAGACCCAGAAAGATTGTTTTAGAATCCAGTCTAAGATCGAGACCCAAGAACCGGTTTTTGAACCACAAACAAATGACTTCCAAAACCTGAACTTCGACCCATCCTCCAATTTTTTGACAACATTCCACGATCATAAGTACTCCCTTTAACGAGAGCGTAAGTTATAGTCGGTCATGCCCGACTTCGATATACCCGTTACTCAGGGCAATTAGTGTTTTATAGCCTTTCCCTATGTAGATTAACAGAGCATTAACATTAAAGTGACAATTGCAACATTATGTGAGCAAAAAGTGCATATAGCGCCAAAAAGTATGCAACGTTTTTATAACCTTTATAACTCTGCCATTTATTATCCGATCTTTATGAAACTTTCAGAGATTATAGATATTGGGCACATAAACTACACTGCAAAATATGATATCTTCTAAATCTTGATATCTTCTAAATTGTAGGAGCTATTCAACATTTTCTATTGTGGGGGCGGGAGGGGGCACGGCCAAAATTTTAAATAAACTTGATCTGCGTAGGGACAATAGGAGTCTGCATACAAAATTTGGTGGCTCTAGCTCTTCTAGTCTCCGAGATCTAGGTGTTCATACAGACAGACGGACGGACATCGCTAGATCGACTCGGCTGTTGATGCTGAGCAAGAATATATATATATATTTATAGGATCGGGGATGCTTCCTTCTGCCTGTTACATACTTTTGCAAAAACTTAATATAGTCTGTGTACGTTTGGTACAGAGTAAAAAAAAAAATAGAGGAAAGTTAACTTTGGCTAGGGCCGAAGTAAGTATACCCTAGCAGCACGTTTTTCTAACTAAGACAACTCTTTGAACTCTACTTTTATATGGGAGCTATACTATATATATGTCCCATTTCGATCAAACTTAATGGAGTCATGGAAAAGCATAACAAACTAACATGTAAATTTTTTGAAGGCGATTCCATTTTTTCTCACTAGAACTTATTTTTCGACGGATCATTGGTACTGCAGATGTATGCTATAGCTTCATGCGATTTTGACAAAACTAGTTTTTCGACCGATCGTTCCCATGATTCCACAAAGTTTGGTCGAAATCGGGCATCTATATAATATAGCTGTCATAGAAAAGTAGAGTCTGGAGTCAGATGAGTTTTTCTGACCTGAGTGTCAAAAAACTGAGCTGAGCAACTAAGTTCAGCATTTACACATGTCTGAGAAGCTTAGTTGACTCAGTTGCAAAACCAATGGCTCATTGAGCGTTCCGCTGTGCGGTCTGTTTAATTTGAGCCGGTTCTATTACACCTGAGAGGTCAGCTGAGTATGCTCACGGGCTGACAGATACTCAGATACAAAACTCACCTGAGAGATCAGGTCGAGTAAATCGGGCTTTAGTTAGAAAACCTTTTTTGTTTTCAATTGAGGCTGCAAGGGTATACAAAACTTCGGCCGAGTCGAAGTTAACTTTCAGTGTTTAAAATACTGCAATAAGTTTCATTTCCCTGCTTTTGACTTGATGCTGCTTCGGAAAAAACAAACGCAGTCGAGCAAGCACAAAAACGATTTGTGAGAAAAGCAAAAAGCACCACTGTTGTCGGTTCCAATTTTGTGTCATTACTCTGTTTCAAAGCAGTGCACCGGGCATCGGAGCAACAAGTGCTCTTGGGAAAATGGGTAAAGTTAACTGAATACCGAATACAAAAACCTAACCTTCAGTTCGTTTATTTTGAAACCGATTTTTTACCAAAGATAAATTTATAGGTGCCGGGTGGCTCAGCGGCTAGTGTGCGCGACCGGTCCCTTTCTCTTAAGCAAAAATTAGAAGCGCACAAGCCAAGAGATTGAGAGAGGCTCGGTTTTGGCCCTTTGGGGTTGTGTCAAGCCATTAAAAAAAAAAAACATTGTAAAGGAAAACAAATCATCGCTTGTGGTATTCAGTTTGGTTCAATGTAGAGTTCGCAAATGGCATCGTAATCGCTTTAACACTCAGGAGGAAACAATTATTGACTAACTGAGTCTATACAGAAGTTACCATCTATAAACCTAAGTGAGCTCAGGTAGGTGACAATTTCCTAGATGTCCACCAACTCTGCTTGGTACACACTACAAGGATAGGATCGTATCTAGATCAAATTAAAACACTACTCTCTCACTCTTACTTTAGGCTTAGGGCTCGTTACTATTGATATTCACAATATTTGAACTCGACACGAGTCAAGTTTACAGCACTTCCATTTTCACTTTAGCAAAAATTTTCCGTTTTTGAAACCGAACCATTTTTGCGTAAGTGAAAATAAAATAGCAGCTGGTAACAACAGTTTAGCTCTAAGAATAATACAAAAATTGATAACAGACGACTAATTTAACTACACATTTAGGTTTAAACAAACGTGTTTTGGCTTGCGTGTGGAACAGTCTAATCAAAAACACAAAAAGCATTTGCTTAATAAAAGGAAAAAGGGGTTTGGGGTTTTATTTCAAACTAGACTACAACACACACGACTATGAACGGCGGCGATGAACAATGAAAGATTATTATTATTAATGGAAGGAGTTAGAACTGCGCTTGATCGGTGGATGGATGATATATACACATATAAATGAGAGGATTAAAAAAAAATTAGAATGCTAATTGAGAGATTAAACATTTAACGTTTGCCAATTGTCAATTTTTGTTTACGAACTTAAAAAGGTTTGTCTAAAAATAATTTGTTGGATTTCCAAACACACACACGCACACATTGAAAGCGGTTTCGGTTAGTGAAAATCCTATAGTAAATCAAATGAAAATCAAATGTTTGCTATACATTTTGTAGTGCTTTATTTTTGTACCAATTGGTGTTTTGTTTTAAAATCCTCTTCTCTTTTCTAAGGCGCGCCAAAAAACATTTCGACCAAGTTACAAAGTTGTTTCAGGTGAAGGGGTGGAAGGGTTTCTTTGTGGGTTGGAAAAAAAGAGAATAGAAAAATGTGTATAAAGTGTAAACAAACAAACAAACAAACACGAGTCGAGTTTTTGAATGAACACGCTGATGACTTTTGATGTAAGCTGAATGAATTTTTTTATATATAAATTTATCGCTTATTTTGATTAGAATATTATAAAGTAAAAAAAACATAAACCAAATATGTTCTACATAAAAAAGTGAGTTTCCAAAATGAAAGCTTTTTGACCTCGGCCCACTTACCTTTGGAAGTTCTGACGTTTTACATAATTCTCGCGTACAAATTCAATTATCTGCTTCTGCGTTTTGCCGCTATAGCTAAGGCCAGGGAAAACACACAAAATTTAGCGATAAGTATGCCATTTCCATTTAAATACCTACCGAAATGAGCTGCCACGTGAAAGAACCCGTGTCTTGCGTCTGGGTGTGTTTTGCACGGCCGTACAACGAAAAAATCCATGGTTTTCGACGCATTTCTTCCAAAAGTTTTTACACTCATTGCGTCCTTCAAAGAAGAACTCCACGGTGTCTTTGTAATAGCCCTAAAATATGTGGATTAGTTTACATATTTGCAAGATTAGTTTAGATATTTACATAACCCTCGGGATGCAGCTTGACCAAAAAACGTTTACGCTTAAAGGAGATTTTACGTATTTTGGCCCAAGAGAAGGTGTTAATGCGTGTTATATTCTGGAAGACTGTGATGCCCATATGAGCTACGGCTAAATTAAGTGGCACTCCCTCCACATCCTTGGCCGAATGCATTTTCATGCCATAAAGCTCACAGCGACGTGCGGTCTCAAGTAGATTGAGGTCAGCTTCAGCTGGGGATTGTCCACTGGAATAAAAAACTTTACATATGAGAGGATCAACCAAATTTATACAAAGATCAACCACTTACACATGCTTCTTGTGATTCTCCATGATCTTTCGCTGCATGGTAGAATCTTGATGTGGCACAAAGCGATACGATGATAGATACGTATGATCCGGATAATCTTCAGGCACAAAATCACCACAAGACGCCTGCACAATATAGCTGGCCATGAGGGCTGCTGTATTATCATTGCACTGAAGACTGCCTGTGCCCAGATCTCGTTTTATTTGCAAGCAAAATAGATATCTAAGGAAAAAATCAAATAAATTGCAGTTTTTCATATTGCGCCATTGTCACTTACCTGGTATATTCCTCCTCTAGCTGAGCTGGATCGGGTGTATAGAATTTAATGCAAAAACGCAAAACGGGATCAATCAGTGAGAGACCCACTTGACGATTCATGGGCTTCTCCAGATCCAACCAGTATTTGGTATGTGTGGAAACTTCCTGATACTCCAAGCCAAAATAATCAGCTTCAAGTAAATTTAACTGACGACACACTTGTTCAAAAAGCACACGACCCAAGGCTTTGGCCTGCAACAAGGAAAAGAAGGAGGAGATTGTTTATCAAATGTTCCCCTTGGGCTACGCCCATTAGAGTTGATTTAAAATTACATTAGAAAACACTAAATAAAATATATTTTTCTGGCGCTTTCGCTTAATTTGGCAAAAAAAAAAAATATAACGACCTACTTTTTTTGCATAACTTAATTGCAACCAGAGACAAAGTGGCCCAGTTAGTTCGAGAGAAGACCAGGCCAGGCCAGACCAGGCGACAGCTCAATTGAATTTTTTTATTTTTTATTTAAATGCAATCAGACGCATCGCCCACAAAGTACTTGTGTTGGGCTGCTGGACTGGGTTGGCGTGTGGCAGAATTGCATACTAGATTAGATTTTAACGAGCTCAACGAATGCCCCCATATCTATTGACCTACAGCTCTGGGTCAGCTGGAGGACTTCGTTTTAAAATATGGCACAAATTGTGCGAAAAATGTATGAGAGCATTCAGAAATTTTCCATTTCCTTGTCTCTCTAGCCTTCTCTTCCAAATTATTTTCTAAACCCTTTAACCAGCGAACTAAGCTGGATCCAGAACCGGAACCGTATAACGAAAAGAACCGCTTAATATTGGTCGGAGAAGCTTTCTTCTATGCGTTTTTGACATCATGACAATTACACACATGATTGATCATAGTATATTCAGAAGTATATGAGAAAATTATTTTAATTGTGTTTCCTTGGATTGTTTTAGTACGCTTTAATCTAGAGAATGTTCTTTCAGGAGTTGAAGTAGTAATTGATAATAATTAAAATATTTATTTGGTAAAATATTTATTTGGAAAAGCATACCAAAAATTTCAGTTTGTAGTCTTTTTCCTTGGTTCTCTTGGTAAACGTGCGACCGATCTTTACCAACCCTTTGGCTGATCGATAAAAAAATCCTGATTACTCAATATGTCCAGAAGGAATGAGATATGATGTTTTTTTTCTAAATTGCGGAGGCGGGAGGCGGTGTGGCAAAGATTAAAAATAAAATTGATCTACCTGCAAGTATAAGAATTTTTTGCCCATGCTTGTCAAATCTCTACCTTTGGTACAGAGTATAAAAATCTCTCAAATTCAACCTCATTATCAAATGAATTTTTACATTAAGACCCAAAATAGTGTATTGAGTCACCTATTCAGATTTTCTCCCCTTACACGTCAATTAAAGCTTCTGTGCCCGATTGGGGGCTCTATTTTGAATTCAGATGTTTCGACTTACTTCCAATAACTAAATGAAAAATCTCAGAAGTCTCGATGATTTAATGGATATGATACGATACTGATATTTTTTGGCTTGTCCCAGTGACTACGTTACCATAATTACTCATAATACCCTCTGTGCCGTTTAGGTTTTGAAATTGGACTAATCTTTTATCCGAACAAAAACCTTCCTAAACGTGGCCCTCAAATATCCTTTCAATTTGCTAATTTGATAAGCCACAAAACCTCTTATGCCTGACCAGGTGACGCATAGAAAATATGTTAATTTTAGATCAAGAAAACAACATGTGTAAGTCCTTCTCTCAATCCCTTTGCAGTCTCTTACGCATTTCCATAAATATTGCAGAAATATTGGTTTTTGCTGGCAGCAACCAATCATGGAAAGTGCTGTATTAGTTCGTAAAATTTTCCGCATGATTTTGCCTAAAAGCATGCAACACATTTCAAGTGTGAAATGCTTTAGCAGTTCCTGCTGCCCCATTTTCTACGCCCATACAGCTGGCATGCCAAAATGTCATTAAAATCGCACCGATTTCCTCTGTTGATTTTTGCATATTTTATGGCGTCCATAAAATGGAACATTTTCCTGGCAAACAACAACACAAAATGAAAATCCAAATGCGAAATATTTTTCCGACAAACCACCAAATAATGGGCGCGGTCAAGGCTGACAAGCATATCACACACACAATACACAATATATACGAAATAAACAACTTTTTAATTTACTTTTACAAATGATGATATACAAGCAAAACAACAAGCAGGGCGAGATAACCTAAACATTGAATAATTTATACTAAGGAGTAGCTGATGCATTTTTTATGAGAATTCTTCTGCGTTTGTTGTTATTTCATTTTTGATGAGAGCATTGAGGAAGCGGTGAAAATGAAAGGTTTGGGATAAAGGCTCAGATTACTGCTGTATGTGCTATTTTTTGCCGGCTCAAGATCCAAATAGGTCTATTGATCGGTAAAGAAAATACCCAAATCAGAAGACATCCCAGAAATGGTTTTTTTAAATGAACGATAAAAGAAAAATGTAAAACAAATTGCTTTATTTTAATCAAAGTGGCTGTAAGCTTGATCAAGGTCAAGGATTGATAGTAATTCAAATATAAAAAGATTTATGTATGTACATATGGACAGCAAAGGTTGCTTAAACAGTACTGTTTCGAAGGCCTGCGCGGAGAGTCCTTATAAAAAGTACAGTACTAAAAATCTTCGTTGATTTATGTTGATAATTGAATAATAATCAATCCGGCTGACAGCCACTAGACTGTTAATAAATACCCTGACCGTGTCGCGATAACTAAAAAAACTTTTTTTTGAAAGCAATCTTTGGTTGATTAAATTTTTTTCACGCATTCCCTTTAATTTCTTGTTAAAAATTAAATCTCATAACAATTTGTTGTGCCGTGTAAGCCCCGTAAAAACACAATTTTCTTTCTGCTGCGTACACATAATGTATTGACATAGTTGCTTGCAATATCCAAAAATAGTAACTCTTATGCTGTTCTTAACCGCCAACCCCCTTGCTCATGATATAAACCGCAGACTGGGTTGTATAATGTCAGCATTTGTGGTCGAGGCTTTCATTTTGTAGGTAGCTGTTGTTGTTGTTATGTGTATGTGGTCAGTTGGCCCTTAACTAAACTTTTGTTGGTCAACTGCATTATTAATAAAGGCTTCTAATGGGTTTTGCGGTTGTCTGACCATGACGTTGTGGTTTTCTTTTCCGGAGCGTGTTTCGGTCGGTGCAATTTGGGCCCTTTCTTTTGTGCAATGCTTCTCTCGCATTTACTTTTTTTAGCTTTTCTTATTTATCTAACAATAATGTTTTTGTATCCCTTTTTTTGCTCTGCCTATTGTAAACATGCTGAAAAGCTTATCTTTCCCCTTCGGAAACCGGGACAGTTGCAATCTGCTGATAATGCAAAATTGAAAATACGTATGTTTGAGAATTTCGCAACGCAAAGTATTGACATTAATGGGTAGAGTAAGGTATAAAAACGGTTTTTGGGAAATTAAATTATGGTTTTGCCACTAGTTTATGCCTATTTTTGTTACTTATTGATCCGCCTGTAGGTTACACCTCCCGCAAGAGAAAATTTTAACAACTTTTCTAAACTTTTTTTGGTAACCGGGAAAAACTGTCTGTATCTAAGTTGAACTAACTTTGTTATTAGACAGCCCACATATTTGTACACATTTATAGCATTGAAAAGTACACACACAGACACACCCGAATCCTGCCACTGCAGCCACCCAGTTTGCTGCTATTGAGACGACACCTGCAGCCGAGTTTGCCAGTTTGCACATTTTCTTTGTCTCCACGACAAATTAAAAAGGCGACAATTGTATGCCAACTTGATAGGGGGGCGTGTGACTGTTTATATGTATGTATATACATATATTTCTAAGTGTGTGTGCAGGTTTGTTTGCATTGAAAAGCTTCCTGCCGTTTTGTCATTTCCGTTTCCCGCTTTCAAAAGTCATCCTAAGTTAATTGGTTTGCTCTGTTGTAGAAAATCCAAATTGGCCTAAAAAGACTATTGAATGACCCTACCCGTGTGTCTGTGTGTGCCCAACTTTGGGCGTGGTTGGTTCTGTCGTCTATACTTTCAAGAGAATGCCCCAGAGTTTCTTATTGCTATTGTTTGCCAAATTAAATTATATATGCTTCAGCCGTAAAAGTTGTGCAACTATCATAAATTTTGATTACAAGGGTAAAAGTTTAAGGTTTTTCGGCAATTTGTTGAATGGAAACTTAGTTGTGGTTTGTAGTTTGTCGATAGCTTCAGGCCTAGGCTAAGTATTAGCGTATTGCTTCTTTTGTCTTAGCCAGGATTAACAACCTAGGTATAAGGGACATTCACAAAATACTTAAAACATTATGCGCGTTTTTCTCGAAACAACATTTTTCAAACTGGTTCGCAGCTTTACTCAAGTTCTACTGAACCGATTTTGATGATGTAGGGCTTAATGGACGCAGAATTGACGTAGATATATGGGCCTTACCTCGATCATTGGAAAAACAAATTTTGCACTATTTTTTCACTACTGAAAAAAAATTTTAAAAAATCGATTTCTCATTTTCAAATAACCGCCATTTTTAGATGTTAATTTTTCTTTACCGATCCACAAAGGCATTCATACCAACCAATTTGCCGTCTTCCATTTTGCTTTCTGATAATGGTGACATCCGGAAACACACCTTTTTTAAGAAGACCATACTTTGGAGGCCGAGAATTTTTTGAACAAGACTCCGCTGCAGCTTACAAGGCAAAAACGACTCAAGCATGGCCAAAAAATCATGTACCGAACTTCATTTCTATGGATGATTGGCCTGCTGGTAGCCCAGATCTGAATCCCTTGGACTACAAAGTGTGGTCCGTTCTCTAGGCTTTGGCTTGCTCTACTCGACACCCAAATATTGAGTCCTTGAAGCGCGCCCTTATTCAAGCAGTGGACAATTTCCCAATGCATATGGTGCGCACTGCGATCGATGAGTGGCCAGAGAGACTTTGGCATTGCTGGAAGGCACAAGGCGGCCAATGCGAATAAGTTGGTTTGTAGTCATTGAGTGAACGAATATAAAGAAGAAAACGTTTGAAAACTATTCATTCGTTTTTTTCCTATGACCAAATAACCGTGTATCTAAACCAGCGATGTCCAAAATTTGAAAAGGCAGCCACGCGTGGTTGGCAAGCCAAATTCTGCCAGCGTCGCAGCGGAGACATGTATAGAGAGAGAGAATATGTGTATTCTATAAATCAGTTGTGTCCAAACTCACACAATAAAAAGCGTTTGCTTGTATGCGAAGCAAAGGCAAGGTGACGTTTTACTGCTTTACACTGAAAAAATAAAATGCGTGCGATTTAAACATAACACAAACTAAATTTTAGTTTGTTTGAATCGCACGTATTTTATTTTTCCAGTGTAAAGCAGTAAAACGTCACCTTGCATTTGTGTTTCGCTGCTTCCCACACAAGCAAACGCTTTCATTGTGTGAGTTTGGACACCACTGATCTAAACAATTGCGAGTACTAGGTACAGTAGAATCTTTGAATTGAACCAAATTTCTCAACATGGTGCATTGCATACTTATAGGCATATAAAATTCTGTGAATTCGAACACAAGTAATGAAAATGGTATATCTTCCTTAAACAAAATTTATCTTAATTTGTGTACTTTTGAAAAAAATTAAAAATTCACACCTCGTATATATTCTTAATCAGCATGACGAGCTGAGTTGATTTAGCCCTGTCCGTCTGTTTCTACGCTGTCTCCTCCGTCAGTTTAAAGGCTATCTTCACCAAACTTTGCACGAAGTCTTTAAGTACAAATACGCTGCACATTTTTCGGAATTGGCCGGATCGGATGACTATAACATAAAGCTGTCATAGGAACGATCGGTCACAAAACAAGTTTTAGTGAGTAAAAATTTGTTGTTTTCTATGTAAACGGCTCCAAACTTCGTATTTCTTAGATTGCTATGCTTTTTCATGATTCCACCAAGTTTAGTCAATTCTTCTGGTTCTGCTTCTTTTGGTTTATTGGTTTGGGTTTCTGATCTGGCCCTGGGACTTAATCGCTATTTTTCGGTAATAGGTGTTTGGGTTTCGGTTTGAGCACCTGAGTAGAGCTCTTTCCCTGTTTAGACACAAATAAAATTTAATTATAAAAGCCCTTAGAAGTATGCTATGTTTTCGAATATAAACAATTTTTCAATTGATATAACAAACATTTGTCAGTTGCATTCTTTATGGTATTGCATTACAAAATCCCAATTTTCCCCCTTTTAGAACATTTCCGAGACAAAAATAGTTTGCAGCTGTTTCACTAAATTGCGAAGTGAGCCGCTGGCTATGCGAAAAAAACAAATCCGAAAAATGCAGACACCAAATGCCATTAAATAGTTTTGTGTAGAGCCACTTTACAGCAACTGCTCGACATTTTGCGGCGGTTGTGGGGAAACGTGGGGGAGCAAGCAGCGCCTCAAGTGCAACAACAACTGGTTCAAAAGGGTTTTGGCAGCCAAACGAACCACCACGGAACAATGGCAACCATTTTTGTTGTGAAACATTTTTTGACGAAGAGAAGCCTTCGAAATGTGTCTGGGGCCTTGGGCGTGGCCCCTTCAGCTAAGAACCGAGCAGGCTAATGGAGCCAGGAAGTGAGCACTAGGATGAAATCCATTAACAGAAACACACACAAAAGACCACAAAAACAAGGAGTCCAAACCGAAATGTTATTTAGTTCACTTTTGCATTAATGCGATTTGTGGTCAACAATCAGACTTCACACACACACAGTTCGTAGACCTCGAATGAACTCCGCAAACAAAAATCTATGCCAAGTTGGCTCAGTTCAGCTTGGTTTTATTTTTGGTGCCCGCAGAACGGACGTGCGGCATCTGCACGTCGTCTCCCTCCACCACCCAACAGGGCCATGTTCCTGAAACTCTGTTGATATGCTGCTGCTGGTGCTGGCTGCCTTCCAACTGCCGCCGCTGCTACTTTCTGCTTCTGTTGATTTCTGTTCTCTTGTTAGCTCTCGGTACAATTTTTTGGCTCACTGCCAAAGTGGCAAACACTGGCCTGGCCGCCTGCCACGCCCTCCAGCGAATGTGCTGCACAGCTTGTCGCATAAATCTCCTTTTCACTTGATTCCTTCCCTTTTTTTCATATAATTAAATGTGGCCTCTCGCGTGAATTTATAAAAATATATTTTTATGTAACTTCAGGTATGGATTCCGTTCTGACAGTATGAAGATAAACTTCTCAAATTTTTCTTTTGCAAGTAAGAACTATGAAGGATGGCGAAACTTCAAAGGGCGATTGCACTTTAAGTGTGACCAGGTCCGTTTGGCCAATTTTATTAAAGTATTTACATTTTTAGCAAGAACTTACGCAAAAACTTTTGTTGTACGTAGGGCTGCAAACACAAACATTTTTTCCGGATCGCGGGTTCGATCCAAAATTTACTAATGGTTAAGGTTCGGAACGAAGGTTTTGGTTCGAACCTTGGTTCAGCCCATATTTTGCACAACAGTAATTAAAAAAACAGTAAATTTATTTAGTTATCAATTTAATCTCTACAAATCGCTTTCGTACTAAAAACAACATAAATCGTATGGGAATTGTGACGTTTTTGGATCGGAAGAGATTTGAACAACGATTTAAAATATTCAAAATATAGTTTAAGGTGAAGCAAAATTCCATTTAGTAGTCTACATATGAAAAATACTTCCAACGTAATGTTAAGCTCCTGTTTTGTGAAACATTTAATAAGTCAAGGATCTTTACTCTACGAGTAACGGGTATATAAATCGCGGCGATCATTCATGGTTTCTTTTAAAATAAATATTTAAGTTTTCTGATGCTGTAACGAAATTATGTATGTGCTTTACTCTACTAGACAATTACCTTATTTTGTGAAAATTCTAGACGATAATTGGAGATTACAGCCAGTAGGGAACTATTATATTTTTCATTCAGAAAACTGCCCTTCATTCACTGTGATTTGCATTAAATGAAGCGCGAGTGTTTGATAGTAGTATGCGCTAAGGTACCAGCATTTGTTTTTAAGTTCCCTAGTTCATGAGTTCCCGGCTTAAACGGCCTACTTTCAATATTAAATCTAAGTCTAGGGTGTTACTACGACAAGAAAGAGACAACATTTCCCTATTAGTAGGGGCCCAGCCTACTAGCCTAATAGGAATGACTTCTGCAGAAGCTGCAATTCAGTGGATGAAGAGGAGAGTGTAGAGCACCTAACAGTTTTGGCTCTTCCCCAACGATCTGTCAGGCATCTCTGAAACAGATGTTGTCTCTTTGCTCAAAATCGTGCTACACTCGAAATGATTTAGTGCGGAAGACCCTCCCTCTACGATCTCAGCGTAGAAAGGGTTATATCATTGATATAAGTGAAGAAATGGGATTTTCCCCATTTTAACCATTGAAACCTATTCTATGTGGGATTTGGCTTAAATTTTTATTATTTTTAATATGTTTTTTTTTTTATATTTTGAAAGAAGTCTTTCCATTACACAATGTGTAGTACACATATTGACAGCAATCCTTTATTGCTCTTCTTAACTCCGATTTGTGTCTCATCGTCAAAATATTTGCCATTTTTTACAAAACTCACCTGCACTTGAAACATGGTCACCGAATCATCCAGCATTTGTATGCGTACTGTCAATTTTTTGCCACCCCGATGTCTGGGCGTTGAGGGTGTGCCATCCACACCCGATGGTGTACTCAGTGAATGGGTCATACGTCCACCAGGAAGACCTGGACCGCCTCCACTGGCATGACTTAAGTCATAGTGACGACCGCCTGTACCCCCACCGCCAGTGGAACGAGTGGCAGTGCCCATATCGGCTAGAGACATTTTATAGACGAGAATTTTGGTTACCGCTTCTTCACTGAGCCGTCTTCTTTCGTTGGATCAATCTCTGGCATAGATTGTTTTCCAGTTTGTTAAATGCTACGAGACTTGGAATGTTACTGGGTTCGTTTTTTTTTCTTTCGATTAATTGAATCTTCTTAAAGCGGTGTGTGTGGTTTTGTGTATGGCCCACAATTAATTCAATTTCAATTAGTTTCGTTTCAATTTGATAAGCTTCCAGATGAAAATGAACAGGCAACGAAAAATGGAAGCCTTATTACTTCATGTGGTTCACATTTGGCTCAGCTGTTGGGCTAATAATTGTGGCATCATCTGTTTTCTGGTTGCTCAATTGAATTTGTGGTTTTTGTTTCAAATTTGATTCGCATTAATATTTATAACATGCCATGTGGATTCGATTTCCACATCGTTGTTGCTGTTGCAGCTGAGGGTGAACATTCAATGGGAGTTTATATCATTTTGCTATAAAGAGATAATAGATAATGGGGAGAATGTTTAGCATAAATTAGGTCAAATTAGCTTAGTCTAATTCGGTATAAATTGTGTTAAGTTAATTATCTTCGATTTACGATTTCGTTTACTAGAAAACAGAAAGAAGTAAATGGTTTCAGACTAGATACATAGTCAAAGTGGTTGCTAGCCGGCTCACGGTCGAGGATTGATTATAGTTCAATAATCATCTGAAAATCAACAAAGAATACATACGTTCAATGTAACTTTGTTGTTGTGTCCACTGTTTTTAATTACTGAGAACTTCGTCTCAGAGTATGCTTAAAATGTGCCGCGATATTTATCATTTTGAGCCGGCTAACAAACACTTTGACTAAAATTCAAACCAGGTCGCTAGAACACATATTGAGATACTAGATACATACTATTTTGCTAAGTTATGATTTGACAGTTGTTCTTAAAGAATACTTTCTTTTAATTGCTCTTTATTGTTCAGTTCTTCACTGACTTGTTCTTTTTTCAGACGCTCCTTATTTTTGTTTCGGTTCTTAGAATTTTAAACATTTCCCATAAGTAGTACAAAAGTAAGTTACACGTCTGAGCACCACGTCCAAAAGATAAAAATTGAGAAATTTGGAGTTTCGGCCGATAAACCATCTTTAAATGGGACCAATTTTTGTGGTGATTCGCTAGGTAAACAAGCCAATTTACCGTATATGGAATAAAAAGAGGTTTAGAACGCAACCAAATAAAATACAATTGAAATTCCCTTATTAGTGTAATACAAATACATTAAATGCGAAAAAATCTTCTAAAACGGATTATTAAAATCCATCCATGAAATCATAACTCAAAATCATGTCAGCATATACACACATGGCTGCAAATCATCCGCAAACTTCAGTTGCTCTGCAATGTGCAATTTCTTCAATCCTTAATGCCACAACACCTTAACAGTTGTTCAATATTAATGACATTTGAGCGGCTTTTGGTCTTGGTAGTTGTCTCCTAACTTGTCCCAGCTAAAACTGGTCACACAAAATGGGTTGCAATACCGCTAGACACCAACCGACCAACTTTGGCCAGCCAAACTATTTATGTCAAACGAGCGAGAGCTAACAGTGTGTGTGTGTCTGTGCTGCTGCCTTATGGGGAATATTTCATAGTTAGAAGAGACATATTCTGCATTCCTTCATCATTCCTCTCAAATAGGCACACTGCTGTCGTTGCCGTTGCCCATTTCATCAACTTTCCAGTAAAGAGCTGTCAAGAGTTGAGCTCAAAAAGTTAGCAGGAGCTTCATTGTGGAAAAGTTTTGTGCTGTTGTAACCCCATCAAAGTTTTATTACACTTTTACATGCTGTCGCAGGCAAGTGACAGAAAATTTATGGTTTCTTAATTAAGTTCGCCTGACATTTGATGTGACAGATAAAACGACTAACAAAAGTTGTAGCAACATTTTGCAATCATTGAAGGGAAATTGCGAATATCACACAGCAGGTAAATTGAGGCAGGAAAATCTGTCACGACTGCAACTTGTCACTCAATCAACGATTTGGCGAATCAAAAGGTTTAAACAACAAGTAACTGGACTGTAATATACTCTGTACCTGCCAAATTTGATATATCTTGAAAGTTCCTATAAGTTCATTAATTTTTATGGCAAAAATTATTGTGATGGCGTTTTTCATTTTCACTTTAAATTTATTTAAAACTAGCAGCTACGACGAAGAGGTGAAGCTTATTTTACAATTGCCATCTATCAAATCTTCATTATAAAGTTCGATCTTTAACACCCATACTACCCGGGTTTCTTCATAATAGTCTTCATAAAGATCTATATAACTCAAAATTGAATTAGCAGCTCTAGCCACACTTATCATCGTGAGCACGATCTGCTGGCAGCAGATAAATCAAATTATTTTAAACAATTAGGTTCATAAAAAATATTAGTGAGTGAAAAGAGACAGACCTTTCGTTCATCACTATATAGATGTTTTTTTGGCGCTCTCTCTCTCTCTCTCTCTTGCATCAATTTATGAATTTTTGCACTTAAACTGGAACGTCTGCATCATCCAGTTCTGCACTCACCACTCTGTTTACATTAATCATTATGCAATTAGTACGAAACCATTTCTAGGCAATATTTTTCACAGCCTTATGGACACGCACACAAGAACATAGATCATCATGCTAATCATTTGTAATTTATGACGAAACGTGACTTCAGCAGCGACTTGGTTACTAACAAAAACGAGTCAGTTCAGCGAATCTTGATTTTTTGCACACAGTTTTGTTATCTCCAGCAACTCTTCTTCGGACCAAACTGGCTGTGGGTCATTGAACGTTGGCGCCTTATCGCCTCAAAAAAGAAGGGTCTCTTGTCTTTACAATATATTCATATTGCATCGTTAAAGTCACACATTTCACGCCTCATTCAATACACATCCTGTATTTTTTATGTATTCGTTGCTTTTTTTTTGCTAGCCACGTTTTGGTATTCAAATTTATGACTAGGAGGCAGCAACGTTGTCGGGCTTCTTCTTCATATTTATTTACTTTACCCACACAACATAATTGGGCGCCAAACTTCTATGTAGGTTGAATGATGATGATGACGATGACTTCAACTTCGATTTGGTTTCCTAGCTCCGTTTGGGCGTGGGCACAAAGAGCACGTGGGCAGGTATGAGTTGTACTATCCGCCCGACCGTCAAACTTGATTAGCGGGCAGCTCCATTCATTTGATTTGCCGCCTTTTCAATTTTCGCTTTTCAAATGCTGAACATTTCTCTTGTTTACTTGTTTTCCTCATTTTGGTTTGTGGGTCGTTTTGATAAGCTTATTTATTTTCACAGGTGTTTTACTAATTTCTCTGTCAATTTTTTCCCATTCTCTTTTTTTTGTTTGCTTGCAGGTTTTAAATACATTTTTTTGTAACATTTGTTTCTGGGTCATGGTGTTGTACGCTTTTGGGATTTATGGGATCTTAAAATTTATCATGGACAGAGAAAATTTGTGGGAGAATAACGCCCACTTGGTATAGAAGTAAGGCCTTAAAGCCTTGTATAACTTGAGAAGTTAGTTGAAGTAAGTTTATAGTGATAGATCTTTTTTCATAAGCATATGTTGGACTGGCAATACAATATATCGACATAGATGATGAAAGAGATAAGCTTCTTAAATGCCTTAGGAATATCAGAAAGCTTGGAAATACATCTATAGTGTTCAGTATCCAATTTAGGAGGGTCTCCTTAAGGCCCTCTTCTGGTCTAGGAACAAAAATTGTTTTAAAATTTTTAAAATTGTTCTTTGGACTGCAAAAAAAATGGTCAAAAATGGATTTCTCATTTTCATATCGACGCCATTAATACAAATTCAATTTTTTTTATGATTCTGCTTCGGGCCATAAAGGCATTCATTGCGAACAACTTCCCATCTTCCGTTTTGCTTTCCGATTATAGTGACTTCCGGAAAGCTGGGAATCATCAACACATCTTTTTTAGGAAGACACTACTTTGGACGCCGAGAACTTTTTGAACAGCCCTCGCATTCAAACATAATATAATAAATAACATAATTTAGTATTATTTTTAATGAATCGTGCAACAAAATACAGAAAACCGAATTTCAAAATCTTTTTCCGATTTTTTTTCCACAAGTTTAAAAAAAACAGGTAAAATTTAGTCGCCTAGCCCAGAAGAGGGCCCTAAAGTTTGCAGTTGCTAGGAAACTTGAGGCTCCTTGGGTCACTAAAATAGCTATATCTCCGTAAGTATTCCGAATTTTCAAAAACTTGAAATTAACCAATATCACCTTAATGAGTCTTTTTCGATCCCTTTTGATGGTTTAAAATAGATTACTATCTACCGATTAACAGAATACTCGAAAATGACTCATGAGTTTGCTCAGAATGTGATTTATTGAAATATGACTCGAAAAAGAATCACAAAATTATTCGAAAATGAGTCCAAACTGATCAGAAGAATGGGTTAAAAACGACTCTTCAAGAAGGGTCGCGGCTAGGGCACCATTTTCTCCCTACAAAAGTATCATTTATGAATAGAATACGAGCACATTTATGACTAACTTAATCAGATCAAGGACTAGAAAAATTTCAGAAAATGTTTGCTGGGATTATATTCGGGCTTGACCGACTGTCTTGACGATGTCTTTTTTATACAATTGGAAAGAGTTAAAAACAATTTTTCCAGAAGATATATTAATTTTCGACCCCATATACTATATATAGTCACGATAGAGGCGGTGGCATTACTTGTTAGCCATTCGATTGTTCGATATTTTCTATTCGATACTCGACTATTTTTGTCTAATTTTGAACAAGTTCAACACTACAAAAAGGCGCGCGAAATGACAGAAGGTTAAAACTTGTATTCTTTTTATACTTTCGACAACTTATTACAAAATTACAGCAATTACACAATGAATTCAAGCCGAACCTTAAGTTTAAAAGAACTAAAACGAACTCTCTTTCAGATAATGCAGGTTGTTTTCTTGATTCAATGCGAGTAAGCACGTCACCTATACATCGATCAACTTTCTGTCATAAACAGCTACACTTCTCGTAGACTTTTTTAAAATATCTTTTCAACTTTAAAGCTGTGCTCTGTTATTATAATATCAAATATGTAATTATTTACTAAAATTACTTGCTTATGCCAGTTGTTTCTATTTAATTTGTACTGTGTTTTCTTTCATTGGAGTGCAATTAAAAAATCAAAAGAAAGACTACATGATCTGCTGACAAATACAAATATAAAAAACGGCACACATGTGTGTGCATTGCAAAGGCCAAAGCCTTCTCATAAAGTGGAGTTTTGTATATACGAGTACATAAATGAAATGATAAACAAAGAGACGAGTCATCTGGCTATTGCTTGGGGTGTACCGGACGGGCTTTAAATACATATTTTAATGAACTACACGCACTCACATACACTCACACGCGCGCACTGAAAAAGGGGCTGGAGAAGAGTTTGACTTTGAAATGCACGGGCTGCTAGTAGCTACTGACTGACAGAAAAGGCAAAGAGTGCATCCTTTTATTTTGTGTGTGCACTTTATTTTTAAACTCACTGTAAAACGAAAAAACAACAAAAATGTGCACCATGTGGGATGTAAAAAAGATTTTTCGTTTAAGATTTAATTTTCCTTTTTAGCCCTATACAAACATCCATCAACAATTGGATTGTGTTTTGCTTGCTCTGCATTTTGTTGTAAGTTGGAGAATTATTTTCTGAAGAAATATCACAAGTGATTCATCATTTTGCAGCTGACATGGAAATTATGGAAGATGCCATGAGATACATTTTAATTGAGATGCATGAGATAGAAGAAGAGGAATTACATTTCTTGGATAGCCTTAAAATGTATTAAAAAGGGGAAGACATTTGTATGAATTGATGAGCTTATGATATGGTGGTATTCAAGTTTGTCATGATTTCATATTATTGTCAACCTTTGACCCCGTACTTGCACTAAAGTAGTTAAATATTCGTTTTCGATTCGATTTTTATTACTTTATGGAAACTGTATACATACCTCAATTTTGGATTTTAGTTGAAAAACAATTTTATATATATAAAGACACATACACATACACTACACTGCAAAATATGAGCTTGATAACTTTAAAATTGATGGAGTTCTTCAACATTTTTTATTGTGGGGGCGGGAGGGGGCGTGGCCAAAATTTTAAATAAACTTGATCTGCGTAGGGACAATCGGAGTCTACATGCTAAATTTGGTGGCTCTAGCTCTTCTAGTCTCCGAGATCTAGGTGTTCATACAGACAGACGGACATGGCTATATCGAATCGGCTGTTGATGCTAATCAAGAATACATATACTTTATGGGGTCGGAGATGTTTCCCTGCCTGTTATATACATTTGCACGACTTCATCTATAATGATGGCTAATTTGTCATACAAACCACGAACACAAAAAAAAACTGGCGAAAATCACTCATAAATACGATTGAAGCTTGTCAGCAATTGAAAATGCATACAAACTGTGTGAGTGTGTGTGTGTGAGTGTATAAGTGTGTGTACTTAGTACTCGTACTCGTCTGAAAATCAATTAGTATTGTCAGAGGCAGTTTACAAACCAGATGCACACATTCATCCACTCACACCACCTCAGAATGGGAAGAGAGAAAAAAAAATGACGTTGACAGGCAATCCCATTGACAACTGGACAACACTTTGACTGAACAAACAAGTGGCTATGAGTATTGATTAGACAGGCTGGCCCCCTTCCCCCATTCCCAAAAACCACTTCAATGTAATTTATAACAAATTAAAGCAATTTGTAAGAGATATAAAAACTGAAACTAGGCAAAAAGCATTTTAAGTCTATAGATTGAAACAGAACAGAGCAAACAGAGCTTGAGCTGCCGAAGGCTATCCGCATAAAACTTGACTGATATTTTTATCAAACTGGCATTAAAGGGTTCACTTTACACTTATGTACATGTACAGTAGACATTTGACAAATAGAAAGAGAATAAAAACAAATCGGGCCGATTTATGTTTCGGAAAGAGGTTTAGTTTGGTTCCAAATTATTTTAAAATTATCGGATTATATCGGAAATTTTAAAAGATAAGAAATAGATGTATATCATCTAGCCATTAAACTAAAAACTCACTTCCTTAGAGTTTTAATACAGCGGTGGGCAAGCCCTTGCTCTCATTGCTACAGAGAGTTATTTTACGGCAACTGGACAATCGACTCCATCGCTTTAATATCTCAAATAGGTATTAACGTTCCACAGCGCCTTTCTAAAAACTTTTATCCTTTTTATCTAAATCCTTAGATAACAAACTACGCGCATCAGGAAGTCTTTAAAAACTTTTGTGTTTAGAATGTTTTGTAATAAAAAATAATAATTTCTTAGTCCTCTCAATAACTAAAGTTATTTAGGTTTTATTTACCAGCCACCTTCCACTGCTCTACTGGAATGCTTTAGCGTGGAAATGGATGACTAAATGACAGCGACTGAGCACTGGTTTACTTCCACCTCCAATTACCATGTACATACCGGTACAAATTTAACTTCGCCAATACTTACTGTACGTATTTGTCAAGACACTTGTGCTGAACTCAATTAGTATGCAGGCCATGATGGGGTCTTGTCACATAAAAAAATGTCATTATGATGTATGCTTATTGAAAAGGAAATGGAAATAGACTTCATGCGAAGACCAAAATCTTAAAGACCCTTAAACCTGTTTGTAAGTTTGCTAGACGAAACATTTCAATTACGAATGGCTGGGAATTCAATGAGTGCAACTCGCAGCGATATAAAATCTGGAGCAAGTGCCACAGAAAGCCAACAAAGCGTATTGGGAACGCAAATAAAACATATAAACAGTACATACATATGTGCATATAAGGAGAATAAGAAAAAATAAAGCTTGGCTGGGGCAACTAAATTTGCTTTGTGCAATGTCCCAATGGGGTTGGATGGCTGTCAGCAGAACTAGCTGTGTATAAGAGTAGATCGCTTTTTGTCACGTTTAAATGGTACACTTTTGGTCAACCAAAACAAGCTTAGAGTAATAAGAATGTGCACTTTGCGTGCATAAAATTGGTATCTAAGAAACAATATAAATATTGAATTCGGAAGTTCTTTATTTTAAACTTGCTGCAGGTATAAGAAGTTCTGAAACCAAATTTCAGATCTCTAAATAAAGCCGGTTGACCTGGTCGTTGTAGAAGAACCAGTGAGTAAATAAGAAAAATCTTAAAATACTTATATTTTCTCTACATAATTTAGCATAATTTAAGTTTGTTCCTTACACTTCAACATTTCCGTAGAAGCATTTAAAATAAATCGCTTTGCATCTTTATAAAATCCTGGAGCTTTGTTAAAGCATTTTTGTGGATGTTTTAAAGTTTTTGTGTGATTTTGTACTTTATTTTATCTTCTTTTTTGTACCAAATACTTCTACATTTCCATCGAAATGTTTCCGGTTGTTAATTTTTAAAGGTTTCTTTCTAAAGTGTATCCTAGATTTTGTCCTTTATTGTTCATGTATTTTGTGGGTGTGCTGCTTATCGTCTCTTTTCACATTTTCTTGCACAAACTGTTTGAAATTCAGGTCATTGCATTTGTTTGAGCTACCGCCCACCCATCCACCTTATGCTGGCCCTGTGTTGAGCGCTCTCTCGCTCACTCTCTTTCGTTCTCTCGATTGAAAATTTTAAGGGTTTTCACTTTCACTTTCGATTGGAAAAAAATCGGAAGCTGTTTTATACATATTTTGTTTCATATTTAAATAACCACAAAACTTGTCAGCTGCGCAAAAAAATGGAATAGATAAAAACTTGTCGATAAAGATTTGTGATAACAATACACAAATACAGTTGCAGTTGAACTAGCATAACATAACGGTTCAGGGCACAACAGACAACAATAGAATAGATAAACGATGAGCAATTGTTACAAGGGGAGGGGTATAGTTGTTGATTGTTGTTGTTCTGTTTCTGTCTATTTACACACACCGCCATGCTTACATGGTTCAAGCACTCATACAAACGTCGTTATCAGCGACAGTGAGTGTGTGTGTGTGTGAGATAAGCCAACGCTACACTCCACGGTTGAGGCTGTTAAAAATACCCGTTTGTTGGTTTTAGCTGTTGTTGTTTTTGCTGGCCATTGCCAGGTTTATTTTTTTTATTATATTCTTCTTCTTTTTTTTGGCAACCCTTCTGACATCATCATCATCGTCATAAAAAAATTGAAATAACAAAAATGTTGAATGGCTCCCTAGAGATAAAATTCGTTTCCAATTACCCAATTTATTTTTGATAGGAAATTTTTGGGAAGTTGTCATTTTTTTAATCAAACTTCAGTGGATAGGGGAGATAAGCAAACCGAGAAGTCCAATTTTGATCATATAAAAACATTAATGTTTTAAAATATTTGCTAAGTCGCTAAGATCACTTTGGCTTTGTGTTATAGATTGAATATAAACATAGCTAACAATTAGTTTGAGGCAAAAATAAATCACGAAAGAATTCAACCTAACCAAATGGGTAATAATAAAAGATTGGGTGTCTTGTCTGATTGGTCAGGTGATGTTCAGGGATAAATTTCTTCATTGACGTGTTTGTTGCTGCAAAAGGAAGTTTTATTGTCCTGTTTTCGAATGGACCATGCCAACATGGGCTTCTAAGAATTATAATTTAGCATTCGTTACTGATTTGCATTCAATATGCTTTAATTGGATAGTTTAAATCATTTTAATGTATCTAACGAACTTTCGTAAAATAAAGTGTGTTCTTAAAATTGGTCTTAAAACAAACACTATTGAAATTCATTTTTTAAATCTATTAAGGTGAGACTGGTTTGACGTTTGTAAGGGCACGGAACGTATTTCTCGTATTATTTGGGAGAGAATCCAATTAAATAATGGACTGATTTCGAAGTGACACCCTTCTGGACGAAGACCGAAAATAAGATTTTTATAATGATTGCAAAGCTATTCAAATGATTTTTAAAAATTGAATTTCGTAAAAAACTCTAAATGCGGAAACGGAAATATATAGATCCTCATAAAATATATAAATAATGAAGAACCACTGAACCGAACGGAAACCGCAGTTTAGTAAGCTCCAAGAACTGTGTGAACCACTTAACCGAACCAGTCCTTATTTCCGAGTGGTTTGCATCCCTGGTTTTCGAGCACTTTTAGCCACAATTTTGAAGTTAAACTTTAATGTATCAATATTTAGGTACATATTCATATCAAGTCGGAAATGCCAATGACGTTCATAAGTTTCCTCTGTAATGAAATATATATTCAAAGTAGTTGCTTTAAAAACTTCGCAGATGCAGTGGATTTTTAGCTTCTAGAGCATTCAGGAAAGCAAAATTTAGGATATTTTATCTAAGTACAGTCGAACTTCTAAATAGCGAATCTCAAGGAGACTTCGTTGTACAGAAAATTCGATATAGAATTTTTTGAACATTGAACGAAATTGCAGTGTTCTGGAAATTAATTCGAAACTTCGTTGTACAGAAAAGTTTGTAATAGAGAAGCTCGACAGTAGTTGCCTGACCATTCCTAAATCGAGAAATCAATATCTTTACAACTGCTAAATATTGCAGTAGAAAAATCATCCCTTGCTTTGGTTCAATGTTTCAGATTAATCAGGATTTGGCACCCGATTATCGTCAAATACTTCCGCCAATGAAAACTGCAAAAAAATTATCTTTCATAAGTAGATGGAAAAATTCTACCACGCTAGAACGATGCAAGCATTTTCGTAAACATATTTGATTTTTCAAATACATACAATTGTATTGGCAAATTGAGCCTTCGTTTAAGTAGTTACGTCTTTAAACTGGTCAATGAAATGAACGGAACGGTTATCTTTTGCGGATTTCGTTTCGGATCCGCATTTTCAAAGGACACTGTTTCGGTTTGCGATCTACAATTAGCGGTTCAATACGGTTCAGAATGAAATGATAGCGCTCCGATTACTACAATGACTAAAGTTATTTTGCAAACCGAACCATTTTCCAAGCAGTGATGGTCCGGTCCAGCGAAGGGCACATAGAGGTCCGTTGCGACCTCTACAAAAGTTGTAGATGTGATAAGAGAGGAGTAAAATCTTACTGCACATTTGGTCATTCCCATAAATGGACGACGTGAAGTTGCTCAAACCAAGGGGGAATTGTCACTAACGACATTGTGCTTTTTAAGTCTCCTAGGGCCGCTAGTCTGGCGTCACCATTCTAGACTCATCGTACCATCTAAACATTTTTGTGTATATTAAGGTGCCGTGGATGTAATTCTACCTCTGTCACATGCCACTTTAAACAATCGGAAACAACCCCCTACGGCTTAAATATCACAATGGGCCTGGAATTTAATACTCCTGGCCATCTCAACCTAGCCTGGGCTAAGTGGAAAGGGTTTAAAAATCTTTCCACAGGTTATTTCGGGGTCAGCGGAAGCAGGGCTGCAACGCGGGTCTGAAACTTATCGGTTTGTGCCCGGAATTTCGACATATTTGTAACTGTGAACCGAATTTTTGTCGGAAAAGTCGGAATCACGACTCTATTTTTATGAATCTGCGCGGAAAGTTATTTTTAGGGCTTTTGAAGTTACGGCAAGTTTGATTAAATTTCAAAAACTCATTTCTGAGAGGATCTCGACTTTGGCCCTTTGGGGCTGTGTTAAGCCATTTTACATATATTACATCGCTGTTCTAGGATTTTCCTTAATTCCACCGAATCTTAATAAAGTTGGGTCTGTTGGGTTCGGACTCATTATAAAGTAGTAGTTCTGGTTTTTGGAGATACGGTATTAAGCCCCAGGTTTTTGAAACAACTCTGTTGCTGAGTCATTCAAATTCAAATTTTTTAACTGTAAACCTGCCTACCGATATTAATACCGATCCCAGTCATATAGATGTTCATATGTATTTTTCATTTTTAATGGGACTTTAGGCACATGATGTTGCAGCAGCAATGTTGACGCAACATTCTACAGCAAAAAGATTAAATAAAGAAGTTTACAGAGAGTCACTGTTAGCCCCTATGTTAATGTATGTCGCAAATTGAAATTCAATTGGCTTTAACAGTAAATATTTACATTAATTACGGGGCTTTATAAAGTACAAAACATGTTGCCAAACCAAATCAAGGTGCGGCTGCTGTATCCTCTTCCAGCCCTTACCAAAATCCAACGGGCGACAAGTGTTTACAAAAAATTCAAGCGAAAATTGTTACTGTAATTGTTGTATGCGCAAGTTTGTGTGTGTATGTGTACGTCCTTGTGCCTAACACAACAGCTTCAATGGGCAGTGTCGAGTGAGTTGAGGGTGGCTCAGAGTCTACACTTGCCTTGGTTCTGCTCCTGCTACGTCCTGTCAAGGGGGCGGGGTGAGTGTGTGTGAGTGTGAGCTGGAATTTTACGTGCTTATTGAATTTTAGAGGCATCAAACGAGCTGCGCAAATTGAGTTTTCGTTTCAAGTTGTTTTTGATTCGCAATTTAATTAAAACATTTTAGTTCTTCTTGTGTGTTTTTTATTATATTTTCCAAGCTGCGCCCTTAACACACACACAGATACACACACACACGCGTAAGCACATTTTTTTCCATTGTGCAAAAAATTTTTACACAGGGGCATGTAATTAACATTTACATCAACATTTCTTGCGGTAAATCGATGTGTGGGTTCAACGCGCACATTTTTATATTTTTTGGCAATTTTTTGTTAATGTAAAATGCAATTTTATTGCATTTTCTTAAATTTTTAGTTTTTACTATTGCGGTAAACACAAACACACCCGTTCGATTGAAATGTCCATGACTTAAAAGCAGTGTGGCCAGTTTCGCTTTTTTCCCGTCAAATCTGGCTTCTCTCAATTAGGGTGACCACCTCGCAGTCGATAGGTAGAGATGGGAGCGTGTCGAATAATTTCAACACTTCACGACGCTAACATGAGTGGCATATTTAAAACATTTAAACACAACACGACACGCAGACTTTATTTAATGTAACAAAAACTCAATAATCCAGTCAAGTTAGACAAAAAAGGGCATATTCATGCATTCCTTTCTTTTTTGTATTCACAAATTTTCTGTGCGGGCAATGGTTTTCAAGTTATGTACGATCAAAAGCGCATTTTTCACCTTTTTCCCATTTTTCTTGTTTCCGGTGAGACCTACGTACAATTGTCTCATAATATCAATAAAAGAGCATACAATTTGCAAAAACTTTCTCATATAACATTTAGCTGTGGGACAATGAATTGTTCCAACTTTTTACACTTTTTGAATATTTATTGGTTATTTAAGTTTTACAAAAATTTCATTCACGTTTCAAAATTTTCAAGCATTAACAATAATATGAGAGGGGGTAAAAAAAAACCACGTTAAATATAGGAACAAAATTTTACTTCTTAGACTTGGCTTTGGACTTGGATGTGCTGGCTCCAGCAGTGGCTTTCTTTGAGGCCGCCTTAGAGGTACTTGCTGTGGCTGTTGATTTCTTCTTGGCCTTGATCAAACCATCCATTTCTAAATCATCTTTATCCTCCTCCTCGGAGTCTGCAGCCACAGCACCGCCCTCTTCACCATCTTCTTCACCAGCATTTAAAAAGCCCTCCTCATCGTCGGCACCAGCCTCTGCCTTCTTCTTCTTAATGTTTGCCTGAGCCGAATAGGAATAGGCCATGACCTCCTTGTTGTAGGCTCGTGTTAGGGCCGCCTTTACACGCCCATCCACTGTATCCATGGCGGACTTTTTTCCCGGCCAGGCAGTTAACTCAATTAGCGAATCCAAGTCCTCTCGCAGCAAATGATAGTCCTTCATCACCTGCAAAGCGGCCGGTACTCCTTCTGCTCCCTCTTCAGCCAGCGGACGTACAATGTTGTTCAACAAAAACGGAGCATAGTCCAAGCGTATCGATAAGCGGGAACCGGAGGTGCAAATTCTGGTATGATCATGCAATTCTTGGGCCAAACGTGCACGCTTATTGGATCTGGAATTCTTGCCCAGCCAGCCGGGAAAATTGATTTGGCCCGTGAAATGGCCACACATCTGCTCGCCCGGCAGAACGGAACTAAAAACGGCTTGAGTGGGCAGCAAACTCCAGGCGTTTTGTGCACGTATACGTTTGTCCACCATATCACCCAGACTGAGAGCATCGGCTGTGGCCGCCACTTTGGACATGATGGCGTTTCTGAAAGGACAAGATGAGAGGTAGGTAAGTAAAGATTTTAAACTCCAAAAGTTTTTGAAGATGTTAGATTAGAATCAAGAACTTGCATAATCATTGACAAAGAAGTTTTTATACCGGAGGAACCCATATCGGAAAAGTTAACCGAAATAAACCGAATGAAACTCAAATCCCGGTATACCGGCAATATCATTATACCTTTCGCATCGTCTTAAGATTTGGTTCTTATTTATTGTATATGCTTTCTTTTTAGTTCTTCTAAGTTTTGTCAAAATCGGATGAGTACATAATAGGATACTATTTATATTTCGGGAATTGGTAAAACTAATGCTTATAGTTAAGATAAATAAAATAAAGTTTGACATTTTTTAGCATAAACGCTCTCACAACGTTTTGATGTCAAACCAATTTTCGATGCACTTTTTCCACTTTCCGATTGAGGCACCTCCAAAACATAAGTTTTTAACGCATCAACAGCTCCTTACGGCGTAGAAAAACGTTCACCATGCATGAATTTTTCTGATGTTTGGGAATAAAAAGAAATCAGCGCTAGTTCATGCTGTATTGCGGATGAGCCATCAATTCGACGATTTGGCCGGTCAAACGGTCGTTTTTGTAAGGTGAAACAAGCGACCATTTGCCTTGAAGTGCTTCGTGCAATCATTTTTTGGCTGCAAAATCAAATTAAAAATCTTACATATGCTGGTGGAACTAATTTTTAGGCATGCCTTAATCTCACGGCATGTCACATGACGATCATGCATATCAGTTCAAGCACAGCATCAGATGTTTTCCGGCATAACTATACATTTTGAATTAAATTCACTATACCAGCGATTTACAATGGTTTTTGATGGCGCTTTATTGCCACACTCTTGTTGAGATAATCCACGTCGAAAGTTGTGAAGAAAATTCGTATGAAAACCTCTTGAAATTTCCATTTTAAAGCCAAATTGATTTTTCCAACTCACTGTAAAAGAGCAAAAAGCGAAAGTACATCCAAACGTTGTCAGAGGTTTTATGCCTAAAAAATTGGCAAACTTTATTTTGGAATGACCATATTTTAACTATTGGCATTAGTAATAATTTGTGTTGCTATGAAATTCTCTAACGTCGAGTAGGCGTTGTAAATCGAAAGCGGAGCCACTTAGACCCTCGGTGTAAAAGAAAAAAATATTTCTATTTACAACAGTTCTGATGAAAAGTTTCTGGACACCCTGTAGATCATCTCAAATAGTTAAATCACAATTCGATTGATCCCAATGAGTCTATAATATAATAAAGGATTCAAGATTCAACTACTACCCAAGTTTCAGCTTTCCATCTATTACAGTTTAGGCTGGGTATACATTGTTAGTGAATCAGTCAGGTATTATATACAGAAAAGAGAGAACCTTGACTTGAAATGCAAATCGGGGTGTCGCATCTGAACCGAAAATCTACCTAGAACCAGAACTGGAATTGAATTTTACTTCAGAATTAATCTCTGGATTAAGAACACTTTTGAACTAGCTAATCATAATGTTCGACTAATTGAAGAAAGTCAAATTAAGGCTTACCTGTTTCCGTGTGGCATCACCTGCAGATAATTCTGTTGCACAAAAAGCGGCGCCATGCTATAATCATGAAAAAACAAATCACATTTATCATGAAGCGACATCTGCTTATGCTCCTCCTGGGTAAAGACTTTTCGCACCACCTCCCAAGGGCCCAGCTTCAAATCCTTACTGGCCACCTTAGATAGACCATCCATCTTCTCTTCCAATTTCTCCCCAGCACTCAGCAGGGATATATGATTGATGGTCTGACGTATATCATTATTGGTGGCCGCTATAATCTCCTCCAGCTTGGCTGGTGGGATTTTAATTTTCTCCTTGAAACAAATGGTACTGATACGTCCCTTAATCTGTTCGAGACGTGGCCGTTGGAAACGCAAATCATAGCAATAATTGACCAAGGAACGTATCTTGGGATGATTACGATCATTGCACATGCAGATAATGGGCACAGAGCTATCCTTTATGAGTGCGATCAGTTCCTGCATGCCGCCACGATCCTCATTGCCGGCCATTCCATCGACCTCATCCATGATGAGAACATGTTTTTTGGACACGGCCTGGGATTGGCCATTGCAATAACCGTAGAGCGATTTATTGCCCAATAAGCTGGATACCTCCTCTTTTAGTAAGCGTTTACTACGCGTATCGGAGGCATTAAATTCGACGGCATCGAAGCCCAGCTCCTTGGTAACCAAAGTGGCGGTGGTGGTCTTGCCTATGCCGGGCGGGCCAGAGAGTAAAGCGGCTTTGTAGAAGCTGCCATCATCATTTTTGGCCCAGGGGTTGGGACGTTGCAGCTTCTTTTTACCATCATGATTGGTATACCATTTGGAGAGCCAGTTCATTAGCCTAAAGGAAGAGGTAGGAAGTTAGGATGTTAGGCTAGGCTAGGTGGGTTAAACTACTCACTTCTGGACATTACTGGCGGCTCCGGCTTGACCCACAATCTCTTTGATATTGTTGGGCTTGTATTTGTCCACCCAGGCCTGGTTAAGTTCATTTACCGTGCAGTCTTTGGATATGTGGGGACGTGGCTCTAGTTTTACCAGCTTAGAAGTGGTTTCAGATCTTTCTAGCTTCACTTTTTCCTGCTTTGGGGAGCTGGAACTCGACTCCTGCTTCACAGACGTGCCACTAGATTCCTCCCTTTCCTGCTTCATTTTGGGTGAACTGTGTTGCTCCTTTTTCACTTTAGACGAGCTCTTCGCCTTTTCTTTATCTCCACTGGCCTTGGATTTGATCTCCTCCTCTTCCTTTTTCACTTTAGGCACACTTTCCCCAGACTTTTCTCTGATTAAATCAAATAAACCATCCTCACTTAGGATGGGCACCTGATGCTCCTCAGCCAGAGCCAATTTTTTGGGTCCTGCCTCCTCGCCAGCTACCAAATATTTGAGTTTCTTGCCCACCACTGTGCTTACACGACCGCCACAGGCTTTGATTACCGACTCGGCCTCCTCACGTTCCATAGACTCCAGTATCCCAGTGACCACGAAGGTCAATCCCTTCAAGCAATCGGGTTTACCCTGAGGTATCTCTTTGCTGCCGGGATTCAGGCAACTGCTGCGATTCTTATACTTCTGATAGAGCACAGCGGACATGCGTTTTCTTTCATGACGCTCCTCATCCGAAAGGACACTCGACTCCAGATCCACGGGCTTCTTTTCCTTTTTCACGCGTGGCGTGGAGGCACTGGCATTCTTGGACCGCTTGGCAAGCTGATCTTCCGACTCAACTTTCCGAAGACTGTCCTCCAGCTCCGGCTTACCCTCGACTTGACTCACATCCAGGTCCACTTCCATTAGACTCTTATCAATCTCTTCATCTTCAAATTCCCTTAAACTGCGACTCTTGGCCTTGGGAGCCTCCACGCGTTTTGTTTCCCCCCCAAACAACTGAGTGGGGTCAACTTTTGTTAGCGGCGTCTTTAGCTTGGCTAGGCTGGGCTTATTGCCGTTGCTAAGCTGCCTGGACTTCTTGGGCTGCTGTGGACTGGCTGCAATTTCGTCTTCATCGCTCGATATGACTAGGGCCTTCCTTTTTTTTGGCGCCTTTGCCGGCGTCTCAGCGTCATGGTCTTCCTTTTTGTTGTTGTTGTTGGGCACTCGCTTGAAGAATGAATCTAAGCTCTGGTGGAGAGGAGCGAAGAGCATTATCAGGATTAATTGCTTATTGCACTTGTCGACAACTTACTCTTTGCATTTTTCAAATTGTTTAAACAATGTCGAGGTAAGGTCTTCGGCAGCTGAGCTAACACTTTAGCTATTTTACTGCCAGGTTTGGCTATTTTGTGGGAACAACATGCCAGTGTTGGTAAACGCTGGAGGGAGCAGCCACCTTCGGCCAGCGAGCGCCACAGCAACCACCCTCGGCCAGCGAGTGCCAGCGCAGCCACCTCACGTCCGTGACTGTCACTTGAGTAACCGCCAAATTAATTCAAATTTAAAGCTTTAACTTCACCCTTTCTCGTCAAGTCTAACAAAATTACTGCAACAATTTGTTTTGCAGCTTAAACTTTACATTTATTTGACATCTTATTTGACATATGCTTCATCAATCTTGCTTAAATGCAATCTAATCAAATCACATCACATCATTAACGCCACTTTCTTCCACCCCCAGCCACAAGGGCCAACGATTTCATAACGTCACCCTTAAACGCTGCACAAGCTGTTTAGTTGCATTTACATGGCATTACCACACCCCATCCACCCTCTATGATTACACGCGCAATTAAGGGTTGTGGCCAGGCGCCACCCACAAGGCAACACTTCTTGTGCGGCTTGCGGCGGCCTGTTGCAGTTGCACGTGTTGAAAATGCCATCAAATGTTGCCCTTGGGGCCGATATGAATGATCGTTACTTAACATTGATTTTGATTAAATTTTACAACAACAAATGATTACATTCTAGAAGGGAAGGGGGAGGGAAAAGCAGGAACACTTGCCTAGGGGAATGCTCGTTGTGTTCTGTTCAGATGGGTTAAAAAAAAAGTTAGGACAGAAGAGATATACGGGCCTGTTCCGAATTCCGAGTCGATTTTTGTGTAAACGTTACTTGTTCTGATTAAGAGTTCTCACTTTTCAATGAAAAGTATCTATGGTTACTAGATCAGGTCGTCTCTTTTTGACGATTTGAATCCACTTGGCATTCATCAATCGGTTTCAACTGCTTAAGCAATTCCGATTTTCCTCAAAACCTGATCTAGTAACCGTTGAAATGTTTGTCAACTTAAAATTGTAAAGTTTAAACTCTAAATGCAAACGTTTACACGAAAACCGACTAGGAATTCGGAACAGGCACGATTAACTTACAGTTATTTGTTCAACTAAAGTTAAGTAACTACTTTTGAGGTAATGTAAGCCGTCTTTTTAGTCCCAATTGTCATGAATTTTAGGTTATTTTTGGCGACTTAGCGCAATTTACTTTATCGGGTTTAAAATGATCAATTTTTAAGCTAATACTGTGCTAAAATTTTAAGAAAATGTCTTACTAAAACGTATGAAATATAGAAAGAATTCTGTTTTTACCACTTCATAAGAATGAAAATGCTGGGAGGTCCATTTAAAAATTGAAATTTAATTTTGCTATAAAAAAAACGGCTCGATAATTTTCAAAGGCTGAACATTTATTGGAAAGGTTGGTTCATGTCATTTATTTATGAAAAACAATTTTGGTCAAATGTCTACACGGCTGACTTGGGAGTAGCCCATTTGATCCACCCAATTTTTGAGAACATTTTCAATTGTTTCGGCACGTATGTCAGCAATAGCAACTCGAATATCGTTCTTCAACTCATCAATTGTTTCAGGATTGTTTGCATAACATTTGTCCAAAAATATCACATTCACGCCCCAAAGATATCACATTCACATTTCCGTATTTGCTGATTATTCGATTTTCGAAGATAGGGCACAGAAGACCGATTGTGGCGTGCGCTGTGTGACACGTAGCGCCGTCTTGTTGAAACCAAATATTGTCCATGTCTTCTGCTTCAGTTTCCTCGAAGAACCAATCACTTAACATTGCGCGGTAGCGCTCACCATTCACGGTCACGGTGGCTCCTGCTTCATTTTCAAAGAAAAATGTAACAAAGATGCCTCAAAACCAAAATCCGCATTGGCTTCTCGACGACGAAATCCGATTTTCTGTGCCCCAGATGTGACAATTTTGTTTATTAACATAACCACCGAGGTGGAAATGTGCTTCATTTGAAAAGATGATTTTTCGGTAAAATTCACCATCTTCGGCCAAACGATCTTCCCCCCAATTTGCGAACTGTAGACGACTCGGGTGGTCAATTGGCTTTAGCTGCTGCACCAATTGAACTTCGTATGTCTTCATGGCAAGGTCTTTATGCAAAATTCACATCATTGCGCTCGCCAAAGGTTTGGGCTCTACTCCCCCAGTAAGACCGAACATTTTTTTTCTTTAAAAATTTACCAAGGCAGGTGGGGTGTTGTACAAGTGGAAGTCTCTGCGAACCTGGGCGTCAACCTCTGGACCTGGTGTTTTTTTTTAGCTTAAAATGTTCTCAAAAACGAACATTTGAACTCAAATCAACATTTTTAGTTTTCAAAAAAAAAGTTCTTGAAGTGAGAAATTGTTCTTGGAGTGAAAAAATCCAGTCATGGTCTGTTTTCGACAACGAATGTGATCATATTGAGTCCAATGTTCTCGGATTTTTCCCTCTGTGTAAAAATAGTTTTTATTTTCAAGAAAATAATAAGGAAATTTACTCACCCCTGGCTCATATAATCGCTCTGCAGGTTGTTTTATTTCTGAAATTTGATTTCTACCGGGGCAACAAGTGGCATCTTTCATTGACAAACCGCAAGGGTAAGCGTTCAAGCATAAAAATGTCAACGATATTGGGGCAAAAAAGGGTAGCATCTCCACTTGCACGCTTCCTCCAACTTGCCAAAACCACATGACAAAGTTCCCACAGCAGCAAAAACAACTATGAATATAAATGGGATTTCTAGTCAAATCAGGCTTTAAATTATGCACAAAAGTCGTTAAGTAAATAGAAAAGGGGGAAGGCAAAAAGCGGCCAACCTCCCTTGAGCCCATTTGGAACGCCCTCAAATCACATTTACACGGATTTATTACATTTGCATTAGATTTAACGTTTACGTGACATTTTAGTGGCAAAGTGTTAAAACCATTTTTGGACCATGACTGGGTGATAAATATCCTATAGGGGATATATATGTATTGTAGTACGGTCGGCCACTAATTTGAGAATGGCGTGTGAGGCCAAACACTTGTTACCCCCGCACCTACCCCCCGCTGAATGGTTTTTTGGGCTTTTGCTTTGGCAATTATCGATCATCAAACGCCCCTAACTGGGGTTAATCCTCTCATTACTAGAGAGAAAGAGAAAGAGAGCTACAACAACATTTCCATATACTTAAATCGTGATTAATTATTTTGACGCATTATTTTGATTTGGTATTTATCAAAATGTCGCATTTGTACGCTTAGCCTTTTATTATGTTTGTTTAACTGATTAATCTTCGAGCTGAGTTCATGTAGTTTGACTTTCGCTGATTAAATCAGTAGAACAACACAGAAACACATTAGAGCGGTGAAGTCGACTACAAAATACCCTGTATCTTTTATGTTGGGTGATTTCTTTCACTTGCTTGCTTACACTGAAACTAAGAACGATTTTTTTTCTACAAATTTTTGAGTGCACAGGATTGTAACTTGTACTTTGAATACCGTCTACCACCACTTTAAAGTAACACACACACCCGGTCTGCTTTACTTGCTGTTGGCGCCAGCTTTGAAGTAACTAGCCATGAAAAAGCTTCTCAAATTTTGCCCTTCGGGTTCGGGGTAACACTGGTCTTGCGCGAAAATTAAAAGGACACAAGCCAAGAGATTGAGAGGAGCTCGGCTTTGACCCTGTGGGCTGTGTCAAGCCAAGTATTACACCTTGTACTACCGAATACATTTTTTTGACACCGTATGCCATACTTTTGAACATGGGCATTTCCACAGAAAGGTCCACCGAGACTAAAAAATTAAAAGTACTTAAAAACACTGTGTTCAATTACATTTTCATAGGGAACATATTGGTGAGTTTCTGGCCAACTCGTCAAAATTAGAAAAATAATAGTCTAGTATATAATAGAAACTATCGAACAATAGAATGGCTAACGAGTAATGCGACTACATTTTTGCAAAATGCAATTTTCTGACACCTCAAGTGCCCATATTAATTTGTATGGGAGAAAATGTACATTTTGCCGCTTTTGCAATAACCGCTTTTTATACCCTTTACTCGTAGAGTAAAAAGGGTATTTTGAAGTCGTGCAAATAAATGTAACAGGCAGAAGGAAGCAACTCCGACCCTATAAGGTATATATATCAGCTTGATCAGCATCAACAGCCGAGTCGATATATGTCCGTCTGTCCGACTGTCTGTAAGAACACCTAGATCTCGGAGACTAGAAGAGCTAGAGCCACCAAATTTTGTATGTATATGTATGTAAAAAATGTTCAATAACTCCTACAATTTTGAAGATATCAAGCTCATAGTTTGCAGTGTAGAGTATGTGCCCAATATCTACAATCATACAGATCGGATAATAAATGGCGCAAAAATCGGATGGTCACTTCTTGTAGCTGCCATACAATTTTTTTTTTTAATTTGTTTTATTTAATTTCCCGATGACACAAGACATAAAGCTTGTAATTTAAGTCATTGGTCACAAAATTAAGTCTGTGGTCACAAAAGTTTCAAGTGTATTTAAACTTCGGCACAGACGAAGTAAGCATTGCTTTGTTAATATGAAAAGCACACACTAGCCCTTTTAAGATTTTCAACACCGTCTTACACCATTTATAGCAACTTCAAAACCGCCTACTATTGTTTATAAAGTATTTAACGAAGGATACAGCCAGTTTAAATGTAAATAAGAAAACCGCACTCATTTAATATCGTAAGGATCGACTTTTTAGATCAAAAATACTTATGAAAAAAAATGGAATAAATAAATGAAGTACGAACGCTCTTGATAAGCTTGATTAATTTCGGAACTCGTAAGAATTTATTCTTGAAGTCGACCTAAATTCGAAGCTAAGCACATAAAGACAATATAAAATATATAAAATTAAATATGATTGTTTATGATTTTAAAAAACGATTTTCCACTGAGTGAGGGGACGCAAATGATTCTCACTTTATCATGCCCATATTACCCCATTTATAATGGGTAACTGGGAATTTAAATGTGGGCTTTGCATTTTGGTTTTGCTAATTTTGTGGGGAGTCTAAGCTCATGAAAAATGTCTGTTTCCTGCTAAAGTGTGAAAAGAGAGAGAGAGTTCCCAAAGTTGTAGAAAATTTATTAATGAACATTTTTCGCACCATTTTCCCATAACAACACCCAGCTGCTTTACCTTAAAAGGTTAATTGTCACAACAGCAACCAGCACTCTGTATGCTCAAATTATCAACTACATATCCATCCAACCACACACCAAGCGGGGCTTCCTGCAACTAGTTTCAGTTTCCCATACGCACAATTAATAACATTTGCAATTTACAATTTTTTAAACGACTAATATTTCTCGGGCAGAGACAAACATGGCGCAATGGCCCGTAGAAACATGTTCAACAGTTAATAAAAGAAATAATTGCATCGTGTATGCAATAAAAAGAAGGTTAAATGGTGGGCAGGACCACAACCATCAGGTGAGTTACGGCACGAAGGAGCAAAGAAACCAACTTGGCGGCCATTGAGAAAGTTTAAACCAAAGACCAGACAGAGATAGAGAGAGAGAGAGAGAAAGAGGGAGCAGGAGATACATATGAACGACGACTAATACTAATCATCAGCGGTATGCTGAAGAAGTAGCTGGTAAGCAGGGAGAGCAGGAACAGTGCCAGACGTCGCGCCAATTGGAATTGCAAAGCTGCCAAGACCAAAGCATAGGGACACACAGGAGCGGACTAACCAGGCCCAACGGATTATTACAATAATTTAAAAATATTAAACTTGTCGATGAAATAGATTCGGCTTAGATGTTATGTCGGCCAGAAAAGTAGCGTTACGAATTTCTAGGCTTTAAAAAACACCTACTTAAAAAACCACTAAATAAAGTACTCAGTTGGGATCACCGGACCATGAACCAGTCGCCTAAAACTTTTGGTTCATCTAACCCGATCCGGACCACTTTTCGAAAAATGGGGTTCGCCCCATTAATTTTTTCAACGATACATTCAAGGAAAAATTGGAAATCTCTGGAGATTTAAGTATAAGCGATTGCATTTTAACTAAACGGGGATGATTTTTTATGTAAAGTAACACGATAAATTATGACTAGATTGAACAGAAGGGTTTCTTCGCTTAACCTGAGCCTTCTGATCTAATATCCGAGTATATTTGTTAATCTTCACATAAAGGCAAACCGCTGCCGCGCATTAAAGCTGCCCTTGTGTTTGATTTTGCCGCCCACCACTAAGTACTTTGCCGTTAAATATAGTAAACAAGTTTGCTTAAATAACCACAGAAAAATAGTATGTATTTATGTTAATTTGGCGCCATTTTCTTGGTAGATGACTCGTGATAGCTGCCACAAATTTAATAGGCTAATTAACTTTCATACTTATGTTGGTATGAAGAAAGATCCCAAGGTAAACGCCAATTTTTCTTTCTTTGTTGTAGAATGTAAAATTGTCATCATATTTCTCATGAATGCATTCTCATGAAAAGCATCCTCCTTGACATATGGAAGGCGAATTTTAACACATAATTGCAAGCAAAGCAATTCAACCAGCTGTTCTTTGTTCACGTTAGTGTGACCGTAAAACTCATCCGTCAGTGAAACAAGGGACATTCACTTTTCGAGAATGATCTTTTGTATGTGCCAGTGGAGCAAGGGTATATGTCATATGTACGTCAGATTCATAAAGATAACGAGATCCGCGTTCAAACGCTGGCGATGAAAGAGGTCGAGCATACGAGCCCAAATCTGTCTGCTTACATTAAAGAAGTTCTCCAATCCTACAACGTTTCTCTAAGTCAGATTTATACTATTACCGTCGATAATGGAACCAACATGGTTCGAGCTGGAGAACTTTTAAATGACAACTGCAGAGCAGAAAACGAATGCATCGATGAAGAATGTAATACCAATGAAAGTTGCTCATGTGACCCAAAAGAATTTGTTGCTTTGGACGATGACGGGCTTGACCGACTTTCTAACTTGTTTTTATACCCTTGCAGAGGGTATTAAAAAATTGTCCAGTTGTTTGTAACGCATAGAAGGAAGCATCTCCGACCACACTAAGTATATATATTCTTGATCAGCATGACGAGCTGAGTTGATTTCTCCTACGTCAGTTTTAAAGCAATCCTCACCAAACTTTGCTCAAAGTCTTTTGGTACAAATACGCTGCACATATGTCAGAACCGGCCGGGCCTAAATGGGGGAATGGGGGTTTTACCTATGTACGTAGTTTTCGGAAGACCTCTCTAATAATCTCTTGTATGAGTTATTTTTCGAAGCAAGCTTTTCAAGAATTTCACCTAAAAAGTCTCTATTTGGTGAGCGCTTTAGTTGTAAGATCCCTCACTGGACGTCAAAATCAACTTACATACATACATACAGATGTACTATATGTGCATGGCACCGCCGCCGTCATTGTCGTCTTAGACAAAATGGTGGCATCGTGAACCAACGATGACGACGAGGATGAGTATAACACAGGTTCATTCTCCCATAAATACGCACAGCGGGTGTTAAATATTTTGTACGACTTCTGCAAGTCCTCGGCAATGACTACGGTTCTGAGACTGTCCAGACGACATGCCTCGCTCTCTCTCTCTCTCTCTTAAAGGCCAAACGAAAAACTTTGGCCCAAACGCCTTTGTTCATCAATTAAGCTGTCCGTCCTCTGTGTGTGCGAGCACAAAAACACAAACATACACACATGTACATATATGTACACATTCACATATGTATGTGAAGAAGATAGCAGGAGAGGTGGAGACATTGGAGACACATGCTCCGGCTTGTAAATTGTGCGCCGGTCAGAAATTGAAATATGGCGTCGCAAACGAAGGCAAATTGAAATCAATGAAATGCTCGCTTTGGGTGGGTTGTGGAGCTGGGCGAAAGCAACAGCATAATGTCTTAAAGTCGACATGAAATGAATTTCAGTTTGACGGAGAGCAACAAAATAACTAACTTGGAGTTAAGGCAAACAATTTTAGGAATTGGAATTGATTTTTATTTTTTTACTTCACAGTGAAAGCCAATAGCAGTGAAGGTGAAGACTGTGCAAAAGCTTAAGGATCCTTTGAAGACTTTTCTAGCTTGCAGTAGTCGCATATTCTACCCTCTGCACCACAAAATAACCCTAGAATTACATCAAATATCCCAAGCGTACTTCTTCCACCGGTCCTATCTAAAGCTATTCAAATCTTTGACTCTAATCTACTTTTTCATAACAAAACACCTTTAACCAAGCCTCTTAACCAAGGCTTAAACAATCAGAACGAATCAATAGATTTAAGAAAAGGTAAGCGAAGTTACATAAAAAACAACAACAACAAACGAAACCCCAGACCAGACAATGCAATAATATATTTCATAATTTTAAAGTTCTTTATTTTTTTTTCTGATTTCTTAACCCACTGTCAATTAATGTCTCATAATTTTAATACTTGGTACGGAACGGTACACTAGGACCCCGCCTAACCTTGATGACTTGTCATTCTGTTCGTTTTTTTTCTGGTTTTTAATTGCTAATAGGTATTTTGATTGTTCGTTTTGGATATCGACAAAATCAAATCGAAAGCCGCCAGAAGAGAAGCGCGTCAAATGAAAACCGATCCCGATCCTTTGGCGCTCATTTAACGATCTCTCGATCGCTCGCTCGATCGATCGATATGCACCCCAAACCCAAAAAGCAATCGTCAGCTAATTTCCATGTCTGAGTTTAGGTACCAACTGTCGCCCGCTGTTGTTGTTGTTGCTTTTACGGCTTGCGTCGGCATCATTAACATTTTCAAGATTTAATCATCAAACATGGCGCTGAGACTCGGGGGAGAGAGATCTTGGGTATCTTTGATGGTAATGATGGCATGTTCTGGGTCTTGTTTAGTTGCTTGTCGTACATGCGCTTTTATCGTTCTGTCTACATAGGAGCTAGTATGGGTAGGGGGTCTTCTGATGATTATAATACAAGTAGTGCTTTGGTTTGACCATCGTTTAGTTTAAGTTTCAATTAAAATAATTATGAATCCAACTGAGGTAATCTTTAAATTTTTATTATTATGAAAGGAACATTATTATAGGGCTTTTGTTTTGCAGACATCATTAAAAAATATAAGAAGATTTTTTAGAAAGCAATAAGGAAAATATGACTTGAAATGAAAAATAGAAGAGTTGGTACGAGGGCAGCTCAATAAGTTCAGATCTCTTTCCTTCTTCGAGATAAGCTTAAGGGGCTTCTTTAAGCTTATTCTGAAGTCTAAGTGAAAACTGTGCCGATGTCGACTGCTAAATGCTGTGATTAATTAGTAAATTTGTCAATCTCGATTGTTATGGGTACTGATTACCTTCAGGTGCCATTTTTTAAAAGCTTACACAAAAACTAAAATTGATATTTACAATCGGTTTTTTTTTATTCTATAGGTAATCGGTAAAGTTAAATTTAGAAATTTTCGTTGTTGCTGTGGCTGTTTCGGTTCAAAGTTGACTATCGAACTGAAACCAAGATTATAGTCTCGAAACCAACCCGACACGGTAACAAAAACGCACAAAGCAGGGAAAATCTCAACCCAAGACTATAGTCTCAACTTAACTCTTAATTTAACAATCTTAGACAAAGCTGCTTTCTACTCGACTTTAAGGTGAAACAATCTTATTTTTGGAAAGGCAAAAAAATTAATTATATTTGATTTTTTGTTTTATTGTTTATATTTTTATACCCTTGCAGAGGGTATTATAAAATTGTCCGGATGTTTGTTGAAGGAATTGAAGGAAGCATATGTAAATAGAGATTACAAAGAACTTCTTCATCAGTCACTAGCATTATTTATGGGTAATGTAATTTACAGCGTTAAAATATTTTGTTTTCGTAATCAATTTAGTCTTACCACTTGAGAATTAAATGCACTACGTGATAGCGGTTGAACATCGCCAGACATACTTTTGAGGTGGTCAGAACGTATCCTTTTACAAATTCAAGCAAATCCATTAGTTTAATGTTTCGGAAATTGTAAAAAAAAATAATCGAAATATTTGCATTAAACAAAAGTGTTACTTAAATTTGTCTCACCATTTACTCTACTTCCATTTCAAAGTCTAACTGTAAATACCCTCATTTCAATGGTTCGATAAGCCCATTTTAGAAATCAACTAAAACTCCCACGTTCCAAAATCAACAATTACACAGCGAATTAACTTTTTGTGCAACAACTTTCAGAACCCAGAAAAGTACAAAAACTCTCAACTTTTCACAAACTCTCATTAGGCATTCAGGGCGCGTAGAGCCATTGATAAAACCATTTCCTCTTTAGCCCACCTTCTCCACCCAAAACAAAACAACAAAAGTCATAGAAAAACGCGAGACAGTTTCTAAACAAAACAATTTACGTATAAATTAATTTACTTTCATTAATTAGTTTTGGGTATTAAGTGGGAGGGGGGCCCAGTCCGGGGATCATGGGGTGAAATGGAAAAGAGAAATTTGCATGGCAAATTCAAAGGCCTGCCTTGAAATTGAAGAAATTAGTTTAGCTATATTCCTATTAAATTTCCAATAAAGTCAAAATACTTTGATGGCCTTCATAAAATTGTCATTAAATTTGCCATATTTCTTTATGGGCAATTTTCTTATTTTATGTCTGCTAATTGCCCGGATTTGGAGAGCCAATATGTACTTATTTATTTAATGGTTAAATTATTATTTAACAGGCTTTGCCATAAATATATTCTCCTATTTATTAAGCTGATGGCGCCATTTTTATACACTTGTCGTCTTTTGGAACTGGGGAAATTTAATGAAATAATAAATTAGAATGCCTGGCCCTTTTCCGTCGAGTCTCAAGAGGGTCTTGTGACAAAAGGCAACACCTACGGCTTTTAGTGCATTTTTCTTATATTCTTTTGAGTTTAATTTATGTGCATTTTAAATGTTATTCTATGGCGCATGCGCTACGGTTACTGAGTTCAGCTTTGAGCATATAATCATAGAATAGTGTTTGTATATGGCCCAACATTTTTTATAGTCTACACACATCAAATATTAATGTGTTTGTTTTTTTTATATTTTTTAAATATGAAATGTTGGAGTATGGGAATATAAGAAGAATATCATCAAAGGCGGAATCTAAAATAGATAAAATCTTTGGTGATTACAAATCTTTTTAAAAATCAGTTGGTCTGGTCTGGAAGATAGAAAGCTCCTCCTGTCATACTTCTCGACTTCGAAGGTGATTGTATTGTAGCATCATTCATTAGCCACCACATATGAAGGTAGAAATACTAAATGAAATGTTTTACTATTGGACATTTTGCATAAATATTCTCAGCTTTAAAGTATTGTATGAAGGCGAATGCGATTCTTCCAGTAGGTATCGCTTTACTCTAGCGATATCGCATTACTATCGCATTCTCACTATTCTCATCTCCCTTCGGGAAGAAGTGTGCCACTTTGCGACACTTCTGGGCGATAAGAAAGCGTTACTTCTCTGGCCACTCATCGATCGCATTGCGTACGTCATGCATTGCGTAATTGTCCACTGCTCGGACAAGAGCGCGCTTCAAAGACTCAATATTTGGGTGTCGAGTAGAGCAAGCCATAGCCTCGAGAACAGGTCACAGTTTTCAGTCCAATGTATTGATTGATACATTATCGCAGTAGTTTTGACTCCTTTTTCACAAAAATGGAGCTTGGTGACTTCATCATAGGCGACTCCCCACAAAACTATCTGAAAAGACGGATGGTGACCTCTCTGAACTCTCGGAATGAGTTCGGAAGCTTGTTTTGATGACACAACATACAATAAAGCGTTCTGTTTGTTAAAAGATTATTCTATGGTAAAGTCACTAATCAAAATTCGTCTGTGGTATTTATTCGCGCGCTGGCTGCGCAATGCTTTCGATTTTGTGTTGCGTTTTTGTTTCAATGCTGTTGTGAACAAGTGGCCGGTGTGTCTCTTATATACCAAGTCACGTTTTATGATGCGTGACATGCTGATATTCATCTTACGTGACATGATTTTCTGCTCGCGAAGTGGATTTCGACGAATTCGATCTTGCACGGCTTTAATGGCTTGTGGCGTTCGCAGAGGGCGCGGACGGCCGGCCTTCGCGCGTTCTTTTCCACCTTAATTTTAACAGTATCCTCAAATAACTTCACGGTATGAATCACAAAGTTTCGCGGGATTTCCATTTGGCGCAACATCCGAAAGATTTCACCTTTTTCGTAGCCGCATTTATGTAGGAAAATTACAACACGATTTTCGAGCGAGCCCCATTCCATTATTGCAAACCACTGGCACCAAAAACTATTGATGCAGTAATATAGCATAAGTGTCAATTGTCAAAAAGCCGTAAAGTTGTAGTGGATGCGTTCAATGGTTCTCGAGAACGAGTATGTTCAATACTTTTCAGAGCGATACGAAAGCGATTATTTCTTGGGATAAAAACGTCTCTTCTGAGGTATAAAAAAGCGTTTCTTCCTGGAGTTAAGAAATCGTTTCGTCTTAGAGATAAGAATACGTTTCCTAAAATCAACGAATTATATAAAATATTTTAAACTTTATAATTACTCTGGGATTTGAACTCGGGCCTTTGGACTGAGCCCAATTGGAATGCCGTCTCAACCAGCTGCACCATCGCAGACGCTGGTTACTACACGGCTTAAATACTACACATTTACCAATTTATTTCTGGCATATCGCATAGATTACACCACGTAACTTTCTAGTTTAAATTCCGTGCAGTCTCATTATAAAAGGGGCAACTGAAATTCGGGTCTGCTTAGTGATTGTTAGGCGATGTATCGCCAGTTTCCTGATTGGATCAAAGAAAGCGATACCCCATACCTATTTATTTATTTCATGTATGATAACAATGCGATACCTAATGTATTTTGTTTGTGTAAAACTCCAAACTCTCCTCTTAAACTATGGCAAAACTCTTTTTATGTCGAGAGAGATAAGAAACACGGTAAAATGTTTGCAGTGGGGAAAAGCCAACTTCTATTTGGATTTCATACATTTGCAGAACATAACTAACATAAGGCAAGAATGTTGAACTTTTTCCAATTTATTGAAAAGATTGTAGTGATTCTATATGTTTTTCGTGAGCTGCACACGAATCTGTTTTGAAAAATGGATTTATCCATACCTTATCCTGATATTAAACTCTCCAAGTGAATTTTCGTTTGCAATTCTTGTGTAATTTGAGCAGACTTTTGCGACCCGCATATGATTAAGTCCAGAATCTTTCCCTCTCTTTTACGAGGGGTTAATCAAGCATCATGTGCTAATGACAACATAATTATGAGTTTCGCCAGACAAAAGCGTATGAAGGCAACGCCCACATAGTTATGACATTGACAGGACAATCTACACGGCCAGAAAAATATACAATATGTATTCAGTATGGGGAGGGTGGCTAATAATGGGGAAATGTCGTTGCCAATTTCTCTGGCGACCCTTGAGCCGAGCAAAAACTTTACGCACAATAAATTTTTCATCCGTTGTCATTAAATCATTTCAGACTTCAGCGTAAGGATTTCCCCCAAAAGGAGCCCGGCATAATGACAAGGAACATGCTGCAAATGTCAGGGCAGGCAGGAAAACGGAAACGTATTGGCGCAGTGAAGTTTTCTCTCTTTTTTTTTTTTTTGGCTACGGAAACGGATGCGGGTGCGGACAACTTTAAGATGTCTGCGCCAAAAAAGGCGCGGTTATAAATATGTAAGTAAAATGTATATTTGATTAAAAATGATAAATGCCAAATGTGAAAATCAAAGCAAATCACTTGCAGTCGCCGGCGTCATACATATAAATCCCCAAATGTACGCCCAAAACTCAACTGCAGCATACCACGTACACGTGTCCGGAGTTGTCCTGTCCTCCTGGCACACGCCACACTTCATAAATTTCTTCAAACAGTTACCGTTATGATTGCCATTGGCCCTGGAAGTCAACACTACAACAGCACAACGAGGCGGATGTCCGATGTACAGTGGGGTTGGTTTAGAAACACAGAGGTAGAAAAACTCACAAACAATTTGGAAGAAAAGAAAATTTGGTATAAAAAAAGATTGGAAACGAGTATAATATTATATAAGGCGATATTTTTTGTAACAAAAACATTTTTTTTTATATTTTTATGTTTCGATTTAATTGCATTAATGTTAATGCTCTGTTAACAAAGGGGAAGCTACTAAACATTTATTCCGTTGATTAAAGGCTTAGACGGACTTTCGACATAAGTAAATTAGCTTGCGCCGCCGCATATTTCATCAACGTGGAACGTAGACTAGTGCAGCGATGTCCAAAATTTGAAAAGGCAGCCACGCGGGGCAGAAACTGAGACGCGCAGGAAACATAAATAGAGAGGAATATGTGTATACAAATTACGCCGACAATTGACGTTTTAGTTTTAACAACGATTCAAACATAAAATTAAAATTTTTGTTTTAGTTTGTTTTATGTTTGAACGACGCATTTTATTTTTCATAAAGAGTAAAACGTCACCGTTTCGTGTTTCCTTCAACAAACCTTATGTAGTTTGACACCACTGATCTAGGTGACCATTTACAACAAACAATTGAAGTTTTTAATTTTTAATAAGCTGTCACACTACTTTATCAGCAGTGTTTTGATTTAAAAAAATTTTTTGCAACTTCCTTTCATGCTACCAATAGATATGAAAACGGTTTACATGCGACTGTCAACAGTTAGCTTACTATTAACTTTCACTAAAGTCTGTATCTAATAACATTTATTTGTTGGATTTTTGCTATTTTTGTTAACTTCGCCCCAAACGATGTTAGTTCAGTTTTTAATTTAACTTCAGTTGATCGCCGTTGACTTTCAAGAAGAATATTTACTGAATAATGAATCAAGTTTATTTTCAATTTTGGCCACGCCCCCTCACACCTCCACAAATTGGAAAAACCTCATAACTCCCGCCGTTTTATAAATTGAAGGTTCGTCCCTTCTGGACATAATTAGTAATCAGAATTATTTTTTTATCCGCCAAAGGAATGGTAAAGATCGGATGAACGATAGTCGAGTTATAAGAAAAACAAATAAGCAAGAGGTCGTGGATTCGATCCCCCCTCGGAAAATCTAATGAAAAAGTTTTTTCTTTGAATAAACTTTACACCCGGTCACCCCTCTCTGCTGTTGGCGCCAGCTTTGTTGTAATTAGCTATGGAAAACTCTCAAACTGCCGTTCGGATTCGGCGTTAAACTGTAGGTCCCTTTCTCTTGTGCGAAAACTAAAAGCGAACAAGCCAAGAGATTGAGAGAGCCTCACCTTTGGCCCTTTCGGGTCTTGGGAGCCATTTTGCATTTTTTACACCGGCCGCAATGGCGATGGGCAGCACTTCACATACCTTAACGCATTTTTGACAGGTCCAGAATATATTATAGTCGGGCTGGACCGACTTTCATTCAAAATTGAATAATGTAGGCTTTATTGCCTAAAAAGAAAATTTTAGCTCTTAAAAACCAGATTCCTAAAATTCTAGGAATCACTTTTTTTGAGTTTAATAAAAGCTTTTGAGCTTTTGAAATTTTAAATATTGCATACAAATATTTATTTGAATTAAATTTTTTTTAATAAATATTAATATTTATGTTTCTTTGGTCAAATAATAAAAGGATTGAGACTTGTGAAAATTTTCTTTATCTCATATTTAACGACCACATATTTTAAAATATTTATCACTCAATCTCAAAATAATTGAAAAAACGGACTTTTCATTAAATGATCCACTGTGCAACACCCAACCTTAAAACGGAAGCTAAGCCTCGCCAAAGAAGAAAACCGCCGCAACTGTTGGGCTAAAAGCCTCAAACAAACAAACAAACATTACCAACTTTTTCCACCCCTCGTCCTTCCTAGACAACGAGTACGAGAAAGAGAGAGTAAGGGAGACACATTGTAGCCGAATGTGAATCCTGCGCATGCCGCAATCAAATCATCTGCCAAGTCTTATGATTTATTTAACTTTTTTAATTGACTTTTTCCTGAGGAGAGAAGCAGCCACCCCTGAAATATGTACGCACAATATATAAGGACTGCGTGTGAAAGGATAATGGTAGGTCTTCAAACAAACCCAAAAGAAAACTTCACTTGCAGTCTGGTGTTTGCAGTGAGGAAGTGCGTCATCTGAAACGGATGCTGGGCGCGTGCGGCGGTGTTGGGGGGCGGAGGTGGAGCGGGTGTTTCTTGCAAATCCGGTTTAGTCTATTTATTTGAATGCCTATTTTTATGCTCATCCGGCTGGCGTTTTATGTTCAAAAATATATTCTTTTGATTTATGTAACGGTAATTGCTGGAATAATGCTTAAGGGAATTTGGTTGGAAAGTCACTTAGGCAAGTGCGAAGAAAAGAACTTTTGACTTTTTTAAGGCAGTTGATGATTACAGGAAAATTTATATTGTAAAATGTTTCTTTATATATTTAGAAAATGTTCTTAGGGATTTTCCTGCCAAGGGGAAAACCAGAGACAGGCGAGTTTCGAGAAAAACTGAACGCATGGTAACTAGTTTGATCCTTGATTCGGCACTTTGGGCTGCAAGGGCCACTTGCTGACCATCGTTGGACTAAAGAACATGGCAGATGGATTATTCAATTTTAATGATGATAGCAACATTCTTCCATTCATAACGTAGTCCAATTCTCCGATTTTGAACCATACCCAAAAAAATAAAATCTCTGTAACAATTCTGTTTTTAAAGTCTTTGTCTTAGCTCTCCTCAATCTAAAATGCATTCAATGCTTTTTTTTCAACCAAAAGTCTGAGACAAGTAAGTATTCTCCCTCCACCATGTTTATTCTCTCCTCTTCTCTTGTATATGTGTCTGTGTGTTGTCAAGTTTCTGAAGATTAATTGAACAATCAATTTAAAATTTTATAGGTTTTAAACTTTTCATTTCTCTTACACGATTTTCTGTGTCTCAGTCTCTGTCGATGTCTCCCATTCGTTCGTTCTTATTGTTATTGTTGTTGCTGCTGTTGTTTGGCATATAAATTTGTTTTCTTTGTATCGATGGCGAATGGTCTTAGGCCTGTCCCTTAACTCGGCTTGTCTCCTTTGGTCAATTTAAAATTATGAAATAGTAGCGTTAATGAAAGATAAACTTTGTGTGCATTTTGGCGCGTTACTTTTGTGATATGTGTAGTCGCGAGAGGTCTTTAAGAGAAGAGCACAAAAAGGGAATCATAAGAGAATGAATAATGTAATGAACATGGTTAAGGTGTGGGATATTAGTGCTGTCCATACAATTTACAAAAAAAAAGTGTGAGTCTTTCTAACACTCACGGGGCCTTGATGTGGAACATGTTGTATACGATATGCTCCGCCTTTCACATTCTTGCGGTTGTGCTTTACTTTATACTCCAAATTCAATTCTCGGTACTAAGTAATTCATAATAGTACTCAATTCTAGGTATTCGATACTAAGTACTTGATACTCCGTACTCGATTCTAAATATTCGATACTAAGTATTAGAGACTGAGTATTCGGTACTTAGTACTCGATTCTAAATACTCGGGTCTAAGTACTCAATGATAAGTTTTAGATACTCAGGATTCTGTGTGTATGTTGGTTTTTGTGTTTGTTTTTGTCTTTGATTTTATCTTTGTGTTTGTGTTTGTTTTTGTATATGTTGTTGTGTTTGTTTTTTGGTTATTGTGATTGTTTTTGTGTTTGTCATTGTCTTTTTCTTTGTTTTTGTGTTTGCTTTTATGTGTGTTGCGAGGGTGGGTGTGCGGCTGGCTGGGTGGGTGTGCCTAGCCAGCCAATTGATATCGCACACCTGAATGTTTCGGTTAAATGTTCTATTTCGGTTTTCGGTTTCGATACGTTACCCAATTTTTTATTTTGGTATAACGGTACGTACTGATAAGTGGAAAATTAAATATTGACAAAATTAAATTCTGAGATAAGTCCAAATCATTTTGTCGTTTGACATTTAAAGTTAAATTAAAGACGCAATTTCTTCTTGGATCAGTTTGGGAGACGAATGCTGGAAAAACCCATGAGACCCTTGAAGGTATATTAAAATTGTCCGGATCTTTTAACGCATAGAAGGAAGCATTTCCGACCGCATAAAGTATATATATTCTTGATCAGCATGACGAGCTGAGTTGATTTAGCCATGTCCGTCTGTTTGAAAGCTATCTTCACGAAAGTTTCCACGAAGTCTTGTAGTTCAAATACGCATATACATAGCTGCCATAGAAACGATCGGTCGAAAAACTAGTTTTAGTGAGAAAAACTTTTTTGTTTTGAATGGAATCGGCATCAGACTTCGTAAAATTTACATGAGCTTCAAGGAAATATAAACTTCGGCCGAGCCGAAGTTAACTGCCCTACATTTTTTTTGATTATAACTATTTGAAGTCCTGTCTATTTTTGAAATACCAACGAAGTAGGTATGATTTTGCATGATGATTTCGAGAAGCACACAAAACTCCGTCAAAATAGGAAAGAACCTCTCCGAGCCATTTGATACCAAAAGAGGTTTTCGGCAGGGTGACACCTTATCGTGAAACTTCTTTAATCTGCCGTTTCCGATACGTAATTTGAAACGGTTTTTTAGGAATGTTGGAAATTTTAAGAACAGATTCCGTTTTTTAAGTACGAATGGTATGACTTTTATCCCAATTCATCTAGAACTTATTGAGTCGTTTTTCAGAGAGTACTAAGAATAAGAATTTTATACTTTAATTAAATATTTTACCATACAGTTTACTTGCGTTTTGAGTTGTGACAAGTACAAAATATTTTTAATTCTCTTTTAGTTCGTTTAAAATATGACTTATATTTTTAAACAGATTTTCCTCGCTTAAGAAGTATCAAATTAACAACTCTCCGAAAAGACTATTCAAGCTGGCACCCTTATAAAGTGTCACTGGCAGGCCATTAAAAATTTCAATAGCTCCTCCACCTCCACAATTCGACAACGCTCGCCCTTTACTTGCCCTGCCAACCAATCGTTTTTGCTTTCTTGTCTTGTCAATATTGCACAATTCATGCGCATTGCGTAAACATCCGTTAAAACTTTATTTTATGTCCGCCATTTTATGAACGTTTGGTGTAAATACATTTCCGCCAAGCGGACCAAAACGGCAACGGACACTCGACCCGATCTGGGGACCAGAAGCCGTGGTAGTAGCAAAGTGACAGCATCAGGCTCAGGAAGCGCAAAAAAATGGCGACGCCACAGACGACAACGATGCGAAGAATAAAGCCAAAAAAAGAGAAAAAAACGCATAAATTATGCACTGCAAAATAAACGACGAGGCACATAATAAAATTCGGCAAAAAATTGTGTACGCAATCAAAAGCATAAAACGGCAAAGGAAAATAAGAAAAGACTGAACAAAAAAGAAGTCTTTAAGTAACAAGAGATTTTATTGCTCTTATGATAGAGAACAGAAAACGTTTTTAAATTGTAGAACTTAAAGCTGTCAATAATGTTTTTATATTAATACTTCAGTCAAACTAAAGCTGAGATATTTATGTATATAATATCATGATAAAAAGCACCGTACTCAGAACGACAAAAAATTAATTTCTTTACAGTATTTCATATAAGTAGGTAGAATCACTTTAGCTTTACTTTAATGCTTTTGAGTTGTTCGAAAATGTTTCTATTTATATCATTTTATTTATTTGTAACATGTTAACTATACAGGAATGGCACGAACTCTTTGCTCAGTTGTCAAGTCTGAGTGTGAAGTTTTCACTTGCTTCGAAACATGTGTATGCGGAGAGTGCAGATTTTTTTGAGTTCGAGAAAATCGACGGCAAATATTAGACAGTACAAAACTTTTACGTAAGTTTTGTTTTTGTTTTAAGTTAACGGCGAACGATGAGTGCAAAACAGACTTACAGATTTGGCCATTGAAAACAAAAAGGTTTTTCTCACTAAAACTAGTTTTTCGACCGATCGTTCCTATGGCAACTATATGCTATAGTCATCCGATCCGGCCGGTTACGACAAATGTGCAGCATATACGTACCATAAGTTTGGTGAAGATAGCTTTCAAACTGACGGAGGAGAAAGCATAGAAACAGACAGACGGACGGACACACGGACACACGGACAAGGCTAAATCAACTCAGCACGTCGAGCTGATCAAGAATATATATACTTTATGTGGTCGGAGAGGCTTCCTTCAATGCGTTACAAACGTCCGGACAATTTTATAATACCCTCTGCAATGGTATAAAAACAAGTAAGAAAGTTGGTCAAGCCCGACTATAATATACTCTGTAACTGTGAAGAGCTGCCAATCACCGTTTCGACCGGTGCTGCCCATAATTTTTTGTTTTCCTTATAACTCGAATATCGTTCATCCGATCTTTATAATTCCTTTGGCGGATCCCGATTACTAAATATGTCCAGAAGAAACGAACCTTCTATCTGTAAAACTGTGGGAGGAATAACGTGTTTTCCAATTTGTGGGGGCGGAGGGAGTCTGGCAAAAATTGAAAATAAGCTTGATCTGCCAGCAAGTATAAGAAGCATATGTCACATACATGTCAACCCTCTATCTCTTACCATCTCTGAGATCTGTTTGTTCATACGGACAGACGGACGTACAGACGGACATGGCTATATCGACTCGGCTGTTGGTGCTGATGTAGAACATATATACTTTATAGGGTCGGAGACGCTTCCGTCTGTCTGTTACATACTTTTGCACAAACTTAATATGCTCTGTGTATTTGGGGGATTCCAAAAAAATTTTTTTTTTGACATTCCGTAGAAATGTTAAATTATTTAACAATGTCACACTTTTGATTCTGCTGCGAAATCAAAAGCGGCATTGTTGATTTTACTATGTTAAAAAGCAAAGTTGTCTGCACTTTGAAATCAAAGACCCGCACTGTTGATTTTAAAAAAAACAACATTTTTTTTTACGTTTAAATTGGTAAAATTAAAAATAAAAGATGTTGTTTTAACAAAAGTATCAGCATTTTGAAATCACTTTTGATTTTAAAAGCCCAAAAATTTTGATTCTTCTACGGAATCCGGGCCGACCAGAAGAAAGATATTTCGAAGCTGGAAGTGCCCTCCTGGTGGGAGGTCGCTCGGGACAGAGGCGAGTGGCGGGCATTAGTTGCAGCGGCCAAGACCGTAAAACGGTTGTGAAGCTATCATCAGGCCAAAGAAGAAGAAGAAACAGAAATCCGAAGCGGCATTGTTGATTTTACTTCTTTTGAAATCAAAAGTGTCTACACTTTGAAATCAAAGATAAAAAGCATCGCGACCCCATAAGGTATATATATTCTTGATCAGCATCAACAGCCGAGTCGATATAGGCATGTCCGTCTGTCTGTATGAACACCTAGATCTCGGAGACTAGAAGAGCTTGAGACACCAAATTTTGTATGTAGACTCCTATTGTCCCTACGCAGATCAAATTTATTTCAAATTTTGGCCACGCCCCCTCCCGCCCTGCAATAAAAAATGTTGAATAACTCCTGCAATTTTAAAGATATCAAGCTCATATATCGAAGTCGGACAGGACCGACTTTAACTTACGCTCTCGTTTTTTCTCTATAGATACCGAAATGCAGGCATTTCTCCAGAGAGTTGGAATCAACGATTCCATAAGCTTTGAACCAAGGTTCGAAACATTAAAATTCTTGGTGTAATCAACATAAGATCTTGCGCAGAATAAACAACTTCCATATTTCATTTAAATTATAAATAAATTATTCAACACTTTTTATGATAAATTTAAAATGTTTTCTTATATAATACAATAGTATTCCTAAATAAACGAGCAAAGTAAAATAAATGACAAAAGTTTTTTGCAGCCGCCACACAAGAAAGCAATTTAAAGAAACGATAAAGGTTCCATCCCTGCTTCCCTAAGAAGGAGAGAGGGAAAAAAGAAAAGCTGACAATTTTAATGAAAAATCTGTTCGTTTTTTGGTGCCTTTTTTCCCCCACAAATAAATTGCATTGGCAAAGGCATGGGTGGAACATTTTCTTGACAAGCATGTGACCCAATTATGTGCAATCATGACGACAAGTTATAAGAATCATAATACAAACAAAAAACCATTTTGATATCTTAGGGATCTCTGCGCTGGCACAAAAGGCAAATGTCAGCTACACAAAACGGCACGAGCCAAGTCTCCGTCTACGTCTCCGACTCCGGGTCTCCGGCAACAATTTCAATTTCAATGCGCCTGACAGCGCCAGTCCGTCAGCGAAGTGGTTCCCGTTCCCCCGTTTTCCGTTTCCTTGGCTATGTGTAAGATACAAATCAGCGACGACGACGACGACGATGATGATGATGACGACAATCAGCGCCAAACAAACAAGTTAATGCTCAGACCAAAAAATTTGCTAGGCATTGTCCTAAAATGCCTTTGTCCCAACAAGTGGCCACAATTGAATAAATTGAATGCACAAACGAGTGGGTGAGACTCGGAACTCTGGTCAGGTGAATGTAAGCGCTCATTATGTTCGTCCTGGCCAGGACTTGACCATCAAAATTGCAGTTGTCTGCACTTGTGTGTGTTTGCAATTTGTGCTCTTTTGTTTGTTTGTCCCGCAAGGATATGCAAATAATTGCTTTATGCTCTTGTTCCGACCGCCATTATGTGACTTAATGAGCTTTGAACATAAAACTGTAGTTTCAACATAATTGAACATTAATTAAGCTTGAAAAGGGCATTTGTTAGGTTGCTTACAAGAGCTATAAAATAAAGGAGCTTTGACAAAATGATCAAAAATATTCCAAAAATATAAGTTTTTTAATTGATGAAAAGTTGAACTTGATTTTGAAAACATTTCATTCAATAAAAAAAGACTTACGTTTCCGAACTTAAAGTCAAAGAATTCTCGCAGAAAGCTAGCCTACCCCTGAAAAATCTCTTATCATCTGCAAACAGCATGACTCAACCTCCATATCGCTCACCGTGAAGCTGCGGTACTAATTTGACAGCCATGTAGCGCCAGACCCTAAAAACAAAAGAACACATAAAAAAAAACGCATACCCACTTGTCAGTCTGGTGGGTCAAAACTTTCAATTTCTCTCTCCATCTTTGTGAGAAAAAAACAACACAGAAACCAAGCAGATCGCCATCAGATCCTGACTGTTTGCAAAATATAATTTATGAGCCCACCAAAAACATTTGATGTATACATTTTGAGCATTGTTGGGACACAAAAATGATTTTGATGGACATTTAACAAAACGACACCAGCCCCAAAAACTTCAGGTGAGCCCGCTGACGTCCTTCCCATCAAGAACCTCAAGCCCAGATCCCCAGATCAGTTTCTTCTTCAGCCAACGACGACATATTTCATATTTTATTTATTATTTAGAAAGGGTTGCTGCATAAATCAAAAACGAAATGAGTACGACATAACAACACCAACAAGTCGACTTCGAGTCCGCATCGATGCTGTCCAATGCAGCAGCACCCAGCATAAAACATAAAACAACAAAAAAGCAGACCAAAACCTCAAAAAGTTCCCACATGTTCACAATTTTGTACACATTACGTTTTATGGCAACTGAAACTGGGCGATGGAGTAAAAACAAAACCCAAAAAAGAAAAATCAAAACCCACAGATTTGCAAGTAAAGCTTAAAAATATCATTCATTGAACATATGCTGAGGAGTGAGACCATTTTTTGGCAGTTTATGCACTGCAGAAAACAGAATTTCTTGGTATAAATTGTCTATATCTGTGAGGCGAATAATTTACTGAATGTAAGCCATATTTATATTTATTCTCCATATTTATTCTTTCCATATTTAAATGCAATAAATGTGTAATGTGTTGTATAAAATAAAAATTTATTTTGTGAATTATAAATATTCATAAATAAAGCATACTTTGCAGGGCATTTATCATGAATTAATTTTTTACAGATTAATAGAATTTAACCTCGAAGGATATTTAATTGTGATGGATACTATCATACCATAAAATATTAAAGTAAACTTAACAAAGCAGGAATTTAACAAGGCAACAGTGTTGCCATTTTAGCTATTTAGTTGCTAGATCTATCATTTTTGAATGTGAAAATGCTTAAACAATTTTGAAAATGCTATTAGCTTAAAATCTAGCTACTTTAAAATTATGTTTAACTATTTCTAGCTATTTTTATATTTTTAAGACGAAGTGCGAAATAACGCATATTAAATTAGGCTTGAAACCTTTTCCATAGAATTTCCCCTGTGTAAAAAGTTTTCATTTTTAGCTACTTGTTTTTTTTTTTTTTAGCTATTTCTAGCAATTTTTTTTTAAACTCATGTTCTGGCAACACTGAGCCCGGCGGGTCAGTTAAAAGGATTAAGAATTTAAAGTTACATTTGTTTATCTAAGATTCGTTCAAAACTTTAGTAATCTCAAATATCTATCTTAATAGCTATATTTATATCTCTTAGCTCGACTGACAATTCAGCCCCCAGCCCAAACCGATTAAGCTATGGAGCTAAAATTTCACATAAGCTTTCATTAAAGTATGTATGAAAAATTTGGAAAACTATTATATTATCGGTAAAGATATTTTGTCCATGGTCCCAAAACTCCCGAACCGAACCGACGCAACTGAACTTTTTCTCGCAGTGGCTGGCCAAATGACATAAAAGGGTAACAACGGGCAGAGTCAAAGTTGTGTTTGGTATTTTTGCGTCACGCGTTGCTCACCTTGTTTTGTATGGGCTGAGGATTGCGCCTGCGCACACGCCTGAATGCGATGTGGACGCGATATCGGTGAAATGATCGCAATCTCAACACACAAAATTTGTGTTTGGCGCAGACATTTTTACTGCTCCGACGGTACCCCGGCTCCTTTAGCGCTTCTTCAGGCTCGAGAGTGGACCTGCTGCCCCTGGAAAGATGATGAAGATGAAGCAGCAGCAAATCTGCAAGCAATGCGACCCGCTCGCCCGCGTTTTGCCTTTCTAGTGTCTGGGGCCCTGAACGTCGTGTTGTCATAATGAATGGTGCAGCTTAAGTCATTTCATTTTGGAGCTTGGAGCTGGATTTTTTTATAGTGCTGCTGGCGCCATGAAATATTAAATTACGCGCTGCTGTTTTTTTTTCGTATTTTGTGGTCAGTCCTGGGACCGGGAGACTGAGCCCCTCCCTCTGCGCTCATTAGGAGCATTCCACATACGCCGTGTGTGCGAGTGGAAAAGTTAATAACTAAACGTTGGGGCTGGGGGCCATAAAAATTTCATTCAAAAATCAAGAAAAGAAGTGAAATTCCACTTTGTAGAATTAATAAGTTAATTTTTGCAAACGCCCCGATATTTACTTTGCATAATTACACTTCGCTCTTTTATAGCAACTTTTTATGGGCTGGGGCTAATTTTCAATGGATGTGTGTGAATGGGGGGAAATTTTAGGGTTTTATGTGTGTCGACATTAAGAAGGTTAAAGTTGAGGCGTTTTAATGGTTTTGTGGGCAGCCGCTTGAGATTACACTTTGAGCTTTAGTTAGCTAATTTGACTAACATTTATGACACTTGTTGGCATAATTATGGCTATCTGTGAGATACGCTGACTCAGCGATAAATCATACGAATGTTAATTCGAAAGAAACAAATGGAAAACCATCTAAGCTGAAATTTATAGTTGCGGCCTCTACTAGATCGCAGCCCAAGTCCAGTCTCTGATCCCAGGTTCCACTTAACCAGTCGTGTGAGAATGTCGGGCACATGTGCCTGCCAGCCTGCCTGGTCCTGGCTCTCAACCCCGAGTTCAACTGCAAAAAAAGCATTTTTGCCCAAAAACAAAAATAAATAACAAACTCAACTACTGGCCAGCTCTAATGCCGCAGCCAGAGAGCTGGTGCTGCAGCTGAAGCTTTTTATGTGAGCAACTTCCATGGAAGTGGCTTAAGCCAAACGTAGCAAATATTTTTATATATCTACAAAATACATATATATATTCAAGTACAGAGTAGTAGAGGCTCAGACTTATCGCTAAACAAGATCAATATGCACGATATCAATATGCTTTCGGTGTTGCTCCGGCTGAACAACAACAAGAACACAGGCAAGAGTCAGATGGAAGTTGAAGTGAATTGGGAAGAGGGCAAGCCAAGAAGTGTATTGGACGTGGTAAATGATTGTGGAATTTACTAAACTTTGGGGTAACTAATTGTTGTAGTTTTACCTCGAAAAGAAATTTCCCATTCGCACAAAAAAAAAACTTTATAGAGTTCCAGCCATTAGAAAGCGATTCCTGAAACTAACAGACATTGCTATCTGTTAAGTCAAGATTTTGTGTTTCTCTAAATGTTTTTTTGTAGTTCAATTTCGAAATTAAATACGAATCATTAAAACTTAAATATTCGGAAATTAGGAGCTCTTTTGAATCTCGTATTATCTATCTAAACGTACACAGCGATTATTATTTTATAATGTACTGTTAACAGTTGTGAAAGTAACTTCAAGAGTGCCACAGTCATTTATGATCGTTGCTATTTTTAATATTTGTAAACGACTTCCCACATGTCATGTATATTCCACATTTTTTTTGGAATTTTCTTTAAAAAAAGCGAAGTTTTTGTGGCTACAGGAGCTAAAAATGTGAACAAACCTCGTCCGACACACGTTTATGCGAATTTCTCTAAAACCCGACCCTCTGGGGGAAAACGGACAATTTATTTGAGTTCAGTGCGTGGAAGTACATTAGGAATGTTGGCTATCTTCTCTCGATAAAAAGTTGACTATTTTTTGTAAACTTGTGTGATTGTTGAAAATTAAGAGCATACTTATCTGCTGTTATTTTTATACTCTGTACCTCTGGTACACAGAGTATATTAAGTTTGTGCAAGAGTATGTAACAGGCAGAAGGAAGCATCTCCGACCCTATAAAGTAAATAAAATTCTTGAAATTCTGTGCTTCTAATTTTCGCGCAAGAGCAAGAGTTAGCTAGTTACTTAAAAACTGTTTTCAAGTTTTTTTTTACTCTGTCAATCAATTTTCCGATGGTCCTATTTCCTGAATACACTTCTGTATGGCGCAGTGCTGACTCAAAGCTGATTCAGGTCTGATTTGCAAATACTGCTACTGAAATATCTAAAAAGGCAAACAAAGAATGCTACAATGGTATAGTAAACTAAAACATCATTCCATTCCTTGTGCGTTCAGTGCAAATGGTCCTGTGTTCGACAATAAAAATGTTTGCTTGGTTTTTCAGAACCAAAATAAATGTTGATGAATGTACAAAGTCAGATAGAGGCTCGTTGAATCCTAAGGAATCCTACGGAATATGGCGGAGAGCTATAAATCAGCTCAGCGCTTGTAAATATCATTATCAATCCAAAGAGAAGCGTCTACTCAACTCTATTAACTCAAATCAAGAACTCGGTTGCACTGCTTTTAAAAACGTTTGTGCTTATCTTGAGGGCAATGTTTCCCGTTCTCGGAAGCTTCTTGCACTTAAAATTTTAAATATGAAACTGCATAAATTCCAGCATCTTAAAACGGCGCTTTTGTTGTTTATACTTTTATACTCCTCAAGTACTGCAGCTCAATATGTCAGCCCAACCCCAAATCCAATGTTGTTCACCTATATTTGGCTTACTTATTTTTGCCAGTTTTACGCTGGGGCTTTGTCTTGTCCGGCGACGACTAATCGGTGAACAATTTGATACAGAACAAATGTCTGTCAGTGCCAAAATTGGTCCCGCTTGTCAATATGATTAACCAGCATTAATTTTTGATTTCAAAATAATAATAAAAAATTCGCAGAAACGAGAAGCAAAAAAATTTTGAATGCTGAGGCGATAAGGCAAACAAAAAAAAAGGCAGCAACAACGACGACGACCAAGTCAACGATGATGGCATAGGACGATTGGTTTAGCTTTATTTGTGGATTTTCTTCTTTTTTTCTGGTGCTCTTTGTGGCATTTGCATATTTTGAATGTTCGCGCGCGACTTGCACGTTTTACAACTGCAACAACAACAACTGCAAACTGTTATCGATGGGCCAAGCAGCGCTATGGTGGAGTCATGTAGCCGACCTTTTCATAGTTTGGTTTGTTGTCAAACAATTGTCACAACGTGTTGGCATTCACACGAACTTTATGTTTAACTCAACACCTAGCGAAATGTTTGTACGAATGCACCATACAATTCTCAGGGCCCTGTCAAGGGTTAAAGATTGGAATTGATTTGGCCCTACCGCATTGCTTAAATACACATTAATCACATTTATATTTTTTCCTTCTGACGCTGCCGCCGCTGCCTTCTTTGTGAAAAAGCAAACACCCGTTCTGAAGGGTTCCTCAACTTGAGGCTAATAATGTGCGGAACCTCTTCAGTGATCACATCATGGCCTGCGGTTCCATTGTTGTGATTCTCGAGGCTTGCTTTATCATTATTATATTTATGGCACAATTTTGTTTTTCACTTGTGCCTTGACAAGCGGGAATATCTTTTTTCTCGCAATCGTTTTGCTGAATAGATCACTCAAGCGTAATGAATTATTGATGGACTGATCGACTCACAAGAAGGCAAAAAAATTGAAGGAGGCTCTGTAACCAGAGCTTTTTTTAAGTGAGGTACCCTTTAAAAATGGGAGAATAGGGGTATAATGAAGTTGAGGATATGAAGATAAAACTTCTGATCATTAAAAGAAAATATTTTTTTTTTATCAGTGACAAAAGTCGAGTCGAATCTTTTTTATGCAACGTTTTTTATAACCTTTATAACTCTGCCATTTAATATCCGATCTTTATGCAAATTTCAGAGATTGTAGATACACTGCAAAGTATGAGCTTGATATCTTCTAAATTGTAGTAGTTATTCAACATTTTTAATTGTTGGGGCGGAAGGGGGCGTGGCCAAAATACATACATAGAAAATTTGGTGACTAGCTCTTCTAGTCTCCGAGATCTAGGTGTTCATAAAGACAGACGGACAAGGCTATATCGACTCGGCTGTTGATGCTGATCAAGAATATATATACCTTTTGGGGTCGGAGATGCTTCCTTCTACCTGTTACATACATTTGCACGACTTTAGTTACTCTAAGAGTAACGGGTATAACAAGTGTATTCTCATGTGGAAATCAAGGGTACACAGAAATTGGTAGTCGAGTTACTAGAATGCAGCGCTCTTATTTACTTTTTTTTTTGCGAGCTAATGTGGCAGGCAGCATCTCTGACCAAGTTTTGTGACTTTGTCAATTTGTGATATATTGTTTCGGTAGCATTTTGTTAAACGTGATCAATTTTTAATTACCCATCATCATCATCCATCCATCCATCCATCCGTCGGTCGATGGATTCTCCTCGATTCCTCGATCGATCGATTGTCGTATCAATCGCACCGCACAAAATGTAACCTGCAGACGTTTGTCGCTTGTCATTCAACGATTTATGCCCTCCGAGCGACTTTAATAAATGTGTCTTGCCGCTTTTGGTTTGCGCCGGGGGCCAGGAGCCAGCTACTTCACTTGATTGAGGCGACTTTTGTCACCGCTTCGATAATATGGCGCCGTCTTCTGCTGACCGGCCTGGAGTGTGTGTGCTTAAAATGTTTAATTAGTTTTGTTTAATTAACACTTACACCATGGTAAGACCGGTTGAACTGGAAGCGTGCCACCAAAGGCGTGAAGATCAAAAGGTTTGCTCAGGCAAGTGTGTAAAGAAATTGGTATAAAAGTTTAACAGTTCGAATGTTGCCTTTTGATAACTGAAACTAGTTTTCGAACTTATGTTTTGATATTAAAAATGATTTTTCTTCTTGCCTAAGTCAGATTCTTGCACTTTTTTTTTGGCTGTCCGGCAGTCCTACCAGCAACAACATAATTTCCACCGTCAGACAACTAAAGCCCACGCCCATTTTGCCACTAAGTTTCGAAACCTTTTGCAGCCCTCAGGCAAGTTTGGGTTAGGCCGCCACCAAAATTCAAGTAAACGCCCACAGCACGCGCCAAAATGTGAGGAACAGAAGAAGCCCCAAGAACAACACCAACATGCAGAAGGACCAGCAGCAGCCAAGCTGGCTGCCAAAACTTGGCCACTTGAGTTCTTCTCCTACTTCGGCTGCTTCTTTCTCTGCCACAGTTTTATTTATTTTGGTACGCGCCCAGCAACAAATTAAAAAGTAATTCACAGGCGCAGCATAATTAGCTGCTAAGTGACACTAATGGGTAGGCAGCACTCTCCAGCTCCAAGCTGAATGCACTTTTTTGGTACACTCGGAGAAAATTGAAGTATTCTGTGTTTAAACTAGGGAAAACCAAGTGCCAGCACAATTTTGACAACTAAATTCTTACTTCTTTGTGCTCGGAACATTCTCATTCTACTTGGCGCCTCTTATTTGGTTGGGCGGGAGGTGGGCTGCTCTTACCAGGCAATTGCCAAAAAGCTAAAAAACGAAACAAATTTGTTTAATGATCAAAAACCTTTTAATTTTTTCGTTTTCTGTTACGGAAGTTGTGTGTATGAACCAGAAATAAAGTATATACCTAAAAATCTTTCGCCGGTCGGCTGTAGTGCAGAGGCTGTTTGAGAGGGCGTGGGTTCTAACCCCCCTCAAACGGAACATTAAATTAAGGTTTTTTCTGAAAAAATTGTTAACACAATCCGTCACCCTTACCAGCTTTTGGCGCAAGCTGTGAATATTTAGCCATAAAAAGGCTTCTCAAACTTTGCTGTTCGTATTCGTCGTTTAACTGTAGATCCCTTTCTATTCTGCGAAAATTAGAAGTTTTTAAGCGAAGACATTTTTAGAAGCCAGGCCTGGCCATTTGGGGTGTAAAAAACTAACAATTTTTTTTAAGTTTTCCGCCGAGTTCTTCAAACTATGCCACTTACGAACTCTTCCGCCGATTTAACGTCTTCTAGATAGCTGCTATTTGTCAGGTAAACTCACAATTTACTCTGTCATATGTTAGTTTTTGTAACCCATAGTGCTATGTAGAAGATGTAAATCGGCACTAAGTTTTAATTCAATCCTCATTTCCAAACTTAAAATTTATTTATTTTACTGTATGATATATTTCCTTTATTATACTCTGTGCCAGAGGTACACAGAGAATATTAAAATTGTGCAAAAGTGTCCTTCTGTTCGTATGAGCAAACAGATCTCGGAGAGATAGAGGTTTGACATGTATGGGACAATGCTTCTTATACTTGCAGGCAGATCAAGCTTATTTTAAATTTTTTCCACGATTATTTATCGATCCGCCAAATAAATGGTAAAGATCGGATGAACAATAGTCGAGTTATAAGGAAAACAGACAATTATAGGCTGCACCGGTCGTAACGGTGATGGGCAGCACTTCACAGGTACAGAGTATGTTATAGTCAGGCTTGACCGACTTTCTTTTTTGTTTTTATCTAAGTGTCTGCCCTTTAAAATGTATTTTAGCCCAAGGAAGTCTCTAAGTGACGAAATTTGTCGCTTAGAACTTCCACACGCGCATGTATGTTTCAATATCTAAACAATATTGTAGAAACCCGAAATTATGAGTCGCATTTCAATTGCTGTATGAAAAATGCAGAAGTTATGTGAAAATAAGATGATTTTCTCAAATCATGTACCATTATTTGGCTTAAGGTTCGGTTCACTGTGAAAAACGTGACGGAATTCCGGGTTTGAGCCCGTTTCTGAAGGACTAATTTAGTGGGCAATGTTCAAACTTCGTTTTATGTGACCAACAAATCTTAACGAAGCTGGAAGGCCGACTGGACTATTATCATTTAAAATTGCCTTCCCGTAAAGTCAAGCAAAATATACAAATAAAATCATAAAGTTTTAAGAAGTAAAAAATCTGAGAACCTTTTACTCATTTTCCAGTTTTTGCAAATCCAGAATCATTTAAGCAGGAGCTAAGCAAAATAAAAATTTTTAAATTAAAATTCAACCTTTTTCTTCTAAGTGTATCACTTGGTGTGTGGGCAACCAAACTACTTCTTGATTTCCACTGCGCTTTGGCTGATTTAGCTAATTGAGGTTTTGGTGGTAGTCCACATGGCTCCCTAGTGGCTGCCAAGTTTTTTCGAGAAAAATTGATGGGCCCGTTGAAAGCCAAAGGTCATTATGGTGATGAGTGAGTCTAGTGTAAGGTGGCCTGGTAATTTATGTCAACAAAACACACAATCACACACAATTCAGTTAGTTTTTAGATACTCACACTGAAAATATGGTGAGTATATAATAAAGTGATTTCACTAAAAACGTTTCTCAATGTATTATATACAGTCTGAACATGAAAGACGAAGGAAAGCTCCAGAGACGGCTCTACAAAGACTGGCACGCTTGGAGGGCTTAGAGGAAACTTCTTTGGAAAGTAGCGACTCGCCTACAACAGACACTGGCAGCGAGTTTATAGAATGGGATCGTGGTATTTATGAGGAGAGCAAAGACAGAAGTTGGCGATCGGAGGGTCCAGCTAGACCTATGAAGAAACCAGACCAAAGGAAGACCAAATCTTTGCCAGATACTTTACAAACTGAAGATAAACTAATGGAAATATGCTGGAAAAGGGCGGATTCGTATGTAAATGAGTTTCTTCGAAACTCGAGAGATTCATATCGCTCTGAACAATCCACGGATAATTCCAAAACCTATAGCCAAATTTATAGCGAAATCTATGAAGAGTCCAGGGCACGTGAACAAAAAGCCGAAAAAGTGCGTAAAGCCTACAGAAAGAATAAAGCTAAATTGGAGGAAATTTCCAATTCCGAAACAAGAGGCAGTAGTAGACGCGCGAAACGCACGGAAAGCTGGATCCAACAACAGGCTGAACTTAATAGAGATGATGAGACCGAGTTAGTTAGTAGTGGGAGTAGTCAAAAATCCAACTATCAAACCAATACCTGGAATAGTAGCAGAAGTTCATTTGCTGAGTTTACAAACGTTCCCAAAAACAGAAGAGAGGAATATAGTTTTAATTTAAATCTCAAATCCCAATCAAGTAAAAGTTCACGATCAGCACAGAAAACATATAGCCAGTATTCTTCTAGCTACTGCCAAAGTACAAACCGTTCGAACTCCACAGAACAGAGTGTGGGCAAAACCTATCAAGATCGTGCTAATAGTCCCATTATCTTTAGTCAAGAATCACCCAAAAGTATTACTGTGGGCGTGCAATATCCCAGTGAAGATGAGTTACCACCCACCAAGCTTAACTCACCGCAAAGTATCTTGGGTCTTCAGATCTATAATGCCGATGAGGCTTTGTTAGAAGTACCCAGTGATTTCAAGGGCTCCATGATCTTGTTAGACAATGATGCTGACTTCTTGGATATTACGCTAACCGATGATGAGCAACAAATACATTCCAAACTAATGGCCGCCGCTTTGACCAATAAGAAGAGTTCCCTCAGCCTGACCAAAAGTGAGACCAGTATTTCGAGTACTGAAAGTATCTGCAGTTACACCCCCAGTCATATATTCTATAGACGCTCAGATTCGGATTTGGAGAAAGAAGATAAAAGGGAACTGTCGCCGGAAGAGGATTATGTGGCCTATTTGGCGGAGAAAACATTAAAAGCCTGTTCAAAATACTACAATGAGGAGATAAAAATTAAAGCAGTCGACAGACAGGCCTGCCAAATGTACAGCTCGGAAATGCAATTGAAAGTTAATCGTCAGAACTTGGCCCAAGAGTTCAATGAGAAACTTCAGCGTCAATTGAAGGTGCTCTCGGAGAGTTTTCAGTGATGTAGAATAAATATTTATTTTTTATGCGACATCAGGCAAATAATAATCATAATTTGTTTATTGCGCACGATTTTAAACAATGGAAAAAAAGCGTTGGGGAAATTTATGTGCTTGAAACTTTCAACAGAATGCCCTGGCCCAGGTGCAGCCTGCTTACTAGTCGCCTTGGAGTCTGCTCTGCTCTGGCCTCAGTGCATAAATCAATTTTACCCTAGTCCAAGTGTCTTGCTGAAGGCTCCTTCACCACTCAAGTGGTTGGGTTCACTGCCTGCTTCATGCTGCAGACTCACTAGCATAATTAGCCCTTGGCTACTGTTAGTCTGTGGCTGTTCCATGTTGCACATTCATTTTCTTCACACCTACAAAATATATGCAGTGAGATTTCTCGTTGTTTACCTAGAACATAGAGCGGAGGGACCCGCCCATTTATGCATTCTCGGGATGCATTTAATTGCTAACTAAACACTACTTCCAACTTTTGAGTGAGGTACGCCAAAATATTGTTTTAAGGCACATCAACATACATATTTCACCTTTCTAATGAGATCCAAAAACGAACAGTTGATTGTTTCCTTACGTACTACACGTACTACGCTCTTTAGATTTCTTATAATGACGTGTGTCTGGATATGTTTATAATTTACGAGTAAATGCCTTAACAAATTTGTATTGTTTTTTTTTTTATTTCACTGCGAGGGAAAATTCAGCTGAATGTGCTTCGGATTGATGCAAGGCACAAAAAGTTGACCTACTTCTGTATAATTATGTATAAGCCATGCACCTAAACTCATCAATAAGTTTAGTTGAGTAGATTTATTATCATTCTTTAAATGTGCTAAAGTTAAGCAGAACCATTTTGCATTAATTGGGGGACTAATGTAAGTTCCATTCAAAGAATAAGTTGATGATTATTTTTAATTAAACTCATCACTAAATAAAACTTTATAAGCACCCTAACAACAGAACAGAAGAGAAAACACCGCCACCGTCGCAATTCTGAAAATAAGTCACATCTTCCACAGTTTTGTAGATAGATGTCTTTTAGCTTCTATACAAATTTAGTTTTTCATATCACTTGGATGATTTTCAGCTCCGTTAGATGATTAAAAGGATATTAAAGAGATATCCAGTTCAAAATGGATACGGGAAATCATCCAATTGACTTTTTTTAATATCCTTTTTTCTCTGTGTACCTTCCAGAAAAATTAAAAAAATGTTACCTTAAAAATGTTTGCAAAAAAATTTTTAAATCGAAAGTTCTTGATTATTCTTGATATATATTACTGCAACATTTACAATTACATTACTGAACACATTTGCCAATTTGGAACACATTTAAGTTTCCTTCTTTAAAACACATAATCCGCGAATTGCATAGAAAGTTTGAGAAGCTAACTAGCTTTCCCGACTTCAGTTGCGATCAATTTTCCCACACGCACTACCCACCGCAAGTCCCACACTTGCCATATTGACCGCACGGCATAATTTAGACAATTCCCTTCATTTATTATGAAAAATGCACTCAATTTATATGACTTGATTATATTTGCCTTTTTGTGCTGTTGTTGTTGTGGTTGCTGGTATCCATTGGCTATATTTGCTTAAGTCACCGCATGCCGCCCAGACATTGACATTGGACATGGACGTGGCCTAAACAAGGCTGCGACAACAACAACAACAGCTCGAGGCGCACCCCACGCCAATTTATTAAAGCCAACACCAAGTAAAAGCTGGTTGGTTGGGCACAGGTTCGTTTTCGTTCTGGCCGGGCATTTGGGGGCAACAGGAATATGAATATGAAAAATTGCTCGAAAGCGCAAAGGCGCATATGCAAAATGCATAATTCATTTAACATTTTGTAAATCATTTGTTTGAATAGCACGATGACGATGATGGTTGCGCTAGACTGTGGCCCTACCAACAGAAACAGCAACCACACCAACCTGCTCCGAGTGCAACTCCTTTTGGCCAGTTAAGCTATTCGTCTGCCCTGACAAATCGAGAGTCGAGATGCTGGCAGTCTGCAGTCTTACAGTCCACAGTCCCAATCCCAATTCCAGTCCCCAACCCCTCCCTTCCACCAGCAAATACAATGGCCATGACGCTGCGCAAATATAATTTCACAACTGTCTGCACATGGCCCAAACGAAACAAGACACACGAAGGCAAAGCATGCACTGAAAAAAAATCAAGGCATTTATTTGTTATGAACCCAATTGATTCCCCTTTATAACCCACAGAGATCAGTTCGGACAAGATTCGTAAGTCACTTCTCTATAAGGCCCAGACGGACTCACGAGATAACGAGAAGTTTCATACAAAAATTGAGTGAAGAAGAAGCAGGCGTAATGATTTCCTTGCCCTTTACATTTTCCCCGCTGGAGTGAAAAAGTATTTTCTCGCTTAACAGCACTTAACATCACATACGTGTAATCTATCTTAATAGGCAGTGGGCCTTATTTTGCGTTGATCAGCTGGTGCAATATTGTTGCCACTAGGTGTTACGTGCTGTAACTCTACTTGTATGCCATCGATCAGCTGGAATTAACTATAATAAAATAACATTTAAATTGTGAAAATATGGTAGAAAAAGTTTTTTATACCCTTGCAGCTTCCATTGAAAACCAAAAAGTTTTTCTGACTAAGACTACTTTTTGGACTTTACTTTTCTATGGGATCTATACTATACAGGTGTCTGATTTCGACCAAACTTGGTGAAACCATGGAAAAGCATAATACACTGTTAACTACGAAATTTGGAGGCGATTCCATTTTAAACAAAAAAGTTTTTCTCACTAGAACTTCTTTTTCGACCGATCATTCATACTGCAGTTATAGCATATATGGTCATTCGGTTTTTATAAAACTTTGTAGAAATGTGTACAAGTATTGAAAATAAGAATATGCCAATATAAAGGACGTTTTCATTAAAAATAAAAAAGTTTTCCTCCCTCGAACTAGTTTTTCAACCGATCGTTTCTATGGGAGCTATATGCTATAGTCATGCGATTTCGACCAAACTTTGTAGAATCGTGTGGGAGCATATAAAACATTTGGAGTGTGTTGTGTCAAGATGTCAAGTAAATCGGAGCTAATTTAACGAATATACAGCGTTTCAAGCGACCGGCCTCATGTATGAAATGTACGGTTATAAAAAACTTCAAAGCGTTTTTCCCACAACACATGTTTTCAACGTCGGTACCCCTCATAATTTCAAAACTACTGCGATTCTTTTTGAAATTTTGAACACTATTTCTGTACATAATTTACGAGGTAATTTTGTTCAGTTCAGACTTAAGTTTGATTTCGTGTCTATTTATTTTTCTCTCACTGTATAACCTCAGCCAAAATCCACCGTAAACAGAACCCATTCCCTCAGCTCAGACCATAAGTCACAATGGTCGCAACGACTGTTAAGCTTGGGATAAAACTTTTTATTATTATTTGTATATTCGCTTTTTGATTCCTGTGAAATTTGCATCTCGATGCCGATCCACCATCGAGCTAATTTAGTTTGGTGCTGTGAATATTGAAAAATTACAAAGTCTCGCGCTGCTCTGGGTGGACCAGCTGGTCGTTGGCTGAGAAATTCTTGGGAAACAACGGTGCGCGGGTATATGCAGCTTTTTTTGGGGGTTTCTCGGTCTGTAATTTTAATGATCTTATGCTGCCAGGCGATCATTCCAGACAGCCTGGAATCAGCAGCGACTTTCCCAATCACAATTTATCATCATCTTTGGGTGCTGTTGTTGTTGCACTTTGAAAAGTAATTAAGGTTTTGCGTGTGGCCCTTTGGGAGGGCCGGCTCATCTATTGTTGAAATTTGTGTGTGGCGTTAAATTTTTGATTAAAAAACTATTAGCCAAGTGTAAAAATTATCATTATTTATGGGCCATTGTGCGGTGCCAATATGTCTGGGGCGAGCATTGTGGGCAAGTTGGAGCTAGCATGTTATTGTGTTTTTTTGTGTTGTTTAATAAATGAAAAAGTTAAGTTGCGTGGCTTTTTAATTTACCTCAAGTCTTTTGTATTCTGCATGTGAAGAGAACACTTTGATGGCCGACTTCAATAGAAAGAGGGTGATTGTGCTATGGAAAAGTGCAGAACATTGATTTGTAAGGATCAGGAAATACTTTTCCTGAGTGCTTCAGACAGAAGACACAATAAATTGAATTGATATAAGTGATGGCTGCAATAAGATCATGTGATTTCTGCAATAAGACCACTTAAGCATCATCCAATTTTTTACAAAACGAACCGAACCGTTTAGCTATTCGGTTTGGTTCAGAACCGATTTGTATCTTGAATATAAAGCTTATATTATAAACATGGCTGTTCTTTGAGTCCCTTTCTATTTACAATGCTTTGAGAATGTGGTATAGTCTTCGAAACCACATCCAGAAGAATGAGCAGAAGTGGAGGTAAATTTTGCTACTTTATGTGGTCTATGTCAAATTGTCCGAAGCAATACAAGTGATGCAAGTGTCAAAGGGACGACTCTTCCAAAAGATGTGTAAGATAAAGTTCTGTAGCAGATGACTAGGACTAATTAAAAACATAGACTAATGAAAGTAGATAAGTATATGGAAATTTCACTTGACCTTTTTGTCAATTGGGGGTAAGGGGATTTTCTAGTCTAGAATTTTGAAAAAATCAATTTTTATTTATTTCTTTTTTAGTAATCTACATATATTATAACTACATACACACAGAAAATTTCAAGTCTATCCGGCAATTATTTTCGAAGATATACGCACATTTGTAAAGACGCTTCAGGTAAATTTACAGTGCAGCTAAAACTATAATCGCGTTTTTCTCGAGACTACTCTTTCCTTCACGTTTGAAATGATTTCTCAAGTTTTTTGTATCCTAGTTCGGGCTATAGAGACATTCTTACCAACTAAGAATCTTGTTTCCATTCTTTTTTCGGATGACTCAAAAGGTTGAAATCGTGTCAAGAAGGAGGCACTCTTTTTGTAAACACCCCCTGCTTTAACAGCGTGTAACTTTTTTAGTTTTTAATTTTTTCTCATATTTATTTTTTTTATTTATTGTTAAAATATTAACAAACATTTAAAGAAAAAAATTATAGTAAAAATATTTTTAGTTTTTATTTATTGAATTTAAAAAACGCCTTAAATTGGTCCTTCTAGACTAGAATACCCTCTTAAAGAGGGCTGAACAGTACCAAAAGGTCCTTCGAGTTTCCTGAAGCTTTCACCGATAAGTCTCACCGCCCTTTCTTGAAGTTTTTCTTGAGTCTTTTGCTTAGCCTCAAATATGACACTTGGTTTTTTTCCCCATTTTCCCTTAACTAATTCTTAAACTTACAAGAAGCGTAGTCTTCGCAGTCACTCAAAAATGTTTAGAGTACAAAAATATTTCAGAATATTAAAACTTTTTTAGCTAATTGAAATGGAATGGTAAATAAATTGTTAACAATTTAACATGAAAACTGAGTTAAAAAGCCACAATTTGCTTTAATGAAAAACTCAAATTGAAAACTGCCAACCACAAAAATTAGTTGACCACAAAAGCCGCGCAAACAAACAAAAAAAAAAAAACAAACCCAAAAACAAACTATAACTAGTCTAAATTAATTTATGTAATTTAAATGTCAGGCCATATTTAACTTTTGAACGCAACCATAAATAGCTGTGGAAACTGTTGGCCGCATGTGTTCAATTTAAACGTCACCGTTTTGGCCCCACCCCCCTTGCAGCCGCCCCACCTGCCTGCCTACCTTGTCTATGGGTCTATGAGAGCGAACCACTCGACAGCAGTTTCCGTCGTCAATTTATAAACGCGTTCAGTTTAAATTGCAACAAATAGTCGCTCATTGAAACTTAAATTGCGCCGACATACTAAGTGAATGGGGAATATGGCTCTGTTAAGAGAGAGAGAGAGAGAGATAGAGACAGACAACTGTCGATAGACAGAGACGGACAATAGGGGTGTATATGTAGCTTTGTGTCAACAAGTTTTCTTTGTGGCGTTTGGGCCATTTTGTTGTTGTTGTCAGTTGTTGACGTTCTTGTTGTTGGTTGGTTGTGTGGTCGCCGTGGCTTGATTTGTTTAAAGGTTTGACATTAAGTCTGGGTTTTTTCCTCGCTGTTCGCTTTGACATGGGAAAGAAGTTTGAGTTTTTGATGTTGAGCATGGTGGAAAGTGTGTTGGGAATTGGCGAAACTACTGAGACGGGGTTCAGTTTGAATACAGTTAATTAGTTAAAAAGTTGTACTTGATAATCGTCTTTCACCAGTATTAACTCCTAACCCATATACCATGCATACTGTTCTCTTCTGGTGCTAACCAAACCAGTTTCCAAAGTACTTTTGCTTGTCTAAAAAAAGAAATACAATTTAATTGCACGACACAACATTTTCTGCCTGTTTTTCTTTCATTTCAATTCCACACACTCTCGCACACTCTTTGGGGGGTTCAACAGACCCCAGAGACAAGACAAGACGACCCAAAAGCCGCAGCAAATTTTTTGTTCGACAGGCCTGCCGCAATATAATTTCTTTCGATTAATCCAATCGATTTCTATTCAATAAATCAAAATATGAATTCGTTATGCTCTCACACACACACACAGTGCACCTAACAGCTTGAGCGTTTGAGGCACGTAACAAATTGTTGGGTTAATTAAAAAAACATAAATCGTTTGATTTTCTACCGTGGAGGGTTTTTTGACAGCCCTTTCATCAACTGCACAATTTCACTTTGCCAATACCCTAACAGCCGCCCCAGTGTTATGCTAATGTTAATTAACATCGCTTAGTAGTAAATAGTTGCGAACAAATACATTTTTGCTCGCCTCCCAAAAAAAGCAATCAAAACAAATTAGCAAACAAACTCAATAAATATTCATGACGGAGTTCCGTCAACGAATAAAAGCAAAACAACAACAAACCATCTTTTAATTAACAGATCAAAAGCTGCAATTTCATTTGCATTCCAATTTTATTATTTCATTAGTGTGTTTTAATGGAGGCGAATGAACGAAACATCAAAATTTGGAACTTAATTTAAATTTGTGGGTGTGTGGGAACGAATTGTGAGTGCAAATAAAATCAGCTCAAGGCTGTCCCAAGATTAAAACTAGATTCGAAATGGGTTTAAAAACTTGCCAGTTTATTTTCGATTAGACATCTCTAAATGGCCAAATTCTATTGGTTTTTTTGTAGAGCTTCTTTAATCTGCTGATGGAGTATATACCATATGGGTCATTCTTTTCCAACCCGAACGGTTTCCGGACTCAACATTTTTGATTTGAAAACATTTTTTTTCGAAACTAGATTTCGACTTGCCCACCGAAACGTAATTAGCGGTTTTGCACACAAAATGTTTGTTAATTTTAGAAGGAGTTTCAAAAATCGGAAAAAAACAAAAGAGAAAAAAAGGTTTTTTAAATAAATGGTTTTTATACTCTGTACCAAAGGTACTCAGAGTATAAAAAGTTTGTGCAAAAGTATGTGACAGCCAGAAGGACCCTATAAAGTATATATATTCTATAAAGTATATATATTCTTGATCAACATCAACAGTCGAGACGATATTGACATGTTCGTCTGTCCGTCCGTCCGTATAAACAAACAGATCTCAGATATGGTAAGAGATAGAAGTTTGACATATATGATTTTGGCCACTCCCCCTCCCGCACCCGGAATTTGGAAAAACCTCATATCTCCCACTGTTATGCAGATAGTTGGTTCGTTCTTTTAATACATATTTAGTAATCAGCCTAATCGATCGATTCACCAAAGGATTGGTTAAGATGGGTTGAACGATACAAAAGTTATGATCAAAAGAAAAATTTATCTATGTACCAAGCTGATCCAGCAGGAACGAGCAGCGACCAAACTTAGTGAAATCATGGGAAAGAACATTAAATTAAGAAATATGTACGTTGAAGGAGTTTCCATGAAAACCAAAAAAGTTTTTCTCACTAAGACAAGTTTTTCGACCGATCGTTCCTATGGCAGCTATATGCTATAGTCATCCGATCCGGCCGGTTCCGACAAATGTGTAGCGTATTTGTACCAAAAGACTTCGTGCAAAGTTTGGTGAGATAGCATAGAAACAGACAGACGGCTCGTCATGCTGATCAAGAATATATACTCGTATTCTTTATGTGGTCGGAGATGCTTCCTTCAATGCGTTACAAATAATAGGGGGGAAGTTACCTTCTGCTCGGCCGAAGTTTTGTAAGCTTAGTGGAATCATGGGAAAGCATAGCAAACTTAAAAATACGCTTCGAGGCATTACCATTAAAAACAAAAAAGTTTTTCTCACTAAAACTAGTTTTTCGACCGCTCGTTTCTATGACAGCTATTTGCTATAGTCATCCGAGTCTGCCGGTTCCGACAAATGTGCAGCGTATATGCACCAAAAACTTTGTGCAAAGTTTGGTGAAGGTAGCTTCCAAACTGACGAAGGACATAGCATAGAAACTGACAGACGAAGAGACGGACATTTCTAAATCAACTAAGCTCGTCGTGCTGATCAAGAATATTTATAATTTATGTGGCCGGAGATGCATCCTTCAATGCGACACAAACATCCGGACAATTTTATAATACCCTCTGCAAGGGTATAAGAAATTTAAGAAAGAAAGAAGTATATATATATTTAGAACCTTTATTTGCGTCGTTGCAAATCTGGCTAGTTAAATACTAAGTCAAGTTAATTTTTACCCCAATAAATAAAAACAAAAGTTCTGCAAATTTTTTCATAGTGTTTTTTAAATTTATTTTTGTTCAGATTTTGTTGTTTTTTGTTAGTGTTTATTTTTAAATATTTACTTTGTGTATTACTTAAGCTTGAGAAATCTAAGGCCGAAAATGTATGTACGTATATTGTGTGTTGTTGTGTTTAGCTTCCTTTTTAAGCCAATATTCTTTTCGATTTTGTTTTGTACTAGAAAGCTTGGCGGGGAGAAGGGAGGGGGGATTTATTTGTAGTGAGTTGTATGAGAAGCAGCATTTTGGAAAAATTTGCTAAACCTTAATATTACATATAGTCAATAGGCTTAAGTAAAATTGTTTAATATAATTACATTTACGAATAGTTTATACATTTATTATTACAATAGTTTTAAACAAAAACTAACATTTAAATAGCAAAAAATTAGGCAATTGTTGTTTGAATTTTTTTTTTTTTTGTGTATAATATTTAAAATACATAATAATTTTTTTAAAGACGATGTTACGTTTCCATTTTATTTGTTTTAACAGCAATTTTTCAATTATCAGGTAAAAAGTTTAAAGTGTTTTCCTCAACTTTCAGAAATATTTGGTTTTCACATTGCGCCACAAGGGCCAAGTTCTGCAAACGTTGACAGCAGATCCAATCCAAGGACGTGGGGTCCTCAGCCATGGCCATTGGATTTTGTGTGGGAGGTGGTGGTGGGGCTGGGGGTGCTGGTGGGGGCGGAGGCGGCTCTTCGGGCCACCAGTTCTCCCACTCTCAATATGCCGTCGCCGCACCAGGATGCATCAAATGATGATGATGATGATGATGTCCAAAATGATTGAGGGGATTCATGGCGGCCTCGGCGGAACTGGCTGGTGCTGTTGTATGATACCAATCACTAGGCGGGTGATGTTGCGCCGCCGGATGATAAAGCAAATGGTGATTGTGATGCAGCATGGAGGCTGAGGCGGCTGCTGCTGAACCAGGTGAGGCAGCCGCCGCCGCTGCTGCAGCCTGATGATGTGCATGGTGATGCGCGTGATGATGCGAGGGCGGTGGACCCAGAGGGGGTGGCAGGTAAGCCGAAGAGGCGGACATTAGCTGCAAGGCAGGCGATGATTTGGACTCGGCTAGATGTTGATGCTGTTGTTGATGCTGGTGCTGTTGTTGTTGCTGTTGCTGCTGTTGCTGTTGCTGCTGTTGTTGCTGCTGCTGTTGCTGCTGGAGCAGATGAGAGGCACTGCTACTGGCTGTACTACTACTGCCACTACTTGAAGCACCTAAATGTACACTATGCAAGGGATTTGGTTCTGATTTAATGGAGTGTGGTGAGGATTTGATGCCACTGCCACCGCTCAGGCTGCTCACGCCGCTGCTGCTGCCGGCACTGCCATCGAGGCGCGTTGATGTGGGCGGGGTCTGAGCACCTCCGGTGATTATACTCGAACTGGAACTCTCCTCACCCTCGCTGTCATAGCCATGTGAGGGTGATTTCTCATCAATGTTGCCATGCACCTGTAGGGAAAGAGAAACATTAAGGAATTGGGAAATGTTAGTTTAAGTTGCCACACAAATTTTCCGACATTCAGTATATTCTTCATTTTCATTGAACTTGCCTTCATGTGCTTACGCAACGAGGATGGATGCGTGTAGGACTTATCACAGCCATTGATGCGACAATTGTAGGGCTTATCCGATGTATGAACATGTGAGTGCTTCTTGCGATCTGATGAATTGGCAAAACGACGATCGCAGCCTTCATGCTCGCACTTGAAGGGCTTCTCGCCTGAAAGTATGCAAGCAAAACAAATGAATAATGGTTAGTGTGTTTCTGTTTCTGTGAGTTTCCCCTCCTGCCCCTTAGCAGGCCATAAATGACATTATTTATGTGCCACGCATAAAATATATATAACAAATAGTAGGAGGTGGGGAACAAATATAAAAGAAATGACCAGTTAAGGCCTGCCCCAGACACACACACACACGGTCACAATTTAATAAAGGTGGGAAAATACTCAAACATTTTTATAGATAAAAAAAATCATATAAATTATGCGGGATCAAGGCACGCCATTGTTTGAAACCAACCAGAGATCGACCCTAGAAATTCACCTGTGTCCAGGCCGATTGTCCTGCTTTTCATTTTTTGGGCTGCCAGCGCAGGGATATGCAAGGGTACAAAGTGTACAACTAAAAGGTCAAAAGGTTAACGTGTGTGCCTAACACCTTTTCCCACTAAAGGCCAAAACATTAAAGGTGGAAAAATAAAACGTGATATTTTATGGCTTATTAGAAAATTATTTGTTCAAAAAGGAGTCGGTAAATCTTTAACACAGATGCAAAGAGATAACATTTGAAGATTAAACAAAGTCGTAAATTATACTTGGATTATGGGATAACCCATAATTTGGCAAATATGTTAACGAGGCTTTTGTTTAGGTGAAGGTTAAAAGGGTTCATTTTGGGTAAGACAGAAGAGAAATAGTTTTGGGACAGTGTACAGTCATTACATAAATTTCTGAAAAATACTTAAAGTTCTAAACTAACAGCAAATGGCGAAAATCACCCACAATTAAAATATGCTACAGTTCACCCATTTCGGTTGGGTTTCGTAAAAATTTTACGACTTGGACTCTAAAACACAAAAGTTTGTTTTTAGTCCGAGAAAAGATAAGCTAATGTGAAGAATTATCTCACTATGAACCCATTTTTCTCGATTCCGAATTCAAATGATCGGAATGGATTTAAGCATTTCGAATGAAAATATTTGAGTATTTCAAGTTAAAAGCCGACTACCACAGTAAGGCCATTAGTATTAAACTCTATTTTTAAACATTTCTTTTACCCCACACTCCCAAAAATGCACACGCAGTCAAACTAATTTCGACAACTACAAATTGCAGTTTGTCTGGGACGATAGCCGAAAGAATTTGGAATAAAACATAATTGAACTTGTACGAATTTTTTAAAATCGGAAAACATAAAATTAAGTGAAAGCCGGAGAAAAGTATTAACAAATCTATAAGCACTAAGGAATGCCTCATAAGGTAATCAGTATTCAACAGCCTATTTATAGAAAATCTTTGAAATGTTTTGGGAATGAAAAATTGTGAATACCATCAAAATAAAACATCAAACCAAGGTCAGTGAAGTCCATTTATGATTGAACTCAGAGGTTATAGAAACAACTATATAGACGATCTATTCTCTTTAGGTGTTTTTGGCAAGCTTGGCGGATTAGTATGGATCTATGGATACAACTACAAGTTAGACAAGTTTTGCAGGATTAAACTTCTTCCGAAATATAAATGATCTCTTGAGATTTCATAATTTTAAGGGTTACATCTGGCATTTAACAGTTAAGTAAAATTATTAATTCTGAAATGTTATTATATCTATATATAGAGGCTTCATAAACCTGAAGTTCTTTCGAGGTCAGTAATAGGGCTGTGGCATTTATTTTTGAAAGCATGGAAAAAGTGCACACAGAAACAAATTCTTTCTAAAACGAGCGAGATCAGGCAAAGTCGTTGAAAAAATTAGGGTAGTCCCGTTTTTTCCTAAACCGTAAAGCCCACTGTTCGATCTTTAGAAACATTACTTGAATGCAGATCCAGTTTATTTTAAATTTTTGCCACGCCCCCTCTCCTAATTGCAAAAACTTACTCACACGTTTATAGATAAATTTTGTATCCATCGCAAACTGGTAATGATCGGATGAACGATAGTCGATTTATAAGGAAAACAATTAATAGTGGGCAGCACCGGTCGCAACGGTGATGGGCAGCACTTCACAGGTAAAGAGTAAAGTAAAATCGGCTTGCAACCCCCCTCATACATTTTTTAGCAACCCCCGTATTAAAATCACCCAAAGGGGACCGACTTTTTTTTCATGTTACATATCAATCTTTTATTGAATTAACTTAAACGTTTGGTTCCGCTTCTTAACCTGGCGCCTGATTTTGTTGTTAAACCCTTCTTGAACTTCAATCAAGCTGACACTTGACATTGCTCCCTTCCAAAATAAAAAATAATTGCATATCAAATTGTATTCGTTTCGCTTGTTTCTCTTAACAATCCACTGTCAAAATAATTGAGCCGGTCACACAAACATTCCTACACATATATGTATATACTTACATGCCTACATATTTATGAGTTCAAAGATTTTGACAAATTAATAGAAAACAATAGCGACACGCCATTCAAATCGAACAACTTGTTGTTTGACTTATTACTTATTAAAAAAGAAACAAGCAGAAACTTTATTCAAATGCGTATAATCAGGCACATAAATTAGTATTAAATTACATAAAGCAAAATAGCCATCCGAAACTTGTTGAGCCAAGTCGCAGACTCGGCTGGATGTCTTACATACACACAAGAGCTGGACACGGACACTGGGACAGCTTTTCTTCTCCCGCTGCCCGCTTTCTGCTTTTTTTTAAGCTCAAGGTGTGAAAATGTTCGATTATTGTCATCGTCATCGTCGTTTGGTTGGTTGAGTGTGTGGGTTTCGGTTTGGGGAAGAGTTGAGTTGAGGCCTGAGCCGCTTAGCTACAATTGTCCATAAAGCGTGTGGTATATAATGGAGGTTTATCTGTGACATAAATGCCTTATGCTAAATGGACTTAACTCAGGTTATTTTCTGTATTTTTTTGGTTATGAAGTGCGTTCTGAATGAAGTTTATGTGGCGAGTCATTGAAACTGATGGGTGTTTAGTGTGGGCGATTGTTGTTTAGGGTGATAATAGGCGAAACCCTCGTTTATAATAGTTAGCGCCCGCTTAACCTACTAGAAATCCGGAGAACCTTTTCATATTTATTGTATGGGATATCTATGTCATATCTTCATTTGGCATAGGTCATGGTCATATTTTTCAAAAAATAGTCCTTTTAAAGTGTTCATTTCCGCATGAGTTTTTATATAAATAAACTAAACACTTATTATCTCTGTTATCTTTGATCATTTACCATGCTCTTTAAACGCTAATTAGTCAAACAACCAAAAAGGTGGCCAGCCAGCTGTTTTTTTTTTGTTTCATCACTTCGATGCCGTTCCCGCTGTGTTTTATCCACCTTATCACTGTTATCAGAATGCAGCTTGTTTTTATGACGACACACATTTCTATCCTACATATCCACAAACACACTCATACAACCATCTCCCGGTGCGTTGCGGTCTAAACACAGCGGGAGGAAATGATGCGCAGCGGCACGCGCTGTGGCTCAGCGGAGACCGTAAAAAGCAAAAAGGGTTCGTGTCCCCGCTAAATGCACTAAGGACTTGCATAATTTTTACATTTGAATTTAAAATATTTTATTGCTTTAAGTTTTAAGGTAGGCAAAAAAAAGCGATTTATAAAATGTCAATTTCAGTCGTGTGACTCCCCCCAAAAAAATAACATAAAAGACGTTCTGCTCCTGGCATACGCAAACACACACACACCCTTTTCCCTGGCAAGACGCCATCAGGGCCTGGCAAATCCCATTTAGGCTGTGCGAATCGACAAACTTATTTAAATATTTCAATAAAGTAAATCCCCCGAATGGGGCTGGTGGGCTGCTTTTGCATATTTTTGAAAGAGGCGCCTATTTCGGTTTAAAGCCCAGCTAAATTGTTAATTTCCTACAATTGTGGCACCGAGGAACGTTGGGAATTGAAACATTGAACTGTCATGGCTGCTTTTTTTTGTACAGGAGGGTGGTTCTTGTTTTTGGGGGTTGCTTTGTGGTGTGCGTGGGCTTAGCCAAGAAAGTTGTACATGGCTTTTAATATATATATATATATATATATAGATATATATACGTTTATTTATGTGTGTGTATCACATGTTTTGGCTTTTATGTAACTGTTCTGTAAAACGTAAAGCTCGCTGTCATTTGCAGACAACAGCAACAGACGAGCCGATTGCCGACGGGACTGGGTCTTGGTCGTTGCCTGAAAATGTTTGTTGTTGCTTTTGTGGGTGGTTGTTATTTTGGGGCGTTGTTTTCCTTTTTCCTCATTTTTTTCTTTTTGGGTGGGAGTGCAGTAAGGCGATTTTCTGATTTTATCGCTCTTGGGGCGTAGTCAGAAACAAAACAACACAAAAATTGAGTTTGCTAAACGACTCATAAGTGTTTGCATGGAAGAAGATGTGTACCATATGTTTAGCCATTTCGGGGAGAGAGAGACAGCAAGCAGTGCCTTACACGATAGTAGATATTGATCAAATTGGGCTTTTGAAATGAAAAGTTATTGTGACAAGTGGCTAAAATTAACTTGCAAACAATTTGTAGCTATAAATGTCAACCAATTCTTAATATGATACAAAATTTGTTAAAATAGATCAAAATATACACAGAGAAAAATATTACGTTTTTAAATCATACACAAATTTTCATGATTTTTGTCTGTTTGTTCCGTTCATAAAAATAATCGGTGGTCATAACAAAACGTCATGAAAAGAAAATATTTTAAATATTTTTTCATAATAGCAAAGAGAACTCAGAGAAAGAGAAGGAAAAATAGGAGATCTAATAAATAACTTTCCATTCGGAATAATCCGTTTGGACCAAAGCAATGTCAAAAATTTAAAATCACCTTAAATTAAAAAATATAAACAAAAAACATTTAATATAAGACTTCAAAGAGAAAAAAACTGTTATAAATGTAACAAAATCATGATCATGACCTTTAGTTGACGATAATCTGCTAAGCCCGCTGTTTCCTAATTCATGAATATGAACACAAATTATGTCATAAGCAAAACGTTCTCACTCATGAACGGTTTGGACTTGTCTTATATACATTCTGTTCTTACTTTTTGAACGGTTTGGTCGTGTTTCAGGAATATTTTGCTCGAAAAAAACAAAAAAATCATGGTGTGGGGGTAATCACTACATTTGGGAAAATTTACTTTATGCACACCCAAAAAAAGCAGAACGAATAATTTAGGTAGGTCGCTCTTGAATTTTTAAAGAATTTCGCTCATGAAATCGAGCTAATTCGTTCTGAGTTTAGTGATTTAAAGAAAGGAGTGTGAGGTAAAGAAACAAAGAGGAGAGCAAGCAAACTTGAGAATAGAATAGGTTTGAGTCCGCTTTGACTGTTTCGTTTTTTATGGAAGAGGGGTGTGTGGGGAAACGTCAACAATTTGGCAATCTAGGACTTAGCTCTTGGATCCAGAAATTTCATTTTTATCTGAAGCTCTTGATCAACATAACGATAATGCTTTAACCATAAGTTCTGAACAAGAACGTTCATTTTTCTCTGAGTGCACAGTTGTCAGAGAGCGTAATATGGAAATTACTTTTCAATCCATCGATCAACTTTCGTAACCTTTCAAACCCTCCACCTGCGTACGCCACTGTCTCGAGGTACTTATCTCGCCCTGATATACTTACACAAGTAATTCATGATTTCATTCAAATTTTACGACGCAGAGCTGCGGTGCTTGTGTTTTGTTATAAAACTTTATACTTGCTGAAATGACATAAAAATGGTCAATCTGATGTGAAGAGCAAGAAACGGGGGCATCAGCTTGATGTTGTCCCATATGAGCTTTACGAAATCATAACAGATGATCTCTACCAACAACAATTGTGGGGTATTGGAGCCAAGCATTTACCCAAAATCGACCACTTTTTGGAGAACTGGAGAAATTTTTAGCTACATTTTGCTTGACTTATCTGAAATCAATGGATCTGAACTATCTTCCTAGTTTCGATCTATGATCCTTAGTTAATTTAAAGAAGACAAATCACTGTTGATATTTTTAAAAGAATGATATTTTTAAAAGAAAAGCAGCTCTTCAACTTGATATATGTACGTATACAAGCAGAGAGATGGAGAAATGTTATAGCTAATTTAGAGTAACATTCTTCAATATCTCAAAGCAAAGCTTTAAAGTGTATCTCAAATTTACTGCTAGTATCTATATCTTAGCTTTTTTTCAAGCAATATATTAAGGGTTAGTACTGAGAATGTTCGAATTTTCCTATAAAAAAAATTACTTGAAGAAATTTTTTCTTGCTGATTATGTTTTTTGAAACTCAGAAACAAAGAAATACACAAAAGTATTTTGAAAACTGTCACCAGAGCTGGCTCGGCTGTTGTGGGTGGTGTGCATTCTGCGGTCGGAGCGTATTCCTCTGGGCCTCCTTCGCGCGAAAAAGGAAAATCTAGTAAATTTCTTGAAGGAAAATTCGAACGTTCTCAGTACTCACCTTAAAGCATAAATAAAATTTTAATTTATTTGTTAAAAACAATATTCTCTCCTGTTCGGTTCTGTCTGGTTTGGGAATAAGGAAGCAACAGGAATGCTTCTTTCACTCTCTTACCCAAGCAACCCATTCAAATTAAGCATCCATTGACAGTTGCTGATTAATTGAACTGAATCAGGTTTTTAATTTTCAATAAAAAATAAAAATGAAACAGTACTGACTGTGGCATGTTGAATGCATTTCCAAGTGGAATTAATTTATTTTTAAATCGACTCTTAACAGAGCCCTGTTAAGTACTAACAGAGCACGCTTGAGTGATTTAATTGCTGCTAAATAATTACCCTGCTAAATATTTATGGCCTGCTTAAGGACCGAACCAAACGGAACTCGCCCCTAGGGTAAACAACACAGAGAATGTGTGAAAGAGTGAGAGAGAGGGGGATGGAGATGAGCGGCATCATCATCGCTCATGTGTCAACAACATGCAATGCGATATGATTATTATTATCTAACAATACAATAACAAACAGCAGCTACTTTTTGCCTGCCTGTCTGCTGCTGCTTTCTCCCTCTATCTCCCTCTCTCTCACGCACACTCACACTGGGTTGTTGACACTCTTCGGGATTTGAAATTCTGAACTCATTGTATCTGTATCTGCTTGCTTCTTCCTTTCGCTGCTTTTGTTCTACTAGGGGTAAAGCCGGAAAAAAAAGCCAAACCCCGATTTCCTGGCGGTTTACATTTCAATGGGCAATTTTGTTTTTCATAGTGGATGGGCAAATATCTTCTTTGTTTTTGTTTTTTTTTTTTAGGGGGCAGTGACTGTTGATGATAGCTGAATATTCTGCTGTGCCCTAGCATTAGCAGGTGAAGTCTAGAAGGTCACGTGACAGTTTTGCAGTAGGGTACCAAATCGGAACTAGAACTGAAACCGTATTTAACGATCCAGAACCGGTGTTTCAATTTTTGTTTATCTGCTGCAATAGTATTTGTGAATCAGCCAACAAAAGTTATCAATAAAAGCTTAAAAGCTTAACTGTGTCGGCAGCAGCTGGAGAGAAAAAGATAAGCTTTTTAAAGCTCTCTGCTCGTTTTTGGTATCTGTTGCCAGTGGCAACTTCTCTGCTTACAGAGCCTACCATTAGCATTACGAGTTGTGTTTGCTGTATGAGTTTTAGTGAGCGACTCGAATTTTTACGCACAGTTTGTGTCAGTCAAACTCTCATTTCTACAACTTTTAGCGAACATTTAGCGAAGTTTTTTAAAGCTCGTTTCTTTCCAGTTAGAGCCAACTACTCTTTTAAGTTTGATACCGGAACCTTATATTCGATACGGCTTAAATTAAACCGTTTAATATTACATAAAACCAAATAAGCTTCAGCATTTTTTCCCACACTTGTGCTAGACTCTTCGATTTCTCTTCCTCTAAATATTAAAACATTTGCCTGCATTTGATGACCAAATTAATGGCACACAGCTCTCACTCGCTCCCTCTCTTTCGCTCTACCATAATCATAATAATAAAATCATAATTTAAGTGCAATGAATACCGCTTGTCAGCAGCAACAAAATCCTCCGCGTTGAGTGAGAATTGGCACCCCTAAAAAAGAAGTTACCTATTTTGGGTATCTTTTCTGGGTAACTTCTGCGGCAACCGTTCGTCTATTGTTTGTTTTGTTTGACAAAAACCATCGTTGAGTGAATTGCGCAACGTTTTCCAAAATGATTTATGATTTTTGCATCCCTCCCCAGCTGATGGTGATGCCTGATGCTTGATGATGTTGCCGCTGATGACCCATCCCCCGGCACAATCCTACTCACATAATTTTTGGCTATTTGTTTGCAGCTTTGCCCGTTTTTGCTGTCAAGTGATACGTTAATAATTGACACTGGGGTCAGTATTGGAGAGTTGAAATTTTTGTGCCCTGGTCTGTGGTTTATGGGTAATCCAAATAGAGAGCAACTTAAAGAGAAATCTAAATTTTACGCATGGCTGACGTTGTTCACTGCTGTTGCTGGATTTTAGGCTAATGAGCGCTGTAAGAAATGATGGCATGGATGGGTAAATGGTAAGGGTGTTAAATTTCAATTTTCATTTGTTTCTGTTCCGTTCCATATAATAAGGTTTTATTACTTAAAAACATGCCGCTGATTTGCTGTTGCCAGCTTTTGAAAGTGAATAAGAAAACGATTCACAATTCTCTAGATTCTTATAATTAACATTGTTCTATACCACTTCTTGCTTTCTCAATTTATTCTTAGCAGACATCACATGGCGTATACGCAATGCCGAGTGCAGTCACAGACTGACACACACTCACACATACATATTTGTAGGCAGACAACTGCCAGAGCTATTAGTAAAAACAATGACAGCAACAGCCTTGCTGTACATGAATACAAGACCATACATGGGCCAGTTTGTCTGCTGGCTCTGCGTATAATCAGTTTTTTATGCTCTCTCTCTTCCGTTTGTACAAATTTTCGACAAGTTTGCCAGGCAACCAGGCAACTAACGCCTTTAACATATTAGAAGGTGTGTATGTAAGTATGTACCAGTATATGTATATGTAGTCTACCTACATGAGTGTGTGTACGTACGGCTTGCATTCGGATTGCATTTGCAGCCAAGAAAAACTTTTGCAGACGACGACGATGACGGCCACAAGGACTGACAACACAGAAACACAGTTTGAGTCACAGACTTGAATGTACGGGTATTCTTGGATACCATATATGTAAATGCGATTTGCGTAGGTGTGTCGGTGTGCAAGCTTGCGTCTGTCAAACTTATGTTAAAACAAAATTTGTACCCAAATAATTTTCTAGACATGAACGTTAAAATTTTTGACTATCCAAAAAAAGAAGCAGAATATGAACAAATTGTAGTGTTGCGTTAATGTTGCTCAATGAGTCCAAGTTTTAAAAAGTGTTTTAAAAGCAAAGCCTTTTAATCTATAAAAGTTCAACCTCAATATTTGGGTTTAGTTCCCTTGAAAATGGGAAAAGGGGGATGAGTTGTGCAAAAGTATGTAACAGATAGAAGAAGTTTTGACCCTATAAAGTATATATATTCTTGTCAGCATCAACAACCTACCTTCCTTATAAAAGTTCAACCTCAATTCAAACACGAGGTTGTTTCAGATTTGGAAAATTTTTCCCCCTCCCCCTTTAAGCGCAAAAAACTGTCAGAGCCACAATTTTTTAGATAGACCTTCCAAACTTTACATATATCAAGTAAGGCCCAATATCTATCTATTCTAAAAAGATCATCGAAGATATATACGAATCAATTTTGCTTGTGGGAGAGAGGGGGGGTCTTGCATTTTCAGTTATGCATCTGCTATGCGTTTGTGTGTATGTTGGAGGGTGTGTATGTGTGAGTGTGTGTGTATGTAAAGAAAAACACACGAAATCAAGGGAACAGGGTATTTTGTAGTTGGGGCACTCGACTGCAGCTCCCTTACTTGTTTTTACAATACCAACAAGGCAATAATATAGCGCATATTTCGATTTTCTCATCTTCTACATATGTAGCTGTTAAGTGTCGTACACAACTTACTCTGTTATTTATTAAATAATGTTACAGATTCTTAGGGTGCGTTCAGACACTTTGGCAAACTAACAGATTTCTTGTTTGCCAGTTATCTGGCAGTCTGTTTAGAGTCTAAACTTTGGACTGATTAAAATACATAAGAAATTAAAAGATTTCTCTGACCACATATGGCACCTGTCATCTGCACCAATATGACAGCAAATATGTCAACTTTAATTTTGGTCTTGGAAGGGTTTAAATTCAGGAAATTACCCTCAGTTTTATTCATAAGAGAACAAACGTTCTAAAAAAAAGAACTTTTCTTACCTAAACCTAGCCAAACAGAAGGAAAAGCTTAATTCAATCAAGTACAAAATGTTAATATATTATTATTGTGGCCGGGTGTGGTGCAGCGGGTAGTGTCTCTGCCTGCTGACCAAGAGGTCGTGGGATCGATCCCGCCTCGGGACTGAGAAGGAGATAACTCGGCTTGGCTCCTTGGGGCTAAATGCAGATCTGACGGGCGTACGGTTATCCCAAGCAGACTGCCGGACGGTTAACGAAATTACCCAAGCCGATGTCTGCCTGCAGTCGCCTGGCGGGTGGCTGACCGTTGATATGGTCTGCATAGGTCTGCAATAGAGGTTTTGACTTACACTGACCACATTCTTAACATGTAATTTGCACTCCATGCATTGCATGCATTAATTAACATATTCAAGTTAGGCTAATTGATTACTACAACGGCTACCCTCTTACCAACGACCCACAATTCTTCACTTACCTACAGCACAATATAAGATACAGCAACAACAATATACAAACTGCACTCAAATGACAAACGAAGCGTAGACAATACGTAAAAGTAACACTAAGCCTATTGTCTGCACCCAAAATGCATACAAACAAGGCGCGATAGAGCAAAGAGAAAGAGACGGAAAACATATTGTAACTGTAGAGTTGACAAAGAAACTAAGGCAGGATTAACCCAAGGAAGCAGCTGATATGTCCGTCAACCTCATCATGAATGAAGGTGCTTGACGGAATATTTGCAAAGAGGAAAAGGAAAGAAATTGTTACTCCACAACAAAGCCGCGCGCCGGCATTGACATTGGCGGCGGCCTACTCAACACACTCAAAGAGGTGTTGCTTTGTATATACCTTCGATCTGATGCCCGATTTTTTTTTCTTTTGCTTTTTAGCGCTCCTTAAGATTTTAATCTGTGTACTCTTATCTGGTGTATTTGTTTTTGTTTTTGCTACAATGTTCCATCAAGTAGAAAATCTTTTGGTTGTTTGTCAAAAAATTAAAATGTCATCAAGATTGTCATCAATTGGTAATTCGATGTGACATTTTGGGCAACTGAAGGAGGGTTTAGTTCTTATCTTCAAATGGCTTGTTCAAGTTCAAATGTTGTCAGTTTTAACAAGATTTGTGTGGTTGATAAGCATCTAGTTAAAGGTTTGATGTCAGAGAGAATAATCAAGGAAGCTACTGAAACTTACAGATCTAACTTTGATGAAAAATTGTATAAGAAATTCTTGAGAGTTAGAGGAAACTAGGTGGGTGCAAATAGTCACGGTCAGTATTTTTGTTTGTTCTATTAATCTTAAAAAAGGCATAATACGATTTGCTGCGAATAAATTATATGCTCACAGCTTACTATTACAGATTAGTCTAAGAAGTCCAGAAGATAATTCGCATTGAAACATCAATTATTTCGACTCCTATTAATGCAATAAAACAAATGCAAAGGGTAAGGAATGTCAAATGGGTACCTCTAATGCCTTCATTTGATAGTTTTCATGGCAGGGGCAACTCAAAAAAATTTTGTGATGCTATATAAACTTAAATAAACCATAAGCAGAAACAAATATTATGCTCAAATATACAAAATTACGGATGGGTACCCCATTTACGTACAGCTGGCCATTTCAATAGACAATTGATCAGAAGTTTGAGATCTTTCATTACCCCAAAATATAAAACAAAACGAAATACTAAACGTAATAGTCAATATACGATATTTGTTATCAACACTAAGCCGAGAGCAGGGTTAAATAAATTCCTGGGCGAATAAGGGAATTTTAGAAATGGTGGAAAAAAGAGTAATAAAAGATAAAGATAGATTTTGTATATATATTCTTGATCAGCATGACGAGCTGAGTTCATTTAGCCCTGTTCGTCTGTCTGACGGTCCGTCTGTTTCTATGCTATCTTCTCCGTCAGTTTTAAAGTTTTCAGTTTTAAATCGGATAACTATAGCTTATAGCTTCCATAGGAACGATCCGTCGAAAAACTAGTTCTTTGTGAGAAAACTTGTTTGTTTTTAATGGAAATGTCCCTTACGTTGGCAAATATTAATTTTTAATAAAACTTTTTTGTTTTAATTGGAATCGCCTCCAAATTTGGTAATTAACAGTTTGTTATGCTTTTACATGATTCCACTAAGTTTGGTCGAAATCGGACGTCTATATAGTATTGCTCCCATAAAAAAGTAAGGTCCGAACAGTAGTCTTATTTAGAAAAACAAACTACAAGAGTATACAAAACTTAATTTTTTATCAATATTGCGTAATAAACACATCAAAACTACAACTAAAATTGCATTTATGTTTCAAAGAACAAAATATCACCTAAATATTTCAATTGCTAACAAATTGGTCCACACCATTCTGAGCATATTGCATAAAGTATCACATCTCTACCAATGGCTGATTGGTTACAGTTGAATGCGCCCAGTGCCAAAACAGTTCTTTTCGGAAATTTGAGCAGGCTGAGAAAAAATATATACAATTTTGCACGTATCCACAAACGGTATACTCTTACAGTAGCCGACGCGTCGGCTATGCGTCACTGTAATTTTAGCTCGCCCCGCGACTGTCGCCGCATATTTGACAGCCGCTTGTCTATGTTGCCTTTCTATTTATTTATTTGCCTCTAATTACTTTGACAATGTTTTTACAATAAATTGCGTGCCAGTTTCCAGTCTTTATTTTTCGTTTTAGGCATTTTGTTTTTTGGGTTAAGCAATCACACACAAATTGGATGCTTAAATAAACTTCGAGGCGTTGGTGTGTTAAAAATGTGCCCAGTGAAATATACCAAATGCAAAACAACAACAAAAAATATATTTAAAAACTGAATATAAGCTGATTTGACAAGCACGCTTATGGATGGCCATACAACGATCATATATTATTGTACCTTTTTTATTTTTTTTTTGATATGACGAAAATATTCTGGTTTATTTCGAACTGAGCTTGAATACGCTTTAAGGATAAAGAGGCTTCATTACTATGGCATAAGGCTAAGTTATAAGCTGGCCTCCAGGATTTTAAAAGCTAAACTGAAATAATTTAAGTATTTACATCAGTACTTAAATAATATTCCAAGCACATTTAAATGTTGTGGCCATAACTAATTATCTAATTAAGGCATCTTTGAGCTTCCTAAAACACTTCAGTCATTAAAAAAATACACAAAATTATTGTTGAGGTTTGAAATATGACTTGCACCAAATTGTTCCATTGTCGAATTTCGGAATACCTAGCAAAATCAAATCTGAGAACTGGTTGTGTATCTTCTTTTGTACAGAACCTCATGGCTACACAAATTTAAGCCTCCTCTTCACCCATCTGCATTAGTCATATATCCATATAGTTGTACCGGCATACTTCGTTTAGTCCAAAAAACACTTTTTCAACCCGAAATTTGTCTTTTAATCGAGAACTAAGTAGCTATCGTAAACAAATTTACCTTTTAATCGAGAACTAAGTAACTATCGTTAACAAATGACGCAAATCTAAAGAAAAGAACAGAACAATAATTGTATTCAATGTAATTTTGGTTTTCTGCTCCGGAGCGTAAAAGAAGAGTGCAGATAGTTTCCCAACTCGGGAACACGCCACATATAGGCCGTGTGAAAATCATGAAGTTTTCAGATATATGCCGCACACTTCCAGCGACTACTGATGTGACTTGTTTATGGTAATCGCAAATGCCATCTACACAAAGAACTGAATACATTTAAACTTAAACTGCAAATCGGCCGAAGTCATGGAAACTCGTCACAATCACAATCGGGTTCCATTGTTTCGGGACATGAAGATTTCGTAGCTTAATGATGACAGATCCAATTTAAAGACGCAAATAATAAGGCGGCATGCCAGGCAAATCCAAAGAGTATAAGAATTCCACTGGATTAATCACCACTTCGTCTTCGATTGCAAAAGCGATCTACCTATTTGTGTTAAGGCGATTCTCCTGGAATTTGATTTTGAACCTTCCAATTGACAATTCACATAAATATTTATTTGTATGGAGAAATCTTCTACGGTTGAATCCTTTTGCAGGAACGAGTTTTCAATATTCATGCTCAATGGAATGGTTTTCACGTATCGCCAGAATTTGTGATTTAAAGCTAGACTTTCACCCTATTTGATATCTTACTCTTGCAAAAACTGAATCGAGAAGATGGCAATTCAATTCTGTTTCAATGAAGCACTTGAATTACTATTTATCAAAATTTTTTCACAAAATTAAAGAATTTCTTTCACTTTTTGGGTCCATTGGATGATAGTACTTATGTTATAGTTTATAGTTTGAAACAAAGAGTTGGCTAAAGTACAGAATACCAAAGCATTAAGCAGCATTGTATGCATTGTTAGTAGTCTTTATTGTTTGAAAATTGTTTATTGAAAGGGATTCTTTATATGTTTTTAAAATATTAGACTTTCTTTTTGCAATTTGGGAATTAATTTAAAAATAGTCAGAGCTCCAAAAATCTTAACTTATTTTTAGGTAAGAGCATTTCGACTTCATTATAGCTTTAATGGTAAGCCCATTTCTGGTTCTGTACCAGTGTCTCCCTCAGTTATTTTTATATTTTTTTCCTCTTTTTGGCTGTTTAACATTTTTGCCCATATGAATAATGATTTCATTTTTCCCATAAGCTAATTTATACAAGTGGGGCAATGTGGGGCCCTTGGCGCGATTTAGAGGATTAGTCAGGCCTTGGCTTTCATAATTCTCGAAAAGCAGAGAGCAGACCCCAAAAGCCGCAGTTGCCTTTTGCCTCTACCTGTGCCGGTGCTCCAGTGTCGAGCGCGGTTGCTTCTACAGTGCGTGTTTTTTTTTTGCAGATATAAAAAATATGCAAGATGACAGTTTAATTTTATGGTTTGTCTGCTGCTGATCAGTTCTTTATGCGTTGAAATTTTCGTTCTGTTCTTTAATATTTTTTTTAAATTTTGTATTTTTTACTTTGCCTGGCTAAAGAATGTCTACAAGAACGCGGCTACTTTTTTTTGCGAAAGGAATTTAATTAATTTGAGCGCGACTTCTATGACAAATGGGCGTGGCTAAGCTTAGAAATTGGAGCTTGAAATTTGCCGAAAAATATTTAAAATGTGTGCTACCCGAAATACAACAAAACAGTCCCATTCCCATTCATTTAAAGCCGCTTATGTCATTGGGAGAGGGTTGTTAGACAGTGCAACAGCTAAACAAAATGGCTATTTAGCTAATAGAACCAGATGGATGAAGGGTTGAGCAAACTAACCCCTGCAGAGTTTTTTCTTTCTCATTTTTTTGTAATGAAATTATAATACCGCGCACACTCACGCACACACTCACACATTTTTAGGTAGATACAAGCATATATTAAATTGTTTTGACATTTTTCAAAATGCAGGGCATAGTTTATTTTTTTTGAATTGAATTGAATGCCAACAACCCTCTTGGTTGATAAGCGTAACGGGTGGATTGTATCTAAGTTTCGGTTCTGGTATTGTTAGTTAGAAAGAGAGAGGGGGTTTTACTGAAGGGTGGCTCTAATTATAATGGTTGCATTTGCTGGATTATTAATGAATATGCAGATGGGTGGGTCGAATTTTCTTTTTTTGTTAAATAGGTGGGTGCTTGAAGAAGAGCCTTGAGATACTAATGTTTTGGAGGAGGTTCTATTTGTCAAATACCTAAGTCTCTTTCAAATGGAAATTTCCTCACACTTTGTCAATTGAGCGCAACGAATGCAAACATCATGTCCTGTGACAAACAAGCCCACGAGGGTTAGCTAATTAAATGACGAATTTCTTCAGTTTCGGGCTAAGAACTGCATTTGTCATTAGGTTTACATAGACCTCTCATTCCGGCAGCGGGAGAGCAAATGCTAGCGAACTGTGAGCGTAACTAATTGATTTTCTGTTTTTAGGAGAGCAGCCGCACCACATGAATTCCTCGACAGGAGAACCAAGGACCCCGGCGGGCCAGGTAGGTGTAGGTAATCAGTTTGAACACATCGCAGGTTTGTTGCTTTGGCCCATTGTTCTGGCAAAAAAAAAACAAAAACAAATTCTGAGAAGTAAACAGTCAAACTCCGTTTATGTGCGCCAAAACAACAACAAAAAACAAAAGTTATTTTTATACTCGACTGTCTCAGTTTGTTTTTGGTGTTGTTTTTTTCAAAAATCGTTGAACCCGCAATAAAGTCATCAATCATTGACATTTGCCAAGTAAACATTTCTCAATGCTTAAATTTGCTAAAAAATTATGCTTTTGGCGCCAAGCGAAACAACAGAAAGTGTTAGCAGAGCAAATGCCTGAGAAGGGGAAATGTTCTGATTTCTCAATTGAAGTGTTGTTGAAGTTCTGTTAGCTAACAGATTTGTGGATATTAATTATAATTTTAACAACTGCATTCAAATAAGTGAGTCAGCAGAGAAAAGTTGTCAATGTGTTGAGGAAATTCAAGCATTAAGCTTGACAGCTCCTGCTGTATCGGCAGGTGCCACTACCTTCCAAGCATTCAAATTTCAAGAACATCGTTCTAAGATAACTCTACCAGATTTGGCAAGAGTGCCTGTTTTCTTGACAACCAGTGCACTCGCTATAAAATCGTATGCAGTGTAACAGGCACCCTAAATATGCAGTCAAATCAAACACACACTCATTGTCGTACTAGTATTTTTGTGTTGGTTGTTTTTGTTTTCACGTAACAGTGGTACGCTCCCAGCACACACACAGAACAAATACATAAGTAAAATAGTAAAATTAGCTTGTCAAGATGGCACAGCCCCAAAAGGCCAAAGCCGAGCCTTTCTCAATCTCTTGGCTTGTGCGCTTCTAATTTTAGCACAAGAGAAAGGGACCTACAGTTTAACGCCGAATCAGAACGGCAGTTTGAGAAGCTTATTCATGGCTCATTACTGCAAAGCTGGCGCCAACAGTGCAGGTGTGGCCGGGTGTAAAGTTTATTCAGAAAAACTCTTAATGCCAGGCGCGAACCCACACCTCATCCCCGCGCCCCCCCAGCCCAGCCACCCGGCCACAATAATAAATTATTATTTTTGGCACTCAATAAAAATATAGACTTTGCGGTTCCTTGTATGATGTACAAAATGTGTCATTAAGTAAGCATTTCCCTTTAAAGCGAACAAAAATGCCTATTCCGAACTTCTCTCACTCTCAAGCAGGAAAGATTAAAGCCAATTTACTTGAATTTTTATGCTCACCGATTCAGAAAGCTATAGCTTTGTCTCGAGTGTGTGAGAAAACACGAGCGGTGACTATAGTCATTCGCCACTGTTCCCCAAGACAGAGATCGGCACATCTGTACGCGCGCGGCACTCTCTTGCACACACAAAATACATTACTTGAAGGCAAGCTCCGGTGTGAATTTCCGAGTGTGTTCGGCAGCGGGCCGCGACGCATGGCTGGGGAACACTGGCTTATACTGTCGGTATGTCGACGTCGCTGTCGCTACGCAGTGTCCTATGCATGGTAGATAGTGACACGCCCCTTGACAAGTGTGCTTTGATCCTTAGCTCAAGACAATTGAAACTGAAAATTTCAAGCTGATTTTATCTGGTGAAAGCGACGGCTGCGAAAAAAGCTAAAGTCTATTTTTTTATGAGATGCTATTAAAGTGATGATGCATTGAAGTAGAATCGAATAGATACGTGGTACATTCCGAGTAAGAATTAAATATTTGTCTTCAATTTCCAATTTTCGTTAGTTGGGATCTACGCAATGAAGCAAACGTCATGGAGTCATGGAAAGCTATAGAATCACACCTGATTTGCTCGCCTACTGTGAAAACTTTATGAAGTTTTCTCCATCGTGTAAGTCTTGACTTATTGAAGATGATATAGAGACCTTTATTCCAATTGTAATACGATGCATAGTAAGTATATCAAACTATGTTACCTAACTGTAGTTGCTCAGGTAACAAAATGTGAGTGTCTTTTAGATTTACAATCTACCAATTTAAACAAAATTCACATCAAACTTCAATCAATGTACGTTAACATAGCGAAATAGAAAATATCGCAAAAGTTGTTATACTCTAGTGATTAGTCTAAGAGGGTGGGGAGCTAAAGTACAAGTCCATAAAAGACTCATTAAAAAAACACTTGCACTCAATTAAATCGAGCAGCAGCTGAATGGCTGGAGATTCTCAGGAAGCCAGCTAATCAAACCGATGAGGGTCGAGAGACCAGAGAACAATGTTGAATGCTGAACTTTGCGCCAACATAATTGCACAACAACAACCAAGTGGCTAGCTGCACTTGCCAAAGGAGCAGCATAAACATAATGAGCCTGTCCGCCTGCCCCACCATCCTGCTTTAGCAGCATCCACACAGAAAACTAACCACAAAGTTGTTTGCAGCAGCCAGCAGTCAAGTCCACCATTTTGTTGGAACCCTTGTGGTCTGTTGTAGGTGTTAATGAATAAAGTTGCTTGTGGTCTGCTAGAGGAGGACAACGAAATAATAAAAAAATAAAAAAGTGTACAAAAACACACAACAACAACCGCATACAATGATAAACGCCATTCAGGTTGCTCGTCGTCGACGTTGTTGAAAAACTGCTCCGAGCAAGGTGTCAACTGGAAATTCAACAGCAAAACCAACACAACAAAAAAAACCATAAAACAGACAAACGTTGATTGTATTTTGTGCACATGGAGGCTGGACGTTGACCATTGCAGACAGTTTAGGTTGACAAGTGCAAAAGTTAACACAATCCATAAGATTGGAAGTTGAGGGATATGTAGAAGAGTTGTACATATAACAAAACAAACATTTTGATTTGAAATATGTTTGATATTTTATTGTGAAAAAGAAAACGGTAACCTAAGAATCACTTTAAGTATCTTTGCTTCGTTAATCAAAACAACTTAAAATACAAATCTTTACAATCGAACAGTTTACATATATTTTCGCTTAGGACAGCACACTTTAATGACAGAAATTGTCCACAATAGGAACAAGAATGAAACAGAACAAATAGTGTCTTCTGTTGGGTTGGGTATCACCTCCACACAAAACAAAAGGGTGTCGAAATGCTTCCTTAAAACTCAGACTATTTTTTTCGATAGTTTTGTTCTAAAACAAAAATCTCAGCTTATTCCTATGGGAATTATCGAAACGCTGCCAGCTTTTGCGGAAGAATTCGATGGGTATGAACACAAGAAAAAATCCCTAATAGTCGAATTCTTACCCCAGTGTTAAGATTTAAGTTCAAGACATCAGCTTTCTAACTAATATCCCTTTCATATTTGATTTATTTATTTAATTGAGATTTGAACAGTGTGACCGTGTGATTTTTAGTGGTATTTTGCTGTTATAAAGTAAAGGAAATAAACTGCTAATTCCGCTGTCCGAAAATGTGGAGCGTGATAATAGTACCTATAATGAAGAAAATAGTTTTGAAGCAACAACAACCACTAGAAATCGAAAGAGAAAACCGGTTATCGCCTGGTGCTATGTGTTTGTGCTCGTGGCTGTCTGATGCACACGAAATTATTCGTCGCACAGCAACAAATTTTACACATACATACGCTTACGTATTTGTTGTTTTCAATTACGCTAGAGGCATAGGAGAGAAAAAGAAGTTGCTGTTGAATTTTCGTTATGCGTTAGCCTCCGTACGCATGGCAATGGCTTTGCCGAATGAGGCCGGCGCGTATAGGCTGAGGACATCCCTGATCTAAAACTGAATCAGTCTTTATGGATACCAACTAGCTGATACAACCCATGCTTTGCATTGCTTCCTTAGACCTTCTATTTGCTCGTCTAAGATTGCTATCTATCAAGTCTTCATGATAATCGATTTATTGAATTGTTCTATCCTCATGAGTTCTTTCTGGAAGTTTGTTCACTTCAATGTAAATAATGTGATCATAGGATGGCATCTGTTCCAACGAAGTCGTGAGCTCATTGTGTTCGTGTAACATTTGCTGCAATTGCTGGACTCTCTTTTCGTTGTATTACACTAGGCAACAAGGTCCATAGACCTCGCAGTATATTGAAAGATTAATGGTGATTCTAGATGATTTTTGAGTGCTCGTGTTCTGTTTTCGGAAATTTGATTTCAAAGTTGCATGAAATGCCAATTTTGACTATTTTTAGGGACGTTTTTTGGGAAACTTATACTTTTGTCTTAACTCTCTTTTATATTAAAGTAAAGTGCTATGTCTTAGCTTCAAAATAAGTTATCCTAAATACTTCTGCTATTTTTTTAAGAGAAGATATACCATTATGAATACGTGCACTTAAAATGACCATATTTTGTATCGACTATAGGTATGACATCGATGTTATTGAAAATTTTCAAAGGAATTCAATACAGATGATTAGCCACATATAGTGATTTTTCGTAGCATATTTTTGGCAGTGGACATTTTAATAGATTTGAGCAAATGTGTTCAAAATCGTATATCTCCTCCTAAAAAATAAGACCATAGGATATTATCAAAGAGAGTTAAGTCAATAGTAGAGGAACCACACAAAACATGCCTAAAAAAGGGCAAAAGAGTAATTTTAAGCCATCTTAAACTTAAACTTCTAAAAATCTAGACGCGGTGGAACATTTCCGAAAACAGATTCGTGTTTTGCAAACACAAATCATTTAGAATCACCAACAACCCTTCAATATACTGGAAAAAGTTTTTGAGATGGATGCGGCATCAGCAATCCAGCAAGATGAAACATTTACCCATAAACCTGATTAGTTAAAGGCAAATTCTGTAATTTTTTGTCTTTTTTTGTCAAAAATAACAAACGAAAAAGATGCAATTGAAATTTGGAAAACAACTTTAAAATCAAAACAATTCAGAAAGAACAAATGCTGAGCTTACAAATTGTATGACCGCCTACTCCGCCACGTGATAAACTGTAATTGAATTGAAAAGAAAAATCAAAGTGTGCGAGTAAGGCGCCACCTGTTGAGAGTTTCCCACTTCGCGAAGTCGAACAAACCTGCAGAAGGAAGTATCCATTTTTGTTCAGTCGTTTTCAAGTCTAAATAGATATATAGATGAGAATGTGAGTAAGTTTGTTTGCATAACCAGACGAAATATGAGAAAGCTCAACAACAGAATAGCAGATGATAGGGAATTGAAAAAACTCCGTTTATAAGTTAAATCAGAGCGGGCTTATCAATTTAATCAACGTCAATTGCCTTTTAATGTTTGCAACAACTCACGCAATTGCTTCTTGCCTCCACTTCTAACTTCATTTGCAAGACTTAAGCACACTGTATATCAAAATGATGACTTTTTGAGGTTTAATAGCCAAAACTTGTATCAGCATTAAAATCAATTAAACAAGCACATAAAATACAATGTGAGTAAGGGAGACAGAGTGCAACACAAAGAATAAATAATTGCTCTAAAATTGCGCCACTCGTTTTAATAAAGCCCCACACACAAAATGAAAGCATAATGAAATTGCCAAAAGGAAACAACAACAAAAAAAGCTACAACAACAGTATGAGATTTTTGGTCTGGTCTAGATGGGGCGTGTAAAGTATTATCCTTGTTTGGCAGGCGCAGCAGCCTTCGTTTATTAAAACCAGAGACAGCAGGCAGGAGCAGCAGCTAGACAACAACAACAACAGCAACAATCCTGCTCACGTACACCACCAAACCAGAGCCAATCCACAAAATGGCGTTTTATATTGCTTGGCATATTTTACGCATTTTGTTTGCTTTAATTTTAGCTTTCCATTATATAAATATATATACTTTTTTTCTGTTTATAAGCGTGGGCTTTAACAAGTTTTTCAGTTTGTTGTTGTTGTTGGGGATTTGCGTTATGACCATAAATACGGGTATTTATAGAAATTGAACTAAAATATATTTTAAACAGGGCTGCAGAGACTTAACTGAAATTGAACCGGGGTCGATATAATTTTGCTAAGCGGGTGCAAGCTCCAGCACCCTCTATTTTACACACCCTCTGGATACTTGTAGCCTGAAAGAGGGAACCGGATCGGAAAGGAATTGGTGTAATTAAAAACAGTCTTTATTTACTGAAATTCCGGGAGGATTTCGGAATGGATAAGATTGAATTCTAAATTTGGAGACAGGAATGGTACGTTTTGGGCTTAAATTACAAACTTGGGTTCGGAATTGGGATCTGCAACTTATCAACAAGTTCCGGGTGTCTAGGTCAGAAGAACTTTTTCTAAAATTGATGAGGTGTGCATATAATTTCTCTCATCTACAAATCTTTACCCTCCCCCGGCTACCCAAATTTAATGAGCTTGAAATTTCTATTATAAATAAATTTTTTTTGTTTTCTTCTGCAAACTCATGAAAAGGTAATTAAAATGTATGGGTTTCTTTAAAAAAAAAAACGCCGCCATATTGTACAGACAAAACAATCATCTTTTGCATTTTATTTTTGACTAATTTCATTTTGGTTCAATGCGATGACTAAGCACAAATTGTTTGATTGGTTAGGCTACAAATTGCCAGAGTTATAGATGAGGTTTCTTTTGTGATTTGTTGTTTTCATTTTCTGTTTTGAACTGACCGACGCACATCTTCATTAGATATTACAGGGCCTTTAACCTTTCCACTAAGCCACTTGACTTGAACCACCACTTGTATAAATCAAAATTCAATCAGCATCATTTCGTTTGGTGTTTTGTTTTTATTACATTGACACAAACTCAAACACACACACTCGCATTTGGTGTGTTGACACGTGTCAAAACTTCCGTTTGTAATCGCACGGAAATACTTCTAGCCACTTCGTGCCCTGCACTCGAAATTCTATACACATAAAATCGAAACTGGGGTAAAATCAGCAAAAATTCTCAATTCAGCGAGTTGTGTTTATCGGGGTCTTTGTCATTTTTGGGCGGGTTACAATTTATGTGGGAAGGGGGGTCTTTGCCATGCTACATTAAACTTTTGATTTAGTTTATGCAAAAATCTTTGCTTTGGGTTATTTATGAGTTGGTTTTTGGTGTTGGCTTTTTGAATGGTTGGCAATTTGGTGGGAAGAAGGGGAAAGTAGAAATGAAGTGATGAAGATAAGTGAGGTTTATAGAGTAAATAAACAATTGTTACAAGAAGAAGATGAAGATGATGAAGATGAAGAGATAAGAAAATCTTAGTCAAGACCAACTACCAAAATATATAACATGTATGTGATGAGAGCTTTGGGTAAAACAGTCCGAAATTCCGGCCAATGCAATCTAGCAGTTAATAAGCAATTTACTATATTATACCTCTGCGTAGGAACGATCGGTCGAAAAAGTAGTTTTAGTAAAAAAAACAATTTGGCTTTCAATGCCTCCAGACTTAGTATTTCTTAGTTTGCTATGTTTTCCCATGATTCCACTAAGTTTGGTCGGAATCGGACATCTATATAGTATAGCTGTCATAGAAAAGTATAGTCTGAAAAGTAGTTTTAGTTAGAAAAACTTTTTGGTTGTCCATGGAAATGACCTAAAAATAGGCACTTATTTATTTATTATACTTTCACATAATTCAACAAAGTTTTGTTAAAATCGGTTGGCTATAGCATATACTGGCCTGTTCCGAATTCCGAAAACGAGTGGTTGCCGCAAATCGAGTTGATTGCTGTTCCGAGTTCCGCAAATCGACAGAATTGTATTTTTCAAAACGTGCGCTGCAGAGTCAGCGGAATTAAGAGTAATTGCTATTTAAAGCATTAAAATACTTCCCCAATATGATTTAAGATCGTTTATTACTTAAACTGTTTAAAGTTGAAGTATAATTTAACCGAGCGGCCGCGACCAATCCGAGCTGTTCTGAATTCCACTTTATTTTTTTGTCGATTTCGACCTTCGATCGGCGGTTGCTAGGTTTGCTGCAAATGAATTCATTTAATCGGACAATATATTTTCTATTTCATTTAGCTATGTTTAACCTTGTAGACCATGATAATGTTTTATTTAAATACTGGATTAAGTAAAAATAAATGGGTTTAAAGTTTAAATAAGAGCTCTACAAATTTAGATGATGACAACTCTGGCTGCTGACGATATACACAAACACGTGCGCAGGCCAGCCAGACAGCTGTTTTCGAAACCGAGTTCAAAAAGTCGAAACGTAGCCAAATCGTTCGGAATTGGGAACAGCAAATAGTAAAACGTTCGATTTCGTTTCGTTTTGAAAACGTTCGGAATTCGGAACAGGCCTGATAGTGAGAAAAACTTTTTTGTTTTCAATGGAAACGTCCTTATCATTGGTATATTCTTATTCTATATACTTTTACAAAATTCTACAAAGTTTTGTCAAAATCGGATGTCAAAATCGGAAAGGTTCGCAAAATATTCGCCAACAGGACTACAAAATAGCGTTTGAAGACAAAAAATCACGAGCTTCAACCAAATGTTCGCTAAATATTCGCCGACGGGACTACAAACGATCGATTTTAGGGGCTTTTGATACTTTTTGTGAGCTTTTAAAATGTACGTTTTAAAAAGTTTATGGTAAATTTCCCTTATACTTTTAAAAAGGCACTTCGGCGGTTCTATTATTGTAGTGCACCTCCTTAACTATTGTCTTAACCTCTCTATCGAATCCTAAATATATATATTCTATAAGATCCTACTTAAATGGAAATGGTAAACACTTGCACATTTGTTTTTATACAGCTATCAGTATATTTTCAGTAGCAAATCATTAGACTGAAATGACTCATTCAATTATAGTTGCAATTCTTATTAATAGAAATGTGCGTTATTTCAGATTCATCTAGATCATTGAGCGGCGAATACAAAGGTACTCTGACTAGCCTATATCAAAACGGCATAGCGACTTATCTCCAACGACATATCATCATCCAGTACATTTTGCCGGCGGAGCTAAGTCGCTTTTTTTCTGGAGGAGATATGGCGCATGGAAACGAAATCGCGTTACAAACGACATAACACACGACGGAGCTATGTCGTCACCCCATCAAAATAAATTCTGCATAGACGGAAAATTGTTTGTAAATGATAAATGTACAAAAGTATTTTGCATCTAAGTTAAGCTAAGTAACGAACAAGAAACTTATGTCTGTTTCCCACAATATGAACGTAATCGAAATATAGCTAGGGACCGAGATAGGCAGCCCGACCGATACCGAAAATCGATTCGGTTGTTAAAGTACTTGATCCAAGAACAAAATTCTCCTGTTCAATTTTTTTTCATTATGAAATTTTTGATTGATTCTAGATCGTTTTTAGAAGTAAATATTAAATACATTTTAAGCACTTTCGAAAAAAATCCAGACATGCGAACTTAAGTTAATCTTAAATGAACTCAGAAGTTGGTCCATCTGGGATTTGTTCAAATCAAACAAACAAAATTTTTGAAAACCAAAGATCAAGACATTTTGTATCACAAAATTGAATGAACAATCAAATTTTTTTGGAACTAGTTACACTGGTGCGCGACAAGGAGAACTAATTGAACCGTTTTGTGTGAGCGAATTCTTATATTTATGATATAAAAATATTGATATTATTTTGGTATATTTGATATTAAGCCTAATATTTTTTATTTTATTTTTTCTGTGGAACTCTACGAATTTTAAATACTGATTCAAACTTTATAAGTCTTTTGGAAATCAAATCAGAGTTCTAGAATTGTTTCAAAATGTTTGTACTGGTTTTAGGAACAGTGAAGTTCTGAATCAGATGAATTTTTTAAAGTTTGAATTTAAAGCTCGAATGATGAATACAATTCTAAAAAAATCTCTTAAAATTTCCCAAAAAAAAATCTGAGTTCAAATTTTAAATGCAATGTGTTTTTTCTCATCGCAAACGATCAAATTGTCGAGTCAATCTTTATTAAATTTCAAATAAGGCTTGAAATAATCCAAAATCTATGTTGGATTATCTTCATCAGAAATTTAGAATTTTTGACACTTGGGAACAAAATAAGATATGAAGCCTATTTCCGTTTGCATAATAATAACTTTCTAAAAGTGGGTCTTACTAGTATTTTAAAACGAAGTGTATGATCAGTTTAAAAATTCGTAGTCCGCAAAATATGGCTGAAAAGGAAAAACTTTAAAAGTTTCATATCTCAAGCTTTATCATAGCTATTCACTTTCAGCGAAGATAATGTCGAAAAAACTCATTCGAAGAGATAAGAGAAAGACGTAGCCAAAATGATTTTTATACTAAGAACATTCTTCTCCTAAAAGAATACTGTTTTCTTCACGAAGAATACGAAAAGTCAAGTCAAGTCAAAGTCAAGCCTGGATGAGTTGCTATGGGACAAACAACTTGAGAAAAAGGATTCGCATGCAGCATGTGTACACCGTACAGGTGTGTTGGGCTTAAGCCAGGTAGTGTGGGCGTTGCACCGACTTTTCGCCACGCACGCCCCTTAACCAAAAACGGATTTACCCAAGAAAATAAATAGAAGAAGGGTTAAACCCACTAAAACCTCACTCCATCCACATGTCGTTTCCCTGGACTTACCGGTGTGTGTTCTTTTATGTATTTTGAGATTCTCGCTGCGAGCAAACACCTTGCCACATCCAGGATGTGGACAGGCAAACGGTTTCTCGCCCGTATGGACACGTATGTGATTGACCAATTTGTATTTGGCCTTGAAGGGACGACCATTGCGCGAGCAACCAATCCAAAAACAGGCATGTGTCGTACACTCCGGTCCTCCCACGTGCTCCACCGTCAAATGGGTGACAATCTCGTGCATGGAGTGAAAGATTTTGTTGCAGGTCTTGCGTCCGCCAGCGGATTGTATCATGCCCGGCTGATCGGGATCTATCCATAGGCATTGCATCTCCTGCTTAATGCTGGACGTGGCCGAGGCGGGTTGATGGCGCATGTACCGCAAAAAGGCACCAGCTCCGGCTGGATGCATTGCCGACATGGCGTGATGCGGATGATGGGCGGCAGCGGCGGCGGCATGATGATGGGCAGCGGCCGCATGTACCGACGGGAATTGCCCATGGTGTTGATACGGATGGGTGGCATAATCGGCCATGCCCATGCGCATTTGATGCTGGTGATGATGGGCAGCGGCAGCCGCATGGTGATGATGATGACTATGAAACGGATGCTGGCCAAAGGTGGAGCTCAGTTCGGCGGCAGCCTGGGCGGGAAAGCTGGAGAAGAGCATGGAATCGGCGGCAGCCACTGCGGCCGACGATTGGCTTGCGGTGTTGCTGGCGGCGGCAGCGGCGGCCACATAGTCGGTATCACGGCGACCTAGGAGAAAGTCACGTGAGGCATAGGAATTGAAATGGCCATAGGTGGAATTTTGATAGGCAACTGAGCTGGAAGCGGCCGAGTCCGTGCTGCCCTCCAGTTGCTGTTGTTGCTGCTGTTGTTGCTGTTGCTGCTGTTGTTGTTGTTGCTGCTGTTGTTGCTGCTGCTGTTGCTGCTGTTGTTGCTGTTGCTGCTGGTCATTACCATTCATTTCCAGTGGCTGTTGCTGGGGATGATTGGGTGACATGCGTAGCCCATAACTGGCCAAATGATGCTGCGCCGGCTCTATAAAAGCATTCATCATCATTTTTGCTACAAGTTTGTTTTTTTAAGTTTGATTTTAGTTTGTTTCTTTTGGAGAAGCTTCAAAACTCTTCTAGGCCAAAGCCTACCACTAGACACACTCTGGACACGTCACTAAGCTTTTTGTTGCTAGCTTTCTGTATAAATGCAATTTCTATTTCATCTTTTTAATTTTGATATAATATTTTTTTGTCAAACACTCGCGCGCCTTTTGCTAATTGAACGACTCCCGCACGAAACGATATGCTACAACACACCGCTAGACTTGACGTTGCAAGATGCGCAGCAGGACTGAAATGTGCTCAGCGGCAGGCTCCTGAAATTCTAACTTTTCGCCGCACGACATTCGAGTTCGTGCGGCGATCGTGTGCGCGTGTGTGCGAGACAAAATGGAATATGAAACGTCTGCTGGAGTGAAAGAGTCGGCCATATACTCTACCCTCGAAAACTCACCACGATGTGGTGTATTTACTCAGAATGTGATTGGGACTGGATTGTGCAACAGAGATGGCCTATAGAAAATGGCTGCTTCAGTGTTAAAGTGAATAGTACAACTAGCCTCCGTCTGGACAATCCAATTGGATGGCTTTTGGCCAAACTGGTTTACGGTGGTGGGTGTTGGGGGGCGTTAACTCCAACCCTGCGCCTGTGCTTGCACAAAAAGCTCATTGGATCCCGCAAACTGAAAGTTTTGGCCAATTGCAATTGGCTTGGGTTGAATGCAATTTCTCATTCATTTCGGTTGCTGTTTATTTTCACAGTCAGCTGTCAGTTTATCAAATTAGTTGTTTATTTTATTGATTTTAATGATATTAACCAACGATTTGGCAGTTGCTTTGTTTATTCAATTATAATCAAAATTCCACCTATGAAAAGCGCATATTTCTGCTGCTGTTGCTATTTTTTCTGCCGTCGATGAAGACATAAATTTTCATTAACCCTGTGGTTAGTTTTACTTAATTTATGGAATTTTAAATAAGCGAAGCAAATTGATTGGATTCCTTGGACCAAACCAATTAGATGTTTTTGTACTAATTGGCTATGTGAGTTGATATTAAGACATTTTGGAACCAATTCGTTTTAAAATTGTTTATACTTAAAGATCTTTAGATTTCCATCCGAAAGTATGATATATTTGAAAACCATCCGTAACATACTCAAAATAGGACTGAAAGTGACGTCCGATTGTTGTAAATCATTTATGATTATTAAAAGTGAACTGTATATTAAAGAGTTCTGAATTATGTACATACAAAATTCATGACAATTTGACCTTAAAATTGCGTCAAATACAAAAAAAATGACCTTAAGTTTTTAGGTCATTTTTGATAGACTGACTAGCAAGCGTGAACTTGAAGCGAAATTTGTGGCAAGAATAGTTTTTTTAATATCTACGCAACAAGTATAATCTGGATTAAGATCGGACTGCTATATCATATAGCTCCCAAAGGAAATATAAATTATTCAAAAAACTAGTTTTAGTGAGAAAAACTATTTTGTCTTCAATGGAAACGTCTCCAAACTTTGAATTTATTAGCTTTCGATGCTGTTCCATGATTCCACGAAGTTTGGTCAAAATAGGACAGCTACATAATGTAGCTGCCACAGAAAAGTTAGGTCTCAAAAATTGTATTTGAGAGAAAAACTTTTTGTTTTCTGAATATGGTTTTTAGCGACCTAGTTTGATTTTAGTCAAAGTGGTTGCTAGCCGGCTCAAGGTCGAGGATGGATTATAATTCAATAATCATCAGAAAATCAACAAGGAATACATATGAACCGCACACAGAAAAAAAAGATCACAAAAAAAGATCCATTTGGTCTTAAATATCCTTTTAGTCATGTTTAATATCCTTTTAATCATACAACGGAGCTAAAAATCGTCCAAAGGACATGAAAAAGGTCACCCTTTGGACGATTTTCAGCTCCGTTGGATGATTAAAAGGATATTAATGACATATCCATTCCAAATGGATCCGAAAATCATTAAAAGGATATTTTTTAATATCCTTTACTTTTCTGTGCAGTAGTGGTTGCTTAGCCACTTTAACACAGATTCATTGACCAACTATGGACCTACAAATTGCAGCTATATCTCAAGTTAGCAAATTCTCCAGGTCGTTGCATAAATAGGAGTTTGAAATGTTGAGACCGGGTCCGGACTTCTGAGAGGGGGAGCCCGGATTTTTGGCGAAAACTTAAATAAACTATGTACAACATGAGAAAAACCCCCCGGCCCGGAATCCCCTTTCGACAGGTCTTAGTAGAGATCATGTTAATGCCTTAACATCAGTTTCGATTCAATTTGTTGTGACTTGGATTGTTAACAGGTCTTTTACATACTTTTACATAACTCCGCTGCGTTCTGCGAGTCGCTGCGAGTTTAACTGATTTCTTTTGAGTGTAGCTAGCTTTTTCAAGTACCTTGTATCGGTACATATACAACACCGGATACCGAAATTGTGTGTGTGTGTGTGTCTACTGTGCAAGAGGTCGAGTTAAGTCCCGCCTCGGGATATCTAATCAGAATGTTGTTTCTTTAATAAACTTACACTCGTATATTTAAACACTTTGGGTTTGCTTTCGTGCTCAGAAGCTGTTCGAAAGTGTATCTATTTGTATAGAGTATTGTAACAAAATTCTATTAATGTTAAAGCGAGAACTGTCCCTAACATTCTACTTAGTTTATGGGACCTAGTCGAACCAGAGCTTTGACACCTAAGCTTTCCGCTGAAGTTATTTGATGCCATAATTTCAGGAAAACCGACTCATTTCCAATGGCAATTAAAACTTGCGTAAATTGTGACATTAAAGTGTCATTGGCCACTGGCCATCAAACAGTTGTCGGCCAATTAAAATGTCAAAACAACAGCAACTCTGTATGCCAGGCTCGCTCGCTCGCTCCGTTGCCATTTTGGGTATGGCCAAAAGACCATAAAAAAACAGTTTGCCCATCCCGCAGAGCATCAACAACAAATGTCATTGGAAATGAAGCCATTGCTCCACATAGCCAAGAGGGGAGTTAGCCAGCAGCAGCTTTCGCCACATGATGATAAAAGCTGATGGGGACGCCAAGTGGATTTCTAGCACATTGCCGAACGAGGCGCATAAATAATGCATTCGGGGGGCACTTGAAAATTGAAGCGAAAACTGCAAGAAAAACAACAAAGTGTAGAGAGAACAGACAGGCAGAAGCAGCAACAAATTAGAAATGTATAAACAAAGGGAAAAAGATAGCACAGCATGATGCTCCGGTAAAGCCAAAACAGATGCACCCGAAAGCCAATTGCACATAATGGAAAGGTGCAACCAAAACGTTTTTTGGGCCTCAGTGGGCGAAAATATTTGCCAAAGGACTCGTATCAAAATCGAACTCCAACCAGCTCAAAGAAGACTTTGGCACATGCCGTGTGGCACAGCGGTGCAATGTGCCCTGGGGCTTGCTCAAGTGTCGCTTTGGGCATGCACGAATGAAAATAAAAAGTGAGTGAGAGAATAGAGAGATTTGATTAGACTTAAACTACTTAAATCTAGAATTTACAGTGTAATCAAATGTTTAACAAGAAGATAAGCAGAACAAGTGTAAATGTAAATGAGTTAAAAAAATGTGATCGGTTCACTGCAGTGTTTTTTAGTAGCAGACCGACGCACAGTGTGAGATTTTCCCAATCTAGGACTCAAAATCACAATTAAAAATGTTCTGTTAAATGTTCAATTCGTATCATTTTTCATAAAAAATGGCAAAAATCTTCAATTTTGCGGGTTTTTTTCAAATGGCAACTTTGATTTTCGAGTGCCCTGGAGTGCCCCTTGCAGTTCACTCGCGACATGGCTTATTATTTTCTTTGAATATTGTACAATAGCTGGAGGTATGCGCTTTTGCGCGGTTGTGCTCTGTTTTTCCGAAAATCGAGTTTAAAATGTTGTACCATTTTTCATTTCCAGCCTAAAAGTAGGCAATTCTTGTTAATGATTTTCCAGATTTTCCGGAAAAACTTTGTAAAAATTCGCTATAAAACATAAGAAGAATATTTCTAAAATATATTTTTATTATAGATATAAAAACTGCTGAGAAGGGTCTAATTAACTGAAAATCCTAGGAGTGGTGAGCAATTCAAATCAGTACCTCTTTGCGATTATATCTCAAGATCCATTTGCATATCAAGACAAATGCTTTTATTTTATTGAACTACTACTTATATATACAAAGTGGGCCAAAAGAAGTCACCGGGCCAAAAGAAGTCACCCTATTGGAAGATGCTCTTATTTTTACAAATAGCACCCAAAATATAAAGAGGTAAATATTATATATAATCTACATCTGTCTAGTCCACAAATGTCAAAACAGATCTGACTTTGGCGGCTATTTGTAAAAATAAGAGCATGTTCCAATACGGTGACTTCTTTTGGCCCCGGTGACTTCTTTTGGCCCAGCTTGTACCTCTCTACAAAATTTGTCTTAGATCAAATTACAATTTTTTTTTTGTAATTAAAAAACCAAAATTTTGAAAATTTTCCAACTTTGATTTGGATTATTAATATGTTATAAAATGTTTAAATTTTCTAAAAATTATGTGCGTTAAGTTCAATTTTTCAGCTTCCTAACTAGTCTGGTGTAGAAATGCCAGAGTTTTGGCCAAAAAATGAGATTTCTGGCCCACTGTGCATAGGCCAAAAAAAGTCAAAGCTAAAATTTTGACTTTAAATGTATCTCGCCCTGGTTATTCTAGGTGTGGTGAGCCACGGAACATCTAATGAAAACTTTTTCTTTGAATAAACTTTACATCCGGTCACTCCTCTCTGCTTTTGGCGCCAGCTTTGTAGTAATCAGCCGATGCAAAAACTTCTCACACTGCCTATCGGATTAGGCGTTAAACTGTAGGTCCCTTTTTCTCGATCAATATGAAATTTAATGGTACAAGATAATGATTAAGTTTCTACACACATAAAGATTTCTGTACTAAAAAGAGGGTAAAGCCAAGGACTGCAAGGACTGCAAAAATTACATATTCTGATAAGAGAACTAGCTTCGAGGAGGGCATTCTGATTAAAATATTCTTTAAGATGAAAAAGTAAATCTAAAACAAATCATATCCAATCTGATCCACTTTTAACTCAAATTTGTACCTATATTTCCCCTAAAGCAATTGAAAAATATGATCACTACCAGCCCACCACCCATATCTCACTGCATAACCACAGAAACAGGTAACCAAAAATTCAACGAAAATTTGCCAATTATTGCAAAACCCACAAAAGAAATAAAGAATTTTGAAACAACTCCTAATTCTGGGCGTGATAATATGCAAAAGGCCAAACAAATGGTTGGCACAAGGATGCGGATTGCAAAACGCAGCTTATAAAGTCAATTTTTTTATGACCATCATTGGCAACCGGAACCAGAACCAGCGAACCAACAGCGTCAGGGCCAGGCCCAAGGAAGGAATTTACGGGAAATTACATGCATCATAAACTGAGTTTGCAGAGAGTTTTTCCTGGCAATTTTTTTTCAAACGAATCATAAATAAAAAGTGTGCGGAACCCGGAGAGAGCGAGAGAGAGATCCTGACAAGGTCGTGTCAACCATAAATATTTACATGCCATAAAAATCAAGGTGAGGATACGACAACTCACATCCTTTTTCCGCTCGGCCGTTTCCATTGAATATCTCTGCATTGTCAGGACCTTGAAAGTTTTATGACAACGCTAGGAATGGGCAGGTATATCTTCGATTCGAAGTCAAGCCGTTTGCCAGTCAGTCAACTTTTGCCCGGCATTTGGGCGAGGTGATTTATGAGCTGTTAGCCCAAGATTTTCATTTGAAATGTGACTGCGACTGTGGCATTTTATTTCTCTTGTAAATTATGCAGATGCCCCTAAGGTGACGTTCGCACTCGAGTCAAGTTGTTTTTGTGGGCGTTCTTCTGGCTTACCTGTATTTGACTCAACTGGACTTGAGCTCTAAACCCTCAGGTAGGGGGCGTTGTCGTTGCTGGTCGAAAATTGGCCTTTAACTCTTTTCAGCTCAATTATGTTGACCATTTCTGGTTAAATAGTTTAGTTTTTCATTAGGGTCTATGCTCTGACTTTATACAAAGGAGGAAAAACACAAAAATTGCCTTAGAGTTTTGTAGAAAAAAATAGCAACCAAAGTTCGACCTTGGAACCCTTCCTATAATTTTTATAAACCTTCTGACCTATCTAAATAAAATGTTTGAAGGTTAAAAATGAATACATTAATAGAAAAGTGAAAGTATGCTTAAGTGTTTGTAATGTTGGTATATTTGTTCCTTATGGGCGTCTAAGCCGCTTAACCGATCTTCACGAATTTTTCACAGTATGTTCATGTCGATCAAATGTCATAAGCTTTGTCTCATGTCTGTAAAATGGTCCAAAAATCGCGAAATTTGCAAAATTATACCGCTCATCCGATTGCAATGAAACTTTGGGGAATGGTTGATCGCTTGCACGGGAAGGTTTCTAAGTGAGTTGAATAAATTTGAGGAAAATGAAACGAAAAGTCCCGAAATTTGCAAAATATTCTTGAGCTTAGATTATCATTAAGACGGGTAAATAGAGGAAATGATCGAACGGTACAAAATGTTTATATCGATTTGCAGCCAGCACTAGCTTGAATATTAAGAGATTCATAAGGATCCAGGCGACGCCGGGTATTCAGCTAATATATATATAAATATCATTACAGGAGCTAGTTTGGGCATGGGCCTGGGCATTTATTTTCTTCTTTTACCAGATCAGCAATAATAGTTGGCGCGTGCTCCGATGTGAAGTAACTGTCGCAGAAACTGAGTCACAAAGGTATTCGAAATGCTTAAGAAGTTATAAAACTTAAGTTTGTGTATTTGAAATAAATAAATGTGTCCGGTTCAGTATTTATTAACAATCAATATCATTTTTAAGACTTATTTAGTTCACATTTAACCTAGATAAACAGATGAACAGATAGATGCTCGGGCGTTAATGATACATAAAAAAAGACCGTTTGCAGGCGCCGTTGTTGCAGGGCTTAATCACTACCAATATGTCTTTGTTCACATGCTGCTACTCGCTATCCTCTGTTATCGCTTTGAAATTAGGGAGATTGGTTGTATACAGTCCGCGTGATTAGCATTCCCATTACTCGCAAGTAGTAGACCGGATCTTCCTTAATGAAAGATTTTAGGTACCTCACGAAATTCCGTACACACTCATCATACCAACGAGAGCGTAAGCTAAGGTCGGTCCATCCCGACTTCGATATACCCGTTACTCAGGGGAATTAATCTTGTATAGCTTTACCCTATGTTAGTTAACAGAGCAATAACATTAATGTGAGCATTTCAACATAACGTAAGCAAACAGCGCATGCAACGGCAAAAAGTATGCCACCTTTTTTTTATTCAACTGCTGTTCGGATTCGGCGCACAAGCCAAGAGATTAAGAGAAGCTCGGCTTTGGCCCTTTGCGGCTGTGTCAAGCCATTTTACATGAAAATATCTGAGATTGTAGATTTTTTTATTGTGGGGGCGGGAGGGGGCGTGATCTGCCTACGGACAATAGGAGTCTACATACAAAATTTGGTGGCTCTAGCTCTTCTAGTCTCTGAGATCTACGTGTTCATAAAGAGAGACCGACAGACGGGCATGGCTATATCGACTCGGCTGTTGATTCTGATCAAAATTATATATTCGGAGATGTGGCATATAGCAGAAGTTCGAGTGAGAAAAATTTTTTTGTTTTAATTGGGATCGCTTCAAATTTCGTCATGGACAGTTTGTTATGCTTTTCCATGATTGCACTAAGTTTGGTCGAAATCGGACATCTATATAGTACAGCTTCCATAGAAAAGTAAGGTCCGAAAAGTAGTCTTATTTATATAAACAAACTGCAAGGGTATACAAAACTTCGACCGAGCCGAAGTTAACTTTTCCCCTTTTTTTTTTTTTTTTGTAAATAAAATATTTATTTCAAACTTTTTTTTGTCTTAAGGATACACATTTATTGAGGGATAGCTGAATTTTTTGAAGAAAAATATTAATAACTCTGCCATTGTGACGTCATTTCCTGCTAACCCTCGGGAAACAGGTGCGTTCACGTTGACAGCATAACTCCTAGCAGAATCATCCATCCTGTTCAAAATTTCATCGAGATCGGTTGGGTAGTTCTCGAGAAATTTTAACAACCGACTTTGAAAACACGGTCTTGAGAAAAACGCGACTAAAACGCGAGCTGCTGATCCGTTATACCCTGGAGCGCGCAACTTCTTCAGACTGTATATACAAAACTATTACTCGGATCGGCTTGAAATTTTAGGACAATGTTCTATAGATGTAGAATTTGTTAAGACAATAAAAAAAAATCGATGTTTTGATGCCATGAAACCCATGTAACCCCTTAAATAAAGGCGTATGTGTGGTGTTGTGTCTTTAAAATGTTACGACCGCGCGTGTGGTGTTTGTGTTTTAAGCATGGCATACGTGTCTCTATTCAGGACTATAAATATACAGACACGCACAGTAATATCTTCTCTCTCCTTAAATAAAGGCGTATGTGTGGTGTTGTGTCTATAAAATGTTATGTGTGTTTTAAGCATGGTATCGAGTATCACGACTATAAATATACAGAAACGCACAGTAATATCTTCTCTAAGGTAAATCGAATAATGTCCGATTTAAAGGTATTTAGTCTTCACCTGTGTCAAATAAAACATTTTCCTCTCCCTCATTTCTTTTTTTATTGTTTGGCTTAGTTAACAATTATTAATTGATCATAACATTTATCATAACCTTTTTCGGTTTGACCTTTTTGTGAAATATGTAAATTTTTTTTCTGTTCTATGACATTTTTTTCGGGCCAAGAAACATTTGTTTTTTTTTTTTAGATGTCTTCAAGGAGATAACTTTGTTTTAACCGACAGAAAAGTTAGATTTTTGAAAAGATACAAGATGAAAAGTAATTGGAGATAACTTTAAAGAAAACTTGCGGCAGCGGAAATGAAAGATGAAATTTTCTGAAAATGATGTTAGCAAATCAATACGAAGCATTTCATTTGTTTTGATTTTGGTTCTTTAGGGCCCGTGTCAAAAGGTCCTGTACACCCGCGGTGCAAATGCAATTTGCCTTTGGCAAATCAGTTGGTGGTCTGTTTTTCCCTTGACCCAGAGTTTTCAACTTTATTTTCTGGCTATCTTTCATTCTTTCTCCCTCTCTGTCCATGTCCTTGTAGGTGTTCATCCCAAATTAGTGGCTTGTACCTTTGTTCTTTTTGGGCGTAAATCAAACAGTTTTGGGTTGTCATTGAGGTTAGCAGCTGCATTCCCAGCTTCAAGTCTCAACTTGAGGCTGCTGCCAGTCGAAAGTCGCGCTCATTAGTTATGATTTAGTGTGCGCATAAACAAAGTTATTAAATTTCCCATCCACGCTTCGGTCAACTACTAAATTGTCTGCCTCGAAGTTGTAGCCATAAAAATTAAAACCATAAATTAAATGAGTATTTATTTACTACTACGCCGTTTCGTTGCAGTTTTTGAAAAAAAAGAGAAAAAGCAAAAGAAGAGGAAAGCCAAAAGGCATACAGAAATTTAATTAACGCTTCTGTGTACATGTAACTACACACAGCGGGAGTGGGTGGTGGTGGCGGTGGCGGTGTTTGTGGTGGTTGGGGGCGTGGCAGGAGAGCTTGTTCCGGGGACCCATAATTAACGATTAATTAAAAGTGCCGCCAGCCTGCAGCACAAAAAAAAGGGAAAACAAAGTTTGCCTGCAATTTCGACCTTGCATATAAATTTTCATTTTGCCATTATTAAATACGAAATGCGACTCATTTGCGGCACAAAATGTAAAGGAATATATAAAAACTTTTCAAAAAATAACTATTTTGTTTAAAAAACTCCACTCTCAGGTTGCTAAGCGGCAAGCATCACTCATTATGTGTTAATTTCTTTTTTTGAAATAGAATTTATTTAGCAATGCTTCGCATTTAATTTAAATGCTTTCGTGCTGTTGATTAATTTTTAGAGAGCTACAAAATATCGATTGTCTTTAATGCAGTGATGTAGAAGAATTCCATGAGTCTATCAAACGTCAAGCTAGGGGCGATTTTATAAGATATATGATTTTTGAAAAAACAGGACAGGCGGTCAGATCTAAATCAACTCAGCTCGGTATGTTGTTCAAGAATATATATACTTTATGTGATCGGAAATGCTTCCTTCTATAGCTCCCATAGAAAAGTATGGACCGAAAAGTAGTCTTTGTTAGAAAAACTTTTTTGTTTTCAATGCTTTCCCCTATTTTTAGACACTACTTCTTTATGACTGCTATACTATATGGATGTCCGTTTTCGACCAATCTTTAGTGGAATCATGGAAAAGCATGACGAACTAAGAAATACGAAGTTTTGAGGCGTTTCCTTTGAAAACAAAAAACCGATCGATCGTTCCTATGACAGCTATATGCTATAGTCATCCGATCCGGCCGGTTCCGACAAATGTGTAGCGTATATGTACTAGAAGACTTCGTGCAAAGTTTCATTAAGACAGCTTTTAAACCGACGGAGAAGATAGCTTAGAAACTGACGGACGGACAGGGCTAAATCAACTCAGCTCGTCATGCTGATCAAGAATACATATACTTTAAGTGGTCGAAGATGCTTCCTTCTATACGTTACACACATCTGCAATGGTATAAAAAGGATTTTAAAAATATCCATTCGAATTGGATCTTAATGGATCTTTTTTTTGTACACGAGAGACTTCACCTAACATCACAAAAAATAGTGTTGAGGGGTCAGATAGCATGATTTTAGCGGCCAATGGACTCGACCAAAACGTGAGATTGATTGCACCTCTAAATTGGTACATGGTTTCACGTGCCGTTTGGTATGTGGCACCGTCCTGTTGAAACTTCATGGCAACTAAGTCCAAATCTTCGATTTCGGTAATCATCCCACGATACATCGCTCCATTGACTGTAAAGTTGCGATTTTTATTATTTTTATTAAGTACGGTCCAATTATACCGCCGGCCAACAAACCACACCAAACAGCGCATTTTTCATTGTGCATTAGAAGCTCTTGAACTGCCTCTGGCTGTTCTTCAAACCAAATTCGGCAATTCTGTTTGTTGACGAACACATTGAGCCAAAAATAAAGCTGATGACAACTATTTGATAAAATAAAGTGGATCTTCATTCAACTTTTTATAGCAGCAAGCGAGCGACGTTGTAGAAGTTGACCCGGCTTCAGTTCTTGCTCCAGCTGTAGTTTGTATGGTTTCATACCGAGGTCCTTACGTGAAATCTTACAGGTGATCAAATAAGACAAGCCCAATAGTTGAAGATGGCGACGAATTGACATATCGCGATCTTTATTGAAAGTGGCCGATACAGCAGCAATATTCTCCTCGGAACGCCATTTCCGCATACAGGATGGTGGATTATTGACCAATAAAGTAAAACTGGTGCAAAATTAAGTCACAATAGCTTAAATAACCTGTATGGTGGGTCGATTATGTCGACCATAAAATGGACGCAATTGGCGAAGCTCATTTCTCACAGAGCACAGAATTTTGATAATAAAATTCAATGATTTACAAGTGCTGTTCGTTTGTTAGTCTATTCATGGTAGAATAGCAAAACTTACTGAGCATTTTTGGCGTTGCCACACGTGAGGTGTTAAAAAATTTATGCAAAAAAAACAAACAACTTCATTGCAACACCAAATATGACAACAACAAACCCCTTTTGCAAAACTATCGAGCCCAAACCACCAAGCGTCGAGGGCACCCTTAGTTCGAGCACGATGGCGGACCACCAGTTTGTCTGGCGCACCGCGATGGTCAGTACTACACTCAGTTCGTATGGCGCCACAGTGCAATGGGTAGTGTTTCAAATTTAAGTACGAATTTTGTTTCTTTCTATTTTTCTAAAAACTGATCCCCCTTTTGCGAGTACTTCCACCTAAGTAAACGCTGTAAATATCAACCCCCTTTATTTTTTTGATTTTGCCTCAAGTTCATGGACTTCCACGTAAGGAAGTGAATTTTTACTTCACTGCATAAATATTTGGGCGCTTTTAAAAATGCTCAACGTTTTTTTCTTCTTTTTCTTTTTCTTATGCTTGATGTTCCGGGCAAATATTTGATAGAATACAAAAGAAAAACCCAAGCGAAATGTGTCAATGGCAAGAGAGTGTAAAGGACCCTCATTAGGACACAGACTGGGCAAAGAACAAGGACCAGAAACGTTGAAGTTCGCTTGAAGAAGGCTTTTAACAAAAGAGCCCCCTTTTTCGGTACAGAGGCGTGTCAACTGAGTGCACAATTATGTTTGAAGTATGGAACAAGCAGGGCGGGAGGAAGGTAGGGAGGGTGGCAAGTCAAAAGGTACAAAGATGCTGACATTTACTTGACTTTTATGCGCGAAATGGAAATCGGATATGACCGGAAGTTGGACAATTGGCTGCAAGCGGAACCCCGATCTTGCAAACAGCCCAAAGCAATAGCACAAGCAACTCCTCCTACTTCTACCCGGAAGGTGTGCAATTATTATTGACTTCAGAGTCAGAGTATAAAAAGCGCGCCAGAAACTTTCTCACGCTCCAGTTGATGCCCTTAAAGATCTTTTAGTCCCTAATTATAGGGTCCTGAACATTGGATCGAGACTTCCTGGCAGCTTTTCAGTTGCAAATGCGCAATTCGTTGCACATTTCTTTTTGCCTGAATTCGTGGTGGACTTTTATTGAAAAGTGTTCAAGTGGAAGTCGTTAGGCTTTTCTATAAAAGTTCCTTAAAGGCTCAAGTGGCGTTTAACACTTTCCGTGTGTTCAAGTGGTTGTAAAGGTAGAATGAAAAGATAAGTTGCAATTTTTTTAAAAAGGATTTATTTCCAGGAAAGTTAAGTGGAAGAACGCGAAACACTTTACCCATTAAGTGAGGCATTTTATGGCTGATTAGCTCAACACTCAGTGGCTCGCAAGCCGAAAAGCGAAGGCTGCGATGCCGGCAGTCCGTTTTTTAGTCCTCGGTCTCGAGTTTTCTAAAACCTTTTTACTAACTTCTACCTAAAACCATATCAGTCTGTTATTTTCCAATTTCATGGAATATTTCAATCAATGTACACAACAATTAGACAGACATTGATCCCCCGACCAATCATTATTCATTCCCTTAAAAAAACTGCTGAGCTCATCACACCTACAAGTACATACAAACACAGCGCATATTCAGGTAACAAGCTCCTTGCCAACTGTTGGTTGAGTAGCGAGAAATCAATTTAATCCTATTTTAAAATCAAACAGACAACTGTTTTTGCACACGCCCCTGGAAACACACCAGCACACACACACATGCACTAAGGATTTTGTAAAGGTCGCATATTTAGCAAGTGCCGTTAAAACTTAATTAGTTGAATTCTCGAGGACAGACAGGCTGCCAGGCAGGTCAGCTAGAACCTCCTACTGAGTGTGCCACAGGATAAACGCCCCGAGAGACCTTTTCCCATACCAATCCGGTTGTGTTGTTTGTTGTTGGTTGATGCTTGTCAACGTCAACAATTTCACGTGTTTACACTTGCCGCCGGTTTGTGGTTCACGTTGGTTGTCTCCCTGCCGCTATCTTAAAGAGTTCATCTCCCCCGTGGCATTTTATTGATTACAAATTATGTCTCGAGGCAAGAAGTATCAATATCTAAATGGTTTCATCTTTCTAAAAATTTGATTAACCCAGCTGCAGACTTGCTATGAGTTTTCAGTTTAAGGTGGGGAGTTTAGAAAAAAGCATAAGTACACAAAGTAATGGGGGATCGGGGTTAGTTTTACCACCAAAGTCTTTAGAACAACATTGGTGGTTCAAAAACAAAAAAATATAAAAACTATCATAATACGTGTATTGCCCCTTCAAAGTATGCAACGTTAGTGAGCATCAGCAATTCACGAAAATATTTATTTTATATTTTGCTTAACACTAGTTTATTTTGAGCACCTTTTACTGTAATCTAAGTAATTGTTAAGTCAAATCTCTTAGCATTAGAATAGTTAATCTCATAATTGAAATTACCAGTTACATGAAGTAACCTTTATTGTTATCAACTCTACTCACGAATACCCATTATTGTCATTAGCTCTAAGCATGAAGTTTATATTTGGTATTTTTGAGAGACCACGAAACGATCTTACTCTATAATAAAAACTTAAAACGAGAAGACGTGCACAGATCTTGCTGGTGTAAATTATTTCAAGTCCTCGAAAGTACGTTGCAAGTGCCTAGCTGCACAATTACCCAAACAGTAATTGTACAGTGTTTTCTTTAAAAAGCCATCGAGGTCATTACAACTGCGTGGATCTTGGCTATCTGCTTTAGTTTTATAAAAAGTTTAATTTAGTGATTGTCTTAGCATAATGTGGTTAATATTTTATCAAGCTATCTTTTTATACTCTGTTCCCATTGAAAATGGGAAAAGGGGGATCATGAAGTTGTGCAAAATTATGTAACTGGTAGAAGGAAGCATTTGTGACCCTATAAAGTATATATGTACATTCTTGATCAGCATCAACAGCCGAGTTGACTTAGCCATGTCCGTCTGTCCTTCCGTCCGTCTGAACGCGTCGATCTCAGAGACTATAAGAGATAGAGCCACAAATTTTTGCATGTAGGTAGGTGTATACCAGATTCAAATCGAGTTTGTTTCAGATTTGGAATATTCCTCCCCCCATTAAGCGCAAAAAACTGTCAGAGCCACAATTTTTATGTTCGACCCTGGAGACTTTATATATATCATGTAAGGCCCAAAATCTATCTATTCTGAAAAGATTAATTAGATCGGACAAAAAACACCGAAGCTATATACGAATCAATTTTGCTTGTGGAAGAGAGGGGGCTTGCGCGCGGCCGCATGCGCGTATGCGCTTGTGTGTATGTTGGAGTGAGTGTATGTGTGAGTGTGTGTGTATCTAAAGGAAAATACACGAAATCAAGGGAACAGGGTATTTTGTAGTCGGGACACTCGACTACAGCTCCCTTACTTGTTAGTAATCTCTTTTCAATCATCAAAAGCGCTCGAAAAAAGACTCATCAAGGTGGGAATCAGTAAAAAGAGAATTAAAGTCTGTACTTCGACTTTTCTCAAACCTTATCTAGTAACCGTAGATATGCTCTTCAGCCTCCATACAAATTTGTAAATTTTTAATTTGAAAAGGCAACGTTTACACAAAATCCGAAGTGGAGTTCGGAACAGAGCCGATATACGATGTCCAGAACCCACAATTTTTGATTCTCATTTCAATTTAGTTTATTAAATCTTGTATATATATTGTTATTTTGTTTTGAGTACCTATTTGAGTAACCCCCTTTTTCTACTCAAATTTTGACATCATCAGCCAATAATTAATAATATCAATGCAACACCCTTACCCAAAACTGTTCCTAAATTAATCATAAAATCGTTTATAATCATATTGTGTCATATGTGAGTGAGTGTGTAATTATGAAGCATCTAATACAATTTAATTGCCTCAACAACCAAGCGGAGGTGGCCACAAGGGGGCAGGCCAAGTAAATGCTATTAGGCCAAAAGCATATGGGCACTTCAATGAGTTTTATTGTTACTACGCATTAGAAGCGTATGTTTTTCCGCTCAAACCCCAAAATGCCCTTTGGCATTTAATGGACAGAAAAGGCCACCCACTTAAGTGCGAACAACAAACAACGCGGGGCAAACAACAACAATTTATATATGGAAATCCACCCTCAAAATGGGAAATGGCAATGAATTGAAATTGATACACCCCCCAAATTTGAACGCCGCATTGAGAGAATCAACGGGGAGCAAACGACGTCGTCGTGTCGTGTCGTGTGGGTGGGTGCCGAGCAAAAGGCGATGCCTGCAATTGGTCCTTTGCCATGCTGAAAGGACTCCCCGCTTGGTGTCTAGGCGTCAGCATCATCATTGGCGGCATTTAAGCTCAACATTCTCTAGCCAGAGAGTTTAATTCAATCAAATCCATGTTGTTGGACCCGGAGCCAGTGCGTCATCTCTCTTGCTACAATTTTGCTCTACGGGAAATTTAATTACCCCCGGAATGGATGTGCATGTTTGGTTGGCGTGACGACAAAGCCCTTTTTTTAAATCCAATAAAGTGTCACACAATTAAATGACACGGATATCCTGCAGAGCGTTGGGAAGGCAGTGGGCAGGGGATTATCATTGGAATTATCTGTTTGCTGTGGAATTGCAGCTGGAACTCAATTAGTTGTAATGTTGTTTTAATTATTGGAAATTAAGTAAAATTGATGGGGAAATAAAAAGGGAAAACGGAGGAGGTATAAAGAGAGTCATTCCCTTTTAGACCCAAACTTTTTTTTTTTTTTTTGCCTTTAAGAACAGATGGAGTTCTTATTCCACGAACAATATGTCATCATCATGCCTAAAATCTGTATTGATTTCAAAAGGTTCTAGGCTAAGGCGAAGGAACCTTGCGTTCTTCTCCTCATTGTTAAGCAAAAACAAAAGAGATTTGCTGCAATATCAAGTTTGGAGTACAAGTAAGTAGGTCATCTATATAGCTGTTTTAAAAACCTCCCGGCATGTTCCTTCTTAAAACAACTGTACACCGAATAAGTTCTGACTATAAGGTACTCTAGTCTCAGTAAAACACGCGCTTTTGAGCTCCGTTCTAACAAGCTGAATTTTTGTACTTTCTATGATTTAGAAGTCCCCAGCCTCGGTTGGAAAGATGATACGTTAAATATACGAGGTGAGTTCAAAGGAAAAGGTGAATTTTTAAATTTTTTTGAAAAGAACTTTTTATTCATCATATCCACTTTGTCCCCCAACGCCCTCTATATACACTTGTGCCAACGCTTTTCCAATCCTCAGACTTTGAGGCGACCACCTCGATCTGACTGACTCCAATTTGACAAAACGCTTTCCTTCTTGGTCTCTTAGTTTTGAATATCCGCCTTCTTTGTTTACGGTGTTGCTTCGGCGTGTTACTGTACGGCGACTTGTTTCCCACCGTCTTTAGCCGTATCGCCATTTGCTATTTCCTTGTAGTATTCCTTATTACGTACACTCTTCGGAACCATAATGCACCACCTTGTACCACACCTTTAATTCGTCCCGATGACCCGTTTGCACCAATCGTCGTTGACGTCATTCAACAACTAGGAGCGATACTAAGCGACGTTGCTTTTACTCAAAATTCGTCAAAACAAAAGCACACAAAAATGACTAACCTTTCAGTTGCCAAGAACAAACATAATCCGAATACAACAAAAACCATATATAACGAATGTACAGCCCCCAGTCGATGGACCACTGTTATTAATGCTCAGTACCATCCACCTGTTTTTTACAGTACTCTACAATATGAGAAGATTTGGTTTACCTTCTCGAAAAACTTCAGTTTTAGCAGATAATTCCGGCTAAATAACTAAGAAGAAACTAGTAAACAGAAGTAAAAGAGTCGTTGAAGCCTCGTAGAGAAACTATGTAAAAACGAGAAGTCTGCTTCTATTAAACAAAAATAAGACAAAATTAATTGTCGGTAATTCATCATTAGAAGTATTTCGGTTCCATCAGATCCTGGCACATTTTTCCGATTACAAATTTTGAAGTATGCTTAACCATAAATTGATTCCCAAACAATTACAACGCCCATCGAATGGGAAGGAAAACACACACGCTCACAACAAAACAGGTGTTTTCAATTCACACAATTCCTGATAAATGTATTTGGGCAAAGGTACACGCACAATGAACAAAAACACAAACATTTTTCAAACCAAAGAGATACGCCTGATGACCTTCTGGTCCTCTTTGGAAGACTGTTAATTAATTTCGGGCCAAAAATACAAGACCAAAAGAAACGCAAAAGAAGTGAGGAACCATCGAGGATCCCTAGATGGAAGCTACATTTTGTTAAATGGCAGGCTATATTTTAAACTTAATTAATCAAGCGTGGCCAGCCTAAAGTTAACTGCCACGCCTCTGCCTCCTATTCCTCGTGCTTGATTGATGTGGACGAGTTGAAGTTGAGTTGAAAGCGTTAAATGAGGGCGGACAGTTTGTTTAGTGTTTGGTAGCTTTATTAGAGACCAAGAGGGAATGCCCCTTATCAATTACATGTCTGTTAATGCCTAATTGCTACCCACACAAATTGAATGTCCATGACCAAGACATTAAAAAGATAAGGCAACAAATTACCTGAGATAGCACGGAATACCAACAAAAAATGGGGTGGTCGGAGGTTCCGGTTTGTAATGTGACACCTTCGTGTGAAAATTTATAGGGCTACGCTTTGTGTAGATTCAATATGGCAAATTGCTTAAATTCATCAAAAAGTAGAGAGAAAAACTACACTCAGAGAAAAAACGCTTGTCATTGAATACAATTATGCTGGAAAATTCCAAACGCAATGAACTAACCAAGGACTTAGATGCTATTACCGTAGGTCAGAAATCTAACATCACTCTATAAGCAAAGTGAGGGTAATTTTGAGTAAAAAATCGTTTTTAAGCTCGAGGTTTCCATTATGGGTCTAATTTGTCTATGTCTGTCTCATATAATTTTTTCAAGAATTAAGAACGTGAATTCTAAAGGATTTTGGTAGACAGTAAGTACGAAAAGTTCAAGACTTAAGAACGTCGGTTCTTTTTTTCAAAAAATACTACCAGAAATTTTTAATTTTATTACTTTTAGTATTTAAAACTCAACACATACATCAAAAATCATACGTCAAACGGGTTTGATGGAATTTTTATCACTCATCCATCACAATCGAACAAAAATCGCACTAGATCCATCAATTTTTATACCCTGTTCCCATTGAAAATAGGAAAAGGGGGATCATAAAGTTGTGCAAAAGTATGTAACAGGTAGAAGGAAGCAGTTAGAGTGTGTGTGTACGTGTGTATGTGTGAGTGTGTGTATATGTGTATAAAAACACAGGAAGTCAAGGGAACAGGGTATTTTGTAGTCGGGGCACTCGACTACAGCTCCCTTACTTGTTTGTCATCGATTTGTGCTGGTGAACACGACCATAATTACTATATTATACAATTGCCATATATCAACTCTTCTTGATAATTTAAACTCATTATAAAGTTCTTAATAACTATCTATGGTCATAGGAAAATAGAGCAAAAATGTTAACCGATTGCAGGTGTGATGTGAACAGCAAATTGCTGGCGTCGATGTTTCGCCCTTTCCGACTTTTCGGCAGCTCTCCAATCGGCTTGACGATTTACCTGTTGCATTCTTCTGAGCTTTAAATAATGTTCTTGACCTCTCATTACTCTTATCAGTCTTTTAATTAGATTTTCGCTTTCCTGGCAAAATTACAATTTAAGAATGTTTGAAGTTTATTTATTTCCGTTCGATTTACTCCTTCTATGCTCATATAAAAAATTAAAAATGTTGTAAATTTCGCAGTTGTTTTTTACCATTAAAATAAAGTAAATAGAGAGATTAAAGTTTTAGGTTATCAACTATTTGTGTGCAAAATTTTATCCAAATCAAACATTCATAAATTCCATATAATTTAAACAATCGATGGACACTTTTCTATCTTCTTTCACCAAACAATTGATTTATGCATCTGTGCGTCGGTTTCTTAAGAGTAGGCCCAATAAGGCTTCTATAACAGGATTCTTTTGAGTGCTTTGGTAACTCTCATTTTTTTTTCTTCTAGCCATTAAAGAAGTAATTTCGTCCGAAATTGTAAAAATTATATCATTTAAACATTGACCCGCCCTTTGAAAAATTCTATACAAGCACAAAATTCTTATATTTTTTCTGAGTGTAAAGAAAACTCCCCTCGACCATACACATGTGAGGGCACAAAAAATTTATTTAAGAAATAAACAATCTATTAGACAACCCGTCGTTATTGACGTATTACAAGACGTCATGCAAGCCAGCCCAGAGCCTCGTGCCTTCTTCTTGTCAAGGGATAATACTTAGTTAGCCGGCCCCCGTTCTATGTAAATGCAGATAGTTGGAGACTGCTACAAAAAATAAAACAAAAGAAAACCAAAAGAAAATATGTATGAATTATGAAGCATGCAAAAAAAGAACATTTTTTTTGGCGCTGGAGTTGATTAAATGGCCAAAGCTGATGACAAATTGAGGCTCTTTGCTGTTGCTGTTGATGCTTTTAAATTAATCTCGTAGACCACTTGAGCTCAACTTGATGTGCTTAACCCAATAAGTGGGGGGTCATGAAAATTGTAGGGAATCAGCATATCAATTTCGCTGGGATCATCAAACTGGCAAGATAATAATTTTAAAGGATTTTCTAGTAAACTCGAAAAAGTAAAAAAGTCAAAGTCAACCGGGCCTGTTCCGAATCCGAAAACGAGTGGAAGCCGCAAATCGAGTTGATTGCTGTTCCGAATTCCGCAAATCGACAAGAATTGTCGTTTTCAAAACGTTCCTGCGAGTCAGCGGAATTAAAAGTAATTGCTATTTAAAACATAAAAATATTTCCCCAAGATTAACTAAACATTTGAATTAGTTGAACATTTTTAAGATCGTTTAACATCATTACCAAACTGTTTAAAGTTGAAGTATGATTTATTAAAAAAATTTTTTGATAAACTTCTGTAAAATATTGCATCAAAAACCAAACCGAGCGGCCGCGACCAAACCGAGCTGTTCTGAATTCCACATTATTTTTTAGTCGATTTCGACCTTAAATCGGCGGCTGCTAGGGTTGCTGCATATGAATTTATTTAATCGAACAGCACCTTTTCTATTTCACTTAGCTATGTTTAACCATATTTGATTTGACATACGCAAATGTAACATTTAAATACTGGATTAAGTAAAAATAAATGGACTTAAAGAGTAAATAAGAGCTTTATAATTTTAAATTATAGAGATGATGACAACTCTTGCTGCTGACGATTTACACAAACACGTGCACAGGCCAGCCAGACAGCTGTTTTCGAAACCGAGTTCGAAAAGTCGGAACGTAACCAAATCGTTCGGAATTGGGAACAGGAAATAGTAAAACGTTCGTTTTCGTTTCGTTTTTACTTTTTGAAAACGTTCGAAATTCGGAACAGGCCTGAACATCTCAATTGATTTAGTAAAGAAAAGTAGCTTAAGCTTAATGCCAGGTGGGTGCCGCATTTGCTGACAGTCGACAGCAAATTTTATAGTGGCTAAATTGGAAGTATTTGCAGTCAAATTTTAAAATTGGAAATCTTCGCTTAGACAGCTGATGTTTTTCTTGAAAGTTGAATAAATTAATCAATTAGGTAGCGTATTTCACATATCATTCAACTTGTCAACGTCTCTTTAACAAATCTCAATTACTTTTTGCGCATTTGGCGGTTATTATCTCTCCCTACAACATCAGCCACAAGCCACCCTCATATTAACTAATTTATTTGATTTTGTTCATACATGTGTGAGTGAAAGAGAAAGATGAAATTGTCTCATTGCTACTTTTGTTTAATCAAAAGCAATTGTTCATTTCAAGTTGATTGCAATTGTGGGTTGTTTTGTCAGATTTGCGGTTTTTGCGGTTGCCCTTTGGTAATGCAAAATGATGGAAATGAGAAATTGATTTAGACAGGCAGTTGGAAACGTGTTCGTATCTATCAAAGGAATTGGTATTCATTAATATTTTTTCATCATTAAGAGTTCCCCCGCTCATCAGTATCCCAAACCACTAATTCAGTTGACCATAACACTTAAGCTGACCTAAAGACATGACAAAATTGGATAAAGCGACACAAGTCACAAGAAAAAATAAGTATGATTAAGGAATTAGGCGAAGATTTTATTTTGGCTTACAACGATTTTCAAATGCTCTTAAAGGTGTCGTTCGACAAATATGCCTAAAAAAAAATTACAAGCCACTTAAAAAATACCAAAAGAAAACATCACAAAATATCAAATACGTATCACTTTTCTTAACATTTACCTTTCTGGTAATTCAGAATGCCATTAAGGGATACTACTATTGTAAAGAACTTAGAAAGTAGCATTTGTTCTATAGCTGTTCCAGCATCACAAGTGTTAGTCAAGCGCGCTTTTTTTAAGGTTTTTTATCCAGCCAAAGAGCTATTACATCTATAGATGAAAAATAACAGGAAGACTTATTAATGATTAACTTACACTAAGCTCAAATATTATATTAAAAAAGACTCTTCTATGAGCGAGAACAAATATATGGTCGGAAATGCTTCCTTCTGACTGTTACATTGCGTTACATTTGCGCTCACTTAATATACCCTGTGTACCTTTGGTATGAAGTATCCGCCGGAAAAGTCCAACAAAATTTTTTTCATTTGATCGGTTTTTACCCCGATTTAATTTCTTATTTGCGGTCTATATGGCGGCATTACTTCTTTAAAAATCCACATTACCCTTTCTCCAAATAGAGCACTCTCACAAAGTCAGTCCTCTTCAAACAAACCAAACGAACGAATGTGTAAAAAGGGCTTAAAAACGAAAAGGGAAAAAACGTTGTCATTAATTTACGCATAAAATTTTATAATTTATGACAATATGAGGTGTAGCTGGAGCGCCGGCGCAACAGTTTTTTTGGTGCTGTGTGGAGTCCAAATGAACTGGATGGCTGGCTGGATCTGGCCATGTTGGAGTAGTCGGAGGCACAGGCGACTTTTATAATTATGTCTACGCATAAAAATCACATAAATTTGTGCATAAATGCAACAACAATAACAACGAGCCCTACATAATAAATGATGGCGCTTAAAATTTTCAACATCTCTGTAAAGACACAACGATAAAGATCGCCGTTTGAAAAAAAAAATGATGCTGATACAAAAACTGGTCAAGTGCTTCCCTCGTCCAGCTTCACATCTTATGAATGAATTAATGCATTTAATGCAACTTTTGGCCATATAAAAAGTGGCCCGTTGAGTTCAAATCGTTTTTATTTTTTGTGGCGGTATGTGGTATTGTGTGTCATTAATAAAAATCAAAGTTCGACTTGCCTTTGACTGGGTGTTTTTGTTATTTATGATAGTCGACGTCGTAAAGCGTCATTTGGGATGTTACTGTACTGTGAGTTATTTTTGGTTAAAGTTAATCCACAGAAATTTAAACATCATGTGATCCCTACTGATGCTGAAAAATGATTTAGATCAACCTTAAGCAGATTATTGTTGCATTTGGAAAGCTGAAAGTAATGTAGATTGCATATTCATTAATGAACTGAAAAGCTTTGTATTCTTTAGCGAAAGCTTACTCAGTACTTTTTTGTTTTCTTTCCAACCGCATATAAGCCACCCAACATGCTCTTCTGCTTCACAACCTGGATGATTCATTTGTTAATATTCCGAGCAGAGTCCCAGTGCAATTCCTCGCCCTGAAACAGCAAAAAAAAACCGAACTCCACTCAGTTTTGACATTTATATTTATTTCAACGTGCAGCAGTCCTGCTTGGCTTGGGTCTCTTCAATGCGATTTGAGTTATAACCAATGGACACGCAAAGGTGGCCCGAAAACTGCTCCACTCCTCCACATATGAGCCAAGAGAAGAATGCGCCAGAAATAAAGTTAAATTAATAATATCGCACGTTGGTTGTGTGCTACACTTTTTTATTGTTTTCCCTTTATTTTCGCTCTCTGTTGTCCTTATGCCACATACATTTGTACGGGAGAGAAATAAATGTCAAGAACCAAAGCGAAATATATATTTGCCCCACAGGCACTTACTTCTTACTTTATTTGATGCGTGTGTGTGCTAGAAATGGGCACTGAAAGCTTCAACGAATGAAAAATGACAATGTCGAATGATAAATAACATTACTTAATGCATAAATAGTGGCGGACAAACCCTGCACTAAAGAAGCATGAGTCGGAAACAATGCAACTAGTACGAAAGGCTTCCATAATCTTAATTTTTAGATTCTCAAAATATTGTTCCAGGAAATCCCGGATTCTTCGCCCCTCTACAAATCAGATGTCGCTAATGGAATAATACAAACTTAAAATACCGTTCGGCTGGCTATAAGCCAAACCGGTGGTTTAAGACGTCTGTCTACCATTGAATTAAGCCAATCAGTATTCCCGTACGTTTTGCAACCCTGGTTAAGCTTTCTAATACACCCAGAAAAAAATCAAGAACGTTGCACTTGAATGGATTACAAACGGTTTCTATAGTACGGTAAGAACCTAAATAATTGTTTCAAGTACAAAGAAATACTTGATTTAGGACAGTTCCGGCATATATTAAATAATTTTTGAATTATTTTTTAATCATCTTGATCATACTTCAAGATTGCACTACATCCATTAGTCTTAAATCAAGTCCGATTAACTCTTAAAATAATGACAAATTATTCTTCTTATAAGTGCAGTAAATTCTAACGTCAACCCTAATACATTCATGAAAAAATAAGAATAAAACAAAAAAATACGAAAAATAAGAAATTGTCAAATAAGAATAAAATATTCTTGGTTTAAGCACATAAAATACTAAAGCTATTCCCAAGTTGTTCTTGATATGATAGAGTCCTTAAATCAAAGAAGGCTGAATAGATCTAAAGACCAAGATGGTATTACTGCAGGTCAGAAATCTACCAACACTGCATAACAAAAGAATTAGAACCAGTTGAAATTGAAAGAAACGACAAAAAAAATTCGCATATTTCGTTGCACACATCTTACAGCTTGAATTGTAAGTCTGTTTTGTTCTAAGTTCAAGATATTTTTTACTTAGATAAGGAACGCGCTTATCTTATGTTTAAACTCGATCGATCTGGAAGTTCCAAGTACAAAACAAACTTGAAAACTTAAGTACAAAACGGTATAAAATCAATCTGGATCGATCTATAACTCTGACAGTCGATGCCCGCCTCAAGCCTCGCTGATAAGGTTTGTTTCTCCTGTTGTTGTTGGACTTCAATTACGTACCTATCTCTGGGGAAGTCGTTGAAAATTCTTAGTTCTGGAAGTCTTACTGCGTGTCTTACTTGAAGAAAATGACTACTGATTGCAAATAAAGAATAACCTTGCACTTTATGGAGGTTAATTATGTGGGCCGGGCTTAAGCAGATCAGCGTTTTATAGGTCTGACGACAGTTATGGTTAACTAGTGAATAGTTTCTTCCGAAAGACCTTTAATACCAAGGATACTATTTCTCAAGTTTAAGTAAGCACGAGTCAAACTAACAAAATCGACTTTATCATTTCCAATCATTTGATTTTAAAGTCCCATTCTAAAATCCTCATTTTCTGATAGAGTTAACACACTCACACACCCCTAGAATATCTAAGGAAATTTGTGAAAAAAACCCAATGGATAATAGAAATGTTCCTACCAATAATAACAAGCAAATAAAATGGCAAACAAATCGACCATTTGTGCCCGAAAAGAATTGCAAACAAAAATGCAAACAGATGTAAATCCGGGCGTAAAACCCAATAACCGAAGAAGGCTCAGCAAGAAAAGCACCGCATGCGTTCGAGTCGGCGAGAGTCAGCGGGGGTGATGTCATAGGTCAAGTACGAATGCATTAGGACAGCACATGATAGCGGAAGTGAAACAGTTGGCCTGGGGCTTTAAAGTGGCCCAAATGAAACCGGGGTCTGTGGAAGCAAGAGGTGCGCGTGCCAAGGTGCGAAAAGCAGACGGCGGAAGTGTCAGCTGGTTTTTGGGTTCCATTCACAATTATGCAATCAAAGTTTACCGAAGTTCTTTCCACGAAACCCACGTGGACGCAGCATGATCTAAATGAGCGAATAACAATTTTTGCAGCTTTTCTTTTTTCTCTTTGTTTGGTAGCCCTTTTGTGGACCCAGCCCTATCCCGCTCTTTCATTCTCTCTCTTTCTGTCATTTGCCTTGGCTGTCATCATTTCTCATCGTTGCGTTGTTTCCTTGTAATTTGTCACCGCTGGAGCTCATTTCTGCGACGTAATTTGTTTTCAACTCATTTCGAGGGATTCATTTCCATGTCATTTGGATTATTTTCTTTGTTGGACTCGTGGTTGCCTTGCATTTAATTACGAACTGATGAAACAAATTTGTTTACTCTGGACCTGTTTGGATAAATACATGTCCTTTAGAAAGTATAAGTTAGTTTGGGCACAAAGTTTATACCTACTTAGATATCTATCATAGGTTGGCTTGGAGCGGTTACTGTGGTTGTGCTTGTAGTTTGTCGTTGCTTATGAATTACTGTGTTTTGAGTTGAATAACGGGCTAGGCGTCAAGGGCGAATCGGGCCATTGGGTTCCCATCGCTCTTATTGAGTATTATGCGTATTCAATGTGCTTTCTTTATCACGAGTATCTCTGACTATATTTTACTGGTGCAGAACCGGATACAAACCGGCTTAAAATTGGATCAGAGACATATCTCAGAAGCTAATTAGGCGACGAACTTGAAGAACTTAAGAGAGTTGCATTTGTAAAAATAAGGTGACTTCTTTTGGCCCCGGTGACTTCTTTTGGCCCACCTTGTATTATTGCTGCAATAGAAAAGTACAGTCTGAAAAGAAGTCTTGGTTAAAAAACTTTTTTGTTTTATATGGAAATGTCCTTAAAATTGGCAATTATTTTTTTGGTATGAGTCTAACACAATTCTACAAGGTTTTGTCAAAATCGGATAACTATAGGATATAGCTGCCATTGGAACTCGGTCGAAAAACTAGTTCTAGTGAGAAAAACTTTTTTGTTTTCAATGGAAACGTCCTTATCATTGGTATATACATACTTATTTAATATACTTTTACACAATTCTAGAAAGTTTTGTCAAAATCGACTGGCTATAGCAAATAGCTGCAGTACGAAAGATCGGTCGAAAAAGAAGTTCTAGTGAGAAAAACTTTTTTGTTTTAAGGCGTTTACTCAGATGAGATAAAAATTCAGTTTTTCACAAACTTCATTTAGATAAAACTGCTTCTCCAAAGCATATCTGGTTTCAAAACTGTTCAAATGGGGTTTATTTATGTGAAGTATTGTGCTGAACTATGTTTTTATCTTATCTGAGTTTAGGCCTTTAAATGTAATCGACTCCAAATTTTGTACTTGTTAGTTTAATATGATTTTCGATGATACCATTAAGTTTGGTCGAAATCGGACATCTAAATAGTAAAGCTCGAAAAGTAAGGTCCGAAAAGTAGTCCTATATAACTAAAGTTAGAAAAAGTTTGGGTTTTTAAAGAAGGTTGCAAGGGTATACAAAGCTTCTGCCAAGCCGAAGTTAACTTCCATCAATTTTTCAAATACGATTGATTTTCTTGATGACTGATTTTGGCACAAAAGATTTAATATAACTACAAGGTTCAGTTAATAAGATAATTGGTGTTTATAATAGATGATTTTCTTATGCTTAACATAAATCAGCTTTGGAACGTCACGTTGGAATTTTAGGTAATTTGAATATTTTATCGTACCTTTTATTAAATCATACTACAGTACTATTTCTTAGCTTTCAAATAAACTATTCCAAACAAATCAAGATTTTTGTTAAGCTAAGATATTCCACTTTGAACTCATCTGTTTGAAATGAATAGACTTTTCGACGACTTTAGAGATTATCTGCCTTGGTTCTTATGGCTCTGTATTTTTTAAAAGAACGCTGATTTTGTTCACTGATCCATTTTTCTGCCACATAAAGGTAATGGGAAGATTAGAAAGCAACCCTGATTTGTCATTTCCTTGCATATTTATTCAATATTAAAGCCCCTTAAGAATGCCGCCCGAAACAACTCTCCTTAGTTCCGACACTGTCTGGGCCCCCCCAAAAACTAAACTCTTTCGCAACCAAACAAAAATTTCCACTCACTTCGCTGCCAACTCAGGCATATCAATTCGGGCCTATGCATTGAGTCTAAAAACGAGTCCCACTTCAGAAAACTAATTTTTAAGCATTAGAAAGGGCAAGCAACAACCTTCATACTATGTACTTCCCTTGGGCTATTGTGATCCAGCATGACTTTGCTTTGAAAACATATTTGTAACGGCAGAAAGTCGACAACAAAAGCGTAGAATAAAAAAAATTTTGAAGTACACGCACTTTTAAACGCAATTACAGTCCAAAGGGGCGGAGATGATGAAAAGTACAAATACATGAATGCATATGGATGTGTGCTCTCTCTCTCTGTGTTTAGCCTCAGGTGAAAAAAAAACGCATAGCCACAGCTGAAATGCATCAGTTCACCACACTATATCCACCTCGCTTCCACAATGCTTTTCAGCAAACGCCATTGGGGGTTCGGCCTATATGCTGATGCCCCTCTCCTCACTCATGCTGCTCTGCTTGCCATGTTGTGTGTGGCTTTTGTATGAAGTGATGGGTTTTCCCTTTATTAGTTTGTCTAATTGCTTTTGGCAACTATTATTACGGCATTTTTCGTTGTTGTTGCTGTTGGTTTGTCAGCGTTAAAAGTATCACAGATGTCTGAACTGAACCCGCGTTGACCCCCCACGGGTTGCCCTGGCTTTGATTTGACTCTTCACTACGTTACCATGTTTCCATATTCGAACTACATTGTAATACTTTTTTTTAATAAATTCTGTTAAAGAAGGCGTGAAATTTCGCTGTTTCAGCATTTCCGTTTTATGACCGCCTGCTGTGAAGTTGAGGGAGATGAATCGAGGGGGTAGGTAGGTGATTTTTAATTTATTAAATTTTAAATACAGTATTATTTAATTTTTGGTTTTGGGAAATAAAACAAACAGCTCAGGTAGTCCGATATTTATAAGTCAACAGCAAACCCCACTTCAACTTAACTCTAGGAACATACACAACATATAACACAACAGCTAGCTCCCATAATGCATCCATTATGGAGCCGCTCGGAGCCGTGCAAACGACCAGCACATGCGATTCTACCTATAGGAAATAGAAATTCACATAAGATCAATGAGTTTCGGTATGTTCTTATTTATTAACTAATAAAAGCAAAATAATTAATTTCTCCTCTTTTTAGACAAGAAACGGAGAAACCTTCAATGGGATTACTGCTTGGTTGGGAGTATGGTCATCAATGGTTGCAGCAGCGCGATCGAAATATATTAGAGACGGAACAGAATCTAAAGCAGCCTTTTATTGCACCGGACATGGATTGGTGGCTGAATCGTCGCCGTAAGACAATGGATCGCCGACAAGTTCATGTCAAGGAATCGAATCTGATGGGTTCAGTTAAGAAGAGTTTAAATCTAACCGCATTTGCCCAAGCGCGTAAAAGACGCGCATTAAATGCAGAATTCTTAGCTAATCGAAAGAGAAAATCTCAATCCGCCAGTTAATGAAATGAAGCATAATACTTTTACAATTTACACGTGTAAATATATTTTGCAAAAAAAAAACACACAATTAGATATTACAAATCTATTGGCGGAAACGAAAAGCAAAGGTAAGCTAGTCTCTGAACGTGAAGAACACGTGCCCATTTATCAACAAAGCTACAAACCAGCTAAAGTATATATATTAAGAGAGAATCACTAGTCATTTGATTTATAGAGAAATGAAGAATTCCAAATAGTCCTTGGAACCGGATATTCAGATAATAATAATGTGTGAGCAAAGAATGCTGAAGAAAGTGATTTGTTCCAGTTATGAACACTTTGATATCTTTATTAAATGAACAGTTAGCTTCCCAGTAAACATTTTATGAAATTTTTTATCAAGTTCGAAACATCTTAGAGACCTCGGTCTTGGTCATAAATGATATTTATGTAGGAAGAAAATGGTTACCTAGCCGCGACTCTTTTTGAAGAGTCGTTTTTAGCCCTTTCTGATGAGTTTCGACTCATTTTTGATCAAATTTTGAGCATATGCATGGTCATTTTTGAGTCTTCTGTTAAGCGCACATGATAGTCAACTCTTTGTAATCATCAAAGACGAAAAAAGACTCATAAGATGTGCTTAGACCTAACTTTGCTGAAAAGCTCTGACCGAGGAAGTTCAGCTAAACTTTCCCACTTGAATATTACTTTTAAACATCAGACTTGTCTATGAAATGAACCGACCCGAACCAATTACTTCTACAGTTTAAGGTTCGGTTGAGCATTTTCGTAAGAAACTAGTTTTGTACGCTGTTCGGTTTAGATCACAAGTAAGTGGTTCGATGCAGTTTTGGCTCAGTACAGAACCGAGAAGGATCCCTGACTTGCAGCTTTTCCTTTCCGTATTCCGTTTAATTAAAAAGGGCCAAAACAAACATTCGCTTAAAACTTCTCCAAGAACCAGCTAATGGCCTTTGCAACCTATTCCTTAGCGGATCTAGCCATTTGGCCCAGATGAGAGTGTTTGAGGAGTCAGCAAACTGTGTTTACCTTTCTCTGGATGACTTTTTCGCTAATAAAGCTTATTTAATGCTTAGCTTAGGAAGGAGATAATGTAGTCTTGACGTATAGGCCGCTATCCTGACGGAAAGGGCATCTTTTGAAGTTTCAAACGGGCAGAGCCACAGACCCAGATAAACATGGGCCCCAGGTGAGCCTCCTGGTAAGAGATATGCTTAGATTTGTAAAGGTATCCTTATAAGTAACGTGCGAAGTGCAACGACAGCATGCAGCGTCTTATCCAAATTAAAACCTATTTTCCTTTCCCACATGCGGCTAAACATTCAAATTTATATACTTGTAGCGAGAAACACTGTATATTTCTTTGCTAGGCTTTCTTAGTTGATAAGTCTTTTTATAACGTTACTTAAAATTTGTTGAAGCCTTTTTTGTCGACTCTTAACAAATAAATAAATAAATAATCCGCATTGGTGGCAATAAGTGACTCTTCGATATCAAGGGACGAAAGATCAGCTTCCAAAACTGTGGATACAAAATTTTAAGCCTAAAAAGAATGACTTGATCCCGGCAACGGGGCTAAAATTTTAAGTACGAGCAGGCTTGATATCTATCCGAATCGGAATAGTCTCCCGACAATTTGACTGGTGTGGTAGAGTTGGCTGAGCGGCGCTATTAGTGTGCTGTCAGTCGAGGTCCCGAGTTCGAGTCCCAGTCAGGGTAAGAAAAATAAATAAATAAATTTAAAAAAAAAATGTTTAATTTATAACAAAAAAAGAAGATGGGTGGGGTGGGTGGGTGCGAGATTACGCCACCTTGTGAACCTACCCTCTGAGCGACTCAGAGCAAGCACAAAAAGCACCACACGGTAAAAACACCCCGAAAAGAACACCACTGGAGACCTGTGGGATGGAGTAACCCAAACGAGCCGACGCGCATGCGTATCAGCAGAAAGCCGATTCCGAACTGAGAACCGACCCGAACAGCCGAGCGGAAAGCGCATGCGTGTTGACACTACCGATCGTACGGCCACTTTTACCCCATAACTGGAATGAACGACAAACTACAGCGTTAGAGCCCTTAAAAATGTTTCCTAATTTCATAGTTGTAATGTATTTTAAACTTACACGTTATTAGCAGAAATAAAGACGCAAACGTAAACGAACAAACATTACCCTATGCGCCCAGAGATGAACACAAAATGTTGTAAGTGTATTATTAAGGTGCGATTCGACACAGCCCCCTCGGGGCCTGACAGTCTGAGTCGAGAGACGACAATCACAATAACAAACGTAGAGTGCTCTGGCTCTCAGAGAGCTGTCATCTGAGCCAAGAGAGAGCGAGGTGAGAAAAATAGGGCCCCTTGTCACTACGGAATACGACACCTTTATTAAATACACCTTGGGCCAGACGGTCAGGAAAAATAAATAACGAAAAGAATCATTTACCGGGCTAATACAATATCGATCCAGGGGCTATGCAGGTTTTTAATCGCTTAATCTGTTCCTTGACCTCTTTCTCATTACTCAGACGAATAGTGCAAGAGGGACCAAGTAGCGATATTGTAATCAGATAAAAGATTGTCGGTACTTAAAATCGACTCTGAAAAAAACGACGTTTTAAAAAGCTTTATGTCGGCGGAGCGTCCAATAAATTTTTGGGACAATTTTAGTTGGAACTCTGACTTGATTTAAGGTCGGCCCTGCCTGACTACGATATACTTTTGGTAATTGTCTATAAAGAGGGACCTGTGTTTAAAAATAAATTATTTTTATATTCAATTATTTCCAGAAGAGTCTCGTTGGAGCGGTCTTCGACTGGAATCATAAAAAATTCTCCAGACAGTCTATTTACTCCTCTGAATATCCACCTCTTTTTGTTTCTAGGGGTAAGTCGATCAAAACTTGTAATTTTTTATTGTTTTTTTTCTGTGTAGTATAATACGACTCCCCAGTCATATTGGCGAATACCCCTCTCAGCAACAAAACCGGGCTCTGATATGATACCCTGGTTTTGATTACTTCTTCTAAGCAATAAATCGATTACTATCAGACGCAATGAACTGCAACTAATGCCAAACAACGCAAGTTTCTGTATTTGTTTTTGATCGTTTTTGATTCTTGACATGGCTTTTGTGAGTGTGTTGTTTTTTTCGCGACGCATTCTTGAATCATGAAAAACAAACAAAAGCGCAGCAAGCCCGCTCTCTTTCTCTCGGACCTCTGGCGGCGTCTAGGCATTTGTTGTTCAACCAAATGTCGTCAGGCGTTTGGAACAATGGTCCCACTACCCATCAAGTATTGTACGTTGACGTTGACGTTTTTGTCGTCATTATCGGAGGCCGGGTAAGTGAACAATTGGCCTGGCCCAGCTCACTGCCTGTGGATATTTCGAATTTATTATATTATTTTTTTCCTTTTAATATGCATTTCCGCTTCATTAACTACTCCAACTATATGGCCAGCTCGATTAAAATTTGCGTCGGCTGCGTTGGCTTTTTCTTTTTTGGCGCGCAAATTTGTGGAAAAGGGGCGTTACTTGTAGGCCTGCTGAAAATTGCGCAGTTTACACAACCGATTCAGCGGTTGGGTTGGTTTAATATTTACAATTTGTTTGTGTAACAAACTTTTACCTTTGGCCCGCTTCTTTTCTTTTTTAAATTAACGAAAAAAACTCATTAGTGCTAAGACCATTTTTTGGTTATTTATGGCATTTGAAAAGCGTTTGCAACACAAGTGCCAATGGGGGTGATGGAAGAAGTTAAATTGTTTTCATATTTTTGGTTTAAATATATAGTAAAAATTTACTTTTCAGTAGCAAGGATTCTGCAAAAATGAAAAAAATTTAATGTCGAACCTGGTCACACCACAACCAAAATTATAAGTGCCGAACCTGAACCTGAACCTGTTCCGAACCTAAGTTCTCCGGTTCGGTTCAAAAAATTTACAGACATTCTAAAATCTAGCATATTTGTTGAAATCTGTTTAATACTGTGTGACAAACGCTTGAAATAGTCGCGAAAGAATAATGGAATATTTTATTAAATTCTAGAAAGTTGTTTAAAACAGGGACTTTAACCAAAACAGAACCGATATTTGACTACCGACATTTTTGAAACCGAAAAGGACGAAAATAACCTAATCATTGTATCATTGCACTATAACAGCCATGCCCAGTACTATGCTCTTTGACTACGTTTTGTTTTTGTAATTGCACCGAAGATAGGAAGTCAATGGTCGTATACATGCAGAGCGCGAGGTAGAACAAAAACAGGTTTTATTCTTTTCTTTGATTGGCGCAAGCAAACTGACCAACAACAATTTTGTGTGATTTTGTTGTTGCCTTACCCAATTTCAATGGTCTTTTTTGTGTGAGTAGTGGTGAGTGCTCTGCCCTATGCATTTTTGGGCATGCCTGCACTATAACATCAAAACATCACGAATATCAATTTTTTAATCGACCTTACATCAATAACTTATATTTTTTATTTGTCTAAGCTCTAAGCATTTCTTTTTCATTACTGTTATTATTCTAATTAATAATACTTTCACATTGTACACATACATACGATAATTACGCTTTTGCAATTATTTCATTATTTATTGCTGCTTCAATAATTTTTAAAAATATTTCCCACTTATTATCTGCCATTAATTTTGCGCTCATTTTTTTTTTTCCCGTCTTTTTCCTCCTCTGTTTTATTATTTCAACAACATGTCAGTTTCGTACCGTAATTTTCTACACAGTTTATGCCTGGAATTTTTCTAGCACAACAACGAAAAATATGGAAAATTATGTTTCACACTGTGCTAGCTGGAGTTTTCTGCGCATAAATTAATGAACAGTATGAATGTAGTCGTAGGTAAAGAAACAAAATTATTAAGAGAAAGGGTTGCCGCTGTGCTAAGGAAAAATTAAATATGAATAAATAGCATTAAAAAAGTGGCGTGAAAAATGTGTGAAAACAGAAAAAGAAAATTAGAAATGTTGATTCTACAAAGATTTAGAGTCCCAACTGGAAACTAATTTGAGAAAATGGTAAATAATACTTTGAATAGTTTACTTTAAAAAAGTTCCTGTAGGATATCCAGCTATAACTGACAAAAAATCGATCGTTCCGATAATGTGCCTTAGTAAGTAACACTTTTTATCTTTAGATAGTGTTGTAATGAGCAGATGACATCTTAAACCTATGTATATTTTAATATTGTGTTCAGTGCAAGGCTGCAAGGTTGAGAATTCAATTCCCTGACAAGATTAAACAAAAATTTGTTTTCTTTGTTTTCAAAAGTTTAAAAAAATCAAAATTACTAGTGTGGGTCTGTCTTTAAGTGTATAAGGATGTCCTATGGAATATGCAGAAAGAAAAGAAAGGAAGAGGAATCTTTCTGGAAGCGGAAATTTATCTGTAACAGGCTTAAAAGATCCTGCTTTCAGACTAAATTGTACTCGAATTTTTTGCTTACTTTAACCTTTATTACATAATCGGATAAACGGGATAAATTTGATCTTTTCAGTATTGAAGTGTCGAAATACCCTATTCCCTTGATTTCATTTGTTTTCACAACTAACGAACACAGAAATCTCTAGAGATTTCGCCGTTGGTAGGTTTGTAAATCTCTCGAAAAATTCGTCGATGCCACAGAACTTTGGGAGATTTCATCCCTTTAATCTCTTAAATAACAAAAAGCTGCCGCGTCCCAGGAATCTGAAATGTAAAAAATATATTTTTCGATATTTCTTTCATTTGATCAATATTTTCGATATTTAATAGATCATAACAGCTTGATCTATTGAAATAAGAGGTCTATGATGTCATTTGATTAGTATTAAAACTACATTATGATTGCGCTCAAAATCTAGAGATCAAAGCTCATAAACACTGCAGAATATTGTTTAAATGCATTCTTATATGAGACTTATTCAAGGCTGCAAACCGATTCGGTTCGGGTTTTTTTGAGTCCCTCGAACCGGACCATTGCTAATGCGTTTACAAATTCAACAAGGACACAAGGACAAGGAACATTTCATTTATTCTTTTTTAGATATTGGAACATCGGAACATTGGAGATATCGGAACCGGTCTAGTATCAGTAAAGTATCTAACCCCATGTTAGCATATTATTGCCTCAAGTGTTCGATTAATAGTTTAAAATTATTTGAACCGTTTCAGTCCGTTCTTCAACCGGGAAAGTATCAAACCGTATATTCCCAACCAATACACCAAATTTCAAGCTGTGTGTGAACACACCCTTACTCGTAAAACTAGTAACAAGTGTGCATTAAAAAAAATGTTAAAAATAATGGTTACCATTTCGTGATGGAACATACAAATGCCAGATCAGCAGTATACTTGGCCAAATTGAAAATTAAAAAACTGACTAGCAAAAAAAAGAGAAGGAAGGAAAAAAAATAAAAACGCGGCCATTACTCAAAAAATAAATACGCGACTGACGATGGCCAATAAAAATATTGGAGAAATGGTCATAAACACAGTCAGCGCAATGGGCGCTGGTCCTGAGAGGCCAGCGCCACGGAAACAACAACACAAAAGACTAATAAAAGTTATGTGGAAAATTGATTTTGCGGTAGCCCGGGCAATAAATGTTGTCGTTGTTGTTGCTGCTGCCCCAAAAATACTAAATACAAGTTGAACATGACTCGGATGCGGTCCTGCGCAGTTTGGTTTGACAAAAGTGAGAAATATGCATGGCAAAACCTTACTCTACCCTCCTCCCCCTCGATGGGGCATTCCACAAGCCACAAAACTGCAACGAGGAAATATGATGACATATCGCGTCATAGTTCAAACGGCAGGGAATCCACTGATCAATTTTGTACACAGCAAGGCGCCATCTTTTTGGCCCTTGCATGAGCTTGGTTTCGCCTGGTCAGTGCGCCAAATCGTGGCCATAATTTTTTATTATCCAGCTTCAGCTTCAAGTTCAGCCCAAGACCCCGGCTTCTGTTGGGATATTGGTTGGGCAACCAACTTCGGTTCGTTGAGTAGCCATAAAAATAATTAATTGGCTTTTATGTGGCAGGAGCCGTTGAAATTTCGCCTTTTTTCGTGTTTTGTGTGTTTTTTTGGTTGCCTGCAATTTCTGCAATGGCGTCTCTGTCAGTGCATTTTGGTGCGTTTCATTAGCATTATTAATTATGTTCATAATCAGCATTCTGCATCGGCATCTGCATCGGTTTTTATGTGGTTACACACAAAAACTCATTTCCGCTCAGTGTCCGGCGGCCATTTGCATTGGGCTGAGCTTAATTAGTTTTGTGGTTAGCCACAAAAGTAAACTTTCTAATTGAACTTCTGATATCGAGAAAGCATTTCGCCGACGACTGGTCATTAGTTAAGTCTCTAATGGAGTGGTGATATCTCTTACTACATACCTAGCCAAAAGGACACAAAAATTTTTAGTTATTAATTTTAAGTTATTTCTAAGCACCACATAAATTTTGCCTATTATTGAGGGTCTAAGAAGTGTGTGAAACACCAGGGTACCTTTTATTATTAACTTGATAATTTCATCTTAATTTGCTTTTGCTTGTCTCGGGCCATCTATAAAATTTATGAACTTCCACAAATGTTTATAATGAAAAGAAATCCCATAAGATAAATGATTATTGAAATGCGCAACGTAAATGAAAACAAATTTGTACGCAACAAATTCCGCGCATTGTTTTCCAATGGTTTTTTCTTTTTTAACGATTTGTTCAATTTTCTAAATCGAAATCGATTTTGTGCCTTACAACATATTCCAGGCGATTCAAAAATGGATTTCAATTACTTTTCATTTGGCCTCAACTCTTGTTTTTTCACAGGTGTGAAGAGTAATGAAAAAACTATAAATCATGGCACAAATGAAGTTGAACTTTACGATATTTTTTCGAGGGCCTGCATAGACACTTGAATTTTTTGTATTGTAAAAGTGTAACATTGATTAAGCATTATTAGCGTTTATTGTTGTTGTGGTTCTTTCTTTCATTCTATTGTATTTCTTCTCTATTTTGTTGCTATACCCGCTCACAGTGGGACATTTTCCATCATCAACACTTTTGGAATGATGGAACGGTTCGTTGGTCAAGTCTGGCAGATTCAAAAAAGAAACATGCGCCATTTGGGTGGAAAGAGAAAAACATATGTGTATTGATATATTGCTGGTGCTTAAAGTAAATCAAAATTGATTTGCTGTAAGCTGTGTTTTGTATTTTTTAATGAACTGTAGAGAAATATGGAGAAAAAAGTCAAAGTGTAGAGAGAAATATTTATTTAAGATTTTGTTTAAATCAAACTTTTCTAAAAACTAGCTCTAGTGAGAAAATCTTTTTTGTTTTTAGTAAAAAAAGTCCTTATTCTTAGCATACACTTAATTTTTATATTTTTACACAATTCTGCAAAGTTTGGTCGAAATCGGATGACTATAGCATATAGCTCCCATAGGAACGATCGGTCGAAAAACTAGTTCGAGTGAGGAAAACTTTTTTGTTTTTAATGAAAACGTCCTTTTTATTGGCATATTCTTATTTTTCATAATTTAACACATTTCTACAAAGTTTTATCAAAATCGGATGACTGTAGCATATAGCTGTAGTATGAATGATAGGTTGAAAAACTAGTTCTAGTGTGAAAAACTTTTTTGTCTTAAATGGGATCGCCTCCAAATTTCGTAATTAACAGTGTATTATGCTTTTCCATGATTTCACCAAGTTTGGTCGAAATCAGACATCTATATAGTATAGATTCCATAGAAAAGAAAGGTCCATAAAGTAGTCTTTGTTGGAAAAACTTTTTTGTTTTCAATGGAAGCTGCAAGGGTATACAAAACTTTGGCCGATCCGAAGTTAGCTTTCCCTATTTTTTTATGTCAAAAAGCAAAATTTCTATCCCCGCTTTAAAGATCTACACAGACGGACGGACGGACAGACGGACAAGGCTAAATCAACTCAGCTCGTCATGCTGATCAAGAATATTTATACTTTATGTGGTAGGAGATGCTTCCTTCTATGCGTTACAAACATCCGGACAATTTTTTAATACCCTCTGCAAGGGTATAAAAATCGGGTGGCTGAGTTCATGAAGCATGAAATCCTCCCCAAGGGTATTCAAAAAAATCTTTGCCTGAAATGGAATTGAAGTATCTTAAAGCATTTGCGGCTACCGTTTAGCGAATTCGAGCTTATAGATAAATTATCAACTTCATCATCATCCTCATTTTGGAGTATCGGACTATGGTAAAAATAATTGCCAAAACGCATGCGGCGTGCTCAATTTACGTTGGCGGCGCTTGCGCCGTTTGTGGCCTTCAAAGAGAGGAAAACGAAGGCACGCTTTTGCGGCCCAAGTTCTGTGCCCACCCCCACCCCCTAGGGTTTGGCTGCTGTGACAGAAGTGTTTTTTGGCATGTCAAATGGCCGTTGGTTGCCTCATCCCTTCTCGTTGTCGTCCTCCTTTTAATAACATTATGAAAACGCGTGTTTTACAGCTCATCATGAGTCGCAATGAAGTCCATTGCAGTGCTTGCATTTTTGCGTGCACTCTTTTTCTTTTTTTCAATATTTTTTTTGTGCCTGCCAGTTACAAGTCAAGTCCTCGCCACAGCCGGCACCGCTTGGGGTCGGTCGGCGGTTTGGCCCTCCCATTGCGCCCGCACCATGCGGGCCTTCTGCGCAACCGCAGAAGCCAAAGTCAGGCGTTGACTCTGAAGCGCGCGCACTCGTAGAGCTATAATTTTCCAATATGCAAATGTGTTTTTGGGTCTCTGCGGTGGCTCATTAGAGAGATGTATATGTGGTGGACTCGGCCAAGCGTTTGACAATTATACAATTTTGCAGCACGACTAAGCAAATTATTTTCACTAAATTAAATTTTAACTCGTGCTGGGCGCACTTTTTCCAAAAGCAGGCCCATATCCACCTCCTCGAAAAAACCTCACAAATTGTGGTCTCCAAGTGAGTTTTTGAGGGCCTGTGGATTGACATGTGGCATGGTGATGAAAAGTTGTGATTGGATTTCTTGGGAGAGCAGCAGCAGCTGTATGTGTGGACGTGTGTGATTGGGAACAAAAGGTTGTGGAACAAAAGACATTGTTAAGATTAAGTCTAAAGAACAGTTTGTTTTAGAAATGGGAATAAAAAGCGCTGTACCCTTAAGTGGAAAAAGTACTCCATATTGCTAGAGATTATTGAGTTCCATTGGCTTCCGTTAAAAAATTACATTGACCCTTAAAAAAGAGTATATAGATGCTATATATGGGCATTTCCATAGAATGGTCCACCTTGACAAAAAATTTTAATTACTTAAAATCACCATGTTTTACCAAGTTTTCATGGGAAAACAATTAAATAGAAATAATGTAAGCTAATCTTACATTTATGCATAAACGCAATCAGTCTAAGCACCAAAATTAGGGCTAATAAAGATTTCTATATTGAAAATAAAAATCCAATCCAAGAATACATATACCTTATGCGGTCGGAGATGATTCCTTCTATGCGTTTCAAACTTCTGGGAAAAATTATAAGTAGGGAAGTAGGGATGTAAAGGGCGAAGTGATTTATTATGGCGTCAAATAAAACACAATATTTCGAATATATATTAAAGAATTGTTCAACGAATGTGGTCAATGACGTATACTTAAGTTTTGTTATGAAAAGAATCTAAAAAAGCGCCGTCGGCAAAATTTTATTTTAAAAGTCGCTCGATTTCTGAAAATAAAAATTTGTTTACGTGTGGAAAAGCGATAAAGAGTATCATCTACAATCCTCTCAAACAAATTAATTTAAAAAACTTCAGCATGTGAAGGGCCAAGTGCAACAAATACATCAAGTTTTTTTTGCAAGTGGTCTGTTTTATAAACCTCGAAATGCTATTGCAGTTAAATTCTAGGAATGAGACGCTCAAAAATTGCTATTTTTATTATTTATTTGACATTTAAAGAAAAGCACATGCATAAGTTTGGTGCAAAAAGAGCAATTTCAAAATTCATTATTATTCGCGGTCCATCGACGAAAAATAATTTCCGAATTTTTGGTGAGGAAGGATGTAAAATAGACAGTTACAAAATGACATGATTTTGGTACATTTTACTCTGTCCACACATTTTCTGTATTAAGAACATTTCGTAAAAATTTTCAGCTTCCTAGCTAGTCTGGTGTACGAATGCCAGAGCATTGACCAAAAAATGATATTACTTGTCCTCAGTGCAGAGTATAAAAACGTTGGAAGAAAATTTATGAAATCGCATTTAAACCAACTTAGAAAACTAAGTAAGCTCCGAATCTAAAAATTGTATTTTATAAATTCATTTTTATAAAGTTTTCCTAAATTTTACACCCATATTATGTGCTGCATAGTATTCAAATGTTGTTGTTGTCTTCCGCTCAAACTGGGCGTCTTTGGTCTTGTGGGAAAGCTAATTATGTTTGGAAGTTTTGAGGCATATGGTAAGCAAACCCTTAAGCTTTGTTCAGTTTTGTACTCCAAGCTATAACATCTTTTCAGTTGCCGCTAATTTGGAATCAATTGAAAAGAAACTGGGGAGGGAACCAAGCATGGGTGTCATAGTCATTTTAGTGTTGACGTCGGTTTTTTGTTATCTAAGTAGTTTACTCTTATTGGGTGGGATGATAGCGGTACGGACAGATATATGCCTGACTAAATTTTCCTGAAAATTAATCTAAGTTGTGCTTACAGAAGAAGCGTTTAATGCTCCAAATGGGAGTAATTGGTGGTTTTATTGGGACAGTTCCGGGTGATGTTTGTATATTTCCTTTGGGTAAGTGAATTCATTCATACCAATTGTATAACAAACAAATAGTTGCTACTTTCAGCTTTACAGATATACCTAAGCATTGTGGTCTGCTCCTATGTAAGACTTAAAATGAAAGATGACCCAAGTTATATTATTTAATTAACCCCCCGAAAAGTATGCATCAAATACTGCCTTCCGAAAGTAGGCAACAACTTCACAACTGAAAACTACTAGCTTTTGATTTCGCGCAGCAATCAATTACAGAAAATATCGGATATATGACATTACAGAGCATTATGCGCAAATTTAATATGAGAATTTAATTGCTTGTATGCAAATCGCTTATAAGCAAATGCTGCTTGTATGCTAACTTTTTTCACCATAATTGAAATCTCAGCGTACTATTTTAATCGGTTGTAAGCAAATTTTCTAGCACTGTTTCATGCTTGCCTATGTGGCTTCCGTTTGGCAGTGCCTTGTAGTACAATCCAGTTTCATCAGCATTAAGTTTGCATTCTGGAGTGAATTTGTCCAAAATATGCGGCAAATGAGCAGTTGCTGTGTTATTTTACTGTCTTCTCTGTGAATCTTTGCGAAGTTAATAGTTTCGCTTGCACCAACGTTGAAGCCAGGTCCGATCTGGTGCATAGTCTTCATTTAGCTTTATGGCAAGACTGGTCCACTAACAATTCCATTTCGAGAACGGATTTGGTGGAACCAGGACAACAATGCTGCTTCCAAGTGATTATGTGTGCTTTTTTCTATCCCTTTTCTTGTCAAAATTGGTGACAGCACAGACCTGACCTGATTTTTAATGCGCGAAATGGTGCTGACGCATACTTTATACCTCTCAGCAAGCATATATTGTTTGTTGTTTGTTTTTAAGGGGGTTGTACAAGTTGCGCGTGCTGTTTTTAGATGCTTTTTTAATAATTCACAGAAACAAAACGAAAATATATTTTTCAAATCAGTTTTTTTTATTTGAAAGATAATGAATGAATAAAACATACAAAATTTTTGTTTTAAAATTGTGACTTCGGCTGAAAAATTTTTGGTCTGCGAAAAGTGGTATGAAAAAAGCGCGCCCATGACGGCCGTGATTCGGGGTCACTCCGTTATCGAATTCAAAAAGGAAAAACGATTCTGGTTTAGTATCGATGTAATTCTGGCCTGAACCCAGGTTTGGAAAAAGTTAATTTTTGACAAAATGGTGGCACTTTGAAAATGAAAAAAATTGATTTTTTATAAATATATATAAAAAAATACTAAAAATTTTATCTAGAAGTTGGAAGTTCAGGCCAGAATGACGACAATTCTGCGTCGTCTGACACCTCGGTCCAGTAGTTTTGGCTGAATCGCGGCCGCCATTTTGAAAAGCGTGGTTTCGAGAAAAGCGCGCTTAAAGTTTTGCAGTTGCAAAGACATTTGGCTCACCTTGAGTCGCTAAAAGGGCTATATCTCCTAAACTAATTCAAGTTTTCGAAAATCCTTTTGGGAAAATATTTTTGAATATCTGAGCTTTGAAAAAAAAACAAAAACAAAGCAATAAAAAAGTCGATTTTTTCCGGCCCAACTTATACTACCCCCTTAAGCCATTTTAGATGTAAACGGGGGCTTTTCGTTTATTTTATTTAACAATATTCTCACGGCAGCCTTATGGTGCTCATTCTTACGGAGTTTTTTACGGTGTGTCTTGTCGATATATTAATGTGACCTTGCTCCGCTCTCTTACAAATTCTAACTTTAAAGTTATCGATATATTTAGACATGTTTACATTTGGCGGTTATTTTAAACAATTTGTCCAAAGACTACAAAGGCAGAAATTTTTTGTTTATATAATCGCAATATATATAATATGTCGCGACATTGCTGCAGCTATTATTACAGAATCATATGTTTAGCTATCGATAAACGTCAATCGATAATTCAATTTGGAACTGTGTTGAAAAATTTGCTTACAAACGATAAAAGTAGTACGCAGACATTTCAATTTTGCTAAAAAAAAGTTTGCATAAATACTCATTTTAAATTTGCGCATAATGCTCTCTAATGCCGAATTTTTGCATATAAACGGTCACACTGATTTGAAATTTGACTCACGCGTGATTCGTTCCTACACATCTCTAGACCACAGCTGCTTTATGAATGAGCGTGTTATTTTTTTTTGTTATTACGCTACACAAGTTACTACCATTTGCCTAAAATATTTAATGTGAGCTTACACTTCAAACGGGGATGCCAAGAAAATATTAAGCACAATTGCCAGCCAACAAAAACAACCACGGAAGTCCCGGCACACAATGGAAGTGGAAGTGTAGTAGGAGTGCGTGCGTGTAGTAGTGTGTTGTAAAAGTGTGTAGTGTGTAAAAAAGGAAAGAAAAAAAGGAAGGAAAAAAAGGACAGAAACCTGCAAATTAAAATTAAAAATTAATTTGAATTAACGTAATTAATAAACAAAGAGCAGCATGCCGAACTAAGAGAAACTCAATTGCAATTTAGACGACAAACAAAAGCCGGGCATGTTAAAGCAGCTGACGACGACGACGGAGAAAAAGCCTCTAGCAGCATTAGGAGCCAGAGGAAGCGGGGTTAGCGGTGGCAGCTGCCTGTAATCCAAATAATATGTTGCTGGCTGCATCCGGGGTCCCGGCCTACAATGGAGGAGGCGGCGTCACCGGCGGAGGAGCTGTAGCTGGAGGACGTGCCACACCAACGGCTACCTCCAACGCTTCTCGTCCCAGTGCGGCGAGTGCTTTGATGAAAACCCTCTCGGTGCGTCTTCACCGTGGCACTGAATTTATCAAGGACACTGTGCAAAAGGCCTTGGTCATGTCCGCCCCCACACCCGCAGCTCCCGCACCTCTTCCTCCTGTCAAGCATCTGCAATTGGACAGTCAAAGTCTCAAACGAAAATTGAGCGGAGCTGGCGGTATTATGGGCTGCACCACCGGAGGCGGCAGCAGTGTAACAGCCAAACCCGGCAGCTCTGGCACTGGACGCAGCCACTACATCCTCAGCCATTCGCAGCAGCAACCCACTTGCTTTCTACCCTCGACCGCATTCCTGAAGGCTTTCACGGTGGCGCCCACGGCCCTGCATCGCTCGGCATCGGCCCGTAAGACGGAATCCCAGCACAGATAGTCTGCTAATGGATCTGTGCCTGTTCAAGCCCATTAGACCCATGCCCATAACGCCAATCAAAATGTAAGTAAAATTTTAAAGTGAGGATTAGTAGTTTAAGCAAGTTGTATAAGTATTACAGTTTAAGTAAGTTTTAAGTATTACAGGTAAGGTTCAATGGTTTGGCTCACAACCTAGTGAACCACTCAGGATGGTTCCTATGACTTAAAAGTGCCAATGGTTTGACTCACAACCTAGTGAACCACTCAGGATGGTTCCTATGACTATGGAAATATATTCCATCTACAACAGATTATGATGCGCTCCACCCACCCAACTTTTGAAAGATCATTTTAACAAATATCACCTTGATTTCGAGCCCTTTTGATGATTAGAAATAGGGGAAAGTTAACTTCGGCTCGGCCGAAGTTTTGTGTACCCTTGCAGCCTCCATTGAAGACCAAAAAGATTTTCTAAGACTAGTTTTCGGATCTTACAAAGCATAACAAACTAACAAGTACGAAATTTGGATTTAACAGTCTAGTTTTTCGACCGATCGTTCCTATGACAGCTATATGCTATAGTCATCCGAACCGGCCGGTTCCGACAAATGTGCAGCGTATAGGTACCAAAAGACTTCGTGCAAAGTTTGGTGAATATAGCTTTCAAACTGACGAAGGAGATAGCGTAGAAACAGACGGACAGGGCTAAATCAACTCAGCTCGTCATGATGATCAAGAATATATATACTTAATGTGGTCAGAGATGCTTCCTTCTATGCGTTAAAAACATCCAGACAAATTTCTAGAAATTATTCGCTCTCCGAAAACTTGACTTAAAAGTGCCATTGCGTCTCAGGCAATGGCTCCATACTGCTGAAACCATATAAGTCAGGTTTTAAATCGCAAAATATTAATTCCGTTTGAAATTAAGTTAATTGAGCGTTCTGTCTTTGGAAGCTGTCCGTAATGTGTATTAAACCTTATAAAGTCTATCTTAAAAACATAGTTTAATTTTTCAAATCCTTCAACAATTTCAGCAACAAAGCCCGCGGTTTTGAACTGAAGAAACCCAAATACGTGCCCGTTTTGACTGTGTACAGTGAGGATGAGGAGGATACTGAACCGCAGGAGCCGCCTGTACATAAACCAAGGCACAGGTATTTTGAATTTAAAACAAAATTAAATAAATCGTTATAAACATTTTTTGTTCTTCAAATTTAGCACCCTGACATTGCCACCACATGCAGAATCGGCCTTTGTGCCGATGCCCTATATAGAAATTACCACCAAGAGCAGCACTCACAGCTGCCACAACACACACACCTCAGGCTCTGGCAAAATAGCCAAGTCCAGACGACGTCGTCGCGCACCATTGCACACAGCCAAAAGACGTCGTCAGGTTACAGTAGTAGCAGCTGAGATTGCTTCTGTTAAACCACCACCACCCACGGCACCACCAACCGCCGCCAAACGCAAGGCCTCCACCTGCTCAACAGCATCGGCTGGAGCGAAACGTAAACGTCGGCATGCTGAAGGCGATGCTGGTGACTCTTCCATATCGCCCGCAAGACACTCACCGCCCATGACGCGTCAACGCGCACGTCAACAGATCTCCGCCAACAGCAACTAAAACCCACAAGCGTCTCAACTCATTGGAATGTCATTCGATGCAACAGGCAAACAAACAAAAAACTCTTTCTAAGTCTTAAGTCTTTGGTTCTAGTTACTGTTTACTGCCTGGACGCGTTCCAACGAAGTAAGTGGAAACACATAGATTGTATACACCAAGCTGATACCATTATTGTGCAATTTAATGTAGTTGCATGTGACTTTTGGATTTAGAGAGACATTTGTTTAGAGTACAATACAAACTGACAGCGACAGAAGCAGGCATTAGTGCATATCGTTTGAAAAAAAAATAAGCATTTGACCGAAAGTGTCTTTTGTGCCTCAGTAAACTGCAATTGTGTATGCGTGCTAGAGTGCGTCTAACCCAACAAAATTAACTTAATACAATAGCAGCATAAAAGTTACTTTGAGCTGACACTTGGCTTGATTTGCTCAGTTGCTTATACTCAAAATTATCGTAAAACACACGTGAGAAGCAAAAACAAGGGTTCTCTTCAGAGAGTGCGAGAGTCCAAAAAATTTCCTAAGCCATTGTTTTTAATTGTAAGGAGTGTATCACTGATGCATCGCTTATTTTATTATCTTATGAAAAATTATAAATCTTTTTTAATTCAGTGTTATATTTAAAAAAAAAATCCCAAAAATGGCAGATTAAAAAAATTGTATAAATTCTTCTCTTCTGGAACAAATTTATTTTATTTTGTTTTTTTGTGAGCTGGATTACAAAATCTATCAGAAAAACCTTCCTAAGGTTTTGTTAGGGTCCAACATAGTGTTATTCTCCGTTTTTGAGTTCGTTTGCACTATATTAATTGTTAGTCCTCTGAGGACCTTGAGTACACTTCAGGCTTAAACTGTTGCCCATTAACTTATTCGTTTATATTCAGTTGTTATTTTGCTCAACTTATGCAGCTTCCTACCCGTTAATGCAGTTTTCCTTGTGTATATTTTTCATTCTAATACTTTTCCGATTTTGACATGTAAATGGCATGAATCTCACATTCCATTTGCTTAAATATATATGTTTGTCACAAAAGGTTCTATGGTAACTAGAATTCTACGAATTCAAGTCACAGCAATAACAGTTGCCGTTTTTAATTCCTTAATTTTTTTCAAATTTTGTAGTCTACATCAAGTAGCCACAGATACATGTGCCGTTTTCCATATAAAGTATCGAGTATTTGTTGTAAATTCAAATGGGAGTATGGCTGATAATCTCATTAACCAGATAAAATGCAACCAAAGCTTTCTGGTTTTAAAATTTAGTAAAGAATTTAGAAAACCTTTGAAACAAATGTGCAATATAGAGAAAAATTTAACAACTGAACAACAGTGAGTAAGCAACTGAAGAAAAAAGAGGACTTGTTAATTTTTTCATTTTCTCACAAATTAGGACTACATTTCACATTCATTAATTGTCAATATACATTTTAATACTAGGAAAATCACTAAGTTTATTAAAAAAAAAGTTTGAACTTTTGTGTAGATTTTCACAAATCTTAAACAAATGTCTCTCCAGATCTCAAATGTTCTCCTACACTTACTTTGATGGGTTGAAAGAAGTAATAACGTAGCAAACCATAATTTAAACTGGTCTTCAAGACTGACAAAAATATCTTTACGAATATTATAAAAAAGAACTTATAAACAAGCAAACTGGAAAATTTCAAGAATTTATGTTTAGTTCTACCAAAAAAAAAAACAATTTAAATTTAAATAAAAGTATTAGAAAAAATCAATCAATGTAAAAAGAAATCCACACACACACACATTTTTAATGAATAAGCCATTCCTGATATTGAAATTTCATTTTAAATTGTATTTTTTTTTCTTTAGTTATTCCCTGCCTTTGAGGCAAAACAAATTCAAGAAAACGCCACAACTAACATTAATTTCCTATTTTATGAATTAAGTTTGTTAGAATTTATAGCCTAGAAAAAAAGTAAATAATTTCATTCATTAACTTTAAGAGTCAGCGAAGATATATATCTATATATATAATGCATACCGGTCGAATCAACTGTCTGTTGTGATATGAATTAATTTATAAAAACAAAAACAAATCCGTGCGAAAGACGACAAACAACAAAATCAATTGCGTAAACATAAAAAAAAGCAAGTACCATATTATTATGTATGTACGGGTGTTTCTCGCCCAGTAATAGTAGTTGCAACATCAAAATTTAAAAATTGATATCCATCAAAAATTTATGTATTTATCCATAAGCTTAAATCATTTACCTTTAACATTTTAAAACGAAAAGATTCCGGAAATGTTTGGTAACAATACGAAATACACATAATGCAAAATTACTTAAACACACCAGCGAGTTGTATGCGTCAATAAATCCATCAAAATATAATACATTTTTTATATTTTCTTTTCAACTATATTCAAATGCGAAAAAAATGAATCTTCCAAAGGGAGAAGATTGACTAAACGCTATCTTCAGCGCCACGAGCATAGTGCGCCTTCCGCCCTACCTTATAAGAGTAATTGTCCAAAACTTTGAAGACCGAATCTAAATGTAACCTAGTAAACGCAATTGTTTTGGTATACATATTGAACACACTCGTTCTCGAGAACCATAGAACGCATCCACTCCAACTTGACGGCTTTTTTAACAAGAGACATTTATTACTGATATATTACTTAATCAAAAGTTTTAGACGTCAGGCAATCATGGAATGGAACTCGCTCGAAAAACTCGAAGTCCCCCGAAACTTTGTGTATCTCACACTTGCTCACAACAGCTTTCAAACCAAAACGCAATACAAAATTGAAAGCATTCTGTTTAATGATGAGAAAAATTTCACCATAGAGGCATCGTTCCGCAAACAGAACGATAGAGTGTATGCTTTATTATCAAAGCAAGCGTCCCAGCTCATTCCGAGAGTTTATGGAGCTCATCATCCGGCCTATGTGATGGTTCGGCGAAAGTATATCAATCCGACGTTTTGGAAAAGTTGTGAAGCCCCCCAACACGACATTATTTGTAAACAAGCCGTGGACCTTTCAACAACTCTCCGCTCCAGCTTACAAGGCAAAAACAATTCAAACATGGCTAAAAAACCATGAACCGAACTCCATTTCTATGGATGATTGGCCTGCTAGTAGTCCAAACTGTGGCTATGGCTTGCTCTACTCGACACCCAAATATTAAGTCTTTGAGGCGCGCCGTTGTCCGAGCAGTGGACAATTTCCCCATGCATGTGGTGCGCACTGCGATCGATGAGTGACCAGAGAGACTGGCGTTGCTGGTAGGCACAAGACGGCCATTTCGAATAAGTTGTTCTACGATTTGTAGCCATTGGTCACTCAATAAAAGAAAAAAAAGTTTTGAAAAATATTCATTCGTTTTCATTTTATGACCAAAAAATCCTGTACGAAAACAATTGCGAGGTGTAACCCCGAAGAAGCACACAAAACTCTGTACTTGGCCCTGTTCTAGGTTATTTTATGAATTGCTAGTTATCAGCACTTATGTACCTTACGTTGCAGCGCCTTTAATAGCAAGAAAAGGTCGAACCGGAAGGGGTGGAACCATTAACTTATTCCTTATATAGCCTCTCAGTGCCTGCCCACACATTTGCGCGGGTAAATTTTGCATAAAAAATTTTAGGAAAATCGTATTCCACCTGTATTTTATCCCGGACGTTTGTGTGGTTAACTTTTCTGGGTTCATATGTGTTTTTTCTGGGGAAAATGAGTTAAATCCTAAGATAATTTGTCAAATGTGACTTAAATATAAAATTTAAACAAAATTAATCAATATTTTATGCTGGTACTGAAAGGAATATATAAATAGCTTCACAACGCCTAGAAGAAGTCTAACCATCACTTGATCCAATGGGATATAAATCATTGATGTTTCAGGTATTACTTAGACCGCACGTACTCTGATCCCTGGAATGCACTGACCAAATCAAGTCGCCAAAACATGTATTGTTTGAATGTTAGAGGTTCTACGAGGAGAGGCGGCTGCTAGAGAGATTTCCCACGCAAGGAAAGACATACCATTTTGAGTACATGTGTTCAAAATTATTATATATGGGCATTTCTACAGAAAGGTCCACCGAGACCAAAAAATTATTTAGCACTTTTTTTTGAAAAAAGGTACTATAGAATGTATTGACTTTGGGTCTTTAAAATCGTTTTTAGGGTACAACGGGTTAAAAAATAATGAACATGAAACCATAACAAAGTATGTGATTGCAATTCATTGTAACTTTTTGCCTTACATTATAACAGAAATCACAAATATATTATGGTGGAAAAATATGTTACGTATGCGAACTATATAACAGAATATAACAGAAATCACAAATATGTTATTATGGAAAAATATGTCGCGAATTCTATTTTACTTTCTAAGAAAAAAAATAAAGAAAATGTTTTAGTCAAACTAGTTCTAATATACAGTTAAAGTGATTGAAATCATTTTAAAACAAGACATTAGGTCAAGTGCTGCGCATCACCGTTGCGACCGGTGCTGCCTATAATTGTTTGTTTTCCTTATAACTCGAATATCGTTCATCCAATCTTTAAAATTCCTTCATCGTAATAAATATGTCCAGAAGGTTCGAACCTTCTATCTATTAAACTGTGGGAAATATGACGAATTTTCGATATTGCGTGGGCGGAAGGGGGCGTTCCATACACGTCAAACCTCTATATCTGACCATTTCTGAGATCTGTTTGTTCATAGGGACAGACGAACACTTTTGCACAAATTTAATATACTCTGTGTACCTCTGGTACAGAGTATAAATAGTCGCACTAAAAAATGTTGGCAGGTTTCACTGAGTTCTGCACTCATGTTGATGCCCAAAAAAAGCACTTCCATTTTTGGTCGCGTGCGTGTGTCTTTTTGGTTGGCTTTATCTTGGAACCAGCACTACGTCTGCTACCAACTTTACCACTGAATAAAGTGCTCCGAGAGATCTAAAAAAAATAGTTTATTTTGCCTTTTATTCTGCTTTAAATGCGTACGACGGTCACGTTCGTCATCATGGAAATACCCATATATAAAAACTAAAAATGTGCTATGCAAAAAAAAATATAGTTTTGCGATGAATTTGCATTAATTCTAATTCAAATTTTCAACAACATCCGTTGCATACCATTGGGCGGAACAAAATATGATATACACATGTATTCAAAATGTTATATCTTCGCTTAAAAATCTTGAAAATATTTGGGATAGTTTATTTTAACGCTTAGAAATAGTACTTTACGTTAATATCAAATTGAATCAAAATAAACGAAACTGGTCCCCACAAATCGAGCATAAAAAAGGTCAGAGCATGTATATTAATCGAATTTAGGCTCAAACTACCACAAATCTAGACGTAATGATCCTTTTCCGAAAATTTAAGCAATATTTATTTATCGCTTTCATCATTTATAAAAAAAAATGAAACATTTTTGAAATTCTTAACACTTATTTCTGAATAGTGGAATATTTTTCTTAATAATGTGCCAACCTATTTTTCAACATTTTAACACAAAAATTTCATTCCATCACTCCTCGAAAGTTTCCATTTTTGTGGGCATCACATTCCAAAGATCCTGTAATTTATATCCCTCCCTTATACGTTCCATGGCAAAGCCCAATTCCTTGCAGTAGACAGGTTCTCGGGCTGTCTGCTCGCTGCTGTTGCTGCTGCTAGCCATACCAAGACAACCCTCGGCCAAATAACTATTCAATTTGGTATTAATTTCACGCTCTTGACGCTCATCTAATTCCTGAAAATCTTCAACTTTGAATTGGGTTACTTGTGCAGCTTCGTCAGCCGCTGCAGCTAGACGCTGGCGTGCATCCTTAGCATCGTAGTACACACCAAAATTCGGCTGCTCGGCATAAATGGTATGGAGGGAGCCAAGCTCTTTGTATAGCTCATTTAAACGTTCGACAGGATCTATACGAAAACCGAGTACATAACCGCCACCTGTTTCGGCAGTTTGAATCACCAAAGCGGGACCATACTTGGACTCGCGTATGCGCAGCTGAATGGAAAATGAAAATATTTTATAGAGTTTAGAAATCCAGAAGGTTCTGTTCATTGTCTGGTTCGAAGCACCGAATAAACACGTATCGACCTTTTTTTTACTCACACTTTCAATCTGCAGATAGGGCAAACTGATGTTGAACGTCTCATTGGCATCGGCATACCACACCAATCGTATATTGGACACCACAAAGCTACCCAAATTGCCCTGATCACTGGACAGATTCCAAACACCCTGCACCTGGCTATAGACCTGCTCATCAGGCAGTATAATCAACTGACCCGACTGGACAATTGCTCCGCGTAGCTTTAAGTCGCGATACAAATAACTGCGTTGATATAATCTGAAAATATATATACATAATTATTGAGTAATGCTCCCTGAAGTAAGTACTTACTGGTAAACATCAAAGACGCTGGCAAAAATGGGCTGATCGCGACGTGCCGTCTCACCGGATACATCGGTAAAGAGAAACTCAAAGCGTGTCTCATTGCTGATGGCTAGGATGTAGAGAGCCTGACTGGGTTGGCGACCTTTTGAGTGCATGTGCACAAGGCGAGTATTGGTATTGGCTATGCGAGCATAACCAATAGCTATGGATGAAGATGAAAGCGGGGCTAAAATTTTTAATTATTTATTAACTCATAAGGCTGCAAACGCACTGAAATTTTAAAGCAAAGTCTTGGGTTCGGTCTAGCTATGATCTAGATCTTCGAAATTAAACTAGAACATTTGAATAGTCAGATGGAAAAATTTGGCAGATGGAAAAACCTGCAGAACTTGTACCCATCTGTCGTTGTTCCAGCATTAGCGCCAGGTCTCCGTACTTTGCCTACGGGACTCTCGAGCATCAGCTATGACTTAGAAGAAAGAATTCAATTTGGAAAGTGGTAACATAGCTCGTATGGAAACCGCGGTTCCTTAAGCCTATCTTATAAACGAGAACTAATCTACTAAACTAATCTAATAACTAATCTCCATACATACACAAATTGAATTTCTTATGCACCAGCGAGTGCCAAATGATGCGCAAATTTGTAACCAACATTCTGCCAGTATCTCCTGAATTTCCTTTACTATCCTCCATATGGTAGATATAGTCTAATATTTTTTCTCCCTGTCTCAAGCGTTTGTGTCTGTAAAGTGAGAGAAAATTAGCCGAATGGTAAAAATGAAATAAGACTTACAATTGTGGCACATCGAATTTGATATCCTTATCCTCCCACAGCAGATTGCGCTCTTGTGCATCCATTTTACTTAAAGTTTTCAACATTTTTCCGAACAAGAGAAAAACAAACAGTAGAACCACTTTTCGTTTTCATAGTTTGTTATGAGCAATTTCGTTGCCAGAGGCAACCATTGTAGGTTTAAACAGCTGTTTAAGTGGGTTTGTGAGTTTACCAGTATAAAACTTATTAAGTCATTTATTAATTTACGTTGGAAATTTTTTTTTTAATTTTCATTGCAAAATTTGGGCTTAAACATTAAAATTGTTTATAAAATTAACACAAGGCAATTGTTTTGCATTTGAATACCGATTAAATAATATTTACACAAAAATTTTGTCTCATCACATGATTATCTGCGGTTCGGGTACACTGGCCGCAATGCTCTTATGCGGCAACACTTGGCCACCATTCACATACAGCTCATCCTTGACAATCACATCCTCACCCAGCACAGTAATGCCCTCGATACGCACCCAACGCCCCACTATCGAACGCCAGCCCACAATACAGGAGTCCAGCCAGGAATGCGAACGGACTATGGCACCTTTTAGAATAGTTGAACGCTTAATGCAGACACCATCTTCGATGACAACATCCGGGCCGATGGTAACATTGGGTCCAATGCGACAACCCTCACCAATTGTAGCCGTTGGATCTACCAGAACATTGCCCACAACACCGGGTCCGGTATACAATTTTGGTGATTGCTTTTGACGCAGCGAACTGAGATAGAGACACATGCCTAGGAAAAGCAAGAGATGATAATGGCAAATTACCACTAAGCAGTTAACATTTGAAAAAATGCTGGTTTTTTTTATGGTACGAAAAGTAGAAACGTTAGAAAAAAAAAGATATTCTGTGTCTGGTTAGGTAAATGGAAAGTACCGATTGAAAAATAAGAACAACCAAACCAAGCCGTACCGTCCCAACCTAAAATTTCGGTTCGGTTCAACAAAAATTATAAACATGAAAAGTTTTGACCTACGGTCTAGCGACTTTTTCTATTATCTGATCGGTCTTGCGTGACAGACTCTTAACATCGGCAGGAAAGTGCAATAAAACTTCAAGAATTCAATTCCCATACGATTTGTGTAGTTTTTAGTTCGAAAGCGATTTGAGGTTAAATTGTTAACTAAAAAAATGTGAAATATGGGCCAAAAACCTTGAACCTTAAATTTTCGAACCTTAACCATGGGTAAATATCGAAAATATGTGTTGGGTTTGCAGCCTTGCAAACTTCTACTATTACGACTTAGGGCTATGGAAAATTCAAGATTTTTCTTATAAAATCCATGGTTTTTGCAGTAAAATTTCACAACTTGAAAGTTTGAAGAAGACTCTTCTAAAAATTTGGGAGCAATTATGGAGCTAGAGGTTTCAAATTCTAGAATTTTAAATAATTTCGCTGACCTGACCTCGATCCTGCAAACTTCATTCTAATATCGAAATAATTTGGGAATATTTCTAGAACAATTGTATAGAAAATTTTATACAAAAATCAGAAATAAGAAATAAAAAACTTAAAAATTTCATTCTATCTAAAGATTATAAAGAAACGCAAGTTTTTTTTCAATGCGGGTCTTTCCCCCTTCAACGTGTCTATCAGCCCTAATGAGTTCCGGCGAAATCGTTTCGCTCAATCAAACATTTTTCCTAAGTCTTCCAGGAAAAACACACACAACTCAAACAGAGATAAAAAAGCAACAACAAAAGTGATTAAAGACACATTGCGATAAGACTTAATGGGCCCAGTAGTGGCTAGATAACAGCTCTCTGATGATTCAATTACCGGTTAGAAAATCTTTGGGCTGTCCAATATCCATCCAGAAGCCCGTTAATTCCATGGCAAATAGCTGCTGCTGTTGGGCCATAGCCGGAAACACTTCCTTCTCAATGGACGTGGGTTTAATCTCAATGCGATTCAGCACAGAGGGATTAAAAATGTAAATTCCGGCATTGATCTTATTGCTGACAAACTCTTGTGGTTTCTCAATGAAATTCTTAATGCAGCCCTGTTCATCATACAGCACCACGCCATATTTAGAGGGCTCCTCCACTTTGGTAACCACAATGGTGCCCTCTTTGCCATGATTACGATGAAATTGAACCAGTTGTTTGAATGGAAAATCACAGATGACATCGGAGTTGAGTACAAAAAATGGTTCTGTGCTGGCGGTCAAGATGGGTTTGGCCAGCGCCAAGGGTCCGGCAGTGCCCAGGGGTTCCGTTTCATGTGAGAAAATCAATTCAACGCCCAATTTATCAGCCTCTACTTTGAGTTCCTGTTCCATCTGTTCGGCACGATAGCTAACGGCTAGAATGACCTGAAAAGATGAATGATTGAATGAATGGTGACTTAGGCCTTTGACTTTGCTTACCTGCCGGCAGCCTGCATCTACCAAAGCCTCCAGCTGATGCAATAAAATTGGCTTATTGGCAAACTCCACCAACGGCTTGGGTGTGCTCAAGGTAAGGGGACGCAGACGAGTGCCATATCCGCCCACCAATATGAGAGCCCGTGTGCCCGTAGCAGCTTCATTTGGAGAGCCACACATTTTATTTAAGACACGTCAGAGAGAGATGTTCAACCTGCACTGCTCAGCTAAAAAAAAAGTAAAAATCAGATGGTTGTTTTTAATAAGTGTGGTTGTTGCTTACATTCCTGTTGTTGTTGTTGGCGGTGCTGCTGATAAGAGACACTTGGACTAAATTTTTTCCCGTTTGCCGGGCCTAGCTTTTGATTGATTTAGGTTATAAAGTTTTTTTAAATATTAAAAGTGTTGATCTGCAAATTTTAATAAATAGCTTTAAATATTTTACAAATAATTTTTATTTTTTGAGCACTTTTTTATCGTTTTGATGTGTTAAACAAACTAAATAATAAGGAAATCAAAGAACCAGTGCTGGAAATTGTGAAATTTAGGGTCTTGATATTGGTGAGACCGTGAGTTGAAATGTTTTTGTAAATACAGTTTTTTAGGTATTTCTTTTCTTTCTTCTTGGGACTAAAGAATTACCTCCCAATTTAGTCATAATCAAATGAAGCCATTAATTAGCCGCTAACTAAAATATGTGATTTAAGACGTAAATGTTACTCTTTTATTTATTTTAAATATGTTTCTTTTAAATATATTATTTAGTCAGTATTTTAAAAGGATTTTTGGTCTTGAGTATTTTTTTTATTTCAATGATTTTCATGCTACCCCTTCATGGCCACACTGTTGACCAAATCAGTGTTGTATAAAATTGAGTGCGTTGCTGTTCGACCAGTCGGAGGTCAGAGTTTTGTTACGTGTGGAAAAACTTTATGAATAAAAGAGAACTCTGTGTGAAAATTGTGCAAATTAATTGAAAAACTTAACTTAAAGGTAAGTTGCTAGTAAAACATATCCGCAGCAGATTGAAAATGTCATAGAGAAATGAGAGGCTCCGCGGGTCACTCAAACGAGATACACACACACACACATGTTTCGTCAAATAAGCAGCAGCGAGACAGAAAACAAAATGTCGACCATTTGCATTTTTTCTACAATTTATCACTTTTTCTAGATGAATTTTTTTGCCCAATCGAAAGATATTCAAGTGGCAAGAGTGGAATTAAGTAGGTGTGATAATTTTAGCCAGATAGGCAGTGGAAATTCAGTGGAAATTGATGAAAAGAAAAAGTGTTTTTGATATTGATTTTTACAATGGCTGCTGCTAAGAAGACGAGTCAGAAAATTGGCAAGGAAAATGAAAATTGTATGGTCATTGTGTATATAATATGGCACCCGCAGGCAACACCTTCCCTTCTTCTCATATCAGTTGACCATATCAATTAACAGTTTTTGGCCTCACGGATCATTTAAATTTGATAGATAAACGTGTATATATGTATGCATGTATGTATGCTTGTGTATGTACTTAGGTGTAGGGTATATTAGCAACAAAAGCATCTGTTCATTATAGATTAGTTGATTCTATTTTGAAATTGATATTTTTCTTTTTTTTTACTTTCTCTTTCTCTTTGACTTATGCTGCAGCAACAACAATAACAGCTTGCAAGTTTCAGCTATGCTTATCTTGCATGTGTGTGTGTGTGTGCGTGCGGGAGAGAGATAGCTGAACATGTACTGACAATCACGTTGAATTCTCATTCTCCCCATCAAAGCAACACACGGCAACATTTCATTGTATTTAATTTTTATGTCAGCATGTTTTGGTCTAAATATTGCATTGAGTTTTATTTTTGAAGGTGATTGGCAACTCGCATTCAATTTAATTTTTTTTTTGCAAGTAACGCCAACAACAACATTGTAGGATTGGCTGAGAACACCCATAATAAGCACTGACCGCAGCTAGATTTTCGTATGCTCTTTGTGTTTTTTTTTTGTTGGTTTCATGTATTTGTGAAATAATCTTTAAACCGAGATGTGACGTCATTGGAAATTTTTCAACAGCTGGTTGCCAGAGCGAATGGGCAGCACTGGCTTGAGAAATTTGATGGACCCAATTAGGACGAGGTACCCTGTTAGGTTAATGTTCTAGCATACAATAAGTAAATAGTACCTTTCTTTAAAACAGCTGACAAAACAGAGTCAGCTTAGAATTTCTCTCTCTCTCCCTCTCTTAAGTGTTCAGCTCTTTGATAGAGATGGACACGATGACACGATAGTGTTACATATTAGAGTTGAGCGCATGTCGTGCCTTTTTTTCATGCATGCTTCAGCTTAAAAGCTTCAGCTGAAGGTTTTTGAATAACGGTAGGTCCCTTTCTCTTCTGGGGAAAATAAGAAGCACACAAGCCAAGAGATTGAGAGGAGCTTGGCGTTGGGCTGTGTCATGCCTAATATTTTAAGATTATATCGTATTAGTTTCAGGGCGGTTTGAGCCCGGAACTCGGACTTTTTTTAAACTGTGAACCGAACCTTACATCAGGCCACACATATTTGTTCGATTTGACGAAATGTTGTTCGTTAGTGGAGGTGTTATTCGCAGAGAATATAAATGTTTCTATCTTGCGTGTGTTCGCAAAAATGTTCCATCTATATTTTTGGATCGTTTTTTGGAATTTAGAACTTTTTAAAATTTGGATCGAATAAATTCGGACTCGAAAACAGTTCTGAATATTTTTAAATACCCGAAATAAAATGATACACCGATTTCTGAAAAATGCTGATAATGCAGAATATTCCAGACTGTTCTCGTTTTCGATTTTGGAATTTTTAAATGTGTTCGCCCCAAAATCCCATTTATCTTCATTCGGCGCTCTGGATTGCAGATCGTTTCTTTGAAATCACAGCTCTTATTAATTCCGATCAATCCAATTCGGTAACGAGAACCGGCCTGATTATTACGTTTTAAAAATTGCTAAAAAATTGCAAATTCATTTATAAAACAGCTTTAATTCTAGTCTGTTTTATTAGAAATGTTGCACTTCCAAAATAGATAGAAAATGGCCAAAACTGCTAAAATTTCAAGGCCAAATTAGTCAGTGGAAAACTCTAAAAGATCAAACTTTAAATCTATATACATTTAAATTAAAGCGATTGCATGTATGTTTGAATATTTGTCCCTTAAAGGCGTCTAAACCTATGTTCACGAAATTTTCATAGTATGTTCATGTCGATCAGGAAAGGGTCATAGGCTGTGTCATATCTGTGTACCGGTTCGAAAGCGGTTAAAAACGGTACAAAAGTGGTTTTAAGCAACGAACTTGGTATTTAGGTTGGTAATATGGAGTTAGTTGTTTTGCTAGTTTTTAACTGGTTCAGAACCGGTTTAAAGGTGGTTCACAGCCAGGTCTCAGAAGTTATTTAAGCTATGAACTTGAAATATGGTTTGTAGGTTGGTTATATAGGGTTGTTTTGCCGGTACTTAATATCTCAGAAGTAATTAAAGCTAAGAACTTGAAATTTGATGTGAAGGCTTGTTCTATGTAGCTCGACATTTTCCCGTTTCCGAAACATCCTGCTGAACCACTTCCAAAGTGGTTCAGGTACACACTTTTTGAATGGAAATTTTGGTGTATTTATTGGAAATATGTAGTTTTATATACTCGGTTCGGACAAATTAGGACGAGTTCAAATGTTTATATTGATTGGCATCCAGTCGAAACTTGAATAATTTATTCAGCTAGTTTAATATAAATTTTAAAAGACTGCTAAAAGAAATAGTTCTTAGATTTAGAAATTATATACGTTTTTTTTATAAAGACCTCTCAAGGTTTGATTTCTGATCGAGTCGAAAGACCCTATAAACCCCAAACGGATTTGGTTCCACGCTGCCGAGACAAATCTTCTTTGATAAAAAATTTACCATTAGGGTTTTGCCTTCATACAATCAGCCAGGGTACACTAACAACGGCTAGCCAAAAAAAATTTGTTATACCCTAAACTTTTGCTTTTCCATGTATCCCATTGGTCGTTGGTCGAGCGATATAGTTAAGAGTGAAGTCTATGCACTACACAGTTCTGTTGGAAATGTCGGTTCGAACCCAGAGAGTTCAATGTACAAAGGAAGCACAAGCTCATGCACACACACAAACACATACACTCTCAAAAAGAGTCAGTCAGGCGAAGGGCAAACAAAGCGCAGAGCAAGTTCCGAGTTGTGTTTTGGCTTTTTCATGAGGAGACGAAGAGGGGGGAAGGGGCGGCACGAGAATCAGTAAGCAAAGAGTAAACGAAACGTACACACACTCCACTCCAGGTCTTGCATACAAAAAGTCATCATCAAGCAAGCAAAGCAGAGCAGACGACCAGAGAGACACAACAGGATTTTATTCACTAAGAAAAAAGGGGCGGGTCGGAGGACGAAGCAGAGCGGAGGCAGCAAAAAGCCAAAGACAGCAACGGAAATCAAATTATGTGGCCAGGCCGTAGGCGTCGAGTGTTGGGAGATTTCTTGGGGGTCAATAAATTTGCCTTTCTTCCCAAGGGGGGCAGTTCAATCAACTTTCAAGGTTGAATTATGAAATTGAAATCAAAAAATAGTAGTGTATGTTAGTTGTTGTGATCTCTAAGAGAGAAATAGAAACTGTCAAATTTAGCAAGTTTTATCTTTTGTTTTCTGTTCTCTTTTCTGTGTTTGGTCCTCTGCAGGAGAGATCATGAAGTTCCGTGCCCTCATGCAGGATCCGCTTTATATGCGGGAGTTCCAAAATATCATTGCCACCTTGGCCAAACTATCAAAGGATTGTGTAATGATTCTCGAGGATCAACAGATGCATTTTATTGTCAATGAGGAGCACAGCTCGACAGCCTCTCCCCTGGTTTGGGCCTCCATAGCGGCGCGAGACTACTTTCCGGAATACAAAATGGAACCAGCACGTGAAGATCACGAATATATAGTGCTGCAGATGTCGGCGGCGAGTCTGAGTCGAGCTCTGGCCATACTCCGTTCGGGTAGCATCAACAGTTGTAAACTCAAATTGCAGAAAGTTCAGTTTTCCTGCATTTCGGTAATTGCTTCAGTGGTCTCGGCCACCTCCGCTGAGACTCGTGAGGTGGTGTATAATGTGCCCACTACCATTATACCGGCCAGCGATTGGTCATCGTATGCTCTACCACGGGTGCCCATCTCGCCTGAGCTGGTGCTAAGTGTACCCTCGTTGCGTCTGCTGCGAAGTCACATCGATACGCTGAAGAATATGTCACCCAGCCTGGTGTTCCATGCCAGTTCCGTGGGTGAACTCAATCTGGTGGCCGAGTCCGAAATGGCCACCATTACCACACGTATTAAGCGCCTGCTGCAGAGCATCGTGATAAATGATACTGGACCACGGGAAGCCTCCTGCTCGGTGGACTCGCGCAAAGCTTCGGCCTTTTTTGGGGCTCTGCAGTTACCCAACGAGGAGGTGACCATTGGCATTGATCGTGATCACTGCATACACCTGCAGGTGGATGTGCGCGAGAATGTGGAGCTACATTCGATTTTACCAGCTGTTTGTGTTTAGACAGAAATAAAACTTTCAAAACGTTATTTACTCTCGACTTATTTCTCTCTGAGCTAGAGATGGGAGCGTGTGTGAAAACATGCAAAAAAGCTTTAGTTATTTGAATATAGAAAGTTATAGAATATTAAATGATATTAAATGGCGAAATCAAAATCTCTTTTCTTTTCATTAAAAATCGGTTGCTAGTCCAATGTTGAAGATCGGATAATGAAAAGTTATTTCTTTGAAAAACCTTCACCTTCTCTGCAATTGGCGCCAGCTTTGATGTAATTAGCTATGAAAAAGTTTCTCAAACTGCCGTTCGGATTCGGCGTATACTAAGGGAATCTTCTTTTAGCATTAACAAAGACGGGTTTTACACGGTGAAGGAAACTTTTTTTTTTTTTAACTGTTTATTTCATGAATCTTATAACTTTACTTAATAAATAAACAAAATATTTATTATATTTAGGATACACTCTGTCTCCAGACGAGCTCTCTAGTGTTAAGTTAATTAAGAGTATGACTCACTTTTTGGTGAATAATAGGATATAAGAGATATACATATTTAGCAGATGGGTGTGTAACGAAAAACTTTTCAAAAAAACATTACTTAGTTTATGGTGAAGGAAACTTCATGAGGTGTAGAAGGGCAAGCGACATCACTAAACATCTTTCCTGAAGTCGAATGCTTTTTTAAAAAACCTCATGAAGTTTTTCTTTGGGTCATCCTAAAAGCTCAATTAATGTTACGCTTAACAGCACATATGTGGACTTAATATTGAGTCGCTCTTCTTCGACATGCAAGTCATCTGCGATCAACTGAAGTTAAATTGAAAACAGGAAGTTTAATTACAGTTGCACTTTCTCGATTTGAAATACAAAGAATAAATGTTATTTGCTAGTAAGCTAACTGTTGACAGTCATCCAAACAGTTTTCATATCTATTGGTAGCATGATGAAAAGATGTCAATTTTTTTTTTTTGAACAAAACACGGCTGATCGAGTAGTGTGACCAACTCCCAGCTACATTTGAAATATCAAAAAAAAATTCCATTGTCGGCAGAAGCTAAATTACTTACGTCGGAAGTTCGTCTAGGCCTTGAAAATACGTTAATCATGTGACTAAGGCCGTACTGAAAAACTCATCTCCAATTGGAATCGATATCAAGCCTTAAACACCGTTAAATTCAAAATTTCATTGTGGCCATCGAAATGCAAATAGACTTATCGATAAGCGAAAGTTTACTGTATTTTTTTGGTAGCTTTTGTTGTTGTTTTTGTTGCTTGACCCAATTTGACAGCAGCCGTGGCCTCTTTTATTTGTATGTTGTAGCACACTGCTTGGGACAGTGTGCATGAGAGAGAGTGTGTTTGTGTGTGCATGAATATTTATTATTTGTTGGTGTTGTTACTGGTTTTGCTTTTTTCAACATCCATATGTTTGCTCACTAATGCAATTGACTTGCATTTTCTTTATTGTGGTTGTCTGTTGTAACAATCAACCAACAGCGGGGCAGGTGAGCAGACGTCGCTCTCTCAGCGCTTGATTTGTGCTGCTTTCAACTAGGCCAGCAGCGACGTAAGCAGAGGCTCTCTTTCTCTCTCTGCGTGGGCAGCTTTAAACTCGCAGCTACAAATTTTGTTTAATGATAAAAAAACGAAAAAAAATAACAACTGATTATACATATTTTCTAACTAATCAAAAAAAGTGGTTCTACCACTTTGTAAGTCAGTGTTATCGTTGTATAAATATAAATGGCTCCCATTTTTTATCAGGCAATTGGCAGCCCTTGTGTACATATGTATGTACGTGTCTGCTGGTGTTTTTTTTGTAATTCGTATGAAAAGAGAGAGGTCAGCTGAGTACAAACGACCCCATAAGGCGTATACACCGACACAGATGCAAGATCAGCTGGTCAGTTTGATACAGCAGAAGAGGGGAGAAAAACTAAATAGAAGGAGAACCAGCGGAAGCGAAAGCAACAACAACCCCGCTAAAAATTTACTCAAAACTCTCCCGCAGCCATTTTGAGTCGAACTGTAACAGGAATTTCCACTTTGTTAACATTTAAAAAGTATTTGTTTAACACAAATGACACATTTTAGCACTTACACACACATGTACGTAGCTAAGTTGACCAGTTTTAAATAGGAGGTCGGTTTGTTGACCTCATTCTCAGGGGGTTGAGTGACCTGCTTTAATGAAAATATCAATTTTGAGTGCTTTTAAATAACATTCTCACTCAAAATAATGCACACCACCACTTGCCTCTCCCATACCCATAGAGTCATTTGCGCTGCCATTGACGTTTCTTTTCGTTGGCTTTGTCGCTGTCAGTCGTGAGTTGATTTTGAGTGCGTGCACACACAGCTGAGAAGATAGGAAAAAGGGGAAGAAAAATAAGAATGTATACCTGAGGAAAAAAAGGTGGTGTCTTGTTTATATAATTCAACAAAAATCCATAAAATCCTAATTTGTGGCAAATTAAGTTTTTTTTTTTTTCTTCCGTTCGGTTAATAATTTTTTCTTGCTACGCTTTTATAATCGCCTGGTCTCTGTGTGTGTGTTTTTGCTGTAACGTCGTCATGCGCTGGCCCTCGTGCGTTCTCTTTCACATACACCCAGTCATTGCTGCACTCTGCTACTGATCCGTGCTCCTCTCTGTTCCCTTTTTTGCGTTCTATGACATTGACAATTACAGAAAAGAAAAATTAAAGTTTATTTAAAAAAAATTACAAATTAATTTCTTGGTAAATGGCTGTTTGCTAAAGGTACATACATATGTAGGTATATAAAATCGTGTGTATAACTGTATATAAGGAGTGTCTGCTTTGCGTGTGTATGTATGTATGTATGTGTTGTGTAAATGGCTGCCTCGACTCTCGACGTTGTTTTGTTGCTATCTTAAATTACTTACGTACAACTTTGTAACAAGTTTTGGTATTCTAAACAAAACCTTTTGGTAGCTATTTCTTGTTCAATTGTTGCTCCTTGCTCCCAAACTGCGTCACCATTCATTTAACCGTTAGAAAGTTTCACTCTCGCATTTGCACTCAGTTATAAGTGCGTAGGCAGGTTTCATAATAGAAACTTTGCTTATGCTCCACTGACTTTTAGACAAAAAAAAAAGCTACTAAAATATTCAAATACGTGATAAACAATGCATAACCAAGGGTGTGGAGTCGAGTTAGCTTTGAGTTATCAATTATGCTAGCAGGGTTGCCTAGAACAGTGTACAAACGGTAATTGCAATTCATTTCCGAGGCCCTTCACATTTTCAATTGCTGATAAAAAAAAATACACACTGCCATATGTTGGAGTTGCCACACGCAAAGCAAAATGCTTCACACACACATGCACATGTATATGAAGGCGCTGCCATTTGGTGGCCTCGTCGTCGACATCGTCTATGCTTTTTGGTGTGAAAAACTTGTGGCATATTATAAACTACTAGAGAAGCCTATTTATTATAGTGATGGCACTCACGCAGCTTACTCATAATACGATAGTTGAAAGCTTACTGAACAAATACGTATTTACAATAGTAAAACAAGATTTTTATCAGGGATGCAAAACTGCTCCAAACCGAACATAACCGCTTTTTCCAGCTGGTGGACCGAACCGACTTCCTTTCAGAAATGCCGAACCGAAAACCACAAAGAAAATCGGTTCGTTTTAGTTCTCTGATTCTTTTTAAAACGTAAATCGATTTCCTCTAGCCAATGATATTTATTAATTATTAATACAAATCTGCAAAATAAGAATTAATATTTTCGGAACTTTGCGGCAAATCCAAATGTTCAAGTATCGCACTTAATTCCGCAGATACCCCTTTTAATGGTACGGCCTTTTTTTTTCTTCGAAAAGTTGTTCTTTTAGACTTTTAATTTTAGGGCAAGTCCGAAATGAAGTCAAAAACTTCTTTCTGTTCAAGGATCGCCCCTAAATCCACAAAATCTTATCCTGCTAAGCCCGTTCTTAATGCGATCATTCAGAAATTTCCTTAATTTTGTTCGAAAAATTAATTTTTTGGGACTTTTTAAGGGGCGGAAGTTTATAAAATCAGTGAAACAAAAAATTTCAGCTGTCAAATTATGCGTCTTGAATATAACTTTTATCCACAAATAATCAGAATCATTTGGGACTAGCGTTTTATTTACTGATGAATTAAAGTTTACACGGCGGCGGAAATGCTATGGTAAGAGGGTGCTTTGTAGTCATTGGAGTTAGAAATTTGATTTGTATAGACGTAGAAATGGACAAGGAGTTTTACTTGAACATTTCAAAACGGGTTGTCACGCGTGACATGAAAATCGTAGCACATCTCTAAATGAAATTGAGACAGTTAGTCAGACATATTTGGAAAATCAAATACAAGTAATTTTCATTTAGCGTTGACGACGTCATTGGTTTGCTGGTTTCATTTTGATGGCCTTGAACTCAATTTTTGCTGTTTTGTTGTTTCTGCAGCTTTTGGCAAAACGTTTGATGTATTGTGGTTGATGGTTGGAGGGTTGGTTGGAGGGGGCTGTCAAATTTGAGTGGAGCTTGTCAAATGTTACAATGACAACAACGTGTATACATACATAAAAGGGCAGACAGGTCTCAAAGACGACAGAAACTACGCATTTTTTTTTCTTTTTTAGAAGTACATTATGTATGTACGTCGCGACGTACATTCGAATATGTATATAGTGTACAAACATTGACTGCGCTGTTAGCGTTGGCGTCAGCAAAGGGCCCCAACACGTTTCGGTTTTGCTTCACATCTTTTTTTTTTTTGTGTTCTCGCAGCAACGAAGCAAGCATGGCAGCTCATATACATACACATATACTCGTTTCTCGCTCGCACACATGTATACATAGAGCTCAGGCAGCGACGAAAAGCAAAATATAAACAAAACGGCCAGAAACAGCTGATCTATACAGCTCATTGGTGTATCTCAGCTGTGTGAGAGTATGAGTGGTGTTTTCCACTCAAAAACTGCCCGCTCTCTTTGTCTCTCTAACTCTACCCCTCTCTTGGGCTCTCTCTTTGTTAGATGCACGTGTCAGTGGCTGCTGCTGGCAAAACAGCTGTTAACTTATTTACAGTTTTCTTATGTTGACAAACTGCGCGTTTGAATGTGTGTGTGTGTGTTTTGGTGGTGTATTTTTTTTTTGTACCTGTCCGCTTTCTGTGAAAAAGGGGCAGTAAAGCAAAATTTTGCTTTATGCTTTTCCTTTTAGCAATTATCTATCTACCCTCGATTGTGTGTGAGTAAGTGTGTGTGTTGAGCCGGTTTTTCACAATCATTGAACTATGAGAATACAAAATCCAGCTCTCCTTATCGCTTGGCTCACTCGCACACCCCAATATATGCATTCACATGTATGTATGTACCATATATAAAAATAAAAGTAATACCCACACGTTGGTGCGTCGAGTGCGTTGTTAGAGTTTCCTGCCTGTGTCAGTTCGCCCTCGTCGAGTGTATCTCCTGTGCGCTTTTGTTTCTTAATTTAAAATTAATTTTCTCTGTGAATTATTGAAAATTTAATGCACTAAAACAAATACTTGTAAATCGAGAAAGCAAAACTAAATTCGTCTGTGCCGAAGATTAAATCAGTGGCGGGCACACAAATACAATGACATGTAAGACTTGCATTTGTGTTCGTAAGAAAAAAACGAAGTTGGCTTCGTGCGTGACGTTTTAATGCTTTGCACTGCGCAAAAAAAAGCCAACTTCAAACTTAACAAAATGATTTGCGTCTTGCTAAATATATTAGTGATGAAATAATTAGTTACTTAATAACTAATTACATAAATAAGAAAACAAATTCAAGCATCAGATTTAACAAATTGATAATTTGATACTAGATAACAACAATTCAAACAACAAATAATAGTTAATTACTAAATAACAAGAAAAAACAAAAAAAAAAGGAAACCAATATTTTAAAGCTGAAATGATTAAATACTGAAATAAATTACATAACAGAAAAAAATAGTAATAAAAAAGTAGGAAATATGAAAAAACATAAGAAAAAACTATTCACCTTTCAAAAGTTTATTAAATTAATTTCAACCCTAAATTCCTTAATTCGTAAAAGGCACGCTAAATGTGTATCAGTCAATTGGTTTCTTGTTTTATATAATATATTTTTCGTACTAGAAAACGCTACCTCACAATTATAAGTAGTTTTTGTCAGTGCATATAATAAATTGCGCAGCGAGACCTTGCTTCGTTGGCGGCTGAACAGCAACTGATTTGATTTCCGTTTGCGCTTCGTTGTCAAAATTCCGCGAAGCGAACAAAACACCGCGCACGAGTTAAACCGAAGACGCTTGTCGACGCCACACGACCGTTTACACTGTCGGTGTCGCGGCAGAGCGCATAAGGTTGCATCACCGTCTCCAATAGATCTTTGTATACGAATCTGTCCATTATTCCGTCAATTCGTTGAATCGGACCAACACCATACCATGAAAAGCAGCCCCATACCATTAGGCTACCACCTCCATGTTTCACAGCTTTATATGTGTACTTGGGATAAAATCCTTTGCCTTTCGGAAGACAAAAATTCCTATTGGCATCTTTTCCAAATAAATTTATTTTGGTTTCGTTTTTTCTCACCCTCCGGTCCGCACCACATCCTACCTGGTAGGATTGCTATTGTCAATCGTCGCCGAACGGTCCGTGATGACACAATATTCCCAATTTCATTGTCCTGGAAGACTTGAACGAGTCGCGTTTAACCAACGTTAACTAACGTGTCGCGTTTAACAAACTATGTGTGCTCTCTCATTCGCTCTCTTGTACAGCAACCTTTTTGAAATAACATTTTGGTCTCTCGTTCTTCAAACAACTCACACTTTGGGACCGCTTGACTGAAATGCGCCTGTTATTGGGTTGATGTCAGACCGATCTGCCTGAGTGAACAACAGCAGCTTAACAGCGAGCGCGAGAGCAGCACACAATCGGTTTAGGGAAGACCAAGCCCGTTTTATTTTTATTTTTTCGGTTGCGGTCGTGAGCAGAGCAGACCGAAAATATGGGTGGAGTGTTATTTAGGTGCTATGAGTCTAACCAATAAAACAATCCATTTCCTTCTGGCTGTAACATTCTCTCTCATACTCAAACCAAAAATGTATACTTGTTAAATATTAAATTCAAGACATTTCAATTCTTACAAGATTATATTTTTTGTCGATAATGGATTAAGGATGAGTAACGCTTTAAAAAAATCCTACTTAATTTAAAGCCACGAAATTCCATCTCAAAAATCCATGTATTTTCTTTTTGGAATTAAGAAATTTGGCTCCTACTGAACTTTTGGTATTAAGAATTCGTGATATTAAGCACGATCGATTTTATTTCTTCTCTAAGAATTTGTTTTTCGCTTCTGTAGGCGTTCCATAATCTCACATCGGTCTTTTACCAGGGTTCACTTTCTCAAAGAACGCTCAGTTCTAATAACGCGGGTCGCCAGTTTTGCCAGTTTAAACCAATCATCCCCAAACTATTTGTATTTCTAAAAGAATCAATGAGCTGCTGTAAATTTGGAAACATTTTCTGTAACCCAACTTTTTAATAACATCCCTTTTCTTTGCAGCACAAAACAAGCTCTCCTCTGTCCGCAAATCTTCAAGTCGAACACGCGCAGCAAGCAGCACCCCTGACGTAACTCGCCAAGCAAAACTGTTAATAAACTGTTATTTAAGTGAATAAAAAAAAAACGAGAACAAAAAGTGAACCGTGTGTACCCCGCCTGTGTCCGTGTGTGTTGTGTTCAGTTTAAAACCCATTGACTGGACGAAACCCTTTTTTTTATGCATAAAGCGATTTTCGTAAATCAATATTCTGGGTAGTTGGCATGTTAAGTGTGTTCGATGCCGTTGCGGTTAAGTGTCGTCTATGGCCGAATCCGTTAAAAGTCAATCGCTCTCTGCATTGACGGAGGGGCAGCACGACGACGGTACAACAACATCTCGACGTGGCAACCACCACCAGCACCTCAACAATAACAACTATAATAAAAGCCACAGCAATAAACACAAGAAACGCAGTCCAACCACCACAGCAACAGCAACAACAACTGCTGCTGTCAACTCCACCTCCGTCAACGTTGACGCTGCTGCCGCCGCCCCAACACGTCGCTCCCGTAGCCAAGGACGCAATTCCTCCACCTCTGTCCACTCTGCCACCACTAAGGAATCGCAAGTCTCTCGACGTGCATTTCGTGTGACTAATTCACGATCACCTGTGGCCTCTGTGACCAACGTTTTATCGCCGACTAACAACAAAAACACGTCTAGTGATTCAATATCGCCCGGCCAACAAAGAAAACGTCATCACCAGCATTACAACAACAATAATCGTAAGTGTCAAAAACCAACAAAGAAATTTGTTTCTATGATAAGAAAGCAGGGTTCGGCAGTGTGAGACAAGAGAATTTGCCACTGGCAACAGAAAATATTTGTATATAAATAGTAACATAGACAAAGAGCATTCAACAGTTTCTAGTTTTTGCAAGTCTAATCCTGATCTTACCCCTCCCAAAATCAATGGAGTAAACCTTGCATTTGGTTCCAGCTACTCTGGAACGACAATATTTACCATTAGATCTTGTATAAAGAAAACTAAATAAGAGAATCCTATGCCTGGAACCAACCCGACACCTTCCCCACAGCAGAGCTAACACCATAAACTTATACATACGTACATACATAATGGTTCTAAGCTCGACGTAAAAGTTGGAAGCCGCGTTTTCTTCTCTAATTTATACTTATACTTATCGTATCGCCTTCCTGATCTCGGTTAAAGAAGGAAACACTTGATGTACACGACATAACATACATAATGCTAAATATTACACTCGCTCTACACTTCAGTATTCGCCTAATATGAGTGTCTAGACCAGCGATGTTCAAGAAGAGCGAGGCCAAAAAGTGAGTGTTTTGGTGTGCGATAATAAAGCGACACAGCCCAGCTTTGAACTGCACTCAACGACGGCTGGGCAGCGACTGAAGGCAAAGAGAGCTCTGCTTACACTCATATGCCCGACTTCGGCATGCGCTCGGCTCGTGTGCGTGTAAATAGCCGATTGCGCTCGGCCCCTGGGGACTAGGGAGGAGACAAAAGCACGACAGGGATCGGTGGAAAATCCTTTCCTATTGTGCGGTAGCGAGACTTACTGGGCAAGAATTCTACTTAAAACGTACCACACTTTAAAGTTGCAGAAGGGAAAACAAATCACTTCTGGTAGAGACCCTAAAGGGTATCTTTTTGGCAGACAAGCAGCTCAAGAAAAGAAGCAAGTGGCCTCACTTCCAACGAACTCTGTCCGATGCTGTCCGCTTTTTTACACTGTCCTCCGACAAGTTTCATTGGTTCTCCCTGGTGTTCGACCGACTCTGGCTAAGTAATGTTGTTCGCAGTGCATGTCCTATCCAGTTCCATTACATTCTGTAGACACTCTCCATACTTTCGAATAGCTCGGATTTCCATATGCTGTCCACTGCGTCACAGGAATCGGTTTACAAATGTTTGGAGAGTGTAATTTTCATGTGAAAGAACTCCATAGAAGCACTGAGACAGTGTGGTTAAAGCGACCATCTACAGCAAATAAGCTTTCGAGGTAGTAGGATTGGCTCTAGGACTTATCCAAGAATTAGGTGGAGGCACGATTGCTCCGTAGAATATTAGAACTCTGGGGAGGATTGGCGATCCCAGGATGGATGCACGACCGCTCTGTAGAGTTTAAAAACTCTGGGGGGATTCGTAATCCAAGATACTCAAGAACTAGGTGGATTCACTACGGCTCCGTAGAGTATTAGAACTCTGGGGAGAATTGGCAAGGTGGATGCCCTACGGCTTCGAACCTGGGGTGGCTAAGTACCTCTGCGGATTTGCCTTTGTTTGACTTGCCAAGCGCTTTGGGAGGCCTTTTATGTTCTTTGCTCGCTCTTGGCTCACGCCTCCCTCAGCTTTTTGTAGGGCTGCCATCGATAATTATTGATTATTAATCGATATCGATCGAAGGCGTCCCTCTTCCATGCCCACCATTTTTTTGAAAAGAGTTTTCCAAATTTGTAATGACATTTTGATAAGATATTAACAGGCTGCTGACCTTTAAAATTCTGTAGAAGGTTCAGTCCGTAGTTGTTAACCCATTGAGATGTCAAATGTTCGGAGCCCGAACCGGTTCCAAGGCTTTTTGAAACTATGCACCTTAAAAACGATGACAAATCACTAGGCTATTCACGAAATCGTTATGACTGAGCCATTTTTATACTCTGTGCCAGAAGTACACAGAGTATATTTGTTTTTAGTTTTTTTACTTAACATCCCGATGACACAAGACAAAAGCTTATAAATTAAGTCATTGGTCACAAAATTAAGTCAGTGGTCACATAAGTTTTAAGTGTATTTAAACTTCGACAGAGATACACAGAGTATATTAAGTTTATGCAAAAGTATGCATCAGGCAGCAGGAAGCATCTCCCCGACCCTATAAAGCATATATATTCTAGATCAACATCAGCAGCCGAGTGGATCTAGCCATGTCCGTCTGTCCGTCCGTCTGTCTGTCCTTATGAACAAACAGATCTCAGAGATGGTAAGAGATAGTGGTTTGACATGTATGGAACATGAGCTTATACCTGCAGGCAGATTAAGTTTATTTTCAATTTTTGCCCCGCCCCCTCCCACCCACGCAAATAGGAAAAAACGTCATATCTCCAACAGTTATATAGATAGAATGGTCGTTCCCTCTGGACATATTTAGTAATCAGGACTATTTATCGATCCGTCAAAGGAATGGCAAAGATCGGATGAACGGTTTTCGAGTTATAAGGAAAACAAACAATTATGGGCAGCACCGGTTGCAACGGTGATGGGCAGCACTTCCAGGTACAGAGTATGTTATAGTCGGATGGATTTTCCTGATACAAACTCACAAAGTATAGAAATCTCATCTAACCTTTTACTTTTGCTGTTTTCAGTTCGGTTAATGGGCACAAGTTATCAATTTGTTGAGGCTCAGACCCTGTTTAAATCACTGCTCATGGTACCTGAAACGAATCGGTTCTACTCTGTTCGCTTCAGAACCGGTTTGCAGTCTTGATTACCATTTTCCAATCTCGGGGAATGGTTTTTCCCAAATTGGAGAACAATTTCTTATTAATGTGGCAAATTAAGTTCACTGAAATTTTGAATTTAGTTCAAAAATAACGTTTGGTAAAACTCATGTCATAGTCAATTGCCTACTTTGATCGCAACTCCAGTATAAAACATAAATTCTATTCAAAAATTTTCCGCGCAGAGGAGTTACTGTGATTTCAGTCCAAAACTTTGGAAACACACAGCAGGAAGTGTGTTTAGAATCAAGATATTCTAAATAGAAATAAACAGAAAAAAATAATAGTGTCTTTCGGTTTTGTTTTTCAAGAATTTGTACAATATTTATTCTTTTGTCAAAATTATATCTATCGTCCAACCAACCAACCGACTGACAACAACAACCGCCCCCTAGCATCATTCCTCCACAAAAAGTAATCATCGGTCTGTTCTCATGTCATTTACAGCGGCGCCCGGTGGAGATCAGCTGGTTGAGCTAGGCTCACCGCTCAAAAAACGCCGCCTGCAGCCGACGCACAATCAAGAAGCAGCACCGCCTGCGGAGCAAACACCACGTCAACAGACAGTTCCGTCTTCGTCTGGTGGGGATTGTGTGGCTCAGCGCACACGTTCTAAGACTGTCTCGCCCGAGGAGCTGCCCAGCACTAGCAGCGCTGCCGCGGCTGCCAGACAACAAAAGGCTCAGAATCCGAATTACGCAGAAGAAAGTGTCAGCTTCCCAACCAAACGCAAGGCCGGAGGTGGAGTTGGTGGACACGAGGCTACGCCACAACGTGGAGCAACTGCCGCTCGCGGAATAGCTGGACGCAGCAGTAATCTGTTGAATTACTATCGCAAGACGCGCAAGGTCAGTCATAGCAGATCCAAACAGCAGCTTCAGCAGCAGCAGCAACAGGATTTGTCGGCGGAGGCCAAGTCGAGTGAGGCGCGTCTCCAGGCCAGCACTTCGGCGGTGATAGCAGCCGCAGCGGCCATTGACGCCGCCGCTGCAGCCGCTTCCACCTCCTCCTCCACTTTACACTCACACTCGCAGAAATATAGTAAATATCGCAAAAATCTGCGCAACTATCCGCAACCAGCACCAGCTGAGACCGACGAGGAAGGAGAGGAGCGTAACCAGGAGTATAATCTAACTGCAGGCGCAACACTAACTCCAACACACACCGCGATCACCTCCGTTGAGCTTAATCAAAACTTTGAAGCGGAGGCCAACTCCGAGGATCAAGACGACGACGACGAGGAGGACGACGAAGAAGAAGCAGAGGAGGTGGGTTTCTACGAAATTGTCAACTCGGCCGATTCGTCATACGAGGAGGACGCACAAATTGTTGCCGAAGAGGACGAAATAACCGAAGAAGAGGACGTTGACGACGACGACGAGGAGGACGACGATATTGAAGAGGACGAAGATATTGAGGAAGATCTCTCCGAGGGTGAATTTGCTCAGCAATTAATTGGAGAACTTGGTGGTGAGTTTTCTTTTGTCTAACGGTAGTAACTATTTGCAACTGTATATATGTATATATATTTATGTGTGTGTGTGTGTGTGTGCGTGCGTGTGTATGAAATGATTATGTGCATATTTTGTAGCTTATTGTTGTTCCTTTTTACACTATTCTTGTTGTTGTAGTTGTCTTCCTCTTCATCATCAGACCAATCCCTCCCCCAATCGCTTGCATATTTTCTGTAGTTACCACCACAACCTAACCCCAAATCTCTCTACATATCAAGGAAATCATTTCTAAGAGAACATAAAAAGTTATTATCTTTAAGGGGGGGGGATGGTTAATTCGGCCAAAAAAAGCCTATTTTAATGAATTTTTTCACACGAAACGGTTAATGTCAGATCAATTATTTTATTAACATATCAAAGTACAACATTTAAACTAGGTTTTCACCAATTTTCATCGAAAAAAAATATAAATGAGCCGTTCGCTGCCAAGCTCCGTAGGCGCCTCCAAGAAAAGAGATTTTGTGGTGAACAGCATAACACGTTACTGGATCATCTCAAAAAAAAATAAATTTTTTTTTATTAGCTAAGATGTTTCTGAAGGTAACTACGTCGATTTTTTTTTTAATTTTTGGATTTTTGGTAACACTTTGAAGTCAAAAACGTGATTTTAGCCTAAAAATTTGATATATTAGTTATAATAAAATGAAAAATAATCAGTAAAAAAAAACACTCGACGAATAGTGTGCAAAATTTCAAAATGATCGGTAAATTAAATTTCGAAGGACAGTGCTCACCGCTTTAAAAAAAGATACTTTTCAGGAGAACGATTTAAAGTTTTAGACGCTAGAAAATCCATGAAAAAAACTGAATAATTCTTTCATACTTAATAAATCATTCCCGTCTTTCTCTTTTTATACAATTTGAATTTGTGCGAAAGTTGGCCAGAAGAAAGCATCTTCGATCATATACAGGCATGTTCTCAATTCCGCTACGTTTTGAAAAGTAAACCGAACGCAATTCCGTTTCGGTTTGGATTTGCTGTTCTCTATTCCGAATGATTTTGCTTGCGTTTTACTTTTGGCAAACCACGGGTCATACGAAATAGACACGGGAGAATCAAGCGAAACGATGGGAGGCTGAATTTTACGTTTTACTTTTTGGTTTGGCAGGCGCTTCTAATTTCTGGAGACACAAATGCAATTTAAATTACTTAAATAAGTACTACATTGTCACCATTGCTAGCTGTTTGAGAATTCCACTTCTTCAAAAAGAACTTCGCATTTACTTATCGCCTTCGAATGATACGGCATTCCCACTTTAGTCTAAAATCGCTTTTGATGAAGATCGTGTTTAGCCTTTGCTGATTTCTTACATTCTCCTCGACTTATAAGAGCATTTGTAATAAATTAAATTTTATTCAGAATATTGACTAGTCCTTTTTTACAACTATTTTACTGTCCATGAGTGTACAAGTAAATTTAGGCCTTATCAATGTTGTGATTTAATCAAGAATTCTCTGCAATTGTCTTTTAAAGTGATTTCTACTGTACATTGTACCCAGATTTTTTCCTTTGCCCATGCCACTCCCCCTCTGCTTTAAGTAAAATAAAATAAAACAATTAACAATCTGGACAACACAAAATGACAAAATTATATTTTATTTCACTGGGCCACAAACTAAATTATTTGCCCTTTTTTTCGTTTTCTCCGAGTTGTTCCTATCAGTAGAGAAACATTTCTTGTTGTACTCTCTCTCTCTCTGCTCTCTGCTCTCCTCTTCTTTCTATATATATTAATATTGATAAAAACAATTTTTGTTGTTCATAAAGCCAATGTACTCGAGAGCAACGCAGTTTAAAGTCGTACGTTGAGCCATTTAGAACGTAGCAAAAAAAAAACAAATACTTTGCTAATTAATCAATAAAATTGTGAATAATTCTGGCGAAATCTTTGTAGAGAATTGCATGTGTGTAGGTAAAACAGGAAATTGTGCTGTCACCTGTGGCCCCTCTTACCCTTCTTAAATCCCTCATTTACACTGATATTTTCATCCAACAAAAAAATCAACAAAACGCCCACATTTCCTTTATATTCTCTAATTTGCACAATATATTTAGTTTATTTTTTAATTTTTTAAGTGTTTGCGTAAAACGTGACGAGGACATTGTGTGTTAAGTTATAAGCTCACCGCAAAAAAGAATAAAATTAATAGATGAGACATTTTTGTATAATAATGTACATTTTTTGTATGGCGTATACTGCTGATAGAACCAGCTGCTGGATTTCTATAGCGTTTGCATATAGAGAGAGAGAGATGTGGCTGATCCGAGTCGCGGCATTATTTTGATTATACTGTGAAAGTTTTTAACAAATGTGATAATAAAAGCTCTTCAGAGTGAACGAAATTAGCAAAAATAATTAAACAAAATAATCAACAGTTAAAATAAAAATGGTAGACATGGATTACACTCAGACTTTCGGGACCATTGCTGAAAATAAGTGACTACGTATCCCCAATAAATATTTATGATAATGTAGTGTTAATCGCTTTATCGTGTTAAATTCGGTAGTCGAGCCGGATTAATTGCAATATTCTAACAATAATGGATGCAAATATGATGAATGAAAGTTTTCTTATGGCTCGCGGCTCCGAGCTCTTACGCTTCGGCTCTCGTAGAACGGCGTTTCGCTGCTTCCAACCAATCAAGGTTTTTATAATTTCCAAACGCCCTGAATGATTAAATAGCATTCTAATCTGAATACAATTGATCAAATATGATGGACGATTATGGCCGCAGTGTAATTTGAAAGTTCAGGTTTTCCTTTTGGGTTAGTGTTACCTTCAAATATACTCTACAAAGTTAAAATAAAATAATTAATTCACTTTTTACAATTTATAGAATAGTCCAGTTAAGTTAGAATTATTCGATGCATGAAATATAGACCAGCTAGATTTTTGATATTTGGTAGGGGACTGTCTAAGAGGCTTAAATTCAAAAGTGTGTCAATTTGTGGCATTGGGAACGGCCGCTATATTGCAAAATGCGAATTGGTCCATATCTCTCAAACTATTGCATTTAGGCAAAGGTACTGTTGTACTTGCAACACGCAGCGACAACAACGTTAACTCAATTGTTAATGGTTCAAGTTAAAAATCTACAATATTCAGGAAACACGGACAGAGAGGTTCATTGGGAACGCAATATCAAAAATTCGCTTTGATCGTACAATTGGTTAAGGTACCTCCAGAAGGGGACAAACCTAAATTCAAAAACAGAATTTTTGTTCGCACATAACTTAAAAATCATTGCCCGCACAGAAAATTTGTGAAAACAAAAAAGAAAAAGGTAAAGTAATCATCTATAACTTTGTCTTTGAAAGTTTTTGCCTAAAAGCAATAGTTTCATAGATATGGACCAATTCGCGTTTTGCAATATAGCGGCCTATCCCAATGTCACAAATTGACACAAATTTTAACTTGAGCCTTTTAGACAGTCCCATACCACATATCAAAAAACTGGCTGGTCTATATTTCATGAATGAATATGCCCTATTTTTGTCTAACTTGACTGGACTAGAAGGGTTGTTCTAGATTCTAAACTTTTACACAGGGGAACAAAATGACTACTTTTGTATGTTGCAGCCTCTTTGATGAAAAATTCTGGTCCAGTTTTGTCCACTGCTTACAAAAGAGGTCTCGGTTTGGCTCCATCTGCTTTTGTTTTAAAGACATGGCCGAAAATGGGTTTTTCTGAGCAAAAATTTCTGGGTTTATGAGTCTTATGCGACTGAACACATGTCAATGAACCCACACGCCAATTTTTTGTTTTCCTTACAGTTCGAATTATAAGCAGGAATTAGCGGTGTGGTTTGGTTCAGAAGCCGGTTCATTCCTGCTAAAAATGATCAATTATAATGGAAAATCAACAAAAACCGCATTGCGCTGGAGTGTACTTCTGTAAAGTTGGTTTGATTTAGCCAACACTATAAAAATCCAGTAGTTTAGGAGCATAAGTTGCTACATACAGCAGTGCTGCTAATATCAGTTTCTCTAAAATCTTGTGATTTTGAGATGCAATAGTAAAAATGTTAAAAATTATTCTCATCTTAAAATTTTATTATCTCTTCTTATTTGGCCCGATATTTCTATCACAACCGTTTGACGGTCTCGGCCGCAGCATTTAATGCCCGCCACTCGCGTCTGTCTTTTGCGAGCTGGCAACAGTTGGTCAATTTAAGCGCCTCAATGTCTATCAGCACCTGTTTTCCCAACTAAGTTTCGGTCGTCCTACACTTCTTCCTTTCCCTAATTCGTTCGCCTCCGCCTGTACACTTTTGTACACTTTTTCTCTCATCACTGCTCACATTTAGTCTGAGACAGTTTTATAAAACAGATTTTATTTTAAATATTATTTTTTTGCACGTAGTTGTTGTTGTTGTGGCAAATGCAACATTTATATTGTATAAATATAAAAATTCTAAATAAATTTAAACTTATACATTTTTAAAGAAAAAAAGATAAGAAACAACTAATTTTAATGCTGATGCTTGTGTTGTTGATGATGATGATGATGATGTTGTTGTTTTTTTTTGTGCAATTAAAAGCAAGACAAAAAATAAGTTAACGAGTGTAAACATAGAGGCAGTTAATCAGAGAGAGAGAGAGAGTGAGGGAGAACGATGACAACGTCAACTATTAGCAGCAGCAACAACAACATGCAGCATAAATTCACTCTTTCACACAAACACACACACACAAAAAGTGAGGGCCCAAGTCTATTTTAGGGGTGGTTCGGTGCTTGTTCGTTTCCCTTAGAGTTTAGTGCGAGAGCCACAACAGCAACAAACAGCAGCAGCAGCAACATCATCATTGTCAGAGACTACAAAAACTTAAAAAAAAATTTAAAAAATAGTTCATTTGCATTGTAAACAACAACAACAACTAACTAAAAAGTAGTCTGTAGCTGCCATAAAAAATTCAAAATACAAAAATAAAATCAAAATCAAAGCTGTTTAACTGTTGTCTCCTCCCACTACTCCTCCTCTACTCCCCCATCTCCAACAAATAAAAAAAACAAACACCTCCAAAAGGAGCTAACAACAACAACAAGAAACAATCCAAGCTCAACTCAACAAGAACGTCTACAACAACAGCAACAACGTCGTCGTCATCGGGCTATCAGCCACGTGCCGCCCCCCCAGGACAACAGGGGGTTGTGGCAGCGTCGGCATCGAATGGAGCAAATGGAAGGACCACACGCAGCAACAGCCAAGCCATTGTTGATTATAGTCTCATGGCCACACCGCCACCACCTCTTCCCTATGCCCAGCAACAGCATCCACAAGTTTTGCCACCACCCACACATCATCAATATACACATTTGTCTTCCTTTGGAGCAGCAGCAGCTGTGGCAGGCGGCACACATTATACACCTGCGGCTGCTGCAGCCTATTTCGCACAGCAACAACAACAACATCATCATCAGCAACAAGCGCATTATTATCATAGTTCTGTGGCTGTATTGCATCATCATCCACAACAACAACAACCACCTCCAACACATCATTATACATCCACAGGGGCAGGACCAACTGCAGCAGCCTTGTATCAGCAACAACAATTGACACGTTACAGCACAGCGGCAACAGCTTCAGCGACATTTGTGCCTCCTCAGCAACAGCTGCAACAACACTCCTCACTGCGTCGCAGTTCTCGTGGCAAGACGGGTTCTTGTGTGAGTTCAGCCGCAGCAGCAGCAGCCCAACAGCAGCAACAACAGCAACAACAAGCTGCTGCTGCTGTACAGCAGCAACAACAGCAGCAGCAACAACAGCAGCAGCTGTTGCCCCCACCTGGCACTTATCAGTATCAACAAGTGGGCAGCAATACAGTTGTTGTGGCGGTGAGACATCAGCAGCAGTTGCAGCAACAGCAACAACAACAGCAGCAACAACAACAACAACAACAACAGCAGCAGCAATTGGCCTTGCAACACCAACGTGCCACTATAGTTCAACCCGGCTTTCTATTCAGCTATCGCAGCAATCATCCCCAACAACAAGCACCACCACAACAACAACAGGCGCCTCCAGCAACCCTACAGCCAGCTCCTCCTAAAGTGTCACATGGCAGTGGTAAGGGATAAAGAATGGAAGTGGAGGCTGTAACGGAAACCGCAAGCAAACACACTCAAACCCACACCCACAAACACACACAGCCCATTTTATGTTCTCAAAGAACAGTTGAAGTAGGAGCCAGGTTTACGCACACACTTTTTGAATTAGGAACTGTGGTCCGCTGTATTATATTAATTTAGTATTTTTGGTGCTGGGAATTGCACAACAACTCTTTGTCTCTCTCGCTCGCTCTCTCATTTCTGCGTTGCTTTGCTCGCGGTGTCTGCCCAACCACCTCCCACCTGAAAAAATTAAATTAAATCTCCATCAAAAACCAAACACTAAACAATTCTACTCTCCATTTCTCTCTCTCTTTCGCTCGCTCGCCCGCCCGCTCTCGACTTCTTGACATCGATATTCTTATTCAGCAGCTTCGGATGCTTTAACATATAGTTTGATGGCACAACAACCGCCAAATGGACCGCCGCATGCAGGTGGACAGCAAATGACTACAGGTAACAAATAATGAAATCATTATGACCCTCACCCCCAATGCACACAAATTGGTTCTTTTTTTAATATTTAAAACTACACTTAATACAGGGTGACCCAGGTGACAGCATACTTGATTTTTTTATTTTGATTTATTTATTTATTACCTTCCCATTTGTCATACTAACAATTGAATTTTATTGTAACATTTTATGTTGATTAATATTTGGTTTTGTACTTTGTTTGTTCGTCCTTTTTAACTATTTTGTAGAACATTTATTTAATAATAATAGTATTAAAGCGATTCTATGGTAAATTTTAAAGCTAATGTTTCAGTCATAATAGAAAGTAAAAAAAGTTCTTAGGAATTTGAGTTAAATGAATGCTTAAGCCAAATGTTTTTTATAGACGGGATTAGGTTCAGGAGGTTAAATATTTAAAACTTTCGGGGGACCCAAAAAATCTGAACCGCACCACCCTGTAGTTCAGCTGGTGTCAAGGCACTATCAGGCCTAACGCACTGATGCATCACTGAGCGACAGTCGCATCGTTAACGACAGGAAAGGCATCACAGCGCTAGTCTAGTAGGTGAAAAATGGTGTGTACCCATCACCACACTAACGACTGGTAATGCAGGATCGTACCGATCGGTACGTTTTCCGGACATTCCCATACAAAATTCGTTAGGCAAATACTTGGCTGGTGGGTGGTGGTCTGGTGGCGAGTGCTCACTTCGAAGAGTTAGAGAATTCGTTAATGCCGCACCGGTGCAGCTGAACTACAGAGGGAGGCGTGTGGGGCTCGACAGCATGCACGTGACAGTCGTGCGCCTTTATATTAATATATAAAAGGCATACGTGATGTGACAGGATATGGAAGTGGGTTTTGTTTGCTTTCACCGAAATGCAAAAATCAGCAAAGCCCGTTCGAATTTCTTAATACAACAAATTTTAATAAGATTTTAAATTATGTTATATAAAATTATAGCTGATTCGTTGAAAAATACATGATGGTTTTTTTTAACTCATAATACGTTACGTTGAATTCGTTATGTAACAAGTTATTCTCTAATGGTTGTTATAGTGGTTTCTGTTTATGCAAAGCTATAACTTACAGTTTATTGAAATCATATTATTTCGTATACATTATTTTTTTAACTCTTCGTACCCTTAGAAATATTTTAAAAAGCAAAATTTAAAGAAATCTATCTAGTCCAGTCAAGTTAGACAAAAAAGGGCATATTCATCCATGGAACATAGACCAGCCAGATTTTTGATTTGTATGTGGTAGGGGACTATCTAAAAGTCTTAAGTTCGAATTTGTGTCAATTTGTGGCATTGGGAACGGGCGCTATATTGCAAAACGCGAATTGGTCTATTTCTCTGAAACTATTGCTTTTAGACATAATTTTTCAAATCAAATTTATATATAATTACTTTACCTTTCTTTTTTGTTCTCGCAAATTTTCTGTGCGGGCAATGGTTTTCAAGTTATGTACGTTCAAAAATGCATTTTTCTCTTTTTTTCCCATTTTTTTTGTATCCGGTGAGCCCAACGCACAATTGTCTCATAATATCGGTCACCGGCAAAAATTGAAAATAAATTTGATGTGCCTTTTAGTATAAGAAGTTTCCTTCTAGCTGTTACAAACTTTTGCGCAAACTTATTATACTCTGTGTACCTCTGGTACAGAGTATAAAAAAAGTAAAAACTATATTTCTGAAAATTACATATCCTTTTTTTTACCATTTAACAAAAAAGGAGAAATATTTTATGAGTTATTAAATTATTTTTTTTCAATGGAAATCGATTAATATCTCAGATGTAAAAATTATTGGAGAATAACTGCCATTATACTTGACAGCTTAGAATCAACCAGGGTCTAAAGGATTTCTTCATCTAAAGCACCACGCGATTTCTAAAGCTTAAATTAGTTTGTTTTTGCTCTCAGGCTTCTGTTTTGCAACTTTGCGCTTCATTGCATGCCAAAGGGCTTAATGCGGTTAAGGTAAGGCGAATTTACTCGCCAAGCCAGGCGTAAAATTCCTATGTCTTGAAACATCATTTATCAAGCTGTAATAAAACGATACCTTATAATTATGTTTTGCTTGTAAATATTAAGTTGGGAAGAATGATACGAAAGACGAAAATTCAATTTTTTATTACGATTCTGCGCCTTGCCACCGAGCGTAATCAGTAAGTTCTTTTTTCATCTTTTGTTTTACGCTTCCGAACTAAAAATTTACAAACAAAAGAATGTAGTTTTTCATTCGATTCAAATGACATTTTAATTACCTAAATCTCTTTTTCTTATTTGGCCCGATATTTCTATCGCAACCGCAGACCGTCGTTTCGGCCGTTTCTGCCTTGTGCAAGCTGGCACCAGTTGGTCAATTTAGGCGCCTGAATGTATTTCAGCACCTGTTTTTCCCAACTAAGTTTCGGTCATTCTATACATCTTCATTCCCTAATTCTTTCGCCTTCCGCCTGAACACTATTTTTTCTGGAGCCAGCGCAGCCCCTGTTGTTTTATGCGCTTGTCCATAAATCCTCCGAAGAACTTTTCTTTCGAACGCGCCTATCGCCTCCTCATCCACTGTTGTTAATGTCCATGCTTCTTCGCCGTATTGCCGGACTGGGATAATGAAAGAGGGCTCTGCTCTTGAACTCCTTACTAAGTCTGTAGTAACATCGGTTTCCAAGAATTTTTATTTTTGATATCGATTTTGATATTTTGAAAAGTTTCGAAAAGCCTAACCAACAAGCTCCTTCTCTTCGTTTCTCTGGACCCGCACTATTAACATTTGTAAACCACAAATAAAGCAGAAGTAGACTAGAAAAGTCTGCAGCCGGCTTTCTAACGTAATGTTTACAACATGCATTCACAACATAGATGACTCTAAGAATTGAAAATATTCTCAAAAGGCCTTGCCCAGCAGTCAAAAATGCACTCTGAGAATAAGCGTGGCCCTGCCAACTTGTTATTTAAAAACAGATGATTTGGAGAACAAGAAAATAAAAAGTTTCTAGCTTTAAATCAAAAGTTTGGTTTGGATTTAGAAGGTTTAAGCTTCAAAGCACAGGAGTAGTGTGGGCAACCGAAAACACAAAATCAGCACCCAGCACTAACTCATTTTTGTGGTGTTGGTTGTTTGACTGGACTAACTAAAATTTTATTGAATTCCAATTTTTTTCCAAGTAGGCCTTCATCTATCTTTCTTTCACACACACACATCCTCTCCCTGTTTTTCACAAATTTCATTGTATATTTTTCTATATCACAAATTGTTATTGCGCTCACGTCATGTCTAACTATAATAATAATATTAACGACGAACTTATCTCTTTTGCTGCTGCATTAGGTGCCAATTCAGCCAATCTTAGCATAGTAGCAGCCGCTCTAAGTGCCGCCCGTGACGTTGGTGGTGGAGGAGGACCAGGAGCAGTAGTACCAGGCGCTGTAGCGACAGCAGCAACTATCACAGCAACAGCCACAGCAACTGGAGGTGGTGGTAATATCAGCAGCGCAGTGGGCAATCAATCAAGTGGCGGCGCCTCAGCCAGCGGTAGCAACAATGTAGCAGCCACAACAGCCGGCGGCGGAGCAACCGTGGCGGGAGGTGCAGCCGCTGCTGCCGCTGCCGACTCGGAGAGTGATGATAGTGAGGTGGGCCGTTTGCAGGCATTGCTAGAGGCACGCGGTCTGCCGCCGCATCTATTTGGTGCCTTGGGACCACGCATGACGCACATCTTACATCGCACTATAGGCAACAACAGTAGCTCCAAGGCGAATCAGCTACTGCAAGGCCTCCAATCACATGATGAGTCCCAGCAATTGCAGGCCGCCATCGAAATGTGTCAAATGTTGGTGATGGGCAACGAGGATACCCTGGCGGGTTTCCCCATTAAGCAAGTGGTCCCCGCTTTAATACAATTATTGCGCATGGAGCATAATTTTGACATAATGAACAATGCTTGCCGTGCCTTGGCCTATATGCTGGAGGCATTGCCACGCTCCTCGGGCACCGTGGTAGAGGCAGTGCCTGTTTTTCTGGAGAAACTGCAGGTCATACAGTGTATGGACGTGGCCGAGCAGAGTTTGACCGCCCTGGAAATACTCTCACGTAGGCATAACAAGGCCATTTTGCAAGCCAACGGCATCTCGGCTTGCCTCACCTATTTGGATTTCTTCTCCATAGTCGCCCAGCGTGCGGCTCTGGCCATTACGGCCAACTGTTGCCTCAATATGCACACGGAGGAGTTTCATTTCGTGTCGGAAAGTCTACCCCTGTTGGCGCGTCTGCTTTCCCAGCAGGACAAGAAGTGTGTGGAGAGCGTGTGCTCGGCTTTCTGCCGTCTGGTGGAGAGTTTCCAGCACGACGGCAAGCGTCTGCAGCAGATTGCCAGTGCGGATTTATTGAAGAATTGCCAGCAATTGCTGCTGGTCACCCCGGCCATACTTAATACGGGCACTTTTACGGCTGTGGTGCGCATGCTGAGCCTAATGTGTGGCAGTTGTCCGGATTTGGCAATTTCCCTGCTGCGCAACGACATATCCGCCACTTTGCTGTATCTATTGACGGGCAATGCTGAGCCCGCGGCAGCCAGTGCAAGTCATGTGGAGCTGATCTCACGTTCGCCCTCAGAACTGTACGAGTTGACTTGTCTAATAGGTGAACTAATGCCACGTTTGCCCCTGGATGGCATCTTTTCGGTGGATTCACTACTCGATAGACCCACCTTAAATACCCAAGATCAAGTGCAATGGCAATGGCGTGATGATCGTGGTGCCTGGCATAACTACTCAACCATAGATTCACGTTTAATAGAGGCAGCTCATCAGAGTAGCGAGGATGAGATAAGTTTAAGCACCCTGGGACGCACCTACACCGTGGACTTCCATGCCATGCAACAGATTAATGAGGATACCGGCACCACACGCCCAGTACAACGGAAATTGAATCCCAATTATGTGGCACCCATGGCAGCAGCAGCAGCTGGACAGGATTTAACTACTGCTTCCACTTCGGCAGCAGCGGCGGCTGCTTTGGCAGCTAATAACAATAATAATCCTGCAACCACCAGCAGCACAGCCGTTGCAGCACTGGGTGTAACTTCCACCAAACGTCGCCCTTCTTTGGATGCACGCATAGCCTGCCTTAAGGAGGAGCGCGGCCTGGCTGCGGACTTCATTAAGCACATTTTCAATGTTCTGTACGAGGTTTACAGTTCCTCGGCGGGTCCCAATGTGCGCTACAAATGTCTGCGTGCTCTCCTACGTATGGTCTACTATGCCACACCCGAGCTACTGCGGCAGGTTTTGAAATACCAACTGGTTTCCAGTCACATCGCCGGCATGTTGGGTAGCAATGACCTGCGCATTGTGGTGGGTGCTTTGCAAATGGCTGAGATTTTGATGCGCCAACTTCCCGATGTCTTTGGTACACATTTCCGTCGTGAGGGTGTCATCTATCAGTTCACCCAATTGACTGACGTCAATAATCCCATCTGTTCGAATCCCTCACCCAAGCCACTGAGTGCCACAGCCACACCCACAGTCCACAGTTCGGCGGGTGGCTCACAATCTGCCCCAGCGTCGGCAAATAGTCTGCAAGTGAATCCCTTCTTTCTGGACAGTGTTCCCGTGCCGAGCTCGGTTAGCGCCACTACCACACCCAGCAGTTCCAAGCATCAATCGTATACGGTGAAGAGTTTCTCGCATGCCATGAACGCTTTAACAGCCAGTGCCAAGGCCACCCCCTTGGATAACAGCACGGCAGGCTATAATTACAGCAGCTCGGCTCCTACCTCAACTGGTGGAGTAGCTCCGGCCTTTTTTCAAAATGATCCTCGCCAGCAGCAGCAACAACTGCAGCAGCACTACGTACACTTCCAGCAGCCGGCCCTACCCGCACCACAGCCCTCGGCACAGTTGGTGGAACAGCATCAGCAGCCGCAGCCGACGCAAGTTCTATACCAGCCTCAGACCACGTCCACTCATCTGGTAGTGGCATCTACCAGCAGTGCGGCCGCTGCATCTACTTCATCCTCCTCGACCAGCTCTTCGGCCTTACAGCACAAAATGACGGACATGTTGAAACGCAAGGCTCCACCCAAACGCAAGTCACAGAGCAGCGGGCGTGCCAAATCACGTCAGGAAGAGGCGGCAGTAAATGCAGCTGCTGCACCCACTTCAGCCATGCATGAGCTGCTGAGTCGGGCTACCAGTAAGTATCACATATCTCCCACTTCTAAGATCAACTAGCTAATTAATTATTATTTAAGGCCTGGGCAACAGCACCGGCGGACGCAGTACACCAAGTTCTGGAGCTGGTTCTGGTAGCTCAAAGTCACGTTTTAATGCCGGAAATACCAACAGTGCTGGTTCCACAAAATCGTCCTTTCTGGCCTCTCTTAATCCCGCACGCTGGGGTCGCCAGGCTGCGCATCATCATCACCATCATCATCAGCAGCAGCAACAACAGCAGCAACAACAACAGCAGCAGCAGAAAGATGCTAGTGCCGCTGGAGCTGGTCTGGCTTCATATGCCAGCAGCAATAACGCTGCCAGTGGTGGCGTGAATCCAGCTGCTGTGGCCGCTAGCATTAGTAAAAGCCTCTCGCATGCGAATCTTTTGGCTGTTGCCAATCGAGAACGTGCCCGTCAATGGGTACGCGAACAGGCAGTGGATTTTGTTAAACGTTATACCGAGCAGGAGGCTCGACGCATCAGCAAAGTTTCAAGCGGCGCGGACGAAGGCATCACTTGTCCATCCTCCTTGACTGCCGCTACCCCACTCTCCGCCGCTGGCAGCACAAATGTTTTGGAACGTTTGTCGAGCATTTTGCTCAAATTGAATGGCAGTTATCACGATTGTCTGGATGCTTTGCTCGAGTTGAAGACCATCCTGCTGGAGAGTGACATTTCACCGTTTGAGGTCAATCATTCGGGTCTTATTAAGGCCATGTTAAACTATATGACCAGCGAATCTGGTTTGGTGGAGCGTGATGCGCGTTTGCGTAGTTTTATGCATGTCTTTGCGGGATTACCCTTGGAACCATTGCTACAAAATGTGGGACAATTGCCCAGCATAGAGCCATTGGCGTTTGCAGCTTTTGTGGCCAAGCTAAACGGTTGTGTCACACAATTGGAACAGTTTCCAGTCAAGGTACATGATTTTCCCGCCGGACCCGGTGGACGTTCCAATCAGAGTGCGCTGCGATTCTTCAATACACATCAATTGAAGGTAAGTAGTGGTTTTGCTATCTTCTGAATCTCTTAAACCGACAGTAAGCCGTATTTTTGCTAACGTATTTGAATAGATGTCGCCCTTGAAGATCAATGAGTTAATATTAATTAATTTATCAATCGGCATTACAAATTTTCTTAACTGTCCCTTGGTTCCATTTTGAGTGGTCACTTATAGTGCTGATTATGCCCTTAATGGTTCGTTCTTTCAGTTGACATTCAGTTTAACGATTACTTAGGGATACGGGCAAAGTCGTAAAATTCATAAAAAGTCTAAATCATTTTGTCGTTTTAACCTCTTCACAGTGCAACCTGCAGCGTCATCCGCAATGCAACAATCTACGTCAATGGAAGGGCGGCACCGTTAAAATCGATCCTTTGGCAATGGTTCAGGCTATTGAACGTTATCTGGTTGTACGTGGATATGGCGGCATACGTGCAGATTCCGATGATGACAGCGAAGAGGACATGGATGATAACGTGGCCGCTGTTGCTATGACCCAGACGGGTTTCAAGCACAAATTGCAATTCCTTATAGGCGAACATGTTCTGCCCTATAACATGACCGTGTATCAGTCGGTAAAGCAATTCTCCCCATTGGTCAATGAGCAACCGGAGACGGATAATGAGTCAGAGACATTGCTAGGCAATGCCAGCATTTGGGTGCAACAGCATACCATTTATTATCGTCCAGTGGATGAGGAAATTGTGGCCGTTATGGCCGGTGGTGCCGCCTCTAGTAGCAGCTCTTGCACCAGCAGCGGTGTCCAACAACAACAGCAACAGAAGCAAGCCAATAACGGTGGCAGCTCCACTTCCTGCTCTTTGAATGTGGCCACTTCTTCGTGCTCCGCCTCCACGTCTAGTTCTACTTCCTCCAAAAAGTCACATAAATCGAGCAGCAAATTTATGCGCAAGAAAACGGAACTTTGGCACGAAGGCATAGCTCCCAGTGTGATGTCCGCTTTGAAGCCCTTCTTAAGCAGCACTCTGCCTGCGGATGTGGTGACCGTGCAGGATGCCTCTCTGGATGCTTTGTGTATGCTGCGTGTCATTTATGCCTTAAATCGACACTGGGAGCATTTGTATGGCTGTGTGGTGAGGCAGAATATCATTGGCCAGTCGGAGTTTGTGCATCCAAAGATCACGGCCAAGGCAAATCGTCAGCTGCAGGACCCATTGGTGATTATGACGGGAAATCTGCCGCAATGGTTACCCCAAATTGGCATGGCCTGTCCCTTCCTCTTTCCCTTCGAGACTCGTCACTTGCTTTTCTATGCCACCAGTTTTGATCGGGATCGTGCACTGCAGCGTCTATTGGATACCACACCGGATCTTAATTCTGCCGAGTCCTCTGAGCGTGTGGCACCGCGTTTGGATCGGCGAAAGCGCGCCATCTCCCGTGCCGAGGTTTTGAAGCAGGCCGAACACATACTACAAGATTTTGGCCATTCGAAGGCGTTGCTGGAGATTCAGTATGATAATGAGGTGGGCACTGGCCTGGGACCCACACTGGAGTTCTATGCTTTGGTATCGGCGGAATTGCAACGCACTGACTTGGGCTTGTGGAACGGCAGTGATAGCTATCGTCAGAATTCAGTGACCATAGTGGATGTGGTCAAGTCCAACAGTGCGGTGCTGCATATTGAAGATGCACTAGAAGCGGCCACCATGGAACAGGCGTCGCCAGCGGAGGCTACAGTGGTGACCAGCACCACCACAACTACCCGCTCCAGCAGTCGATCTCAGGTCCTCCGTCAACAGCAGTTGCCGCCGGAGCACAGCTCCTCCAGTGCTGGCTCCAATGAGAATGCTTTAAATATGATTATCGCACAGCAGTTTAGTGACATGGAACCGCCCGCAATCCCAACCGAACCCAATCCCAGCAACACAACGACCAATGTAGAGCAGACAACGACACCAACACCCACCACCACAACCACTAGCTATGTCCATGCGACGCATGGCCTATTCCCCTTGCCGTTAGGCAAATCCTCCAAATTGCCACAAATGACCAAGGCCAAATCAAAGTTTAAATTTTTGGGTAAATTTATGGCCAAGGCAGTTATGGACAGTCGTATGGTGAGTTCAATTTAATATCTAAACCCACCAACCTCTAACGCCTTTAACCGTAGTTGGACTTGCCCTTCTCGTTGCCCTTCTATCGCTGGCTGGTCAGCGAAGAGCATTCAATTGGCCTGGCCGATTTGTCGCGTGTGGCGCCGGAAGTTCAAAACACACTGGTGCGTCTACAAGATGTGGTTCGTCAGCGGGAATATATTATGGCTGATCCAAATATAGATGCCATGGAGAAGACGGAGAAGGTAAGCAAATGATGCGCAGTGGAAGGAGGAAAATTTGAATTGATTTAAACTTTTCCTACAACAGATTGAGCAACTGGATTTGGATGGCTGCCCCATAGCCGATTTGGGTTTGGACTTTGTACTGCCGGGTCATGCAAACATTGAGCTGTGTCGTGGTGGACGCGATACGCCAGTCACTGTACACAATTTACATCAGTACATCTCATTGGTTACCTATTGGTTCCTCATCGAGGGCGTCCAGAAACAGTTTGAGTCACTGCGCGAAGGTGAGTTTTTCATCATTTTAAGTACTTGTATATTCTGAAGTAGAAGTTGTAGTTTATTGTACCGTTCCTTGGTTTGGTTAGGAATTCCGTCAGACGTTTCTTAATTGCAAAATCATCATTTTAAGTACTTGAATATTCTGAAGTAGAAGTAGTAGTTTATTGAACCGTTCCTTGGTTTGGTTAGGAATTCCGTCAGATATTTCTTAATTGCAAAATCCATCTATTAATGCATAAGCGATATGAAATACATAGTAAAAGTAAAATTGGCTTGTCAAGATGACACAGCCCCAAAGGGCCAAAGCCGAGCCTCTCTCAATCTCTTGGCTTGTGCGCTTCTAATTTTAGCACAAGAGAAAGGGACCTACAGTTTAACGCCGAATCCGAACGGCAGTTTTGAGAAGCTTTTCATGGCTAATTACTGCCTTGCTGGCGCCAACAGCAAAGAGGTGTGGCCAGGTGTAAAGTTTATTCAAAGAAAAAAGTTTCATTAGCGGTCGCGCACACTAACCGCTGAGCCACCCAGCCACATTATGAAATACATACGACAGCTTTTAATGTGAAGCCCGTAACTAACGCTATATTGGGCGTGGAGGTGTTCAATGTCTTTCCATGCACTCTGTGTGTGTGTTGTCTGACAGCCTTAACCTTTTATCCTAGGCGTTTTAGGGCAGATTGAACTCCAGTTCCTTTTGTCTGCATGGATACATCTGTTTTAGTCTTACGACCGTGATGATCCTAAGATTTAATTGTGTAGATTGTCTAGCACGAACTACAAGAAGCGCTATGCTTCCCTAAAATACTTGGTGAAACTAAGATACAAATTGTTCCTTATCGACGCCAGATTTGTGTACACTGCATTTCATCTTGGAAGTTGCTAATTAATATGTGTGAGTACGTCGATTTTTAAGAGCGGTTCAAAATTTCCATTTATATTTTCATTCTGAGCAGAATTCTAGATAGATAGCCTGCCTGCCAGTGTGTCTGATGGTACCCTAACTTGGACGGTAGTTTACAGGTTCTCGAAAATCTCACTACAATTTCGGGATACTTTGTTGTAAACCACCTAAGATAACTAGCTCGGAAGTGTGCGAGTGTTTGACCAAGCTTCTTTGATTTCCTTTTACTCAAAGCGCGACAATAGCAGCGGCAGTAGGGAATCGTTTCGTCTTTTTACTCTCATCCTCAACTTCTACAGAATTAATAAATGATCGCTCTTTTTGCTGAAAGGGTGAACACTGAAGCGTCGTACCAACTTATTCAGAGGGCCAATTCTTTTTTATTCCGTGAGAACTAAAAGCTATAGTTGATACCAAATTCAAAGTGACAATGGACATTGAAGGATCAAAAGGGAATAACCCTTTAAAGATATTATCCTTCGCTCGAAACTAGCCTAAGCTAGACTCGATAAAAAATTGTGGCTCTTAAGGCCCTCTTCTAGTCTAAAAAATTTTCTTTTTGGAATTATTTTTTATTTCAAATTTTTTTAGCTTCGATATTCAAAATCATTGTTTCAAATGGATTTTTCAAAATTCGGAATGCTCTCAGAGAGATAGCCTTCTAATAGAACAGTTCCTGCTGCGTTTCGCCCCTATACAAAAGCGAAAGGAAGATTGCAGGTTTTTGCAACTACTTAGTGGCAAAAGTTGTATACGGGATGTGCCTCTGGCATGCATTCAAGTCCGACTGGGTATATAAAATTCACCCACACATATACAGAGGTATCTAGAGCTAGACTCCCGATTCGCGGACTTTAATAGGAGTGTGAAAGTCTTTTTGTATAGGTGTTGTTTTCTCTCAGCTTTCAGCATGGCTGCATGAAAAGCTTTCTTTTTTTCAATTTGATCTTTATCCATTTTACATTGTTTTCTTTTCCCTTTCCTTTCTTTTTTGCAGGCTTTGACTCTGTGTTTCCCATACAACGTCTGCGCATGTTCTATCCCGAAGAGCTGGAATGTGTCTTTTGTGGTTCGGGCAGCGAACAGCAACAGCGCTGGGATCTCAGGATGCTGCAGGACAGCTGCCGTACCGATCACGGCTTTCATCAGGAATCTCAGGCCATACAATATCTCTATGATATACTCTCCTCGTATAATCGTGATGAGCAGCGTGCGTTTTTGCAATTTGTGACAGGATCGCCGCGCTTGCCAACGGGAGGATTTAAGTCTCTGACACCGCCGTTAACCATTGTGCGCAAGACATTGGATGGCAATCAGAATCCCAATGATTATCTACCATCTGTGATGACCTGTGTCAACTATTTGAAGTTGCCGGACTATTCGAGTCGTGATGTGATGCGGCAGAAACTGAAAGTGGCTGCCAATGAGGGAAGCATGTCCTTCCATCTGTCTTAAACAAATTGAAACCACAAACAAAAATCGCACTTTATATATAGATTTATATATATAGAAGTAGCCATCAAACTGGAGACAGAAACCAAGCAAAATCATTACTTGTTGTGTTGTCATCGCGAAAACTTTACTTTTTTTTTCTTTTTTTCACGCACACACAAACACGCGCAAGTGCGCCCCTGGCTAAATTTCCATATTAATATATATTTTTTATCAACTAAATTTCACTCAAAACAACAACCACACAACAAAAAAGGCCACCGTTTCCAAAATGTTAACTTGAATAAATTAAATAGTAGTTCAACCGAATCCGAAACAATTTGTCCACCTTTTTTAAAGAAACTTTCGTTTGCTTTCGATAGTTCAATTTGAATTAATTCATTTATTAAGTTTTTTGTTATGTTACAACATTAATTTGCTGGCGTTTTAAATATGAGTTTAATTATTTCTAAGCAGACACGAAATGTGCATAAAACGCTTATTAAAGAGGAAAAAGTACCAACAACAAACAATTCATTTTAAAAGATTAAAAAAAAGAACGCCCACCCTTGAAATTTATATATAAATATATTTAACAGAAAACAAAACAAGTACATACTATATTAAACATACAAAATATATTATAACATTATAATGAAATGATTTATTCTTATTCAAATCCATCATCAAAGTTGGCCTAGAAAGCAAAAGGTCCAGAACATAAATGGCGAAACAAAAGAAGTTTACAAAAAAAAAAGAAACTGCGTAAAATGAAGTCTAGTATTTAGTCTATTTAGTACACACACACACCTTGCATAACTACTATACATAAACCAACATACATACATATAAATAAATATATATATATATAACATTAAATGGTATCATTGTATTTGAAGCATATTACATACATTGTGTTTTGTTTAACAGATAAAGTTAATAAAACTACAACTTAAATTGAAAGAACATAAAAATAAAAACCTTTTGCAGTACTGATTACTGATGTGTGGTATATACATATAAACAAACATATATGTATGCGTTTACATTTAATATACTTAAATTAATAAAGAAAAAACATCAAGCATCCCAGCGATGTTGTCACATCAAGTTATAACAAAATGCTAGTATTAAATTATCAATTAACATTTAATATAACATAAAAAACACAAAATACTTTTGTGCAAAAACCACACAAGAAATATTGCTCTATAATATGACAAAAAAAAAAAAAACAAAAGAAACCAGCAACAAACAAGCTAATAAAATGAAAAATTATATGACAATTTAAATGCAGTTTTGATTATTTGTTTCGAAGCCATATTCAAAAATGACTGTGCCATCTTAGCTGGTGGAAAACATCAGGTTCGAAGTTTTCGAACCCCTGGGCTGAACCCTATACAGTTTTTTTATGAAAAGGCAAGTTCGAAATTTGGGTCAAGTCCGACTGTAAAATACTTTGATCCTGGGAAGCAGAAGCAAAAAGCAGAAACCAACGCTGCCGCTTCGAAATAAAGCTGAATTGGCATCACTATCAAGAACAAGTCCTTACACTTCAATGATTGTCAAACTTCCAGGATACTAGAATCGAAACCGAACCCGACATTAAAAAACCATTACATCTATAAGCCAGAAGGGCAAACAAACTGCGGGATTTCCGCTGAACCTAAAAAAAATTGCGGGATAGTTTCTGGACGGTATTAAATTAAAAATTTGAGTTCGGGACTCTGAAATTATAACAGATTTGTATCAGCGGTTCGCAGAGGTTTTTTTAGCCGACAAACCTGTTTCGGTTTTGATCAGTTGTGCAAAGGAAAAGGTGAATTTTTAATTTTTTTGGAAAGAACTTATTTATTTATCAATATCCATTTTGTCCCCTTCAAAGTAATCGCCCTCGAATATAATACACCTGTGCCAACGCTTTTTCCAATCCTCGAAGCACTTCTGAAATGCGCTTTTCGGTATGGCCATCAGCTCGTTCTTAGATTCTGACTTGATCACATAAATTTTGGCAAAACGCTTTCCTTTCATTGGTCTCTTCAGTTTTGGGAATAGGAAGAAGTAGCAGGGAACCAAATCTGGTGAATACGGTGGTTGAGCCATGAAAACGGTGTTGTTTTTGGCCAAAAAATCACGAACAAGCATTGATGTGTGAGCTGGTGCATTATCGTGATGCAGAATTCACGATTTGTTTTTCCACAATTCAGATCGTTTGAGCCGTATTGCGGTATTGCTTCACGAAATCGTTGCATAAATTCCTTGTAGTATTCCTTATTAACTAAACGACCTTTTGGCAGGAACTCATGATGCACCACACCATTGTAATCAAACTCGAACTTGACGTGCTTTTTCCGGTCTCCCTCAATTTTACCCTGTCTCAACTCTTAAAGCCCTACCTTGAGTAAATCATCTTAAGTTACCTTTAAATCTGCTCGGAAAGTCATATTTTCAGATTTTAATCAGTACTAGCTCCGCCCAGTGTTCGAAATTCGACCATATGCTTTCACAAAGTTTTCGATAAGCAAAAAAAAACATGCTTTTCTCACCTATCTGTGAGAAGTGTGTGTATATTGGTATAACTTTTAATTCGTTATAGAACAATAAATAATTGCAGTTAATTTTTATACTGTGTAACTGAGATACACAGAGTATATTAAGTTTGGGCAAAAGTATGTAGCTGGCAGATGGATGCATCTCCGACCCTATAAAGTATATATATTCTTGATCAGCATCAACAGCCGAGCCGATCTAGTCATGTCCGTCCGTCTGTCTGTCAGTCCTTCTGTCCGTATGAACAAACAGATCTCAGAGATGGTAAGAGATAGAGGTTTGACATGTATGGTACATATGCAACTTATACTTGCAGGCAGATCAAGTTTTTTTTTTTAATTTTTGCCACGTCCCCTGCCGCCCTCGCAAATTGGAAAAAACGTCATATCTCCCACAGTTTTATAGATAGAAGGTTCGTTCCTTCTGAACATATTTAGTAATCAGGATTATTTATCGATCCGATACCGATGGTAAAGATCGGATGAACGGTTGTCGAGTTATAAGAAAATCAAACAATTATGGGCAGCACCGGTAGCAACGGTGATGGGCAGCACTTCACCAGTACAGAGTATGTTATAGTCGGGCTTGACCGACTTTCTTTCTTGTTATGGTTGCAATGGCCACATTTAAATACTCATAAGAACATATGACATAAATTTTGGGTTATTTGAATTTGTTTTACTATGCTAAAAAGGGGGATTTACTTTTTTATGAAAAATACAAGCTGTCTCTCAGTCTGCGGAACATTTTTTCTCACATGTCATGCGTTTTCAACTGTCTGCTAATGAGCAGAACACAATAATTGTTTACCAAAAGTGTTTTTTGAGAGCTCTGATGAAAAGTAAGAAGAATGTCTGTGGTTACTGGATCAGGCCTTTTTTTTGACGAATTGGTTTTACCTGCATAAGCGTTTCCGATTTTCATCAAAATTAATCAACAAACCGTTGAAACGCTTGTCAACTTCCATTCAAAAGTTAAAACGAAAACCGACTTGGAATTCGGAGCAGTGACGATTGTTCTCAGATTCACTAGCTCGGCAGCGGATATTTACAGATTTTTCTTTAGCCCAGATAGTCAAAGAAATATTAAAGAGAATTTTTAATGAAACAAACAGATTACGATTTTTCGCATAAATTACCATAGAAAATTGGATTTCTTAGCGATTGGCATTTTACAGACGTTTCTTTTCAGTAGCTTGAAATGACTTATCCGCAGTTGAGGGCTCTAACGTTTTGGGCATTTTTGTGCACTTCTGTGCTGGCCAAACCCTGCAAGGATGTAATTCATTCTTCAAAAGATCCAACTACAGATTATGATTATCTTCCACATAATTCAGTTGATAATTATTCAAATATTGATTATGATCACTTTTTGGATGCTTGGGTGGAAAATGGTGATATGCGGATGGATGCTGAAGGAGAAGGAGCTGGAGGCGGTAGCGATTTTGAAGCTTTTGGAGATGCAGCCAATATCAAAAGACATAAGAAAAAACGTAAAAGCTTTCGTCGTCAAAAAACTTTCATACGAAATCCCAACTATGTGAGTGCCAATAAGTTCTTCGATCGCCAGGCTGAAAATATGGTCGTCCAAGGGTTACCGCCTCCACATCCCGGTGCCAAGGGTGGCAGCTCAAAGGGCCGTAAATACGTTGATGAGTGAAAGAAAAGAAATAAAGTAGCTCTAATTGCATTTTAACCGAAAAATATAAATATTTCGTGTTAGCGTGTTTTATTATCCATAACACCAACTAAATATTTACAAGTGAAGGGAGTCACAAAAGTTCAAGAGATTAACTTATTCTCTGAGCCTGTTTCAGTCTTACTGCAATTTACGACCCAATAAAGTAAATGTGTCCTTGATCAGCATTAACAGCCAAGTTCCGTTTTTCTGTCTGTCTGTAAATCATGGTTCGTAATTAGCTGTGAAACGGAGCTCAATACTCTTAAGCTCATTGAGCTTCTCTGAGCTGCGAGCCACATCGGTGCATTATTCCTTTAAGAAGCTTTTCGACGATATTAAAATTCGATATATTTTTTTACGACTTCTAGAATGGTTAGTAGTACTAAGTATGCATTATAAACAAACAAAACAAAACTTATAAGGACTCATGTCGAAGGGGTTTACCAAACTTTCAGCAGCCGGTGAAAAGGATCATATCAACGAGATTGTAAAATTGGAGGTTTTCTCGTTTACACATTTCAAGTTTCTGAAGTTTATTGAATATAATGCCAAATTATATTAACGATTCAATTTAACATAAACCAAAACCTAAGTGTCCAATGCTTTCAAAAACCAGTCCGCTAACCTAACATTTAGTTTTTTGAGTTGGTCGAACCATCGAACCAAAGGTTTCAAGGGTATTCAACCTTGTTTAATACGATTTTAAGCAAGCGATTCCGACAGCTTTCACTCCACAAGTTCCGTTTTCCCACTAATTAGTGTGTCCGTGAGGTCTTATATAAACAAATCGTTGTCTTGGTCACCAAAGTTAAGTTTCGACTTAAACAGCCTAACCTGGTTGTCATTGACAACCAAAACAAACTGAAAATCCGAATTTGCCTTCTAATGTATTTATTTTTATAAATATCGAATCTCAGACGAAACACACATCCAACTCAAACACAATGAACCGCACGGATGACATGAAGTCGAGCGCAGGAGCCGCCTCCCTCAATGATTTTAAAAAGGAGGCCATGGTCAGCATGGGCTGGAGCTTGGATGCTGATATACCCATGGCGAATGCCGAGAACTTGGCCATACTCCAAGAGATGGTGGCCATGAGGGCGACGAAATTTGATTTGCAGCAACAGATCAATTCACTGGATGAGCGTGAGACGGCGGTGGACCGACATAGAAGGAACATTGAGGGAACAGTGCAGCAGAATATAGTGAGCTTGTTTGGATCTAAAAAGACACTCGAGATTGAATTTATATATTTTTGCTAGACCTTTTACAACTCGATGAAGAATGACGTGTTGAAGGAGGCACATAAGGTACAATTGGTGATACTAGAGCATAGTAAAATTAAGGAGGATGTACGCAAAAATCAAAAGGAACTGGAGGAGCATACGGAACATGCTGAGTTTACAGAGCGTAGGTTTTGGATGGGGATGCCCAGTGAGAAATAAAACGAGCATTGGCAATCTTTTGCTAAATAATTGACATTGAACATGCAAGCAAACACAAACAAAAATGGATCAATTTTCGATTCTCCTTCTCTTTTTATTGATTGTTGTTATTTGGCAAATAACTCTTCTCTTATGTATTGGCCTGTTCTCAGCCTTAAGTAACATTTGGGCACGCCTCACTTATGTATATATCACTTCATTGCTGTAATCCAATGGCTAATCCTCTTTCTAGGTAAAATCTGTCAAAATAGGCGTGAAATTGATGAGCTTACCTCGCGCATTAAATCAGCCAAGACCACCCTACTAGAATGGACCGAGGCCATGGAAGATGGTAACAAGGGTTATCAATTGATCGAGAAATACTATTTGGATGATCAGCAAAGGGCCAGAGAATTGAATACGCGACGTCAACAACTTCAGGCGGATATAGACAAACGTCGGAAATTGGTCGTTCAACTGTACGATGAACAGCAGACTCTGGAAAAGAATCTCGAGAGAACCGCCTGCCTGTACAGATCGGCCCATTTGGAGCGTCGTCAAATGGTGGACACCTGGAAGCAGGCTGTTAGTCAAATGACCCAGCGTGAGCACGACATACAAAACAGTGAAGAAGCCTGCCAGGAGCTGGTCAGTCAGGCGGGGGCCATGGCTGCGCAATATAAATCCTTTGACGGACAACTAAACGAAGTGATAGAAAATAATCGACAGGTGGAGTTGGCCATTGAATCCTTGAATGGAGAGACCTCCGCTCTGAAAAATGAAATTCAACAAATGGTGGATGCTTCGATGCTGAAAGAACGCGAAATCGATAGTCTTCGCAAAGAGCTGGAGAATCTGTCTAACTCTGTGTATCTGCAGCGTATGGAGAATCGCAAGCTGGTGTCCCAAAAAGAAGCCAAAACGCAGGAAATTGCTAATTTTCACCAAGTCATCGAACAGGTGCAGCAGAGACTGAAGTCCATGGAGAGCAAGGCCTTAAATGCCGATCAGCGTCTCCAAATACTCGACGACATGATGGAGAATGAGGAGACTATGCTTAGGAATCTGTCCAAGGAACAAGAGCGCGTGAATGATCTACTCTTTCGTACTCAACGACAGGTAGTCGAACTGCAAGACGAGGAAAAGACCATGAACGTACAAAATGAGGCCCTCAAAACCACCCTGGCCGCTTTGAAGCGCAATCATCGACAACTGCATGAAGACTTACGCCGTCAGACTGAGGTGCATTATAACTTGTCCTTCAAGTATCTCGAGGCCGAGCGACGCCTGGGCCAAATGAGAGGTTTTCAGACGGATCCCGAGGTGGAGGAGCGCAATCTCAAGACTCTGGCCGAACTGGAGCAGTCCTTTGAGAAGTTGCAACGTCACATCACCGCCACCGAGTCCCAGAACAAAAAGCTCAACTACAGCATGAACAACATGGTGATCCAGTATAACAACGATGCCAAAGAGCTGGATGTTATCAAGTTTAAGATCAAAGAGGCCCAGGTCTATTGCGAGGGTACGGTGAAGAGGCTACGCATGAATCGCTACGAGAACTCGGAATTGATTGTGGACCTTAGCATGGTCAAGATGCGCTGCAATGACATGGAGATTGGCATAGGTGGCTGTGAGCAGGGTACCTACGATCTGGAGCAACATCGGTTGGCCTTTCAGCGTGCCATTAAGGATCGTTTTGTGGAACTGCGCAGCCAGGAGGATATTTTGCAGTTAAAACGTAAACATCTGGCGGATGAGCTGAGCACTTTACGTGCAGATTTGGGTGAGCGTAAGAAACATATTGAGGCAGTACGGGCACGTTTCGAGCTCACGGCGCGCCTCTTGGGCAACAATGATGATGGCACAGTGGTAACCACCACTCAATTGAAGGTAGCAAATGCTCAAGAGCGCCAATTACTGGCGGATGAGGGTGATGCCCTCAACAAGAAGGTCTTGAAGGCAGAGCAAGAGGTGGTGGCTTTGGAGAATACGCTGCGACAGTTCGACAAGTCCAATGATAATTATCGCAAGACCTTTAAGTCAGTGGATGATAGTTCCAAAGGTAATCTTAAAAACGGTTCATTTCAGCTTTGGTTTAGTCCCTACAAGCAGATCAAACTAAGACACCTTCTCATCCATTATCTTTGCAGCCCAGGCGTCCGCCGAGGAAGAGCTAAAGCAATTACAGCTGGTCTACTGTAAAAATCTGCAAGAGCTAAAGGTCTTGCGCTGTAAGGCCCAACGCTATGATATAAAAATGGATGAACAGAAGCTCGAGCAGGAGGAGCTATTAAAACGTGTCGATGCGGCACGTGATAAGCGGGACGAGAATACCGAAACTCTTGAAAAATTACGCAAAGAGCTAGACGAGCAGAATACAAAAATGGATCGGGCCGCTCGTGAGATACGCCTGCTGCTCAAGGACATTAAGCAGCGTCCGATTAGCGATGAGTTTCTGGCCATGTTCGAGCGTGATCTAAATTTGCAGGAGCTGGAGGCTCGTAATACCAAAGGTATCAATTTGCTCTCCGATATGGCCAGCTCCGATGAAGATGGACCCGAGATCATACATTATATGCTGCGCAAGGGCTTAAAGTTGCCGCAACATTTGCAACGTACGCGTAGCTGTGTTTCCTGGAAGACTCCCTCGTCCTCATCCCAGGACGCTGGCTCATACATCAGTACGTCGGTGAAGGGTGAGTCGAGAAACATTACACACGGGAACAGTCATTTTGTTGCAGCCTCTTTGTTGAAAAATTCTGGTCTAGTTCTGTTCACTGACAACAAAACTGGTCTCGGTTTGGCTCCATCAGCTTTTGTTTTAAAGATATGGCGGAAAATGTTTTTTCATTTTTTTTTGCTTTGAAAAAATTATGGAGGTCGCACTGAGCAAGAATACCTGGGGTTTTGAGTCTTACGCGACAGAACACATATCAATGCAGCACAAATAGCACTCATAAACCCAGATATTTTTGCTCAGTGTGACTTCTATAATTTTTTCAAAGCAAAAAACATGCAAACGCATTTTCCGCCATATCTTAAAAACAAAAGCTAATGTAGCCAAGCCAAGACCAGTTTGGTAATCAGTCGACAAAACTGAACCAGAATTTTCCATTTAAGAGGCTGCAACATACAAAAGTTGTTCCCCTGTGTTATCTTTGGTATCAACTTATTTCGAATTTCCCACAGGATTTAGCGCACGCTCCTCGGCCTCGGACCTGAGCTCGGCGAAGGATGATAGCTCAGTGGGTTCGGCTCATGTCAGCGTTGTTTCACTCGATTTTCCCACCAGAAAAAAATGATTTTATTCTTTATTTGTATTCTGTTTAAGTATTAATGAATGATAAACTATGAATGTGGATCCCTCATGGAGCAACATTCACGTGCTTGGCGATCACACTGTTTACAAATTTGATCATCTAAACAGAAACACCAATAAAATGCGTTGCCAAAGCAGGCAACCAGACCGAGAGATAGCAAAAGAGAGCCAGAGGAGAGATACAGCGAGAGAATTCAATAAAAATAGACCACCGAAAATTCGCCCGGCGGCGAACAAGTGAGAATCGGGTATACAGATTGAATGAGAGGGATACTACCGATAGTAAAAGTGACTGCGAAATACTCTTACAATTCTACATACAATTCTGAAATATTTTAGAATACTTTGAAATTGTTATCAAACTCACATAACTACAACTGACAGAGGTATCCGACAATATAGTATCTTTGTGTTATGCAAAATTCTGCAAAAGCGTTTCTTCAATTCCGCTTCCGCGAAAATTGGTTGACTTAAAACCGGCTCTTGGACTAGATATGATTGTACAAGTGGATTTGAGGACAATGCCGCATTTCTTGATTTGTGTATACATCGTCAAAACTCACATCAAACGAATATGGTTTTTTTTATCGAAGCTGTCCTAATTAGATACAAGGTTTCACTCGGTCTTAGTCCAATTGGATCGCGAAATCTTCAGTTGAAGATGATGTTCCTATTTATAGGGAATAAATAAAACTAAGTGAACAGCGAATTCTGAATCTGAACTAAAAATAAAAGTGACCAGAAATATCCCTCCATAGCAATACATTTATTTTCATGATGATACACATGAAATCGATGATTTATGATTTAATATTTTCATTGGTTATAGATGGCTATAGAGTAAACTAAAAACTAGTTCTAGTGAGAAAAACTTTATTGTTTTTAATGAAAACGACCTTTTTATTGACCTACACTTATTTTATATACTTTGGACACATTTCTACAAAGTTTTTTTAATATCTGATGACTATAGCATATAGCTGCAGTATGAATGATCGGTCGAAAAAGAAGTTCTAGTGAGAAAAACTTTTTGATTTAAATGGGATCGCCTCCAAATTTCGCAATTAACAGTGTATTATGCTTTTCCATGATTTCACCAAGTTTAATCGAAATCAGAAATCTTTATGGTATAGATCTTATAGAAAAGTAATGTCCAAAAAGTAGTCTTAGAGAAACTTTTTTGTATTCAATGGAAGCTGCAAGGATATACAAAACTTTGGCCGAGCCGAAGTTAACTTTCCCCTATTTTTATTTTTCTGTTGTTGTTGGTCTGCTCCCAAACTCAAGTCTTATGCCCACCGTTGATATAGAGTCTGGCTCGATCGACTTTCCAACATGTTGAATTGTGTAGAAAGTCATAAGTGATTAAATTTAGTTATGTTTACTTTGCTCGTGATAAAATGATTTTTGTTTAAATTGTAGTTGTTAAAATGTCACTAGAGCTGGCTCAGCTGTTTTGGGTGGTGTGCAGTCTGCGGTCGAAGCGTATTCTTATGGGCCTCCTTCACGCAAAAAAGGAATATCTAGTAATTTCTTGAGGTAAAATTCGAACGTCCTCAGTACTCACCTATAAGGTCTGTATCCAGATGTGAATTAATTCGATGTAAAGTAAAGTTTTCATAAACATTTTGAAGCAAAATTTTATTTCTACTTTTCTTCTGTCATTTTTGTATGAAAGTTTTACTTTACATCGAATTAATTTACACCTGGATAAAAGCCAATAAGCTGCAATTTAAGTACAAAATTTGGTATGTAGATGTTACTATACGATTTTTGGGAAACTTAGTATGCAGAATTGTTATACTGAATCTATAGAATATTTTGATGAGTTCTTCAAATTTTATGGCATCCACAGAACCTCCGGGCCTGGATAAAATCTTCACTTCTTGGCATAGCTCAAGCTGCTTTGCTTTAATACAGAAAAAAAACCTATTTGTCTATTAAAGTAACTCGCAAAACTTCCGTCTACTACAGCAGCATACAGATGGCCACTTTCAAGCGTTACATAGCTCACGACAGAGGCTATCGACCCACAAACAACAAATATTTATGCACAACTGCACATACAAAATGTACAAATGTATATCTCATACTCGGATGAGGCATCCTCCTAAGTATTTCGAAATGCGGTGCCCCGAAAAAAGGCAGAGCATCGAAAATCTTTGCGGGCATTTTCATTATTTCGTCTCGCTGCCAACAATACCGTCGGTATCGTCGGATGGGCCTCTAATTTTTTAAATATTTTTGTGGCAAGTATTTTTAGAAAAAATTCTGAATTTACAAATTTGGCTTTTGAGGCAACAGCTGCTAGTGCTAGTGCTGGGAATGTACTCCTGAAATATCTAAAAAACCAACAACAATTTGCATAATGTGCTCCACCACGGTGCTATGTCCATTGTGTGCTGTGCCCAGTTTTGGCAGCATTGATGCACTGCAACAGCGTCTGATAAAGGCGGCCAATGGACCATTGGCATGTCCATTTGCCAACTGCAAGGAGATGTTTCTGGGCCTGGATAAGTTAACCATTCATTTGTTTACCCATACAAGTCTAATGACAGCCACGGCAGAGCCAGTTGCCTCACCAAATTCTGTAGCCGCACCCAAACGTAGGGGTAAGAGATCCAAAGCCAAGACATTGGAACCTGCCGCAGTTACTCCACTTCCGGTGGCTCCCATGCCTCCAGCTAGCTGCGATATCTGCGAGTTTAGTTTCCGTAATACAGAACTACGGGATATGCATGTCCGTTTGGTGCATGAAAATGCCAAGACCGAGGAGCCTCCCCAAACTGGTCAAGAGCAGGAACCCTACAAGTGTCATCTATGCTCCAAGACATTTGTTATGAAAGGTTTGCTGCGGGTTCATCTCAAGGTGGTGCATATGATAGGCATGCCCTGTTCCAGCCAGAGCGACAACCACGCTAATGGCGGTAATGCTCATCCCTCAGCCAAGCTAAACATATGCGATCGGATACGTCATAAGGAGGCGACCGCCAGCGGCAGTTCCAGCAACTCAAGTACCAGTTCCCAGCCCTATGCCTTGAGTGGAGCCTTGAGTATGCTGCAGCAGACACCACCAGTGCTTGATGCTTCACCTTCACCAGAAGGCGTCACCGGTGGCACTCCCAAAGTGTGGGAGTGTGATGTGTGCACCAAGTCCTTCACGACCAAGTATTTCCTGAAGAAACACAAACGCTTGCACACCGGCGAGATGCCCTATACCTGTGAAATCTGTGCCAGAACCTTTACCTTCCAGCAGTCGTACCACAAGCATTTGCTCTACCACAGCGAAGTGAAGCCGCATGTGTGCGGCGTCTGCGGCAGAGCCTTCAAGGAGCTGTCCACGCTGCACAACCATCAGAGGATCCACAGTGGTGAAAAGCCCTTTAAGTGCGAAGTTTGTGGTAAGTCGCGAGGGTGAATTGGAAATTAATCGGCTTTGGTAGAAAAATACTATAATTTTTCTCATCGTTTCGACGGTCCAAAAAAATTTTTTACTACAAGTGATTACTGAAATGTGCTTCATCACTTTCGAGCTCCGAGGTGTGAGCTTTATCTCCTGGATAGATCTGCTAGTAAGATAAAGGCATCGACGAGCCATGTATTTTGACATTATTACTTTTTTCGACTTTTTTTAAGTCTTTGGAAACTATAAAAGGGGGTGCAACCTGCAGGAGCCGGGATCGGTGGCTTGGGGTGTTTAATGTGTTTAGTTGAGGGGATTAGGCGTGTGCTGGCGTTATGACTAAATTCCAGACTCGTGGCTCTAAGCATAGCTTGGTAATTGGTATAGTTGTAGCCAAAGTCCGATTTCTTTTCATTGTTCTCCTTTATAAGAATTCGTTCAAAATCCCACTTTTTCATTATCCTTCACAGGCAAGTGCTTTCGTCAACGCGTTTCCTTTCTGGTTCACACTCGTATTCACACGGGCGTTATGCCCTACAAGTGTGATCTGTGCCAGAAGACGTTCCGTTATAAAGTTTCACAGCGTACTCACAAATGCCTCAACGAGGAGATCCCATCACAGCAGCAGCAACCACAACAGACACCCGAGCAATTGATCAAGGCATTTTTAGAGGGCAACGAAACGCAGTCCCAACAATCGCCGGCTAGTGCTGAGATAGCGGCCATTACAAATGGAGCCAATCAGGAGGAGGCTTTACTCTCGCAGAGCATTGATGATATTGTGGTGGAGCAGTGCCAGAAATTGGGCATTTGTGGGGTGGCACCGCCTCAGTTGGCCCACCCGGTGCCACTGGAGTCGGCTGGGCTAGCGCCATTTAATGGCAGCAGCTCACCATTGCAGCAATTACAGAATCTGCGTCTATATTCGCCACAGCATGTGGATATGCCCAGCTCGGATGGGGAGATCTTTGGACGTTTTCTTATGGATGCCAGTTAAATGTCTTTTTGAAGGGCTTTATTTGTATTTATAATGTAATTGAATATAAAAATTACCTTGGACAAAATTATTCCTCCCCTGAGCCACTTGCAGAAGACCCAGAACCGCTGGGTGAACCACTGCGGGAGCGTGAAGGCGAACGCGAGCCGGAGGCACTGCGACTGCCGCTACGGCTACGACTGCGCGACTTGGATTTACTGGGGCTACGCGAGCCGGTGCGACTGCGTGAGCCTCCGCCTGATTTATGGGAACCAGCTGGGGTGGCGGAACGTGACCTGGAGCCGCTGGGCGAGCGAGATACTGACTTGGAGCGGCTGCTGGCCCTTGAACCGGAGGCTGAACCCGAACTAGAGCGGCGCGGCTGCGACTACGCGAGCCACTGGCCGCGCTTGTTGCACTCTTACTGCGACTGCGACTGCGTGTGCGAGAGCGAGACTGGCGATCACGTGCCTGTTGGGCAGGTGAATCACCGCCCGGTGGGGTCTGCGTCGCAGCTTTCTCCTTCCCTTGCTCGGTGGCGGCGGCAGCAACTGGAGTTTGTTCCTCTTCATCCTCTTCCATTTCGTTGTCCACCTCTTCCTCCTCCTCGCCCGGCACCTCCAGTTGACGTTCACGATAACGTTGCATGCGATGCTCCATGCTATCCAAGGGACGATGCTTGACCACCTAAAATGAAACCCAAATTTTAAATAAAAGATTTGTTTTTTGATTGTGACCCGCAAAGGACTCACCAGCTTAGTATTGTTGGGCTGTTGGCCCACTTTGACGCGTCGCTTGTTAAGGCGCACTCGCGTCTCCAGTTCATTGTAGTAGATGCCATCGGGCCGCATGACAAAGAAATAGTTCTCCTCGTAACCCTTTGAAGCCTTGGTCTTTACGTTCCAATTGTATTCGCGGGCAATCTTGTACTCGTACTCCTCCTCCTCATTGTAAAGCTCGCCGGCTATGAAATCGGTGCGACGCTTCTCCAGCGTTTGGTCGGTGGGCAGGAAATAGGCCACAAACTGTTCACCGCTCTCATCCATCACACCTCGAATCATGGCCTGGGACATTTCCTCTAGCTGAGCGGGCACATTCTTGCCCACCGGAGCCGGATCACTATCGAAAATGACCTGAGCACATGGATACTTCCAGTTGGTGAAGTCGGGAAAGATGGGCAACACCTCGACGGGTACCACATTCGGTTTGGAGTAGTGCTTGGTGATCTCCGACTTGGTATCATCGAACGTCTTTTCAATGGCCCTGATCTGAGCATCGCGATCCAAGTACAAGGTCTCCTCGCGCAACGATTTCTTTACATTGTAACCCACCTTGGCCTCAATATTCTCCAGATTTTGCGGCTGGAAGCGAGTCTGCTCCGTGGAAATATACTCCGATTTGCGCAACCAGGACACACTGCGGGAGTGTTGACGCGAACGCACTGAATCCGTGGGCGTGAGAGTCTCCTCCTCCAGCAGCTTCTCATCGGCGGGATCTAGCAGGGCCACCGAGTCGGCTTGGTACAGTTCCCGGTTGATCAAATCGACGGTCACGCCCAGGTCGTGTTCCGTAAGCACATCATATTTGAAATTTCGCTCCAGCGAGGTGGGATTATATTGAACAAAACGATGGCTATCAAAGGGATATTGCAGGAACTTCAAATCGAAGGGTATATCCGGCAGATTGTTGCCATATTTGACGCGACAAATGATTTCCGACCTACGAGGGACAGAGGGGGAAGGATGAGTGGTTGGTTTTGCTAATAAAACTTTTGTACTCACTTTCGCTCAGTCTGCCGTTGTGGACGCTTATCCGCCGCGCTGGTTAAAGCGGAATTGTTGATGGTTGGCGGCATTGTGGCTATTGTGGGATTTTTTGGCCAATAAGTGGAAAACGCCAAGGACTTCTTGTGTGTCGTATGGTGGAGGCGGCGGCGCCCAAGTAGTGGACTTACTAATCCCAACACCAAATACCAAAAATAATCGTGTGGTCGCACTAGTATAGAAAAGTGTCGCGCGTGGTCTCACTAATACCAATTAGTGCGACCACCCACGACTATTTTTGGTATTAGTGCCACCACGTACGACTATTTTCGAGATTAGTGCGACCATGCACGATTATTCAGCCAAGCTATTTACAGTGTGACCGTTTTAGCAGAATTGCAACATTTATCGTTTATAGCGAGCTTATCGAAAGTTTGAGTTTAAATTTGAATCATGTCCGCTGCGGCCAGAAGTTATCCCAGTCTTTTATAGTTCTATAGAAATTACAGGCGGCGTCCTTAAGACGAATTTTCCCTCTGTTGGTGCATTTTTAGCTTTTTCATCTACTAGAATGTTTTGCGGTATATTCATGTCTCCTGGTACGTAATGGAACACCACTGCGATTTTATCTGTGAAAAAACGATTATCATACTAGAAGCATCAATGGAGTTTTTGTTCCTAGCTGAGCCTTTAAGGAAGTCTAAATCTGTTTTATTATTGCTGCTGATTGTTGGCCCACAATTGACTCCTTTTATGCTCCCTAAAATGTGCTCAAATTCTTTAAAGGCGCTGCCATAGCTCGTATTTATTGTTGAATTAGTCGTTATTAATAAAATTAGTAAGGCCAATCAACAACTCTGTTTTTTCGTCTGAACTAGGGCTGGCAAACAAAGCATTTTAGAGATGAGCAAACTGTGACTGAGTTACACTGATTGAATCTTTCATCTTATACAACCTGTGAGTAATTGGGACAAATTCACTTCAACAGTGGCCGCACTTGATAGACTAAGGCCTCTTTTTGAAAATCAGGAGAATTTTACGAGTTTGCATAGCTCATGCACAAAATGATCAGTGCAAATTCACCAAATCCACCTAGATTCGCAAAAACAGGAACATGAGAAATAGATCAAAATAAGCGGTTCTAACCAAAACCTATAATTAATTAATACTTAAGCAAATAATAACGAATTTTTTCTTTTTTTTTGTTTGCTTTCTTGTTTTCTTTGGTCGAAATTTGGATTACGTTCAGGGGTATTCATATCGCGATGAACGAAATTAAACAACAAATATATTAATTGTTAATTTTCTGGGACATTTCGTACATAATATTTAAAAAATCAGTCAAAGACCCATAATTGGCTATACAAAAAAAATTGATTCCCGAGCTCTCAGGCTGTCTGCCATCTTGAAAAATATTGCGAAATGTACTTAAAATTGTGGATGCCCTAGTGTACCACACTAACGTTCGACATAATGAATATGAGCATATGTAGATCGGCTCAAAAATAACGGCTATTTTCGAATCCTCAACTTTAGAGCCTTGAGATTTGGATCCCGATCTAGTGCCCAAAATAATTCAAATACCTTGCCTTGCCTAAAAATTCAAATTACTTAGCATCTCATTAAAAAAGTTCATTCTGTTGACATTACATTAAAAAAAATATTCCAAGAACCCATTATAACTCTTTTTCTATGCTTTACCATGACAAATCTCTTTTTCTTTCTATTTGATTTGTTGATTTCTTTATCAATCAATATTTTTGCATATTTCTTTATCCAGATCAATCATCAACTCGTTGCTAATTTCTTATGATGATTGTTTTGCGCAAACATTGATTCTCGATAATCGCTGATGTAAACAACGAAAAGAAGAACAGCAAATCGTGAGGCTTCTTCTTACTGATTTGAGTCGCGCTTAACCTTGTTATTGAACTCGCTGCGAATTTTGTTTATTTCGCAGCATCCAACTAAGTGATGCCTTGTAAACAGGTGACAATAATTTGGTTGCCATCAAGGAAATAAATTTGTCATATAATTTTTTTAGCTATCCATTTTGCATTGGGAATTTGACGAATTAATATTTTAACATATCACATCACATTGTGTACATTAGGCATATGACTAAATTTTAGAACCAACTTTACATGGTACTACGACCGGGGGATACCAATGAACAATAAATGCACGAATCTAAGGACATTTGCGCGAAAACTTTCCGCAGGTATCAAGTCCAATCTTAGTGTATTTATTTCTTCAAAAAGTTTTTTAAACAGTGTTTATGAGCTTTGACAATTATTTATTTTATTGACTGCTGCTTAAACTCTGCTATGAAAATCGAAGTCAACAAAAAGCAGTTAATAAGAGCCTATGTTGGGCTTGTCACTGGATATGATATGAAGACTGGAACATACGAACGCCTCACGCCTGGTGTTACTCTTACAAGAAATCAAAATTACTGAATTATGTGGTCCCGACAATTGTCGCTCAAGCTATTTTTATTTTACATTAAAACACTACTATTTATGTTTAGGGGTTGCTCTTATTGCTAAGAACGTTTTCCTAAACGCTATTTGAGATCACTTTTTAAAATCTCATGTTCAAGTTTAAACACCTACAATTGTTCATCCATCGCTGTTTTGTGTTATCACAGACATGAATAAGCAGCTATGAGTGTAATTTATTTGTCTGGAAAAGAAATTCTGAAGTATTTAGCGACTCTGATAAACGGTGTCTTAATAAATATTTTGATAATAGAGGTCTCCGCACGAAAGTTTTGGTTAGATTTCAGGCAGATTTTTCATCTGATAGATAGGACCATATTGTCACATAACAGAGTAAATTGTAACTTTTTGAGAAGATATGAAATTTTGCCCTTACAATACTTAGATAAGTCGCAATTGAAATAAATTAAAAACTTTCAAAGCATTCACTGCTAATCTGCTTTCCTGATTTATAAACTTCTTTTTTTTGATTTTGCTTTGACACTGACTTCTGAGATTTTCAAAGCAACAATATTTTTAAACATCAAAAAAACTTAAGAAATTTAAAAATGTTTGCTGCAACATTTGTTTTGCTTGAAAGCTTACAGCAAAGCGAATTTAAGCCAGAAAAATAAATAAAACGTATCGATAGGCTAAATATTGGAATGCAATCAAAAAGTGGCTGGTTTTCATTTATCCATTCTTCCATCCATTGAATATTCTTCCGCCAAATCGGTTGTGGCTTCCGTTATGCTTTTATAAAAGGACGTTTGCGTACCTACTACATTAATATCGTCTAATTTAATAATTCGCATGCAATTAAATTCTTGAATTTACTCTTGACCAACTTTTTGTTTGTTTTCATTGTCAAGAAATTGTTGTATTTGATATTTTTTCTTCTGTCATCCGGCTCGTGTTAAAATAAACGTGACATTTTATTAAAACAAGTTCAAAAATTAATAATTTATGTTAATCAATAAGTCACATGATGTCGTTGTTTTGGCCAACGAAACAGAAAAGATAAAGAATAAGAAAGCCAAAGTAAAAGCCGAAAGCGAACCAGTTAAAGACAATTAATATATTAATAAGAAATTGGTTCAAGTAACTAAGACTAACTTAAAAGCTGAAAATGAATTGAGCATGCGTCAAAGACATTTAAAATTTCCATGCTTGTTACACTGACCCGAACGCGGAGTCGTGCTCGGAGAACCGATCAACGATGAACGTCAAAGATCGTCGAAGATCTTGTCTAGATCTGGTTGGCTACCGTTTTTGTAGCGGCGCTCGCAGAAGCTCAGTTTGAGAAAAGGTTTTCATTTCGCAACAAGCGCTAAATTCGTAGAGCAAATAAGCGCGCGTTTTTTTAAAAATATTCGCAGTTCTGTTTAATTCACTGTTTATTAAAATACATATTTGTTTAATATATTATTTTAATTTGTTGCCAGTTGGCGACACCGTGCGTGTGTTTCCGTGTGAGTGTGAGGAAACTACTAGAGGTTTTTGGCACTTGAGGTGAAGTGTGAAGAAAACAAGCGAAGCTACCAAGTGATCAGTATCCGCTTAATGTGCATTGAGAAAGGTAGCTAAAAAAAATTAGAGCGCGAGTAAATTACCACAAAAAAAATATTTTTAAAGTGCATTTGATCCAATTGATCCTTGTAAAGTGTTTATTTCAAAGTGTTCAATATGATCACAAGAATAGAAAACTAGTCCTTATTGGATAGCAGTCATAGTATAGGTAAGTAATTCCATCAATTGCAGATTTAATTAAGCTAAATTAACTATGAATAGGAAAATAAATTTGAGTCATAGTCGCTTAGTCAGAAACTGGTAATAAACTATTTTCCCGGGCTTTCTGCTTATTTTGAATTCGCGTAACAACTTGAAATAGTTAAAGCCCCTGAGGTAAAATAATTAAATGAAATTGTGAAATAAAAATGATTTCAATTATACTTATTTCAATCGCAAATTGAAATGCTTAAATTTATTGATAATTTAAATGACAATATGGTAAAATGGAGAAGTTATAAAAGTTTAAACTTTAAGGCGTTACCCTTAAACAAAAAAGTTTTTCTATTTTGCAGACCCATGTTTTGTATAGTTGTCCTATTTTCTTAGAGCTTAGTAAAATTATGAAAAGGCATAGAAAACCAATAAATACAAAGTTTGGAGACGTTTACTTTGAAAACAAAAAAGTTTTTTTTTTCACTAAAACTAGTTTTTCGACTGATCGTTCCTATGAGAGTTATAAGGTATAGTCATCCGATCCGGTCGGTTCCGACATATTAGCAACGTGCAGTAAATAGAAGACTCTGTGCAAAACTTCATATCGATAGCCTTAAAACTGAGAGACTAGCTTACGTAGATCCAGACAGAAAGCCGGACAGGCAGAAGACACACGGGTAGGGCTAAATCAATTCAGCTCGTCAGCCTGACCAAGAATATATATTGTTTGTGGGGTCGGAAATGCAAGGGTATTACAATGATTTCCATTGATCCTCGACCCTTTGGTTATTCATATTTATTGATATTGTTCAACCATAAGCATTGACATGTTTATGGCTTAGGTCGTGGTGTTATGTTTATATTCTAAATAGGTGTCTTTTAATGAATAATCTTTGCATACTGTTCTTATTTTCCATGAGGAACGTATTTTAGGTTACGTAACTTATGTTAATAAGCTCACATTTATTTTTATACACTGTAAATTAACATAAAACTATACTTAAGCTTAAAGTTTGCAGTTACTAGGAAATTTTGGTCACCTTGGGTCACTAAACTATTTCGAAATTTGAAAATCCTTTTGGAAAAATATTTTTGAATATCTAAGCAAGGAAATAGGCAATAAAAAAAAGTTCGAAAAAATTTTCTAAGCCAGAAGACCCCCTTAACTTGCATCCAATTCAGCTTGGCAATGTTAGTCAGACATCAAATCTTTATATGGTTAACACAGCTTCACATCATCGGCTCACATAAGAGCACGAGGGTAGTATCTTCATCTACTAGAAGATCATTGAAAAAGGGAGTAAGGTGTAATGTCTTCTGGCAATTGCAACCTGGATTTTAATTTCGAACATAATTTTATGATACTTATGTATGTAGATAATCAGAACATATAAAAATCTATACTTTTATCTAAACTCCATTTAATTTTTAACAAAATCTTTAAAGTTATACAAAATACAACAAATTATAGACACTTCATGGCATCGTTTGACAGTCTTTTTTACCCTAGTGGCTTCGTGTATTGTATCGAGCTTACTAAGCTTTTTCTTGCTGCTCGGCTTGGAGACTTTAACATTTTACTATAAATTCAACATAGATTTTCCTTAATTAATATCTGGCTGATCTTGGATTTCAATTCTTTAATACCTAATTAGGTAGGCCTTTGATCTTCTTTTCTAACCTCGTTGTAGAATAATAATATGCGAGTTATTTATCAAGCGGAGGGCTGAAAATGTTTAGCAATGAAATTTGGTTTAATATTTCTTTTCTGGTGTAACAGCATTAAATGCTAAGCATATTTGTAAGCTGACTTAACTCAAGCATGGCCATAGAAATTTCTCACAAATTAACCAATCGCTAATTAACATTGAAGGACAAAGAGAAAATACATTATTTTGCATATAAACAATATCGATATGTAAGCACATGTAACATGTAGTTAACAAATGCAATTTGTTGCATTTTCTATCATTAATTAATGCACAAATGTTGAGTTGGAATCAGAATTCATAAATAAAAATGCTCCAGACGTGGAATTTTGCACCCAACTATGAGTCAAGCAAAGAATAAAATAAATATTACAAATGTGACGTCGAAAATTGTCCAAGTTCCTATGTTTAATCAAGTCTGCCGTAATTTATTTAATAATAATGGGGAAATTGCCATTGGCAGGGGACTTTTATTTTCTTGGTAATTCAGAGCGGCATCTTTTTAACAATTCATTATCTTGTTGCATCACCACTCCAGTTACTGACCCCAACTGTTTGTGCACACACATACTTACATGCATTCTTACATATTTAAATATATGCAAACACGTTTTGCACCAAACAATAAGCTCAGGGAATATTATTTAGTGATGCATAATTCATGTCTCTAAAGTAAGTCGTGTGGCCCACGGTTGCAGTCACCGCCAACACTATATTTTTGTTATTTTTTCCCCTGAACTCTGTAATTTCCCATATTAAGTTTGCATCATTATTAATTATTGGGTTTACTTATAAATCATATTAAGTGTTACTTATAAACCAAAAGATTTATAATCATATTAAAGGTACCAAAGTGTATAACGAAAGCAAAATAGACTTTTCTGTTCGAAAGGGAACCCCAGACTATCTTTATTCGCTTGTGCCAACTTAGACACTGTCTAATTAAACAATTTATTATGTGCTAATTGGTTCATAGAATGTTTATATTTAGCTATCAAAAAGAAGAGAATAAAGCTAACTTTGGCACGCTTATCAATATTCAGGCTTTTATTAACAATATTTCACATCAACAAATTGTTGTCTATTGTTTTAAGCTTAAGTTTAATAGTTCATCAGATGATTTTCTTATGAAATGTTTACGAAAAATTCCGATTATTTCATCGAAGAATTCCAAATTGTTAAGCCCTCAAAAAATTATGGAAATGTATAACTTCATATAGAAAAATTATGGAAATGTATAACTTCATATAGACTTAATGTAATACCCTCTAGTCGTTTACTCTGATTACCCAAATAACCAGAAAAGGCTAATGCTTTGATCGTTTTCGGTTGTGTCTAATGTGGATCACGGAAATTGCCGGCATGAAGTCACGTTGAAGATCTTAAAGTATTAAAGACTTCTCCAATAAGTTTTCGATTTAGGATTATGAGCTGCGCCAGCCACTATGTATTATAACCTTTGCACCTTTATGGGGTATAAATAGGATAAAATCCCTTTTAAAGGTTAAAGTAAATGAACAAGAAAAGTGGTATGCTTTTTTTTTTTCCTTTTTTTTAATATTCTTTCAAAATCAAACTGAAGTCGAAACTTGTAATTTATTCCTTTAAATGAGTTGCCTTAATGAGTCATGTTGAAATCTAATTTATTTTTATTTCGAAGGTAGGAGAATTTTTCAATAGTTCAGTTTGGGGATTGCTCGGGCTCCTAAAGCCCCCTGAGCTTGGTATTTCACAGAAGACTTACGCCTCCGGTTCAGTATTTTGAAGCTAACTAAACCGTTAACGGTTTCGGTTTAGTGGTTCACTCTCAATATCTTTTTTTCCATTTTCTCAGACAAAATTTGGCGTTATTTCTAATTTAAATAATAAGATAATAACTGAAAAATCTCAAAGACTCAATTTATATCTTATTCATTAACTTACAAATAAATTTGTCCTAAGTTTGACGCCTTAAGTCATCGAACTCGACAAGTCCTATGTTCGGTTCAGAGTTTCCAAAAGGAAACTCCAACAAGCCTGAATATCGTAAGTTCCAAAAAGTGAGTTTTTTCGGAAATAATCAAATAAGTAATTAAATTTTTTAGCAACTAAAACATTTGTTGTTGCTAACCACCGCAACGAAAAGAAGAAAAACACTCGCTCTCTTGAAAATATCGATTTTGGCACACAGGATAAATTCGGTCATAGAGGCCGATATATACTTGCTTTAGCTGGTGGTTGTTCACAGTAATGGTAAAGCTGAGAATGAATGTTTCGGGAATGACTTCGACGAAGCAGACAAGGCCCTTTCATAACCCAGAATTTACAATCCGAAGGAACTAAAGCATGAGAGGATCACCACGAAGAAGCACAGTTGTTTTAACAGACTTAAAAACTTCAAAAAGACTTAAAAAGTAAAACAATCACATTCACTTTGACTAAAGTAAAAAATGTTTAAGGCTCATAAAGCGGTGAATTTTTGATTAATAAAATGACAACTGCTGGTTGTTACGAGTGTAGTTTAGAAAAGGTTTCCATTTCTCTCTTTCACCGATACTCTTTTTGCTATATGAGAAATTAAATCCACATCGAAAAACAATGAAGCAAACAAAACGTACAAATAAACGAAAGCGTCAATAACAACAAAAAGTAGAAAAGAATTGAAACACTTAAGCAAACGAAATAAAAAAAACGACAAAAAGCAAAATGTGAATTGTTGGCCGACCCGGCGTATAAGTGTTTTTATTTTTAATATTTTTTTTGGCACTGAAATTGTGTTGGCATGTAAAGATTGGGAAAAGGGGAGCGTGTAGGAGTAGTAAGTCGACAAGACCTTCTGAAGCGCAGGTAATGTAGTGCTGCATGTTCAGGTGATTTTAAGCTGAGGAAATAAATCCAAATATGTCCTCTCTTTACAAGCAACTAATTTGATTTCATACGTCAGAACTTAAAACTCATTTAATTGCCGGTTTTTATGTTTACATTTGCTGTTTAACAGAAAACTTTTCTTATTGTTTCTGTTTGCCGTGATACGCTGCGTATGCGTAATCCACGTAACAGCAACCACAACAACAACAATAACAACTTACCGGCTAATTTGTTTGCTGCGCGTGCCAGTCGCTTTCGCATCTACCTTCCTCTCCGAAAATAAAGTGAAAAAGTTGTTGATGTAAAATTTATTAGCGCTGAGAAGCAACGACAAGCCGTCGAATTAGATTTGTAAATAAACGAATTAACAATCAATGTAAGCAAACTAAAAGACACGCCAACTATAAAACCAGCTCAACTAATGGGGCGCAGTATTTAACTAACTGTGAGAAAGAAATACTATATGATTTTCGAATTGTTTCTGCTAATTTAAATTGAGAAAAATTGCAAAAGATAGTAAAGGTAGTCCCTAGCTCATAGTATGGTTTTCAACAAAATACACCACTTATAGATGCGATCGCTTTTTATACCCTGTTCGCATTAAAAATGGAAAAAGGGGGATCATGCAGCTGTGCAAAAGTATTTATCAGGTAGAAGGAAGCATTTGCGACCCTATAAAGTATATATATTCTTGATCAGCACCAACTGCCGAGCCGACTTAGCCATATCCGTCTGTACGTCCGTCCGTCTGTCCGTATGAACGCGTCGATCTCAGAGACTATAAGAGATAGAGCCACAAATTTTTGCATGTTTAATATTTAGCTTAATAAAGTTCATTAAATTTTTTTTCTTAGTTTAGCTCTAATTTCATATATTTTTCTTGCCATTTTTATGACCTCCAGGGTCTATCTAGTGTCAGACAGAGCAATGCACGCATTGGCACGTGCGTCAGCATTCCATGGGCTGCTTTGCCAATTAATTGAGTCAATGGGAATGAATATTTTTTGTCAAGTGGAATAAAATATGCAATAACACAGCCATCAACAGTGGGTGGGAGTTCTTGGGTGGCCTAAACATTAACCTTCAATTGAAGCCTTAAAGACAAGGGCAACGTTACACAGAGCAACAGCTTGACAAAAAGCCTCAAACGTTCAGCGGGACTCTGAAAGGAAGGAAGGCACGTGACTATTTCGTGAATGAACTCCAGTTTGAGTAAACTCGCTTTCGTTTAAGGGCAAGGGAGGGTAAAAGCTTTCACTTTCGTTTCGTGACTTTGTGCGAAAACTGCAAGGAAAAACGAAGTAAAAGTCGTTGGAAAAGCTTTTCAATTGCTAGCTCATCAGTAGTGCGTTGGTCGAGCTCCAGCACCAAACGAGTCTGCCAACAGCGCGGATGAAGAAAATTTCTTACAATTTCCCATTTTTTGTATCGCAGTTTTGTTAAAATTTTTTTTTCAAAATTTATGAGAAAAAATTTTGCTATTTTAAAAAATTTAAGTGCCAACCAAATAAGTGAAAGTGTGGAAAATTGTAAATTTAAATGCAGCTTAGAAATCGAAGCAACAAACTTTTCTTTTTTCCGGATTTCCTTTACGCACTATGCACAAGGATAGCGGTAACAGTGCGTCTGGCGGCAATAATACCAATCATGTTGGCAATGGTCAAGGATTAAGTGGCTCCTCTATCAGCATAGGCAGCAGCAACAACAATGAAAAGTTGGCAGCGCGAAATGATGACAATGATAATGACGACGACGATGGTGATGGTGATGATGATGATGCAGATGAAGATGAGGATGAGATTAATGTAATTAATTAAAAGTTTGTACTTTTGCTGTACCTACACTATTAAAGTGTACAGATTGTACAGTATATAAATTACAACCAGTACATATTACACAATCACATGCATGCGTAATTTTATGCTTTAGGATAATTAGAAACTTGGCTCGCAGGCAAACGAGCTAAACCCAAAAGCCAAAAGCAAATTGTGCGTGCCAGAGATAAGCTTCTATAGAAATATATGGGTGGCTGGGCGTTCCTTTTCCACATTTTTCTTGTAAGTTTGCTTAAACAACAAATTATGCGAATTCCTATAAATAATATAGAAGCATTTCGATGGTTGGAAAATGCTTAAAATGATTTACAAGATTTAGTCAAGTCGGAACTGTACCATCTATTTTGGAGAGCTGTTCTAGTACCTAACTAAAATTTGAAAAAGGCTGGACAAATTGAATGCTTCCTTCTGCGGGTTTGGAACTGCTAAGCGAAGCCTTAGGAAAAACTATGTCGGACCATTTTATACTTTTTCAGTTCAATTCAGGCTTTAACGTTTATGTTTTATCCAATTTTAAGTAATAAACAATAAATTTGATTAAAATCAATATAATGTTTTGAATGTAATTAATTTTTATACACTTGAAAAGTTTATAGTTTTGCCCAGAAGCTTTGTCCGTCCGTCCGACTGTCCATCTGTCTGTTTCTTCGCAAACTAGTCCCTCAGTTTCGAAGTTATCGAGCTGAAATTTTGCACAGAATCATCTTTTAGCTGCACACTGCACATATGTCGGAACCGCGAAAGTCGGATGGTCACTTCTTGTAGGTACCATACAATTTTTTTGTTTTGTTTTTAGTTATTTTATTTAATATCCCGATGACACAAGACAAAAGCTTATAAATTAAGTCATTGGTCACAAAATTAAGTCAGTGGGCACAAAAGTTTTAAGTGTATTTAAACTTCGGCACAGAGGTTCACAGTATATTAAGTTTGTGCAAAAGTATTTCTCCGACCCTATAAAGTATATATATTCTTGATCAGCATCAACAGCCGAGTCGATCTAACCATGTCCGTCTGTCCGTCCGTCCGTCCGTCTGTCTGTCTGTCCGTATGACCAAACAGCTCTCAAAGATGGTAAGAGATAGAGGTATGACATGTATGGGACATATGCTTCTTATACTTGCAGGCAGATCAAGTTTATTTTCAATTTTTGCCAAATCGCAAATAATTTATTAATTTGTAAACTAGTCAGACGACAGCACATTTTCCAACCAATCATTTTATTTAATTTTTTAGTCATTTCTTGGACCATAAATAAATTGTAAAATATATTTAAGCAAATTATTAAATTTTCTCTGTTTAATGTTAAAAATCACACACAACTTGTATAATTTTTTAGTTCTAAAATAAATTTTCCTGAACCAGGGCTTAGGTTCACTGAACTCCGTAAGTTAGAACCCCATTGATATTGATTTACTTGTTAAAAATTTAAGTTTTTTTTTGTTGGTTCTGGATTTTTCATCAAAATAAATAAAAGATATAAGTCGCATATAGATCGAATTTTCAATATTCTTCAAGTCTAACAAATTTGTCAATCTTATTCTCAACTATCAGTAAAAAACCACATAAAGGCATCCCAATATGCATGTTGTATATTTAAATAAATTATTCACGACCGTGGCACGTGTTTTGTATTTTCTAATTTGCATAAGGCTCTACTATCAAATGAAAAAAAAAAGGAAAAACATTTGCAAAATCTTAGACATGTGTGTGTGTGTGATTTTTTGTGGAAAATAACGTTGTCATCTATCGCTTGCGCATGCAAAATCAACTTATTTTTTTTTGTCACCTTTTCTAAACTCGATACTAACCCAAATATTCGAAATAAACCTTCCTCCTATCATGTGCTTCTCAGCTAATTATGAAGTCAAAACCCGACTTGTGCTGATGTCATGTGTGACCAAACTTAATTAAAAACAAGAGCGTAAGTTAAAGTCGGTCCTGCCCGACTTCGATATACCCGTTACTCAGGACAATTAGTGTAAAATAGCCTTTCCCTATGTTAATTAACAGAGAATTAACATTAAAGTGACCATTTTAACATTTTGTGAGCAAAAAGTGCATGTAACTCCAAAAAGTATGCAACGTTTTATAACCTTTATAACTCTGCCATTTATTATCCGATCTATGAAACTTTCACAGATTGTAGATATTTGGCACATACACTACCCTGCAAAATATGAGCTTGATATCTTTCAAATTGTTGGAACTATTCAAAATTTTTCATTGTGGGGGCGGGAGGGGGCGTGGCCAAAATTTGAAATAAACTTGACGTGCGTAGGGATAATAGGAGGCTACATACAAAATTTGGTGGCTCTAGCGCTTCTAGTCTCCGATATCTACGTGTTCATACAGACAGACGGACAGACGGACCAACTGACATGGTTACATCGACTCGGCTGTTGATGCTGATTAAGAATATATATACTTTATGGGGTCGGAAATGCTTCCTTCTGCCTGTTACATGCTTTTGAACGACTTTAGTATACCCTCTTTACTCTACGAGTAACGGGTATAATTAAAACAGAAATGCCAAAAAATGAAAGCAGAGGCTGGCAAAAATATGTCAAGATGGCAGCCAACAAATATAGGCTAGTGACCCTGAGTCAAGTTCAAGCAACTAACCAGCCAACCGAAGTCAAAGTAAACAACTCAACAAACTCAGAAAAAAATACAAAAATTAAGGACATTTGAAGGGGTGGGGACGAACTAAGAACACAAAACGCCCATTTGACTCATTCAGCAAAACATTTGGCCAACATTTTTCGCCAACAGCAGCTCTGGGGCGCCCATTAAGGTTCTTTTAGTGCGGGAAATGGCAATAGTCGCTCGGTGTATGGATTGTGTGCATAATTGAATAGATTTGATGAATTATTTGTTAACTGTGGATGTGAGTTGGAAGTAAGTTATCAAATTAGTTGAGTTGGGTTAAGGGGGTATTCCTGCTTGGCAAAAAAATTATTTAGATTTTTTTTTTTTATATTTTTATACTCTGTACCAGAGGTACACAGAGTATATTAAGTTTGTGCAAAAGTATGTAACAGCCAGAAGGAAGCATTTCCGACCCGATAAGGCTTATATATTGTCGGAAAAGAATCGAATTTAGTTATGGCCTCTCCCTCTCTTTCTCACTCAAAATTGAGTCAAAAGTAATCAAGCTGATTTGCAATCCAATTTACTTACTTTGAAGTTGCGTGTTTTACTTCCACGCAATATTTCTTTTGAGTGTTCGCAGGTAAACAAAGCAATTTTCTTAAGGCTGTCAACAACAGTTTTTTTGTTAATTTTGACCAAATCGAACTGACAAACAAAAATGAAATCAAATTTGTATTGGCAAAACTTTTATGTTTGGAAAATTAAAATGATGGAGACATTCTGGTTAGCCCAATTTAGGCAAATACAAGTTTTCTTTTGTGTGTTTTTATGAGAGATTTACAAAAATGGTACCCAAATGTCTAGTACTTTATGTGTACTAATTTCAGCTTTCAAACGAACATTTTTCGAGATTTTATATAAAAAAGTATTAAGGGCCGTTTTCTCATATTCCTTTGTTTGCAAATCTAGGTGGATTTAACGTAATTTCAAAGCTCACGTTTAAAGTGAGCAGAGTAAATTCACCAAATCCACCTAGTTTCGCACAAACAGAAACATGAGAAAACGGCCCTAAGTATTAAATTTAAATTTAAAGACCAAACATTACAAAACAACTTTCACTCTGCCCTAACCCACAATGAAGCAAGCAGGACGGTTATACGCCTCGCTGATTCGCAATTTTTGAAACTTTTTATGCCCCGTTTTCTCAGCTTCAAGTGCCAAAAGGTAGTCTAGGTCAAAGTTAGCAACAGCACAAAAAGGTTTTTTCCTCACAATGCCAGCCAAATTTATTTCATTATTTATTAAAAGCGATAAGCAGCAAAATATTTCTTAATTGGATTTGTGACAGTGAAAGACCATTTTCGAGTTTTGCCATTTGACAATGGCTCGGAAGTACATTGAACTTGAATGGAAAAAGGCAATTCAGGGTCAAGGACAATTGCAAAAACCCATGAGTAAATTTTTTGGCACAGTCTAGTATTAAAGTTGCATTACTTACACTTTTTTTAGTATACAAAATATAATTGTAGATCGAAAGCGGCGCCATAAAGGCATAAAGCACACGCGCTGCTGTTTGTTAAAATGACACAACAAACTGAGAAAATTTTCCTTCTTTTGCTGTTTTTCGTTTCTCGTCTTCGTTGTCGTTTATTTGAAACTTTAATCGCTGTGCAAGTTGAGACCCAAAATATATAACTTTAACATGGAAAAGTTCCCCAAGCAAAATACAATTAATTTAAATTCCAAAGATAAAAGATTTACCCTCACCTACACAACCAATTAAAGCGGGCTAAAAAGCATAAAAATTAAAAAAGGAATATAGCGGAAAAATGACAAGACAATTGTGTAAATACAGTAAATGAACACATCAGGAAATGTCTGGGTGGCGTAATTAAGCCTGTCAACTGTAGAAAAGGAACTGCAATTGTTTTTGTTGCTACAATTCATTTAAATTCCCCTTGTGGAATAAGTGATGAGTATGTGAGGCATCCTCTACCATCTAAGCAAAATTATGTGTCATAAAAGTTTTATATAGCACATATTTCTGCTGCGATGAGCAATTTGGTATGAAAGATACATAAATATCACGATGGGCATTAAGAAAGTGGGCTACAAAAACCACACAATGTTATATTTATCATATCATTAAAAAGCCGATATGATAATGTTTAAAATGCCCTTGTCGAAAATATACAGTTGATATTTCGAACATCAGTATTTTAAGATTAGCTACATTGATACTGAGAATCACCGCGGAGATTGCTAGAAGATTGAATCTTCCGGCAATCTTCCCTGCGATACCCAGAAGACTCTTTTCGGCGATTGGCAATTAAACTATCGCCCAAATGTTTTCAGGGTTATTATTTATTTTAAAAGCTTTCACACAACTCTTCTTAGTTTTGTCAAAATCGGATGACAATTGCTTTTAGCTGCTATAGAAACGATCGGTCGAAAAACTAGTTTTAGTGAGAAAAATTTGTTTTGATTTCTTTAAATTTACCAAATATTGATATTATTTGCATCAGCACAATTTTGCCGATTTTGATAATAGTCGCATATATATATCGTACAGCTGTCATATAAAAAGCCGGCCAAGTGGTCACAAAAGAGGCGCCATATACTGGTTAGTTTGGGAAATCACTCAACTAGCAGTGTTCAAAACGATATTTAATTTTTGTGTGAAAATCATTTAATTTCTTTATTTATATAAATTATACGAGGTATAGTTGATTTTCCTCTATTTTTCAAACTTTCAAACTTGAACTTAATCTTTCAAACTTGAAGAAGACTATTAATCTATCTGATACTATTACTTTTCTAAAGTTTATTTGTATTATCATATTAAAACATTCAAGATTAGTTTTGTGTCTAATGAAAAAAATGTTGCCTGCTTTTGAGCGCATAACTTTGTAATTTCAAATTTGTTGCTTGCCAAGCAACAATTTTCAAATTTGTTGCTTGCCAAGCAACAATTTTGATTAAGTGCGTGTAAACACTTATTGTAAGCAGCCACCTTGGGTTAAAGAACCTTTTCACAAAAAAAAAAAATTCTAAAGCCGCCCAAGCAATTGAAATATTGCCAAGAGGCAACAAAATGCGCAAGGCATGAAATACCTTAAATCAAAGACAAGACCAAAAATTTCATGCTTTATACATTACACACACACTCGGTTTATACATGTTTGATTGCCCCGACGGAAATTCTCACGGGGTTACGGGACAACAGCCTCGCTTTGGGAGATTGTGCGAAATGTCTGAATCAATTGTAGGCGAGAGAGGTAAAGTTGGCATAAATCAAAATGACAAAAAGATAAAATGGATAAGGTACACTCAAACAAAAAACGAAAGGAACCTGTTTCTAACCTTTCTCCTTTTACTAGGAATTTATTATTTGTCGAGGGTAATGGTACCCCAAAAAGGACGCAGCTGCTTTTCCAAATTAAATTTTAAGACTTTGTCATTGGCATTGAAAACGATTCTGTTTATATGTCATCATCTAAGTTCGTTTTGACGCAAGTTGATTAAATAACAATAAAAAACCCAATTTTATTTGCCACCTTGTAGAAGTTGGTAATTTTCAAAATGCGAACACTTGTGTACACAAAGCCACAAAAGCAATCAATTTAATGACAAATTTCGCACTTTCCCAAAGTTCTCTCACACATAAATCTGCCAAATTGTTACAACAGACAGCACAAATTTTGATGACTACGACATACCACATCCCAGTAAAAGTATCCATCAATATGTGCCACATATTCAAATTCAGAAACATTCAATGCATATTCAAGCAACGACATAGCTTATCAAATATTTATGCAAGTCATTTTGTCTGTCTCATGAATGTCTGGTCAAGGTATAGCTTATTCCATTAACAGAAAGTCATTCGGCCAGACTTAATAAAATATATAATGTCATTAGTCAAGTCTTTTGGAGAGTAAAAAAAGGAATTTAAAACGAAGTCCACAACTGCCTTCTACCGTAAACATTTCAAATATTTGAGGAAGGAGATGCTGTGTACCTTTGGTACAGAGTATAACAAGTAGTCGAGTGACGCGACTACAAAATACCCTGTTCCCTTGACTTCTTGTGTTTTCATACACATATACACACACTCACACATACACACACACACTCTACATACGCACACACGCACGCGCAAACGCGGTAACTGACAATGCAAGGCCCGCAAGGACAATGCAAGGACAATGCAAGGATCTTATTGATCTTTTCAAAATAGATAGATATTGGGCCTTGCTTGATATATACAAAGTTTGGAAGGTCTTTCTTAAAAATTGGTACTCTGACAGTTTTTTGCGCTTAAAGGGGGGAGGGGGAGGAATTTTCCAAATCTGGCTCTATCTCTTATGGTCTCTGAGATCGACTCGCTCATACGGACAGTCGGACGGACAGATGGACGGACGGACAAACAGACATGGCTAAATCGACTCGGCTGCCGATGCTGATCAAGAATATATAGTTTATAGGGTCGCAAATGCTTCCTTCTACCTGTTACATACTTTTTCACAACTTCATGATCCCCCTTTTCCAGTTTTCAATGGGAACAGGGTATAAAAAGTGCTTATTAAAATCGTTAAGCTCTTTACGAAGCTGAGAGCTAATTACTTAAATTTACTTAGATACATACTTTTTACATAAGTGTAAAACGTAACGTACTTAAGTGTAAAAGTCTCAAACTGATTCGAAAAAATCAAGCCGTTTGGGATTAACTTAAGCCAAAGTGGTGAAAATAATGGGTAAAACTCGGAATGGCAAAAGCCGTTTGGGATTAACTTAAGCCAAAGTGGTGAAAATAATGGGTAAAACTCGGAATGGCAAAAACTAAACACGACAGCTTTCTAGATTTTTACCCCCGTTTCAGCCTTTCCGAGCTAGAACTATTCCTTATATTCGATTTCAAATTTGAAAGACTTAATTATTATTTTATTTATATTTTATAAGCATTTATTTAGCGGACACGACTATAACCTCTTAGTAGTTAAGTACATATGTAGGGAGAATCCCTGTACCCCAATGCGGAGAATATTGCATTAGAACATCAAGGTTGTGGGCTTACATCCCCGCAGAACCAAAGTTTTTTTTTTAAATTAGTTTTATTCGTCAATATCGTTAAAATATAAAGGGTGTTTTTTTATTATCTTATTGGCAACACTGGTTTAAACAGCTCACGCAAGTTTCGTGTTTTGTTTCACTGTCAAACATCTTCAGTTTGGTCTATAATTTAACCATAAAAGTCTTACAAACGAACAACACTTGCAAATTATTGAATTTTATTATCAAAATGCGTGCTCTGTTAAGAAAGTTCATCGCGCGCTCAGTTTAATCGACCCACTGAAGCGGCTATTCGGGCTATTGTGACTAAATTTCGCACCAAATTTACATTGTTGGACATTAAACCACTAACACGATCACGTAGAGTGCGAACTGAAGAAAATATCGCAGCTGTATCGGCCAGTGTTAATGATGACCATAAATTATCGATTCGTCGCCGTTCGCAGCAATTGGGCCTCTGTTACTCAACAACGTGGAAAATTTTGCGGAAGGATTTAGGTGTGAAGCCTTTCAAAATACAGCTGGTGCAAGAATTGAAGCCGACTCTTGGAAAGTTGGCCGAAGATCCAGTTTTTTACCGAAAAATTGTGTTCAGCGACGAAGCTCATTTTTGGCTCAATGGGTACGTAAATAAGCAGAATTGTCGATTTTGGAGTGAATATCAGCCAGAAGCAATGCAAGAGCTTTCATTGCATCCATAAAAAGTCACAGTTTTGTGCGGTTTAAGGACTGGTGGCATCATTGGACCGTACTTCTTCAAAGATGATGCGAATCGTAACGTAACTGTGAATGGTGAGCGCTACCGGGAGATGATATCCAACTTTTTTTTGCCCAAAATGCAAGAGCTTGACTTGCATGACATGTGGTTTCAACAAGACGCATGTGGCACTGCCACACAGCACGCGCAACAATGGATTTATTGAGAGGCGTGTTCGGTGAACATTTTATTTCACGTTCGGGACCGGTCAATTGGCCGCCTAGATCGTGCGATTTAACGCCTTTAGACTGTTTTTTGTGGGGCTATGTTAAAGCTCATGTCTATACAGACAAGCCCGCTTCAATTGACGCATTGGAAGACAACATTGCAGCATTTATTCGTGAGATACCGGCCGAAATGTTGGAAAGAGTATGCCAAAATTGGACTAAGCGGATGGACCATTTGAGGCGCAGGCACGGTCAACATTTGCATGAAATAAACTTCAAACATTAAATTATATGGACCGTACTATCGATTCAAATAAAGATTTCATTCATTTTTCTGAATTTTATGTGTTTTTTTTAAAACTTTCCTATAGCTCCTAAAAAATCACCCTTTATATTGAGAAATTTTTTTCTCAATTTGATTACCACAATACCCTTATTTCAAGAAAAAAGCTGCATTTTTGTGAAAAGCCTTTTCTAAAATTAAAGTAAATTTACCCTAGGCGCAAAAATAAGGGCGATTTTCTTAATTTTAGGGTGATTCTGGCCTATTTTAGAAAGAAATTTTTCTGGGTGTACGCATTGCAAATGCTTTCAACTAAAAATGGGGAGTTTGCGGAATAATAAAAATATATTTAAGAGCGGAAACTGCCTACTAGCTGGCCTGGGAAGTAGAGGGTTAATCAGTTTTTGTCTGCCTTTATCAAAAGCTTTGATGCATAAACAACATCCTGGCGTGCACATCTCAAACAACTTCGGCTTTCACTTGGCTGAGCAAGAAATTAACAAGTCATACAACACCAATAAGAATACCGCCTCCACCTATTACACCTGTCAAACATAAATTCGCACGACACTTTCTTTTATTGTTCAAATTACTCAGGTTGTCTTATTGTTGTCAATTCTTCATACGCTTCATATTTGATGAACAGTGAAGAAAAACAAATGTGGCTCACACATTTAAAAGAGTAGGTGTGTGAGTGCAAGTGTGCTTGGATGCGTCTGTGTGCCCTCATTGCTGTTACCTTGAGAGCAGGCTAAAGTTGTACTTTCGCAGATTGTTAGGCTAACAAAATAATTATCCATTAGGCAAGGCTAATGGGTAAATGATACAGTTGGCAATGAGAAGAACGGAATGGGATGGAAATAAGCAAGAAAAGTATCAAATTATCCTCCTTTTCTTAAATTTTAGTAAGTACGAGTATCAATTTAGGTTCGAAACAAACCTCAATATCAAAACCAAATAAAACACGATTCAAACAGACTCATAACAAGAAGATCGACTCTAAACCTCCTACAATAGAGCTTGGAAAATATCAATAAACTAATACTTAAATAAACATAAATCTCGTTCTGCATCAAAAAAATAAAATTGTCCAATCAGCTTGAAATTATTTTTCAGCGGCAAAAGTCCATTTCATAAATATGCCAAAAACCAAAATTGCGTCTCATCGCAGAGTTTTAATACTGCGTAAAGACCAAAAAATCCTGCCATAAATTATTCATAAGCCTCGCGTCTGCCTAACTGAAGACAAAGTCGTTGGCTTCGGCTGGACCTGGGGCTGAAGTACAATTAAAAAGCCACTTTAATCATCTGTGATGTACTTTCGCAGATGACCACAATGTCAGAAAATTTAATTGAGTTTCTTCTCTAGAGATATTTTCATTGACTTGTGTCATTAGATGGCATAAATTGAATTACTTTTCACTTATGGCCCTGACACCTCTAGTAGAAGACGCCAATGCTGCTCTTAATATTCCTGTTTACTTATGTATTTGTTGTATAGGAAAAAACAACAAATTATTTCTTATTGTTTACCAGGAACGAAAACAATACGCCGCCTACTTGCTCTTGGAAACTGAGTGCCGGATTGGGCGTATGTATAGTATATATATTTATGTGTGAGTTCATTGTGTTAAACTTAGAAACGAAATAAATACCCATCAAAGTGTAAACAATTCCTAAAGTGGAAGAAAGCGGCTTTCAGCATAATTGAGATTAAATGAGATTCTTTAAAGAGAAATTCTTTAAAGAATTGTAAAAAATACGAGAGTTTCTTCACCTACTCTATTTCTAGTTAATTGTCTAAGCCCACCTCATTTCAATTGCCACTTTGTTTATTTCTCAGTCACTTGTGATATGTCACGTGTATCCACAATTGTTTCATCTGATTTGTTCATAATTAGAACTAACTTCTCAGACTATAGAAATATAAACAATGAGTCTTGTTAATTATAAAATAAATAAGTCTATTTGCTAACTTATTGTTAACCCATATTGGCCCAGCTGGTAAGTTGACTTACCAGCACTTTGATTAAATATAGTATTTATCTAATATGTTGTATTGATTGGAATTTCCCAAAAAAAATGCCATAATTTTTCGACCAGCTTGATACAACTTTACATATTACCATGCTAAGTTTCTGAAAGACTAATATTTAAATAAAATTTTTTTTTTCTTATGGATGCCAGGTTGGAAGGTGCCATGAGAAATTCTTAATTAAAGTAGGGGGCGACGAGGTACTCCCGGTACGAGCAAAGCACTTTATGAGGGATAATCTGATTTACAAATTTGCTTCAGGAGTAGACATAAGCTGAAGCGATCAAACGCTTAGCAACCCGATCATTTAAAATGCCATTTGGCTTCAAAGTCTCCACAAAAATAACGTACACGACATTCCTGCATACGTTTAAAAGCTCACAAATTTGTAATATTTTTAGATCAACAAACGAGAAAGAAAATCTAACTTCGTCTGTGCCGAAGTCGTGTGCCGAAGTTTAAATACACTAGCAACTTTTATGACCACTAACTTAATTTTGTGACCAATGACCAATGACGGACAGACAAAGCTCAATTGACTCAGCTCGTCATGCTGATCAAGAATATATATACTTTATGTGGTCGGAGATGATTTTCTTTATGCGTTGCAAGCTTCTGGGCAAAACTATAATACACTTTTCAAGTGTATAAAAATATGGAGCAAGAATATAATAAATTTTTGGTAGGTAAATTAAGACCAAATTTTTGGTGGATCTAATGTCAATCTCTTTGCATTTCTAACTAGCTTATTATCATTAACTCTGTTTACAGAGTTGGTGTCAGTCCCCTTGTACATTGTAAGGTTTTCTAAAAAGAATTCAAATCACCCTCGAAACATTTCGCTCTTCCCTACCCACGAGTCTTTTTGTTTTAATTTTGTGTGGCATTTATTTTTTGTTTAGGTTGGCAAACGTCCTTGAAACTAACCAGCCCCTGACGGATTCCCCTCACCTCAACTGTGTCTCAACTGTGTTGAGCTTGCCTGTTTTTTTTGTTGTCATTAAAGTTCTTTTTTCTTTTCATATCAGATTTCACGGGCCTTTTAACAGAGTATTTGATATTGAACTGATGAAATGCCAAAGGCCGTTAGAATTTCACCTTGCCGGCAATCCCACAAAGTCAAACAAACGATTTTATGCATAATACATTAAACGATTTTGAAGCCTTGCCTAGCATTTGAACAAACAACTGGAAAAACTTTAACAGCAACCCCCATAAATATGCAATACTTTAGTTATTCCTTGTTTCTTTGTCTTTGGCTAGTTTTACGGCGTCAATTAAATGTTGTCGGGGGACCCAGCACTTGTGTAAATATTTTTACGAAGAGTATTGCTGTCGATTGTCAAAGGGAATTTGGTTTAAAAATAAACTGTACTTTTCATTGGTCACGTGACGAATTGGTTCAATCAATTGAAATTATGTATACGCCCTATAGAAAATACAAAGATAATTGGTCAGTTTGAAAAAATTCATGGTCATGGCCTTGGACTTAACCCTTTTTGATACTGGGCCATAAAGCTGTCATTACCTGATAAGACGTTGCTTAGAAGGCCTAATTTGAAAGCTAAGAAATCATCTAAAATCACCACCAACCCTTTAATATACTGGACCTTGTTGCCTATAGTTATCTATTATAAAGAAAATTTTAAAAATTAACTGTGGAAATTTTTAACGTAAGCTAATCTCACCCGGCAAGGACGGGTAATGCGAGCTAGTCTTATTATATATTGATTATTCTCCACAAATACTGTATGTCACTTCTTTTTAGCTGAAAGAAGATTATATAGAAATTAGCATGGTCTCAGAATAATTAATGAGGCAATTTTTCATTTGTAATTTGAACAAAAATTCGTGCACAATGGTAGTTGGGGCGGATTTAATGGTTATCTTGGGTGACATTAAAAAACGAAACAAAAAACAAAAACGGCAGACTAAATAAACGAAATTTTAAGTAAGCGTTAAATGTGTGAATAATAAATGACAAAAACAGAGGAAATATAATATGGTGCTGGCATTGAAGCCTGGTTTGGCTTTTTTCAAGAAGCTGCCCACAAGAGTTGAAGTGAATGCATATATGTACACTAAGAAAAAAAGATGAAGATTTTTATATTTGAATCAAGAAACTACGGAGTCGATGCTTGATTATTTTGAGTAAGATTTTTTAATCAATTTTTGAAATTTCATCGATTTGATATATTTTAATCAGGGATCGATAGGTATCAATTCAGTGGATGAGTGGTCTCCCATGATTTAACCGAAAGTAGAATAAAACTTTTCCTTCGGAAAGGATTATAATTCCCACATTTTTTAAGTTTTATTGCGAAAACGTCTTAAAACTCGTCTGTGAACTGAACCGAATCGTTTCTAGTATTTCGAGCCTCTATATCCTACCATCCTATCTGCTCTATAAGCTCTATCCCGTTCGTATTAGAACTCAGAGAAGCGTTTTTTTTCGAGTGTACTAAGTATGCTGACTGTGAATGGCTGGAAGCAGTTTTGGTATAGCAAAATTCAATGAACCAAATGATGCAGTCCATGCAATTTATGTTGATTATTTAGTTATTCGAGTGGCTGCATCATTTGGCATATGTGGTTCTCTCTGTAATTGCTTGAGGGGGATGGAGATGCTTAAATCCCAGGCTTAAATCCCTTGGCTACTTGAGTTGGCACTCTTTAAGAGCACTTTGGCATAGTCAAGAATTTGCTTTTGGCTGTATGAGTAGGTGGGTTGCTGGCAAGGTCAAGGAGCAATAATTAAGTGGTGGAAGTTGCTATTCAAAGAAAATTCGAATGGGAATGAAAGAGTTATTTTTAGTGCCTGGGCCTGAATATGAATGAAATACTGTAGCATAGAACGAAAACTAAACCGAGATTGAGAAACAATTCAATAGAATTTAAATTGAAAGGAATTAAATTTCAAAGAACAAAATGCATGCTAGCATGAATCAAAGTTAATTATAGCACAAAAATACTAAAAACCTAAAATTAAATTAAAATAAAACAAAGAATATATAATTTTATATAATTTTTACATCTCTAACCTCTTTCATTCTTCAGGTTGAGTCACCTTTGCTGCCTCTAAAGGAAGACAAGTCGGCACTCTCTAGCACCTGCAACAATTTCAACTCCAACTCGAGCAACCACATATCAGTGAGATCTCCCAATCACTACAAGGCTCTGACTAAAGACAACCCCAAGCTGAAACAGTGTTCTCCAGCTCCAGCCACACACGAGGGTGAATCTAACAACAACAATAACACCGGAGATTTCTATCACAAGCACACGCACGGTTACAATCTCTATCCCAACGATACCTTTGCACGCTTAGAGGGCAAGTCACCGAAACCCAACACCAAAATGCAAACCAAAGTCGATGCAGTGGGTCGCATAACGGGACCCTGGGGTAAATGGCAACTGAGAACTGTACTCTTGATCTTTTTGTGCAAAATACCGTCCTCCTGGTTCATGGCCTGTATCATCTTTACGGCACCAGCTCCACGTCACGGTGAATTCTTTTGTAAGCCACCGCCTAATACCAAGATTGCGGAACAGAATCAAACCGAATGGATTAAGGTGTCGCATCCACAGAAGGAGGAACGCGAGGATCAGGAGTTTACCATTGATTTCTGTAATGTCTATCAAGATGCGCAGGAGCATGCTCATCATTATTACAACTATGAGAATAGCGAACAGGAGCCAAGAGTGTGGGAGAAGCCGCTCAATCGCAATTCGAATGTGATACCCTGTACTGAGTTCCAGCATGAGTCTAACTATCACTCGGTGGTCACCCAGTATGACTTGGTCTGCTCGCGTGATATCCTGGTGTCGGTGACACAGTTCTTCCATTTGTTCGGTGTACTAACGGGAGGCATTTTGGCCTTTCAACTGCTGAAATAGTAAGTTGATCGGAACGATCTCTTGATTAGTGAAATTCACATTTTTCCTCTTTAGTTTCAGTCCACGAAATATAATGCTGTTTGGCATGATTACACAAATCTTCTGTGGTAATCTGACGGGCTATGTGGCCTCCTATGAACTCCATGTGTTCTTCCGTTGCCTGTCGGCTGTCTGTTGTGCTCAGATGTATACCGCCGGTGGCATGATAAGTAAGTGTTGAGCAGGCATTAATGTAAATCGGCATAACTACCCCGTTTTTATTCTATTATAGTGTCCGATATCACGGGTGGAAAATATCGCACTTGCGTCTCCACTTTGTTTGAGCAATTCTGGTCCATAGGCGTCATGATGCTGCCTGGCTTGGCCAGTTTCTGGTCCAGTTGGTCGCATCTGTATATGGCCATCTCTTGGCCCACTGTGATACTCATCTATCTGTGGCAGTAAGTATAAAGCTATAAAAAGTTACTTGTATGTGTAATAAACTAGCTGAATACCCGGCTTCGCCCGGGTCCTTCGCATTGCGCGAATAGGGTTCTAATGGGAGCGCCTATATTTAAGTTAGATCTGTCTTCAAATGTCTAACTTCATATTATTTTCACCATATGTAGGCTGGATACACACCAAATTTAGATGTGGCTCTGAACCACTTTTGAACAGTTTTAAGCCGCTTCCGAACGTTCACAACACATGACACATAGCCTATGACTCTTTTCTAATCGACATGAAAATACTGTGAAAATTTCGTGAAGTTCGGTTCAGGGGTTTAGACGCCTTTAAAAACAAACATACATACAAACATACATACAGACATACATTAACTTTTGAAGCGCAGCGATGGCAGCGAACATTCTTTTGCTCATAACTTGACTATCGTTCATCCGATCCTTACAATAAATTCGATGAATAATCCTGATTACTAAATATGTCCAGACTCTACGAATCATCAATCTTTAAAACTGTAGAAGATATGACGTTTTTCGAAATTGCGTGGCAAAAATTAAAAATAAACTTGATCTGCCTGGAAGTATTAGAAGTTATTGACCAATACATGTCGAACTACTATCTCTCTAACCACTCTCATCCCTCTCTTCCGTTTCCCTACAGATGGATACCCGATTCACCACGCTGGATGATAGCCCGTGGGCGTGTTCAGGAAGCTAAAGAGATTCTGCTGCAGTGCGCCGAAATGAATGGCACCCGTTACTGTCTGCCCCACGATATTGATCAACAACTGGAGTTACAGGCTCAAACCGCAATGGATGCTCCACCACCCAGTGGCTGGTGGTCTATGTGGAAGGGTGAGAAGGCAGTGCGTCACATTATATGTGTCCATCTGGCCTGGTCGCTCTACATAGTGGTCTACTATGGGATGCTGCTCAACATACGCGCATTCAGTCGCGAGCATTTGTACATTAATACGGTTATAGCCGGATTTAGTGAAATAATTGGCACATTCATTGGTCTCTATCTGATTCTGAAGACCACCCGGAAGTGGCTGTGGACGGGACTGTTCAATATAATTGCTGGTTGCATTGCTATCTGTGGTTGGTTGGTGCCCAAACCTGGAGTAATACCACTAGATGCCAACATAGCGCTATTAATGTGCTCGGCCATGGTATCAAAGATGGCAATTTCGACGACACTCTCGATACTGACCACCTGCACAGTGGAGTTGGTTAGTGAGGATAAGCGGAGAATAACCTCATTTTCGACCATATGTTGGGCACGCTTCTGGCTACTTGGCGCTCCTTTTGTGGGTTCGACCATAGTTTTTGGCCAGCTGATGCCACAGACAGCTTTTGCCGTTTTGGCCATGTTCGGTGGCATTTGTACCATATTGATCAGCAGTCCACGTACGCATCCCATCTCTAAGCCCACGGTATCTTCTACAGCCGGCACACAGGGTGCCCAGAATATGGCCACGCAATTTACGGTTATCGAGGGACTAGATAATAAGGGCTATACACCCAGCACGCAGGTCATTTCATCTAGTACAACTTTAGGAAAACTGACAACACCGCAATCGAATCTACCTCCTCAACTAATGCCCGGTATTTGGACGACCAAATCGCACGATATGTGAAAACAGCTGGTGCTTATTAGGGCTAGGTTGTACAAACAGCTGTTTAAAATGGGCTTTGGTGGGACCTACTTTAGATTGGTAAGCAACAACAAAAATATAATACTGCAATACATTTTTTAAGAGCTCCCTTTCTACTATTTAATATAAATTCAACTGAAGACAAAGTCCGTTTGGAAAAAAATCTCACTCTCAATTTGCTAGGCTGCAAATTGTTGCAGAACGAAATCCCTTATAATCGCATCGGTTTATGGTTTTTAAGAACCCTACAGATCCTTTAGAATTTCTCAAACTTGCAGCCTTGAAAATTAGTTTTTGTTTTTGTAGTTTTTGTAACGCTCGAAAGGCCATTATAAAAATGCACTGCAGCCATGGAAAAGAAGTCACATTATAAGTAAGTTAGCAAGTCGAATGTGGAGCAGAGATTCAGTATTACCAACTCTGCCTCAAGTACTAATTTTTTATCAACCTTCTAAAGGTTTTTCATTCTCTCATCCCACCATCCTCTATCTGCTAAAAACTGCTCCACATTGTAGTGATTGTGTTGTAAACACCCGGAGAGAATTACTTGAAAAGACATATATAAGTAGTTACGCATAATTTTCTTAATGTTAAAAATATCTTTACAATAAATTTTAGTTTCATATTATTAGTTTATTACCATTATGTATTATCAAGCTAATTTTAAAAATCCATTGTATTTAGTAGTGTTTTCCAATCCTACCTATATTTTAATAGTAAATGCGCTTAGCAAACTCGTTGAATGTTATAATAAAGCTATTGATTACTAGTGAAATGATATGAATTGTTATAAATGGCAAAAAGAGCAATATTTTTCTAAATAAATATCATCCCACAAAAAATCATCACCAACCAAATAGAAAACTGTGTTTTAAATTTTTACTTTAACTTAATTTTTGATGGTTCAAAATCTACGAAATTCAGCAAACACGGACAGGGTCATAGGGAACGCGATATTTAAAAACCGTTTTAGTCGTTCAATTAGTTAAGGTACCGCCAAAAGAGGTCAAACAATTAGCAAAGTTATTCAATATTTTCAGATAACGAAATTTGCGCAATATGTTGATGAGTCGTGCTATTATAGCACTGTCGACCGTAATATTGTTATGCACTTTCTAGTTAATTCTTAAAGAATCTTATTTTTAGAACGAGAAATCTCTAAGTACTGTAAAATTAAATAAAACATATCTGGCGAGTCGATATAGTCTGTCTGTCCGTATGTCTGTCCCTGTGAACAATATCTCAGAGATCTTAGAATGGAGGGATATCTCAGAGAGGTTCGACATGTATGGGACATAAAAGTCGCAAAAAAACAGTAAAAATCAATATGTTTTCATATGTTGCTCCCTCAATTTTCATCCGAGATTGCAAAATAATGCACTGTTGGAAAGGTATTACTTTTCTCTTTCTAACGACGTATTAAATATTTCTGTAGGTTGCTTAGTTTAAGACAAATGATTTTTTAGCTCTACCTCGAAAAAACGGTTTTTAACAGTTATTTTAAATTTTGATGTGCACGAAAAATTTGTGGTATGCCACAATGTTACATTTATCTATATCTACAACCTACTCTATGCCGCATCCCAGAAGTTTTTTGACTGCCAAACCGTGTATTTAAAGGTAATCGCGACCTTCATAAAATTTTATTTAATATTAATAAATTTGATTTCAGATGGCCCCGAGCCGTAAGTCAAGTCATGAAGTCATGCTAATGGAATTGCCGCGGGACACCCATTTATTTGCAAGAATGGTTGCCAAATTAATTGAATAGAAAGACGTTCGCAAAAAAATTGGCCATTTGACGCGCAAATACAAAATAAGTAGCGATTTTTTTATACAGTTCTGAACTAAAAACGCAAGGTGTTTCAAAATGAGAGCCGTAAAGTCAGTGCAGCCATCAGCCTCTTTCTCTAGCAGTGAGTTGAGGTAAAGTGACTCGTGGGGCTCACTGGCCTCACATGAGAGTTCAGGGTACCTGAAGAAACGAAAACTGGACCTGGCCGAGATGACACCGTTTGTAAAGGCAATGGTGGCTGCCACAAAAGAGCGGACGCAGGTATTTGACCGACAATCGACTGCTCGCTTGAAGATAACGGCGCGCATGGAGAATTCCAATGTAGAACTTTAGTCGAAAATGTGGAAACTAAAAAATAAAATAGATATTAAAACATAGAAGCTAGTATATTGTTTTGTTTTATTTAATGTTGAGTCTTTAGGAATTTGTTCTTTAATTTTATTTAGCAAACACAAATAAAAAGATAATTAATCGCGAAAAACAATGTAAAGCCTGTAATTCTTTTGTCTTTTGCTAATTTTATTTAAACAAGTATTTTAGCAATAATTATAAAATAATGTCTCATAATAAATGCAACTGCATTAATTGTTTTGGTCCCCCTAAAACTTAGTGCAAAGATGTAATACATAATAAACTCAAATTCAAATTGTCAGTTGCTATTCACATGTTCACGAAAGTGAAAAATATGAACATATCTTATGGAAACGCTCAGAAAAAAATATATACATTTCGAAATATGTGTTCATAGTAGAAATAGGCTATTAGAAAGAAAAACTTTTTTGTTTTCAATGAAAAAAGTCCCTAAAATTGGGAATTTAAATTTATTTATTTGGTATGCTTTCACACTATTCTACAAAGTTTTATCAAAATCGGATGACTAAAGCATATAACTGCCATAGGAACGATCGGTCGTGAGAAAAAATTTTTTGTTTCCAATGGAAAGATCCTTAAAATTGACATATACTTATTTTATATACTATACCAATGATATACTATAATATCCCAATGCCCATTGGGACAAATCGCCCCTTTTCTGTGCAAAAGTGGTAAGAATCAAAGGGTCGTTATATTTTTCTTGTTATTGTTTTTAGTAGAAAATGCCTATTATCCCTAATGATTCGCTTTGTTATTAATTTCGTACATTTCTATTTTAGTCCAATTTCTTTCTCGTGATTCCACAGTACTCCCGATATATTTAACTGTCGCGATCTGACCACCTGCTCACGCTGTCATCGCTAGATCGAGATCAGTGCTGCCAGATCAGCTTTTTTCGCGTAATTTCTAGCTTCTAGCCGGACTGCGGGAAAATTTTGAAAACAGTGGGCAGCGGAAATTCTAGCTTTTTTAAAAATGATTTCGCCTTTTTATCAGCTTTATTTTACATTTGGATTTATTTGAGTCAAACCATATAAGAAAATCGATGGTTTGTCAATTTGGGTCATTTAAAGACCCAAGTTAGCCAGTTTGCAGATCGATTGACAAAAAAAAATTAAATAAACCATGCGGGTTTTTAGCTGATTCGTAAGCTTTTTTCCCTCTCCGTCCCGTCAAAAACGGCTTTTTTCTCGACAAAAGATGGCAACACTGATCGAGATCGAACTTGTTTAAGGTTTTTTTGCTAGTTGTCTTTTGCCGTATATAAAGCGTTGCGTTAATTAACAGGTAAATCAGATCGTTTGGTTGCATTCAAAGAGAGAAACAGATCGGGTAGAGACTAACCTGCATCCACTTTATAGCAACATGTCAACGCAGCAGCAGCCAGAACAGCAACAACAACACGTGGAACGGCAACAGGTGGAGGAGACGGCCTCGACCTCCACTGCAATTACAAGTATATCCGAAAGCAAGGAACTAACCGGTTTAACACACGAATGCGGTGTCTTTGGTGCCATTGCTTGCGGGGATTGGCCCACGCAAATTGATATCGCTCATGTGATCTGCTTGGGCTTGGTAGCATTACAGCATCGTGGCCAAGAATCGGCTGGAATAGCCACCAGTGAGGGTAAATGCTCCAAGAACTTCAATGTCCACAAGGGCATGGGCATGATCAGCACCCTGTTCAATGAGGATTCGATGAAGAAGCTGCGCGGTAATCTTGGCATTGGTCATACCCGGTACTCCACCGCCGGCGCCTCGGAGGTCGTAAATTGCCAGCCATTTGTGGTGCACACCGCACATGGAGCCATGGCCTTGGCCCACAACGGCGAGCTGGTTAACAATGAATCTCTAAGAAGAGAGGTACTCGGACGTGGCGTGGGCTTGTCCACGCACAGTGACAGTGAACTTATAGCCCAATCCCTGTGCTGTGCACCCGAGGATGGTTCCGAAGTGGATGGACCCAATTGGCCGGCCAGGATTAGGCATTTCATGACGTTGGCTCCTTTGTCCTATTCGCTGGTCATCATGTTGAAGGATAAAATCTATGCGGTAAGGGATACCTATGGCAATCGACCTCTGTGCATTGGCAAGATTGTTCCTATTAATACGGGTCAGGCGGGTGATGCCCGAGCCGATGGCTGGGTGGTGAGCAGCGAGAGTTGTGGCTTCCTGTCGATTGGAGCACGCTATGTGCGTGAGGTGGAGCCCGGCGAGATAGTGGAACTCACCCGCAGTGGTTATCGCACGGTGGACATAGTAGAGCGTCCGGACTTCAAGCGCATGGCCTTCTGCATCTTTGAGTATGTTTACTTTGCACGTGGCGACAGCATTTTTGAAGGTCAAATGGTGTACACGGTGCGTCTGCAGTGCGGACGCCAATTGTGGCGTGAGGCTCCTGTGCAGGCAGATCTGGTCAGCTCGGTGCCAGAGTCAGGTACGGCTGCAGCTCATGGTTATGCACGCGAATCGGGTCTAGAGTTTGCCGAGGTGCTGTGCCGAAATCGTTATGTGGGACGCACTTTTATACAGCCCTCCACACGTCTCCGTCAACTGGGTGTGGCTAAGAAATTTGGTGCTCTTTCCGAGAACGTGGCTGGCAAACGATTGGTTTTAATCGACGATTCCATTGTGAGGGGAAATACTATTGGTCCCATTATCAAGCTGTTGCGAGATGCCGGCGCCCAGGAGGTGCACATACGCATTGCCAGTCCACCTTTACAATATCCCTGCTACATGGGCATCAATATACCGACGCGCGAGGAACTGATAGCCAACAAGTTGAATGCCGAACAACTGGCACGTCATGTGGGCGCCGATAGTTTGGCTTATCTGAGCGTGGCTGGGCTGGTCCAGGCTGTGCAACTGAAGCAGCAAGGCGCCGGGGGAGATGGACAGGGTAAGGCCATGGGACATTGCACTGCCTGTTTGACTGGAGAGTATCCAGGGGGATTGCCCGATGAGTTGAGCTGGTGATCAAATCCAGTTTGTGCAGAGGGGTGACAATTTGCCCCACTCTTTGATTTACTTTCCTCTTTACACACAACCTACTCGAGTATGCAGTATCAAAAGCCATTGAGTGCTCAACAATTGTGTCACAAATTACAAGTATATTAGCTTCGTATTTAGAGTGTGAGTCCCCCGTAATATGTTTGGGGATATTATAGCCATAGTCACCATATAGCCATTTTTACTACTTCATTCCTTTTAGTTTTAGTTCTCTCTACATACACTTCTCGCACAATATAACATTGTTTTAGGCCCGTTCTCTCAGTGTACCATTGTAACTCATAGTACAAAAATTAGTCTTCAATATGTATTTTATGCCCAAACTGTAATGCACTTTACTTTTTGAAAATTATGAATGCCAATAATAAACAAACATGACATTTTAGACCAAGATCATTCGAGTTTCGGGGATTGGGTTTCATTCTAAAGACATGTGGTGTCTGATCGGGCGAAACCAATGGGTCAATGTTGCCATGCCTGGTTACACATTTCAGATTGATTGCAGAATCTGTAAAATAATTTTAGTTATTGGCCAGTCAGGCTGCAAGCCACTGAAATTCTAACGAAGATTCGAATGGGTTGTAAAAAAAGTTGGGTTGAAGGAACCGATTAATTTTGTTAAAACATTAGCAGCGCTATTTTCGGTAGATGCTAGGTAAGATGGAGTTTGTATATATAGCGAAGAACTCATCCAATTTCCAAACTTGTTGATATGACGATTGTCAGTTGGTCATAAGCTTACATTCTCTTCCATGCCATTTTTCAAACCATCTTTTGTTGGTGCATTTCAGCTGTTTTAAAAGTAAACAATCCCTCAAATATGCACGGCGAAAAATAATTGTACTTTCATTTTGTACGTTCATTTTGAAATCGAAACATTTCCAAAAATACGTGGTCCGGCTCAGGATCGGAAGACCATTTATATACAGCATGGAATTTTTGAACCACAAGATCGGATTATTACATGGTTTTTAAAGCCAACTGAAACGCGGATTCGGTTCGGTTTAGTTAATCACTCTCAATTTATTATATGCTAGCTGAATAGCCGGCTTTGCCTGGGTCCTTTGCATTGTTAGAATATGATTCTTATGAAAGCTTTTATAAGCAAGTGTAAGCTGGCTGCAAATCGATATTGACCGTTTTACATTGGGGATAACTACGAATATCCAGCCCATACACCAAATTTTCAGTTCAAATCCTGATCAAATTCTGAGACTTGTAAAGCGTCTAACAATCATTCTATTAACATAAATGCCAAATACACCATTCTTATCGAATAGTGTAGATCTAAACCACGTTTAAACAGTTTTTAACAGCTTTCGCACCGGTTCACTTGAAAGACAGACTATTATTCTTTCCTGCTCGATATGAACAATCTGTCAAATACCGTAAAGATCGGTTCGGCGGCTTAGACGCCCATAAGGTACAAAATATATCTCTATTTGGTCTAACTTACCCTTAAAATATTCAATATTTTGTCATAAAAATTTTGTTCATACCAAACAGCTTTTTAAAATGTCTAAACACACCTAAATCATCTCTTCCTAGAATTTTTGGCCCGACATTTGAAAAACATTTGAAAAATTAGAGACCAATCAAAACCAGGTTTAAAATCACAAAATTTAAGTGCAAGTGGAATTTAGTGGAACAAGGCTGATAAGGATTTCTAAATTGTATTCCTAGAGAACACTTAAATAGTCTATAACGATTTCACTTTTAAAGAGGTACTCCCGTCATGAATTATAAAAAAATTAATTGGATGCAAACAAGTATTAAAAAAATTCGAACTGAAGCTTTTTTGTAGGTTTAAAGGAATTTCGCTTATTGAAAAATATAAACAAACTGCAAACGTATAATCGTACATTACGATAAGCGACTGAAACTGTTTGACGACAGACAGGCTGCGGACGAGTCGCTCGGATCTGCCTTTAAACCTCTCGTTCGACGCGACGATGACGTTACGAGCCGTGTGCGGACGGGCCTTATGCTGGTGAAATAATTAAAACTCCCAAAAATCAGTCAGTCGTAGACAGACTTTGCAAAACATTGCTTTCTTTAAAAACGAGAGATTACTTACAATTACCGCAGTTCCTTTTATTTTTTTTCTCAGTGCAGTATCGAAAACTAAAATAAATTAAAGAACCTTGGTCTTCTTGAAAAAGGCTAACTGCTTTGGGTCCCATAATTGGGACGCCCAATCCTTAATTTAGAAATTAATTTAAGCCTTCAATTCTTTGCCTTATTCTCCAATACCAGCTCCAGTTCCAGTCTAAAAGATGTGTCTCCTCACGACTCCAGCATATTCTCAAAGTCTTTGAGCTCCAGTTCCCGTTCAATCACTTGGGTATACAGATTATCCAGGGTCTCCTGCATGCGTTGCTTGAGTGTGGCATTCTGTATGGACGCAATTTCGGTGGACTTTTGGGCTTGTTGTGTCTTCAGATCGCTTATTTGCCGGGTCAACTGTTGAATCTTGTCGAGGATCTGTTGCTGTGTGTACTGTGGCTGCGATTCATCTATAAATTCCATACTCTCGAACTCTTCACGCTTGGCAATGAGTTGATGCTGCTCATAGAAGCCGCTGGGAGCAGCCAGGTTGGAGCTTGAACCAGCGGTACTCAACTTGGGACTGCTGGCATCACGTCCAAACATGGATTTGTTGAATTCATTCTGGCCCATCTTGGCGGTGCCAAAGAAATCCGACAGACGAGAATCATCGGCCGAGAGACGTGAGGATTCCTCAAGCTCTCGCTGGTGCGTCTTTCGCTGCTCGGGCTCATCTTCATCATCGGTGGTGGACACCTCTTCGCCGAATATGTCGTGGGCGGCCACACCCATATTGGGTGCTCGATGGGCAGAGGCAAAATTACTGGTATCATCGTAATCGGACTCCACATTGATTTCACCCCTCTGGGAGCTACTCTCATTGATGACATTCTCATGGTCGTGGTGGTGCATGGTGTCATCTTGTAAGTCGTCGTCGGCCTCGTTGTAGGGCTTGATATCCGACTGATCCAGATCGTCGCCGGGCTTGTCCTCCTCATTGATGATTTCGTAGTCGACACGCACCGCCTCGTTGTCAATGCGCAGCAGATGCTTCACCTCCTTCTCAATTTCCGGAGCCTCGACATTCTTTTTCTTGAGAGTCTTGCGGAAGCGACGCTTGCGGACATTCTTGCAGGGCGGCGTTATGCCGTGTGGCCACAAGTACTTCTTGTCCACCTTATTGGGATCTTTTTTCTTGTTCTTGTTGGGCGACTCCTTTTCCGTTTCATCCTCCGGCTCCTCCTTGCAGATGAGTATCTGGCAAATGTCGGCGGATTTGTAGAAACTCTTGTTGTCTATAGTTTTGTAGCTCTCCACAACTGTGGGAAGGTCCACGAGCTTGGCGTAGAGCAATTGATCATCTAGACGTATTTCACCATAGCGCAAATCCTGATCCAGTTGAATTGTGAGGCGATCTTTGATATTGCCCGCTTGAATGGCCTCGTGGACGGTATCGGCCAGGTCCTGCAAGGAGGAGGAGCAAGTTGAGAAATGTAAATAAATACATATTGTGGATGCGGGTGGATGGGGCTTACCTTGGGCACTCGCATGATAAACTGACTCTCCAGCTCAACGCCATCGTCTCGCGGCTTGTGTTCAGCCTGTTTTACCTTGTCGCTTTTCTTTTCAAACATTTAATATTCTATTGGAACTACGTCTGCCTGAACTAGTGTTAAGTGTGACCGCCCTCTATATTTATTTTAACTACTTTTTGTCGCTATCGCATTAGTGCGACCACGTTTGATTATTTTTGAGATTAATGCGACCACGTTCGACTATTTTTGGTATTAGTGCGACCATAATCGACCTTAAGGAGGCCACCCTAATTAAGAGAGCGCTCTCACTTCAACGTTGTGCAACACTAAAACCTTAACTCTGCTCCACTTTTCTGCTCCATTTGACAGAATTAATGAGGACTTTAATTAATTTATAACACAAACGCTCACTGTTAACTAACGAAATTGTGCTTGCAATTGCCACTGGAGCTTAAGCACAAACACAAAATGCTTTTAGCCGGCTCGCTTATCGGTCTGCTACTGCTGAGCGCCACCTGCTCGGCTCTCTATGAGGACCAGATAAAGAAATTTGATTGGTAAGTGCCAGAGATTGTCCCACGTCCGCCCCAGAAAAGGCTTACTAATCCAGTCCACACACATGCAGGCGCTCCGTAAATGTGGGTGCCCTGAAGCAGGCTCACCTGGATTTGAACCACTTCCAGCCACGTTTGTTGCTCAGCACCGAGGAGCAAGTGGTTGCCTCGCTGTGTCCCAAGACCGGTGAAATAGTCTGGCGTCAGGTGCTAGAACAGCTGCCGCGCGGTGACCTCAAATTGCTGCAAGTGAGCGGCTTCTCAGATGACTCAAGCGACACGGCGGCTGCTCCGGTAGGCACCAATTTGGGATTCGACATGCTGACCGTACAGGGTCATGCACCGGCTTTGGTACGCGGTTGGAACACCAATATAGGAACCATTGAATGGGAATGGTCTATAATGCCCTTAAATACGGATCGCGCACTGGATGCTCTCTGGTTCTATAGCAATTCGGTGCTGTATCATGTGGTTCCGGCCTGGCGCAGCCATCTTGAGGTGACTGCCTATTTTGCCACTTCGGGTCACTCGACGGGCAGCACTAGCAAGATTATGGCTGCCTGGATTAGTCCAGAGAGTTGTGTGCTGAGTGGCACCTATTATATTTGTGTGGCAGATGGCAAGCAGTTGATAAGCTTGGATTTAGTGGCCAAGAGCACACAGGTGATAAGGACCGCGCTGGAGGGGCAGCAAATGAATGTGGAAAAACTGCAAGCTTTGGCCGTAAGTTTCTTCTATTCTCCCTTTTATAAGGGGTCGCTTTTGACCTCTTCCACGTTTTTACTACTTATGCCTCTAGAATTTTGTAATGCTTTTCCTCCTCAATTCTATTCTTTCATTTTGAATTTCAATAGTAACCATTATTTTTGAACTACTTTTAACAGGGCCTGAATGGTGTGGTTATTGTGAATGGCAAACCCATGAGTGTCAACAAGGATCAACCAATTTGTGGAGACCTGCAAAGCCCTAGCTATGCTGTGGGCAGCTTTAACTATCGCAAAGTCTTGGTCTATGCGGATTTGAATGATCGAGTAAGTACGCATAATTGAACCTTTAAAGGCACTTTCAATTTATATGTAGCTAGCTGAATTCCCGGCGTCGCCCGGATCCTTTGCATTGTGAGAACATGATTGTAATGAAAGTGTTTAAAAGCAAGTTTCAACTGGCTGCAAATCGACATTACAAATTTTTTATTGGGAAAATTACAAATATTCAGCCCATACACCAAATTTCCAGTTCACATTACCTTTTGTAATTTATCCAACTCTATATTACCATATATAACCTACATACCAAATTTCAAGATAGTAGCTTTAATAACTTCTGAGATATAGCTCTGATCCACTTTTAAACCGTTATTAACCGGTTCGCAGACTTAAGACATATCCTATAAGTGATAGGCTATCATTCTTTTCTGATCGACATGAACATACTGTCAAAATTTCGTAAGGATCTTTTTAGGGGCTTACACGCTCATACGGGACAAATATAAATACAATACTGAACTGCTAAGTAGTTCCCAAAAATGTAACAAGAAAGAAAGTCTGTCAAGCCCGACTATAACATACTGTGTACCTGTGAAGTGCTGTCCATCACCGTTGCGACCGGTGCTGTCCGTAATTGTTTGTTTTCATTATAACTCGACTATCGTTCATCCTATCTTTACCATTCCTTTGGCGGATCGATAAATAATCCTGCTTGGCTTCTATTTCGAAAAGAGGCTGGCTAGCTTAGCTGGTTGGTTAGGCAGCTAATTTGACAACTCTTTTATGGGCCGATTTCTCATCTTCTACATATCTGTCACATAAACTGCCAATTACAGACTAAAATTAAAGGTTTATTTAAAAGATACGAAATGGGCCCCAAATAAGTACAAATACACATGTACGACGTGTATGCGAAAAAAACTTGTAATAATTTTAGGCAGATCAAGTTTATTTTCAATTTTAGCCTCGCCCCCTCCCGCCCCCGGAAATTGGAAAACGTTATATCTTCCAAAGTTTTATAAACAGATGGTTCATACCTTTTACGCATATTTAGAAATTATGGCAATTTTTATCGATCCGCCAACGGAATGGTAAAGATCGGATGAACGATAGTCGAGTTGTAAGGAAAACGAACAACTATGCTGGGCATAGGCGATAGGCAGCACTTCACACACTATAACACAAACTGTGGGAGGTACAGACAGGTACAGGAGAGGTCGGGGGAATATGGAGACTGCGGCATTGCTTTGAACAAAGAAGTTATCTCCGATTCTAAAAGCTTATTTGGAGGATTTTTTAAAATCATTCTTTCATATATAATATCAGTCCGAAAAATTGTGTTTATTGCTTTGAAAAGGCTCATTGAATGACCATCGAAAAATGGTAAGCGGAATTCCACATTTCGAACATCGTAACTAAGAAAGTAATGAAGATTTTTGAAATTTTTTCTTGCAGAATCTTAAAATCAATGCTGTTTATCTGGACAATTGCTCTCCGGTAGCGGAGCTTCAGCACAAGCTTCAATTTCCCGCTCATTATGGCATTCCCAGTTTGCGCAATTTTGATTGTAAACTGAAACGTAATGGAGATGGCAAAAGCTGTCTATTCCTATTCAGTACAAGCTCCGAATCCATTGTGGCCATACAACAAGGTCGCGTACGTTGGTCACGAGAGGAAGCTTTGGCCAATGTGATTAATTCGGAATTTCTGGATTTACCCCTGGCTGATGCTGAGGGCACTTTGGAGAATGAAATGAAGGGCGAAGCGGGTAAGTTTAAAGGGGGGAAAAGCGAAAACCAATAAATAATAACAATTTTATTAAATTAATGCTAACCAAAAGTGGATTCCACAAGTTTTGAGCGTAAGTGGGGTTTCAGCCCGTCGAAAATTGGGTTTTAATTTCTACTTCTTTATTTTTGGTTAACCAGGAGACATTGCCAGCGCCTTTATGCGTCGCATTTCCACGCAGGCTTTGCAACTGAGAAGTCTTTTCCTGCATGTAATTGGCTTGGGTCCCCCACCCACGGATACTCAACGAGCTGGCTTGGTTCGCGACTCATTTGGTCTACACAAAATGTTGGTTTTATTAACCAAATGTGGCAAAATCTTTGGCATTGATAACATTTCGGGCAAACATCATTGGCAATCGTTTTTGCCCCATGTGCAGGGTTTTGATAATGCCGAACAGATGCGTTTGATTGTACAGCGTAGTTCCAAGCATTTTCCACTTCAGCCACTGTGCACAATTGTGGCCAAGGATGTGGTAAGTAAGCAGGAGGTGTATTGAAATATTATATGAATATTTTTAATCTACAGATTACGGGCAATGGTATACTGTATCGTTTTAATCCCATCACTGGACTAGCTGCAGATGGTGGACTCTTGCAGTTGGACTATAAAATTAAGCAACTTTCATTGTTGGCCGAAACGGAACAAGATTTTGTCAAGGCCATTTTGTTACTGGATACATCTGATCAAGTTCATGTGGAGCCCAAACACGGCAAATCTTTGGTAGGACATGTCCTCCTCTCAAAAATTATATCCAGAAATTGATTTTCTAGTTTCTAAATTCCTTCGAATACCAAGTCATGTGCGAACAACGCTTAATTCCTAAATTCTAATTCCAGGCAAATGGCATGTATTTGTATACAGCGGATGTGAAAACTGCTACGCTAGAGGGTTACTTTGTAAAATATGCGGGTGGTGTAAGTGAATTACTTGAAGCTTTGTGCGTATCTATCTATTAAATCTCCCTCTCTCTGCTTTAGAAATTGTCTTGCACCAACATTTGGAATGCGCGTTTGGGTGGTCACAATTCAGAGCAACAAATTGTTGGCGTTGCCGGCAAAAATCCCATTGAACATGTTCACTCTCAGGGTCGTGTTTTGGGCGATCGTTCGGTGCTTTACAAATATATCAATCCCAATTTAGTGGCATTTGTAACTCAGGCTCCCGATGCCACGCATAAATGTAAGCAACATAGAAAGTTTGATATACAGCAAATTTAACTTTTAACCTCTCTATTCAAATATAGCCGTTCTCAATTTATATTTAATTGATGTGGTCTCGGGATCAGTGATTTTCTCTATGACCCATCGCAAGGTGCGTGCTCCCTTGCATATTGTACACTCGGAAAATTGGCTGGCGTACTCCTATTTTAATGAGAAAGTTCGACGCACTGAGATAAGTAAGGAATACTTAGCTAAAATTTATGGTTTGTGTTTGTTATCATATGGTTTTTTTCACAGCCACCATTGAGTTGTATGAGGGCAAGGCTCAGGCTAATAGCAGCGTTTGGAGCTCTTTGCAGGCTCCTCCAATGCCGCTAGTAGAGCGTCAATCTTATATAATACCCACCATTGTTGAGGCACTGAGGGAAACGATTACCGAACGTGGCATTACCAACAAACATGTGCTGAGTAAGTCTACTGAATAATTGTTAGTTGAAGTGCATATACAAGTCAAAGGGTTAGACGCACCCTGAACTATAATGAAAACAATGGGTCATCAACAACTATTCTTTTTTTTCTGTGCGGGAAAACGATAAATATCCAATCATAGACTTGAGCGGCAAACCTTTGACGGCTTTAAGTGAAAAAAAATAGCTGCGATAGCTGCGGATCTACTATAACCATAACTACAAAAAAATTGAGTTAATATTATGCTTGGTATTTTGAACCTTCCAAATCTTGAAAGGACCATAATATCCCTTAAATTGAGAGCTATGCGGCTCAAAGAAGGCCTAAAAAATCTAAAAAAAATTTCTGCTCTAAGATTCTGTTCGAATTTTTGCCCAAAAAATTGAATTAACTCGTATTCTGATAGAGCAATGCACGGAATACTTGTCGGACCTGCCAAAGTTTTCGACAGTGTGAGCAGTGAGTGCGAAGAGCTTCTCCGGAAAATATTATTTCCCTGATCTAAGCCACACTGCAGAGTACAGAAGGGATAGAGAAGCTCGAACCTTGAGGTGAACTCAAAGTAATGGCGCACAAAAGACTTCGATTTAGAAAAGGTACGCTGTGAGCATTGAGAAAGGATATTTTTGTATCGCGTTGACATATTTAATCTAGGCTGCAAACCTCAAAAACTCTGAAGCAGGTTCGGTTCGGGGGTTCGAACAGCTTTAAGAACTACTTAGCCTAAGTTAACAAGCATTATATCTTCCTAAAGCTGTTCAAAGCCAAGTGGATTTCGTTGAAATGGTTTCTTTCCGTATAATCAAGTAATCATAATTTATCACTTAACATAAAAAATCATCCACACGTAGTTAGGAATGCAATCGATTATACTAAAATCTCCAGAAATTTCCATTATTCCTTGATGTAACGTTAAAAAATTACTTAAATTGATGAACCTAACCTCATTTTTCAAAAAAGTGATCCGGTGCGGGTTCAGGTTCGAGGAGTCAAAATTTTAAGGCGCCTGGTTTAATGGTCCGGTTCGTGAACTCCAAAATACCCGAACCGGTTCTCAGGGTCTCGGTTCCGGACCGGTTTGCAGTCTTGTATTTTACAAAAGATTTATTACTATCAAGTCTCTCACCAGCGACTGAAATCTGCCAAAGATTAATTAATAATTAAAACAATGACAATAGAATTATAAAACATTATACATCATGACTTCGGCCAAGACTAAAAATCAAAAGACATTTGCTCACGCACAAGAAGCAGACGAATTAGTTACCAACACCACAGCTGACAAAACGGACGCTGTGCTTCTTGTACGTACAGATAATTGTTTTTGTTTATATATAATCATTATAATGTCAAAATGTATCTTGTGTTATATTGTTACAGCCCTGAAGACAAATCCCGAAGGGGTTTGAAATATATTGGAAAAAGAAAAACCTGTGTTAATCTTTTTTATCACATAAAAGACCCTGACCTCGAGCTGGCTAAAAACCACAATTCTAACCTTTTAATTTGAAATATACATAAAAACAACTCTAACATTATCTTTTTCACATAATTTTCAGTCGGCACCGCCAGCGGGGCCATTGTGGAAATGCCCTGGCATTTGCTAGATCCACGTCGACCCATTGCATCCACCACGCAGGGTCGCGAAGAGGGCGCCATTCCCTATATACCCGAGTTGCCTTTGCCCACGGAGAGCCATGTTAATTATAATCAGACAATTGCACGTCTACGTAATATATACACCGCTCCCAGCGGTCTAGAGAGTACCTGTCTAGTCGTGGCCACTGGCTTAGGTAAGGCCATTTAGCTTTACAATTTGTTTCAGTATCTTATCAAATATTTGTCTCTTCCTATAGATTTGTTCGTTACCCGCGTTGCACCCTCAAAGACATTTGATTTGTTGAAGGAGGACTTTGACTATATTCTTATTTCCATAGTGCTAGTCGCGCTCACATCGGGCTCATTAATTGTTAAGCATTTATCGTCGCGTAAATTGCTCAAACAGGCATGGAAATAGGCGAAGGCATTATTTAAAAACTATATTAAATAATTGCTTTATATACAATTTTACTGCGACCAAATACAACCAGAATGGAATGAAGGATGGGAGGTATCAAGTAATTCTAGTAACTGCATTATAACTAAACGAAAAAGAAAACCATAAATAATGCAATTGACAAACACTTTTTACCCAACGCTAAGGCCTAGGCAATTATTAATAAATTAATTATAATAGCGTAAAAACAAAAACAAACACAAACTATTTATAATTAGCTGTTGAAAAGGGTTTTCATTGCATTTTCGTTTGTTTCCTTTGTATTTTTGTGTTCCATACAATGAAAAATATCAGCATTGAAATTGTGAGTGCGGGTTAATTTTTATATTTTAGTCAATAAATTTGCATTTGTAAAGGAGGAAAATGGTAAATAAACGAGTTTTGATTTTCAAATGTGAGCGCCAAAGTTTTAATAAGACTGACGAAAATTGTGTGGGGGAGAAGACGTGCTGCCCATCGCTGTTGCAAATATATGTAGGTATATTTCTTAAGTCTTAAAAACCGTTTACCGCTATGAACCGAAAACCTAATCAAAATGAACTTGTTGCTACTGTTGATTCTCAACCGACTATTTCAAAATTTGTTCGTGATTTTACTGTAGTCGCAGACTGCAGGTTTGATTTTTAAAATTATTATACTCTGTACCAGAGGCACACAGATTATATTAAGTTTGTGCAAAAGTATGTAACAGGCAGAAGGAAGCATCTCCGACCCTATAAAGAATACAGTATGATTTTAAAACACTACAAGTATGTTTAAGCAAAAAAAAATTAATAAAACTTTGCCAGGGGAAGAAACTACCCTTAAGTAATTAAAAACTACTTACGTGCAATACATGTTGAACTAGTTTTAAAGTGCGCGCGCAAAAGACACGCACGTTGTTCAACACTACAGAATTCTGTTAGTTTAACAGAGCTCTGTTGGTTTAACTCTGTTAGTTTAACATAGCTCTGCTAGTTTAACAGTTAGTTTAACACGTTGTTCGACACTGAAAAGTTTATTAAAGGTTTTCATCTTTTACAGCACTGTATAAACAGCTGCTCCCGTTTGCTCTGGAGAGGATGGCTCTGCGTGTATTTGGACTAAATTTAATAAAAACTAACAGGAAGCTATTGCAAAATGTCTGCAAAGTCAGTGCCTTGTCCACAAATTCACCCGTAAGTCATCAGGAAACCCGTAAACTAATGGCAACATGTGTCATTTCCTCTAAATTGGTTGCTCACGTTTGCATAACCTTCTTTTTCAGGTAGCGGCTTACGGCACCGAGGTGACTGTCCAGGCCACACCGGCAGCTGTGCAGAAACAGAAGGTCAGTAAAGCCATGAAGTCCTATCTGAAGCGAGCCAATGAACATGACGAGTTCATGAAGTCGCAACAGTTGGACTTTCAAATTGGTAAGCGGCACTTGGCCAACATGATGGGAGCCGATGTGGAGACTTTTACGCAGCAAGATATAGATGTGAGTTTGGGGACCCAACTCATTTGAGCCATTAATGTCTAATCTGTTTGTGGTTCTTTTAGGAAGCCATAGAATATCTATTTCCATCCGGTTTGTTTGATAAGAAGGCGCGCCCAGCCATGAAAACACCGGAAGAGGTGTTTCCCGCACGCAAGGCAGCCGAATTCGATGAGACGGGTCGTCCCTTTCACAGCATGTTCTATACAGGCAAACCCAATTTCTTTCAGCTGCTTCACGTGAGCCAATGACTACCAAATCTTGAAACAATTTTAAAAATCTTACCTCAATTCCAGGACATAGTGGAGGAGACCAATAAGCTTAACGATCTGGAAGAGCGCATGCTGCGTCGAGGCAATACACCCGATGCGAATCAAAAGCTGTATGTGCATTTGCCAAATACTTGTTCCTTTACTTAATTTTATTTTAATTTACAGTGAAGTGGCAGGGTTCCAGCTGCTGCCCAAAGAGCAATTGGAACTGATGCTGGTGGAGCTTATTGCTGATATTGAATACTTGAATTTCAACAACGCCATGGAACGTTTGATAGCCTCGCCCTATGCATACAAAAACAAAGCATTTATTGAACGCTTTCTCAAGCCCCTCATGGATCAATCCAAGCAATCGGAAGTGCCTAAACCAAAGATTGATGAACAGGGTCGTCAGTATATAACCACATACGAGTGTTTGCGTAAAACAGCAAGAGCTGATGTCACTGTACGTTTACCGGGAACTGGCAAGATCAGCATTAACGGTCATGATATTTCCTACTTTAGCGAGGAAAAGTGCAGGGAGCAGGTGAGTGCAAATATTTATGAATTGTCAGATTAATCTTATTTCTTGACATAAGCTCGAACATCTCCCCAATTTCATAATGCTATTCGAGATTTTTCCTGATCCTGAACTACAACAAAAAGAAAAGAAATAGGTGTTAGTCTCAATTCTTAACGGGTGATGGTGCTTTAGGCCAGAAGAACTAGGCATCGTCTTAAAGCTTAAAGCCTAAGCTACTAACAATTACAGTTGATCGTCATTCGAAAACATTTGAAGATGAAAAATTACTTTACATCGAATTAATTCACATCTGGAATACAGGCCTGAAACACCGAATTTTCAGTTCATACCTCAAATATTTTTTTTTGTTATGGTCAAGGCTGCAAACCGGTCTGGAACCGAACCCCTGAGAACCGTTTCGGTTCGAGTTTTTTGAATTTTGGCCATGCCCGCTCCCGCCCCCGCAATTTAGAAAAATCTTCATACCTAAGTCAGTTTTATAGATATAAGGTTCGCTATTCTGGACATATTTTGAAATCAAGATTATTTATCGATCCGCCAAAGGAATGGTAAAGATTGGATGAATGGTTGTCGAGTTATAAGGAAAACAAACAATTATGGGCAGCACCGGTCGCAACGGTGACTTGCGCGACTTCTAAACGTTTTCCGAAAATTCTGAAAAAATCTTTAAAGTACTTTACTCTATAAGCTTTCAGAAAATGTACGAGGTGTGTTCAAAAAGTATCGCGAATTTTGTGTTTTTTCAAAAAAATTTTATTTATTCATGAATATCTATTTTGTCCCCTTCAAAGTAATCCCCATGAGATATTATACACTTGTGCCAACGGTTTTTCCAATCTTCGAAGCACTTCAAAAAATCATTTTTTTTATCTTGTTCAGCTCCTCCTTCGATGCCGGCTTTATCTCGTCAAGCGTAGCGTAACGTCGTCCTTTCATGGGCCTCTTCAGTTTAGGGAACAAGAAAAAGTCACAGGGGGCCAGATCTGGGGAATACGGTGGCTGCGGCATCATTAGTGTGTAGTTTTTGGCCAAAAAGTCGCGCACAAGCAACGATGTGTGAGCAGGGGCGTTATCGCGTTACCACAAATCCGGGCGTTTCTGGCGGATTGCTTCGCGCAAATTGCGCATAACTTGCAGGTAATATTCACTGTCAGCAAAACTTTCACATTCGACCGAACTTGGCGCGCTTTTTTCGGTCTTGGTTCGTGCGGCAGCTTCCATTGCTTTGGTTTCCACGTCATAACCATAAACCCACGATTCTTCACCAGTTATGACCCTCTGGAGCAAATTTGGGTCGTCGCGGACAGAGTTTAACATCTCATTAGCAATGTTCATGCGATGCTGTTTTTGGTCGCAATTGAGGTAAAAATCGAAGACGATCCAAAACACGTGCAAGCGAAGCAGCTGTCAACAATTAAGTGAACATTCAAAATGGCCGAGCTTGTCGGCATAAGTGAGAGACATGAGTAGCAACATAACGCCACAAAAAAATCGAAATTCGAATATACGTAACCCGCGAAAATTCAAAATTCGCGATATTTTTTGAACACACCTCGTATGTGCCCCCCGGAGAAATCAATGCCGCCAGCTCGAAAAACGTGGTTTCGAAATAAAGTTTGCAGTTGCAAGGCAAATCGGGTCACTTTAGGTCATTAAGTGGGCTATATCTTCTAAAGTATTTCGAATTTCAAAAAATTCTTTTAGGACGATATTCTCAAATATCCAAGCTATAAAAAAGAAAAAAAAACTTCGAAAAAAAAATGTTGGCCAAGCTGCAGCCCCCTTAATTTAAATTGCGATTTCTGCGGTTTTTGGACTTGACCGACTTTCTGACTTGTTTTTCCAATACTTTTTTAAAGCAACTGCCCATAAATTCTTTTTTAATGTACCGAATTTTTGGGAACAAGTTCCGCAAGAAGTTCCACATTTTTAAAATCGTTTGGAAATAAGTTCGTACCTGTTCTGTGAATTCAAACCAACAAAGTTTGTCATACTCGAACACAGAGGTACAAATCTTTCGAATTTTCCGAGATTTGCAGCCCTGGTTCTTACCATGACACTCACTTTTTCACAAAATTACTTCTCTAATTTGTTAAGAGAATATTATAAATGGTAAGCCTATTCGCAGGTCAGTTTATTAAATTTCGAATATAGAAAATATTCAGATAAATCTTACCGTTTAGAGTAGGGATGCCCTTCTATGCCTCTTGCAAAATTAAATGCTTTTGGCACCTCTGGTTCAGAATTCGATAATTTATTTAATCAGCTAGAAAAAAACCAGACCCTTTTATCATATATATTTTTGCTTTTATTACGAATACAAATTTTATTAAAATTATCATTAAAAAAACCTCTTCTTTGACGAACAACGCCAAAATCAACAAAGACACAGCCTTAAACCAGCCACAAAACAAAACCTGCCAACTGCTTCGCATCTAATGTAACTAAATTTCACTAAGTTATAGATATTGCATAGATATATATAGTTTATGGTATGATATATGGCTATATATAGAGTAGAATACGGCGCTAGGCGCATCAAACATAACTACAAACTCGCGGCTACTTGATAATATCAACAATTTTCTTTCATCTTAGGTACTATTAGTGTCTGACAGTAAGAACTGGGGACACTTTCCTCTTAATATCATTTCTTTCTAAATGCTATGTTTTTTCGCTACTTGCGCAAATTTTGTTTCTGCTGATTAGAAATCACTAGTAACAATTTATCAATCACTTTGCTCGCCTGTTGCTGCTGTGAAATGAGCGCCTGCTTCAGCTCTTGAATTTCCTGCGTGAGAAATTCAATGCGTTCGGCATTATCATCCATTTTGGTCGTTAGTGTGGTAAATTGCGTCGACTCTGGATCTGAATCGGGTAAAACATAACCCGTGGTGACAGAACCATTATTATTATTGTACTTATTCTTATAAGACAGATAATTCTCGGCGGAATTTTTCGAGCTAACAGTGTGTCCAAACTGTTTGCGCATTTTGCCCACTTCGTAGGCCTTCATTAGGATATCACGTGGCAAACGTTTTTCGCTAGGATTCAAGGGCTTAACACACAGGACCACACGATAGGCCTGAGGTGAAACCAGAGCCGTGTAATGCAATAAATTGCGTAACCAAGTTGGTAAATAGCCATTAAACAAAGCCGATTCAATATAACTAATCAATTTGGTTTGACGCACCAATTTCGATAAACCTGCAGTCTTCTTCAAACCCTGAATATCATGCACAGCTATGCCCACCAGCAGATTCATCAGTATAATGGT